>JALIRH010000007.1:13687772-14287772 GCA_023055505.1 Callipepla californica brunnescens | reverse complement strand
TGCTGAGACATCCAGCATACAAAAGACTTCTTAAAGGTTTGGGAGCATCCCATCAAAATCAATAGTCAGTATCACTTCATAAGAGTGTCCTGTGATTATAAAGATAGAACTATATAGATGAAAAGAGGCTTTGAATGGTTTAATCTCTACAGCAACCCAGCCCCATGTAGCCACTTGCTCACTATCTCTGGTGGGATGGCAGAGAGAAGTGGAAAGGTGAAAGTGTCAGAACTCTTGGGCTGAGAAAAAGTCGTCTTAGTATATAAGGCAGAAGCTGAGCACACAAGTGAGCCAAGGAATTTGTTTGTAACTTCCCATCTGCAGGCAGATGTTCAGCCACTCCCAGGAAAGCAAGGCTCATTACACATAATGGTTAGTAGGGAAGGCAAATGCCATCACTCTCAGTGTCCCTCCCTGCCCTCCTTCTTTATCTGAGCTTTTATTGTTTAGCATGATGTCATATGCTGTGAGATTTGCCTTTGGCCATTTGGGTCAGCTGTCCACATCCTGTTCTTCCTGGGTTGTTGTATACCCCAGCTCCTTGTTGGCAGGGCAGCACAAAAGCAGAAGTCTCCTTGAGTTTATGTTAGCGCTGCTCAGATACATCTAAAACATTGGTGTGTTACCAACAGTATTCACATCCTAAATGTGAGACAGCATCATACAAGCCACTATGAAAAAAAAAAAAAATCCAGCCAAGACCACATCAAGGAGTTGTTTAAAATAAGGTTTTTTTCTGTTACAGCTCACAGTACAGTGACTTTGCTTTTGAATGATCTAAACATTGTAAATGCTGAGGGATGAATGCCAAGTACACTACAATATTTTACATATATAAAGATGAGAAGTCATTAATAATTAGTATATATAGTGAGTTATAAATAAAAGAAATACACAGATGAACAACTTTCTTTAAGTTACTGTTGCAAAAGCAGTAGGAATTTGAAAGGGTGGACTTCAGTAAAGCACATATAAAATGAGATAAATGACAGTACCATTCTAGCTTTCTTAAGATTTAGACAAATGAGTGATGGTAATAAAAATATCCTAAACATGAGAAAGAATTTCTTTACAGTGAGAGTGACAAAGCACTGGAACAGGCAGCCCAGAGAGGTTGTGGAGTCTCCTTCTATGGAGGTATTCCAGTTCCACCCAGATGCTTTCCTGCTCAACCTGCTGCAGGGAATCTGCTTTAGCAGGGGGGTTGCACTTGATGCCCAGATATTCTTTTTATCTCCTACGACTCTGTGATTCTGTAAAAACGTGTTTAATAACTTCTAATTTTCATATGTTTTTAAACAGGACATAAAATTACATATTAAAATGACAAAGTGCTTTCTAGCTCATTAAAGAGTAATAACAGAATAATAATAAAAAAGATTAAAAACCCCAGATAGATTTACCTTACTGTTTTATAAGACTCAGTAGATACCCTTTTTAGACTTGAACTACTTCAACACAGTGTGCCCTTGAATCCAAAAAAACTAACATCTTTGCAACAACAATAGTGCCAGCAAGTCCAAAGCAGTCATCCTTCTGCTCTATTCAGCACATGTGAGATGTTGAGTACTGCATGTAGTTTGGATTTCTCCTATACAAGAAAGTAATCAGTATTCTTACATGAGTCCAGTGAAGGTTCACCAGGATGTGTCATGGGCTGGAGGTGATGTTCAAGGTGATTTAAAGAAAAACATGCATTTGCTTCTTCTTAAGAAGCCTAAAGGGTGCCTTACATGTATTTATCGAGAGAATGTAGAGCAAGTGCATCCAGATATCTCAGGGATGCACACAGTGAATGGAAGGTTCAACACTAGAAGTACCAATGCAGTGCAAGGTAAAGATATTGTTAAGAGTGTGGAAAAGGCTGTCTGAACAGGTTTGGGGATGTCCATTTCTGGAGATGCACAAAATTTAAAAAGTCTTTGAACAACCTGCTCTGCTAGACCTGCTTTGAGCAAATGAACTTTAGAGTTCTCTCTGAATCTGTATGATTTCATGATTCTGTGATTAAAGGATGCTAATTTTGAATCTGAGATTATAAGAGGCATTTTGGGATTATAGAAGAACCCTAGGGTTAGCAATTAAAATGATCTCTTTGTTATTTACCTGATTAGCTAGACAAAAATGAATAGCTGAAAATGGATTCAATGAACAAGTGAAAAAATCCCATTACAGAAATGCTTGAGGACTTGAAAGCCAAGCCATAAGAATGTATATGTCTGATGCCTAAAAAAAGTGAGACTCCTGTAGTAGACAGGTGGCATTTAAATTTGCTCTTTCACTGTACCTTTTAAAAAAAAGCAACAATGACAACAGGCAAGAACACCCCCCAAAAAAATAAAAAAATGAAAAAGCAAGAACATTAAATCTTTGAAATCTCTAGCACTCTGCAAAATGTGTTTGAAATTGCCAGTCAGCTTGTGGTTTCTTAGGTGAGACTGGCTGACAAGCAAGCAGGCTCCTAGACAGTGTCTTATTTCTGTAGGAACCCAGGCTGAAGATGAAAGGATGAAAATATAATTAAGACTGGGTAACTTAATATTATGGAAAAGAAGTCTTGTCAAAGAAACATGATTTCATTCTTTCATATCATTAGAAGTGGAACTCATAAAACTAAAAGCAAAGAAGGGATGTACTTAGGTGCTCTATTATTAACTTGTAACACCTTGGCTACAAAAAGTAAGCATTATAAAGCAGCAGTAAAAAGCATTTTATAGGGATTAAGAACTGCCAAACTGACTAGAACTGAAAAATGAGCTGTCAGTAGGGAATCATAGTTGCATAGAAGCTGAACTAGCAGGATTCCTTAGTATTAAATCGTTTCAGTCAGCAACTGAAATTGAATATAAAATCACTGATAACAAAATAAAGCAATTCACATAAAGAATAGGACACGCATTTTCACTGTTAGGATGTATGATCCCCTGTGGAACAATCTACTAAGGGAAGGAGCAATATTTTAATCCTCTGATGTCTTCAAATCAAAGCTAAAACCACTCTGCTGGCATACTTTTGTGTCAAGGGTGTTGACTTTGTTTAGTCAGGGTGACTGAATGGTATCCAATATCCCTTTCACTCTTTAAGCCAGATGACTTAATGATCCTTGCTGCACTTAAAAACCAGGTCTTTGAAACAATGATGAAAAGTTATTGATGAGCCCAGAAAGAAAAAGAAAAGAAAAAGAAAAAGAAAAGGAAAAAGAAAAAGAAAAAGGAAAAGGAAAAGGAAAAGGAAAATGAAAAGGAAAAGGAAAAGGAAAAGGAAAAGGAAAAGGAAAAGAAAAGGAAAAGGAAAAGGAAAAGAAAAAGGAAAAGGAAAAGAAAAAGAAAAAGAAAAAGAAAAAGAAAAAGAAAAAGAAAAAGAAAAAGAAAAAGAAAAAGAAAAAGAAAAAGAAAAAGAAAAAGAAAAAGAAAAAGAAAAAGAAAAAGAAAAAGAAAAAGAAAAAGAAAAAAGAAAAGAAAAAGAAAAGGACCAGTGATTAAAAACAAAAATAATATTGTTTCATTATGCATTAATAAAAAATTATTTTTAAGTACATCTTTAGCAAGGACTGTACTTCTTCAGACTTGGGAAACCAAGTTTAAGCTGATCAGTAAAAAATAACTCATGCTTTGTGGTCTAGTTGTAACAGAAAGATATAGAACAAACAGATGTGTTGCTTTTCTTAAAGGCTTCTTTAGTTTGACATTTTATGCTTGCACAGACAGGCTGGCCTTGCACCTCTAACTCAGTCTCTGAGAACGTCCTTAATGTTCTGAGTTACCTTTAGGCAACAGAGGCATAGGCTTGGTGCTCACACTGGATTGGTATTTGCGTGAGGTATTTAAAGCTGTTGACACTGGTGGAGTTTACAGAATGGTTTAGCTCACTTAGACACACTGTAGCTGAAAGCTGATTCATTCCATGGGCATATTGATTAGGAGTTCAAATCAATTCCTTACAGGGATATGTGTCCAACCTGATAGTTAAAAAAAATATTTATAAGTTCTGTTACTTATATACATTAACTTTATTATATATATTTTTAGACAATTCTTCACTCAGAGTGGCCCAAGCAAGGCAAAAGGTTGGACACCCTGTCTTATACCACCTGGCCTCCAAGTACTGAGCCAAAAGTTATCCCACAGATCTTGGTCCTAGTATATCTGCCAGGTCTGAGTAGCTTTAGGTTGTTAGGTGATGTGAAGCAACAACTGAATCAAGCTTTAGTTCTTCACTGATCAAGGTGTCTTAGTCTCAAACTGAGTCCCAACACAATTCTGAAAGTTTTTTCATTGGATATATCAGTAGTCATTGGTAAACAAGACAGAAACAAATAGGAAGCTTGATAAAATGCAGTGGAGAATGCAATCTCTTTTCTAGATTCAGGTTTTTAATATACTGTTTTAAAAGTACTTTTCAAAACAGAATGTATTTTAAAATGACAGTGTGGTAATGATGACTTTTGTACCACGCAGATGCACTCATTTTTTTCTTCTTCCTCACAAGAAATCATGAAAAACTCAATCCACAATTAATAGATATGTGTTCTTTTGATTGTAGGGGTCCCAAACAGAAAAGTGTACCAAAACCTCTGAGTACAGATTACAGGCTTATTGTTCCTCTGTGCACTCTTATGGCTATTAGGGGCTTCACACTCATGTTCTTTTATTGTTTTCAGAAACAGCTGTGTTGACAGTGTGAAGAACTTTCTCACTAAATCAGTTTTATTTTGTTAATTGTTAGAAAAGTTGTTACTCTGGTTAAATTATTCCCAACAGCTTCACTTCTTATCAGCTTAAAAATCAGTGCAAAATCTAAAGCATGTCATTTGTGTAGTGTAATGCCTTTTTACTTACATAAAGCTGATTTTAACCTACCTTGGTGATTCTATATCTGATGATCAGATCTAGCCTCAGACATACCCATGGTATTCCTGCCAGCCTGTCCCTTGAAGAGGGGCCACATTTGCTGAAGTCTCTGAAAATCCAAAGTATGTATGGGAACAGTGGCAAAGCCTCTCAAACCCCTGTAGAAATTGTTATATCCCATTGCCTTATAATTTTCAGTCTGTTTTAGCTGTTTCCATTTACCTTCTCTCACTATTCTGTATGTTTGCAGCATACATAGTTATGTTTTCTCTTTCTCTTGAGTCTTGCACTGACTTGTCAAGTCATGCTGTAGATCAGGTGTCAGCTAGAATTTTGCAAGAATGATCTCTATCTGAAGTACATGCTTTTGTAAATGTCATCAGAAATCTCACTTCTTGACCCTCTGTGTTTTTAAAATCTCATATTTTTCTTCAGGGGTCTTGAAGTCTCTCAGTACAACTTTCTGAACACATATTGTTAAAAAAGGCTGTAAAAATACTATTGCCAAGATACATAAATATGTAATTATATATATGTAGGCAGATGTGTACAGAGATTTTTCATGTGTCAGTTATTTTTAACTTCATGAAGTTGTGTAAAACAGAGAGAGTGTTTTGTAAAACTGGGGCTTTAGAGTTCACCCTTCAGACTTAAACCACTTAAACCTAAATCCCAGGATGTTGCTGTTTTTGAAATCAGCTGACTAAGCCAAGGCCTGAATGCAATGTTACATTTCTGACTAAAGGTATTGAAAGAACCTGTAAGTAAGAATGACATTGTTTGGAAAAACAAACAAACAAAAAAACCTATCATAAATTATTACATATCACCTCCTTCTCCATTCATTTGCATGGGGCCCCAATTATGTTTTTGCTCTTAACTTCTTCCATCATTCATCTGTTTAATGAAACCCTCCATTTCTGCTTAGATTCATGGAATCATAGAATTACCAAAGTTGGAAAAGACCTCCAAGATCATCTAGTCCAACAGTCCACCTACCACCAATATTTCCCCACTAAACCATATCCCTTAGTATGACATTTAAATGCTTCCTGAACACTTCCAGGGACAGTGACTTAATCACCTCCCTGAGCAGCCATCTCCAGTGACTGACCACTCTTTTGGAGAATAAATTTTTCCTAATATCCACCCTGAGCAACTGCTGAACCTCCTAGACTTCATCTTCTGTGCTGTACTATGCTTCCAGTATAAGTCATGAAGCTGAAGTTCCCCACGAGAACAAGAGCTGTTGATTTTGCACAACTTCTGCTAGCTGCTTGTAGAACACATCATCTTGTCTCTTCATCCCAGTTAGGCATTCTGTAACAGAACCCCTACCAGGATGTCCACCTTGTTGGCCTCTCCTCTGATCATTACCTGTGCAGACTCAACCTTATGATTCTCAGTACCAAACTCAAAAGCATCAAAACACTCTCTTAACTCAGAGAGCCATGCCACTGTCCCCCCTTTCCCTGCCTATCATCTCTTCTGAAGAGTTGACTATAGCCATCTGTTGCAGCACTCCAGTCATGGGAACAATGCCAGTATGTTTCAGTATGGCCTACAGCACCCAGCACTCCCAGGAGATCTCCCATCCGTGTACTAATGATCTGAACCTGCTTAGCTTCCATGATCAACTGGATTTTGCTAGGGTGGTATGGCTGTATGCCATCCATCTCCAATTACACATACTTCTCTCATTAGACAGCCTTTACTAATACCAACTTTGGGCTGAAATATTTTAATTGATATAGAATATTTATTTCTCTGGGATATTTTCCAAATCCATAGTTCGGCTGTAAGTTCATTTATTATCAAGCATTTTGTCAAACGTTTGGATGACATCTGTTACTGAGTTTTAAATGAGTAGAATACAACAACCCCACCAAAACTCGCTAAATGACCCTGGCAGCATCTGCCTTCAGTACTTCTTAGGAAAGAAACCTTGGAATTATGATGGGAATTTTCATGAAAAAATCAGCTTGATGTTTTCTACTGGTCAAAAAACAAAACCAAAACCAAAAACCAAAACCAAAACCAAAACCAAAATTAAAAAAAAAAACGAGAATGGTAGAAGTTATTTAGGAATGGAAGAAGTAAAAAAAAAAAAGCCACTATTTTATTGGTGGCATGCCAATTACACTCAGTTCAACTTACAAAAATTTACAGTAGTACTCAAAAGAATGTAGAGAAGGGTGATATGATTCTGATAAAAGAAATTAGGGAATTGGTTGTGAGGAAAACTAGTGAAGCCAGTACTCTTTATCTTGGAAAAGAGAACACTGTGGTTAATACTTAATCGTTGATAGTGGTGAATATTCTGACCATGTATAGTATTTTTTCTGTTATCTTATTGTTTCTCTTGTTAGTTGCTACTCAGAGTACAGGCGCAATCTGTAGGCTTGAAGAGAGAGGTACTTTTCATTTAGTAAGGATAATGCAGCTGATGGCCTTACGGCTCCTCTCTGTTTTTTGTAGTAACTGGACTCCAAATTATTCTGTTGCTTATGTTTTACTTCATTGATTATTACTGACCAAGAAGTAAAAAGGACTGTCCCTGACCATGACAGCCCCCTAATGGGAAGAGAAGTCTTCAAGTCAACCTAAATGAATGTGCAGTGGGTGCATGGCAGCTTGGAACAAAGGTACATCACTGAATGGACCAATTCTCTCTTTGGAAATGCACATGGAAACATCATGCCTCATTCCAGGGTCATGGATGCACTGTATTACTGGTTGGGCAAACAAGTTTCATTCACGTCTTGATACTTTCAATAATATCAGTGTGTCATTGCAGTATTCTACTTCTGCATTTTCCTTCCACAACATTGGCTGTGCTGTTCTACTTCATTACTGTCATAAGTTCATAGTTTTTATTTTAATTCTTATTCTGAGCACAGCAGCTGATTTGCTAATGTGTGGAAAAGCATTACCCAGAACTAATACGATTGCATTCATGGCATCCCCTGCTGTCTTCTTGTCAGCCTTTATAAACTCTTACTTATTTTGGACTGACCTTTTCTCTAATTGGACAGGAGAGCACAGAGAGATGTCCAGGTGCTAAAATAATACCTTACTATAGTGAGAAAAAAAGAGCAATTTTCTATAAGAAGTGTCATTTCTCAGAAAAGACATATAATCAAGACCCTGGGCCCCTTGCAGCAACAGAATTTCTGCTTTGTGTTCATCTAAGATTCTTCTTCCAAATAAAAGAACTTCTTTGCCAAAACAGAGGGGTATTTCTTTCTCTTTTGAAATACTGGCTACTATCATTGATTTAAAAGCAATCTGCTTAAATGGTACTGATTGTTGCATTCCCTTATGAGGATGGAAATTGCTAGAGTAGGTCAGGGTGAGTAGAATGCCTTCACTCCTACTGACGCTCTGAATCAAACACTGAAGAAGAATGTGTCAGAAACCCCAGCCTGCAGGTATAAAGTGCTGCTCATCCTAATCCCTATTATTTAGAGATTGGTTTAGAGCTTGAAAGGTGGGATGTCACATCCTCCCTCCATTTTTTTTTTAATTTTTTTTTTAATATAACGTTGATTTTTGTCTATGAAGTCTCAGCTCTGCCCTGTGCAGCTGTGCCTGTCCCAAGCTTCATGCAGATCAATGGAGTTCAGCAGAAGGGCACTGCCCATTGGCACAGCTCTTAGTTCAGAGTGGCAGCATCTCTTCCAGTCGGGATTTCAGTGGGAGCTGCACTTCAGGCCGGATGTGCTTCTGCTGAAAGTGTTCTGATGTCCATTTAGCAGTTCTCCCCCTCTGCCTGGCATTGCTCTTTGTGAAGTGAGACCTTCTTCCCTATATACTTTATGAAGCTGTAGGAGGGTCACAAAAATGATCCAGGGTATAGAACACTTTCTCAATCAGGACAGGTAGAGAGAGGTGGGACTGTTCAGTCTGGAGAAAAGAAGGCTCTGAGTAGACCTGAGAGAAGCCTTTCAGCATCTAAATGAGGGTTATAACAAAGTAGGAGACAGACTCTTTAGCATTGTCTGTTGTGATATTGTGATAGTTCAAGGGGAAATGGTTTCAAACTAAAAGGGAAGAGATTTAGACCAGATGTAAGGAAGAAGTTTTTTATAGTAAGAGGGGTGAGGCAATGGAACAGATTGCCCAGAGAGGTGGTGGATGCTTTGGCCTTGGAGACATTTAAAGCCAGCCTGTAAGGGCTCTGAGCACCTGATCTAGCTGTAGGTGTCCCTGTTCATTGCAGGGGGGTTGGAGCAGATGACCTCTAAATGTCCCTTCCAACTCAAACAATTCTGTGATTCTATGATTAATGCAAAATACAGATTCTCAGCAGCTTTCTGAAAGGATCTCCTACCACACATGGACAAAGAGCAACAGGAGACCTAGAGTGCACAGACGGAATGAACATTCAGAGGGCTCAGCGTGACACCTTGAGTTATGCAGCTTCTGTCACAGTTGCCTGCCACTTTTTCTCAGGTGTTTGTAAAGCACATTTTTTGTATAGACTGAAAAATGAAATTCTAGGCTTTAATGCGGCATATATTTTTGATTGTCAGCATTAGGTGCCAGAGGAACAACCTGTGCCTTGCATAATCTACTATTACTCTGAGCAATGAAGATCAGGCAGTGGATGATTAGAATCAGAGATCAAAACCTGGTATGCATAGAGAATTGAATTTAGTATTTTTTTTCAAAACAGGGGTTTCTGTCACAAAGATCTTTTGTCGACATAATTCATACCTCATCCTCACCATATGAGATAAATTTCAAGACAGTCTAAGTGCTCAAATTTTAAGAGCTTTATTGTATCTCTACAGCATTAAGTATAGGAAAAATATTGCTGCAGTACTCTAAATTTGACAGCAATTTTGCAGGTATCACAGCATGGTAAAATGGGGACCGGAGGCTTAAACTTTTAAAAATTTGTGCTCACACCATCCATGTCTGCATCATTTAAAGAGAGGGTGTTAAAGTAATGTAGTCAGGAAGGAGCAGATTACATAGTGTTAGCTAAAGACAAGAAATAGGTGATATAAAAACTGCTATATATTGCACTGCTGCAAGTATCAGTGTTCTTCTATAAACTTATTCTGGTACTTGGCCTCACCAGAGACAGTTCTCACTTGTTTCAGACAGTATCATATGTTACAGAGTCCTTTCTTCTTTTTTGCTGGCAGAAACGACAGTGTTCTGAGACATTTAAGTGTTAGAAGGATCTGGGGCACCTTTTTTTCCCCCTCTCTATTGAACTGGCTGCACTTGTGCGAGTCTGACATAATAAAAAATGTTAATAAAAAGAGTTTTTGCCTGGAATGACTTTTGTGCAAGTACACAGTAAGGGGCTGTTTGATAACCCTATTTCTGTGTGGAACAAAGGCAAAATAAAATCAGAGCTGTGTAATCAGATGCTTTAAGATTTTTATTTGTGCCGACAGAAGACATCACCTTGTTATTTTTCTACCGTTCAAAACAAATTTTATAGCTATCTAAACAGGTAATATTGCTCAGTGTTGGATTTATCCTCAGTGCACTCTCCATTGTGTTATCAGGAGTGAAAGTCAAGGCAGAATACAGACCTGACAAATATAAACGTTCTCTATATTTCTGTGCTTAGAAAGATGGGTAACAATGGAAGTGAAATAAAGAAGTAATAGATTTCTTTCTAAAGGATTAACTTTTCTCCTCATGCAGGGAAGGAGGATTGCCTTCTAAGCAGAAGGATAAGGAGCTCAGACCAGTTCTAGTACCGGACTTAGAAAAGCTCCCAGCAGATTGCTCTGTTGTGATGCTAAATAGGAATATAATGTAGTGCCATCCAAAGCAATTGTCGCTGGTTCGCTTACAATCCGAACAGCCGAACATTTCTAGCTGTAACTCAGAGCTGAGTCTCAAGATAAGTCTTTCAGTGGCATCACATTCGTTTAGAAAGATGATCAGGAACGTTGAATTAGAAATTAGAACAAGAGTTTTTATACTCGTTCCGTTTAAATTTTCTCATACCTTTTAAATTACAGTAACAGTTTATGTCTCATTTAGTGTTACCCCTGTCTGATTAGACTGCAGACTCTTTTGACCTGACAGCTTGAGGAATGTAGTTGGAATGCTGAATACTAATGGCTATGTTAAGTGTGATCTTAGACTTCCCTAAATATTTGTCCTGTTTCTTATCCACTTAGAGCCAAGATGAAATGACTATCATAAGAACATTAATTTCATACTGTTGAGGTGATTTCTTTTGCTGCAAAGTGATTTCTTGATTTAAACTTGATGAAAAAAAAAAAAAAAGATAACTATTTTACTCTAGAAATACAAAGATCTGATTTTATAAGAAAAAATAATATTTGCTTAAAAATTAAAATAATTTAAAATAATGTAAAACATTTATAAATCATTATGCTGAGGCTAGACTCATTGACATTTAGATTTCCATGTGGGCTATATTTATAGACATATTTACCTGTTCCAGGAATTGTAATTGCCTTCCATCAGAATCTCACTCTAAGACAGGGCTGCTTTTCATCCAGCTACAAAATCTGTGTAATATGAGTACTGTTTCAGGTTTATCATCAGTTAAAATCATCTTTCCCTATGAGATTTATCAGTTCTTTAGCCTCATTCTTCCACTCCAAAAGGTCTCTAAAATAATGATGAAAATATTGGACACAGTTAATTGTGGTTTTCCACATAGACAGCGTTAAAGTAAGTTCATGAAACAAATGCAGTGAGGAAGTTTCTAATGAGATATACTGTAATCCATGACAATGAGAAATACAAGTGTCTCATAAGCTGTCAGTCGTAGAAACCACATGGAGTGTTGAGCCGCTGCCTGTCCCCTTCGAACACAGGTACTTATTTGTTCTGACATTTTTTTTTTTGCTTAGTTGGTTGACTCTTTCTTTTTCCTTTCCTGTGCTCAAAACAAGCTCAGTGAAATAAAAGTCAATGTAATAAAGTTATGTACAGAGCACAGAGTTGACAATTCAGTGCTTTAGGCATCATGGTATTTATTTCAACACTTTATGTTCATTGTCAAAATAGTTTGGGGAAACGAAAATGCACAATACAGCCTAGTTTGCAATAAACGTATCCAAAACCAAGAGATGACACTGTGTTTATCCAGGCTGTCATTTATATTATGGATTGTTGTGTCTCTAAACAAAAAGATGAACCATTGAATAAAACATGAAATTCAAAAGTTCAAAGCACTATTGCTAATTATTAACTTAAAACAATGCCAAAACAAACTTATGCTTCCTCCTTTTCTATTTGTTCTTGAGATATACCTACAACAAAATAAAATACCTTGTAGCTTTTTTTGCAAGAGGTTTTTCTTCATGAATCATGGGTTTAGAAGAAGAGCATGAATAGGAAATTCTGCCAACCTCAGCAGAAGTAAATAGTCTCAATTCCACTACCATTAATATGTAGGTTTCTCCAAAAATAATGCCTGCTATTTAATTCAATAGAAACTGCAACAGATACAAAAATCACAAGACTGTTCCATACAGCAAATTCTCAGCTACAAAACTCTATTTGTCAACACAGACACTACCATTTTAGCTATACATTGTCAGCAGTAATTAACATGAATCTTCATACTGTACTCATAGAAATCACCAGCAGAGGTGACCCACTGCTGCTGTCACCACTGCTGAAATACACCACCAATTTCCTCACTGTGTCCATGTCTACTGTTTGGCCTCCACAAACATTCAGCAATAGTTGATAGATGTCAGTGGATGCCATTTTTTTCCATGTAGAAAAATTAAATGACACAATTTTGCTTCATGCACACTTCCATGTAAGAAGGTATTTTGTCAAACTGGCCTACTGCTGCAACAAAATGTGGTGGAATATTGTCAGGAAGGTTCAACGTAGCATAGGAAGTGATGCAACTCCTGTCTGTATTCTGAAGTTTTGTTTGGATATAGTTAATAAATATAATGACTGATTCCTTTGGAAGTGCTGAAAATCTAGTTGGAAATTAGCTTCCTTGTAACTTCTGTCTTTGTGTATTTTCAGAGGCATTGTTAAAATAGGATATACTTTACCTGAGCCAAAGATAAGTAATGTAATACCATAAAGGAACAAACTGTCATACAAATGAAATAGTGATTGAAACTCAAGAATGGATAATGATTCTGTATTAATAGCAACTGAAAATGTGTTAATTACCTTATAACATGGATAAAATATCATCTCTGATAGCCAAGCAAAATAACTTCAAGGTGCTTCAGTGACAGAACAAAGAATAGTTCATTTGGAACTGTGGATAACACTAAAACACTGATGTCTTGACTGCAAACGATACTCAGTGTAGGTACCAGGGGGAGCTGGGAACTGTTGGGCAGGCCCTAGGAGTAGCCTGAACCTAATGTTTCTATTGCCAGTGCAGATAGCCTAATTTCCAAATAAATCTGGGTTGCTGAGGAACTCCTCCTGGCCAGGGATTTGCATCTCTGAGCAGGTATCTTGTCCTCCTGGTGCTGGGTAGGATGTCACTGCAAAGGGTATGCAGTGAATGGAGGTGACAGATGGTATAGGCTCTGTCTGCATGACAGAGGAATCCAGAGGATGTGCAGGTAACCCCTGAACTCCAGGGATAAGTTCATGCACAAAAAACATAGTGTTGAGGTACAGAATACACTTCCATGTAATATTCGGGAAAGAATAGACGTAAAGTTACTTATTGGAATTATACATTTTCATTTATTTTCCTTTTTTGTTTCTCTCTCACATATGAAAATAACAATGCATCCATACATTTCACTTTCCTGACTGTTTGCTGGGAATCTGTTTTGTTGTCCTTTAGCCTACTCAGAATGTGATTTCCAGAATACATATAGGATTTTTATTTGTTTTCAAACTCTATTATATATGTACATTATTGGAAACATTAATGTGTACTAACTGCTAAATTTTACAAGTGAATAAGAGGAGAGTTGTAGTCTGACACACCAAACCAGGTATACAGAGGAAATGTGCATCATTTTCTCCTCTGTGATAGCACATTTTCTCCTGCAGATTGTGGATTTGTCTTACCACAAATCTTAGGTTTTCCTGTGTCTTTCTAGTGTCTCATACCTCTTTTGGTAAGAACAATCTAAGCAGACTTTGTTGTTTGGCACAATGATCACAGAATCACAGAACTGCAGGGGTTGGAAGAGACCTCAAGAGATCATCGAGTCTGAAAACTCTGCTAAAGCAGGTTCCCTACAATAGGTCTCACAGATAGGCATCCAGACAAGTCTTGAGTATCTCTATAGAAGGAGACTCCACAACCACTCTGGGAACCTGTTCTAGGGCCCTATCACCCTTACCATAAAAGGGTGCAGTACTGGTTACGAAATGTGAAATCTGTTAAGAAACAGGATTATTTTTATTTGTTTTGTTTCTGGAAACATTATCATATTTGAGCATCTGTAGCTCACATTACACTGTTGCTTCATACTGGAATGCTGAAGGCAGAGATTTGTGCAGCCTGGAATATGCAACAAAGGAAATAATAAAATGAACTGTGTTTTTGTGCTGCTTGTGCAGACACTCTTCAATTCATATTCCATTTCTATACTGTTAATGTGTTAATATGCTTCCCAGGTAAAATGGAAATTCTCAGTACCAGAGAAAAAAAAAATCTAAGCAACAATTATTAACTAAATGTAGAAAAATTGTTCTCCATTCAGTTTTATATTGTTTCTTTAAATGCACCTTACAATCTCAGAAAGCTTCATATAACCTACATTCTCTGAGTACTGACATTAGGAAAGGAACAGAAAGGCAAGCAGATTTTACAAAGGTTTTCTAAAATATATTTTGTTTTGTTTTGTTTTGTTTTTTAACAAGTATGATTTATGTGAAAATTAGCATAAATATGAACACATTCCTGTCAATAATTTTTTATACAGCTTTTTTTTTTTTATATTTAACTGATTTGTGATCTGTCAACTACTTTTCAAAGCACTTTTACGTGAAGAAAAATTTGTCTTAGATTTCTGGAATGTTTTATATTGATCAGACTTCAGTCATCCATTGAAAGAATCAAAATAAAATGGACTGTGACTGTGGACATTTACCTGTGTTTGAAAAATATAGAAGATAATTTTTTACCGTCCTTCCAATCATGTAATGTTGATGGCCTAAACAAGATCAATACTGCTTTTGCTACCCTGGCTTGCCTTGATAAGCTGCAGTTTTTTTCACTGGTGTCCTTAGGCAGAAAAAGTGAATCAAATGACCCAACACTGCACTTAGTATTGGCCTTACTGGCAAAATTAGACAGGGAGGTTTGAGAGGCTGACGGTTGACTGCAGAAATAGGAAGATGACATTTTATCATTTGACTGTCTTAACCTAGGGCTAATAACAACCAGACCTCCCTTTCTCACTCCCACTTCTCTGTAAACTGCTACTTGTGTGATGGTTGATATGGGATCAGAAGTTAAGCACCCACACGTTGGAATGAAGTTGCTACAATTTCTTTTTTTATCATTGAAACACATTGTTGAGAAGCTCTGAAATCCAACAATAAAGTACAAAAGCAATGAAAGAAACAGGAAAAACTGGAAGAGTACTTGAAGCACTGCTTTCAAAACAAGCACACAAATAAGTAAACACTGGGGACTAGAACAAATGTCCTATGGCAATGGGGAAATGAAATAATGTGTTTCAGGAAGTAGAAAAATCTAAGAGGTTTAGAATTCAATAATGTAAATCTATTAACTGTACCTACTAATATATAATGTATATATATGCATACTTCTGCAAAGCACACTGAAATATACTATCTTCCTTCTAATCATTTTGTTTATTAAGAAACAAATAAATATGAGTTAAAATCAATGTAAGTAAAATTTAACTTGAAAAATAGGCTCTACATAACATCTAACTTCAGTTAGTACTGTAATAGTTTTAAAATTTTGCTTGCTGGCTTTTTTACTATAGATGAAATATCTGATTTATTCTTTCCATGCTCTAATAGTTGAATCCAACTATAATCTATAATGAACAGTGAAATATTCTCTGTATGCATGTAAATGGATGAGTCTGGCAACAACCTCACTTCAGATAATGGTCATATTAATTATTGAGAAGAACAAACTTTACACTTCCAGATTTTGCTTTCAGCAGTTTATAATTTGGCAAAGCATACACTGAAAAGTTGCTCTGCAGGTATCTACCTTTGCTCTGTTTAAATTCATTCTCTAATACTTCACAGAATCACGGAACTGCAGGGGTTGGAAGGGACCTCTAGAGATCACTGAGTCCAACCCCCTGCTAAAGCAGCTCCCTAGCCCAGGTTGCACAGGTAGGCCTCCAGGCGGGGCTAGAATGTCTCCAGAGAAGGAGACTCCACTGTCTCCCTGGGCAGCCTGTGCCAGTGCTCCGTCACACTCACTGTGTAGAAGTTCCCACGCACATTTGTGTGGAACTTCCTATGCATCAGTTTCTGGCCATTTCTCCTTGTCCTATTATCACACACTGCTGAGAAGAGTTCAGCCTCATCCCTTTGCCTCCCTCTTCTTAGATATTTATAGATGTAGATCAGATCCCCTCTGAGTCTTCTTTTTCCAAGGCCGAACAGAGCCAGGTCTTTCAGCCTCTCCTTATAAGAGCAGTGTTCTACGCCCTTTATCATCTTTGTAGTCCTACTCTGTACTCTTTTGAGGAGATCTCTGTCTTTTTTGTACAGAGGAGCCCAGAGCTGGACACAGCCCAGAAGTGGACACCCAAACTATTCTATTTCCGTAGAATTTTAGCTGTTAGTTATATTCTTTAAACACTTTCTTTATTGCTTACTTCAGTAATATCCCAAAATTACAGAGTGTGTCTTGATTTCGTATTCCTCAGAATCACTGATCCTCTGCCTCCCTGTTTCTTATGGCAGTGCCACTCACCCACATACATGCTTATGCCTTCCTGGTGTCATTGCCATGTTTCTCCATGCTCCATTTTTCTTTTTTCTGTTGCTACTACAAATTTGGGAAAGAACAAGTTCCTCAAATGAGGCTCTGCAACTTGCTAACACTTCATCTCAAATTATCTCAAATACTTGCAAGACCATTGCCAAAAAACTGAAGGCTGAAGAGCTGATTCAGAGATGGGAGCCCCATGTAAACAGGAAGACCTTGCTCTGTCCAAAATTCACATGTTTTTCTGCAGAAGTTTTGACTACAAATTTGCTTATGGCAAACATGTTTGTTGTGAGCTTACTGACGAACTTGTGATGGCAAACTCTGAATCTGGCAGACATAAAAGGATGCACGAGAGAAGCATTGGGGGACTTCTTATCTGACAATTTGAAACACTGGGATCACTGCTTTCACAGACTAAGGACACCCACCACTGAACGGAACAATCTCTTTGTCTCTTTCTCACATTTCTTTTTTTTTTTTTCTTTTTTTTTTTTTGTTCTCTTGTAGAGTAGTTTAGCAACACAAGGCTTACTGAATTTCTTATTAAGTCACACAGTATAGCCACACAGCGTAGATATATATAATTGTAAGAATGGTGGTACTTTTAAGACAATTGTAGTGCAGAGATTCTCATTAAAATTAATTATTATCTTTGGACGTGAATTATTGTTTTACCTTATTCTGATCAGGAGATTTGAGAATCTGGTCACTCTTCCATTCTTTCTCAGGCAGGACGTAGCAGCTGTATAAGTGGAAAAGGCAAGTAGTTATTCTGTGAAGAGAAAGTATCTGTGACTCTGGAATAGAGGGTGACACACAGGTGTGGGATAATAGATGACACCCTAAAACTGCCCCAGAACTGTAAACATCTTATCAATGTCCAATTACTTGTCATCAAATTAATTTCAGCGTGGGAGCTGGATGAATCCAATTCTAGCAATAGCAGAGAGAACAGCTCCATGAGGTCATGGATCGTAAAAGATCAACATACAGCAGAATTTGATCCCAGAAACTGATATAAGCCCTCCATTGATACATTCAGTATTTAAATGAAATATTTTTAAAATACAATGAAATTCCTAAGCAAACAAGTAGAAGAACTAAAATTGTCTTTTTTTTTCTTTTCAACTACTGTGATTTTTTTAAGAACACACCAAGAATCTTTTAATTAAATAAAATGTCAAAACTTAACCTGTAAATGTGCAGAGAAAGGAAGCTTGCAATAAATTATGCATTTAAAAGCATAAACATCTAACAGAACTGGAAAGTTAAAAAATTAGGATGACAATCTCAATTTCCTAAATGACATTTCTACAAAACAGTGGAGATATAACACATTGTCAATTTCTCTTTAAAATCAATTATGTTTGCTAGAGTTTAAACATTTAAATTTTTTACACATTTAAACTAGAAATGTAGAATAATTTATTTATTTTTCAGTATTTTATACATTCTTGATAATAATTCTGATTTTCAAAATTTAATAGAGGTGGTGTAAATTAATGATAATATCTGTATTGAGGATGGCACATTAAATTTCACACTGATGCATGCACATTTACTGTTTCTGTTGTACTTTATCTTCACAAAACGATATGTTCTTCAGATTCAGTATTCTTACAAGATATAGTTTAATGATCTCTAGTAGATCCTTATTTAAATTCTTAAAAAAGAAGATGAAGCCCTTGTGTCTTGGGTTTTATTTTTTATGTGTAACAATGAGTCTTCTGATTACAAGAGTTTAAGGAACAATGCGGGTCAAATATATTTCATACAAAGGTTTCTAGCTAAATTGAGTGTTCTTTGAAGAAAACAACTGAACATTGTTCATTGAAATAATCTGCTCATCTTGTTCCATTCAGTTGCTAAAATATTATTTTGATATTTATGTTCACAATTAATACATTGCATTATGTTTTATAGGTCACAGTCTTTCAATTAATGCATTTTAATCACAAAAGAGAAGCTTACTTTCATATTCTCATAGATGTAAACTTTTAATTATCTGAGACTGATCTGATCTGACTGATCTGAGACTAGCTGCAATTTTTCAGTGCTTTCCCTTTAGTTAATTATGGTTTTGTGGGTTCACTTGAAATAAAATGTGTTGGAATTTCATTGGAAATGGGTGGAAGATTATGGACTTCCAAAGCAGAATCTAAGGCAAAAATCTTCAAAAATCTTTACATTCATGTGGTCCATGAATTTTCTTCTTATCATATTCTCAGAAGTATTTGAGAAGATTCTCTGAATATTAGTGTTATCAAAAACTCTTATACAAATTCAAAGCAAATTATTAGAACCACTTTTTATTTCAGGAGCTTATTTTCAACATTCTTGATAAGTTGTAATGTTGATTCACTAAACAATTGTCTTGTTCTTTTCTATCTAGTTATTACATTAACAGGGAAAAGGTGCCAGCTAGATGAATAGAGGGCTTAATAAGGCTATGACTTGAGATGATAAAGAGATGATACAGGCCTTCTTATGCTGAAATTACTTTTAAAATGTACTGTGAAAAGACCATAATTCCTTGTTAATATCTAAATTCTGAAAGTACTCTGCAAAACTTTATGACTAAAGAACTACATTTGTTTGTTGTACAAATGCACAATATATCAATATTATCCATTTTTTAAATGTCTGAAATTTTTCTTTACTTTCATTTGTGTTCACATCTTTCTGTGAAAGAAGAAGAAATGTCTTTCAGAACTTTTATAAATCTAAAATGAGCATGTCAATGAGTAATTGACAGTCACTTCTGTTTTAGATAGAAAAGACTGGTTTGTAAATAGTAGATTTAATATACGCTAAATATTATGAAATGCTTCTAAAATAAGAGAAAATAATTTACAGTGGACAGATTTGAAATTCTATTTCTTTATATTCGGTCTTCTGATATCCATATTTGGAGAAAGCATTTAAGTAACATGTTCAGAGAATATGCTTTAGAAAACCCTCTTAGCAGGAGACCAAATATCAAATATCAAATATTCTATTTGTGATTGAAGCAGTAGTGCGCAAACTAATTCTGCATTCAAGATTGTAACAAATGAAAATCAAAATGTTTCTTCATGAGTCTTCACATGCTATCACAAATGGCCAGAGCACTCCTGTAGATTTTGTATCAAAATTCTCTAATATGAAAGAGGAGAAGGCATGATACTGCTGGAAGCACAGGTTGTGTTATTACATTCATTTCAAACTATTGAAAGGAAATATATATGCAAGTTTTAGTTCAGTCCTTAGGTGACAGGTGTTATTTCTCTCTTCTCAATTGTTCACAAGATAAAATAATTGCCATAGGAGTTACAGAGTAGAAAAGAACTGAAGGGTCATAAAGCAGAACTTCACCTCTGTTTTTTCCAAAATTTGAGACCAAAATGTCTTAGTTGTACTCAATAAGCAGGCTATATTTTCAATTCATTTATCCCAGAATAAATTATTTGGATTTGCTTGCATGAGGTGTTCTAAGTCAGTGCTTCTTAGTGTGTAAATCTGAAGCTTTGTATGCTAGATTACATGAAATTTCAGGTCATTCATTGAGCTATCACTAATCCCAGCACATTCTTCTGCTCTGACTGCACATCTGCAGTGCTACACTGGGTGGAACAGTTCCTGAGACAGAGAATTATCATTTCAAGGGATTTAGAGAGATTGCTGGGCGGTAAAATTTTGTTGATATTGGGCAATGGAAATATCATCTGCACAATTTCTTGTATAACTAACTAACTAACTAAATAAATAAATAAATAAGGAGGGCGTGGGGGGTGGGAAGAATGGGACTGCTCTGGATGAAGGGGAAGGTAGAAGGTGTGGCTAGGACAGGCATCTACTACTTGCTGTTGCCAGCCTGTGGAACAGGCAATGGTCTCTCCAGAAAGGTCAGCCTCTGAATCTACCCAATCTGTAAGTGACACCATTCTAGAAAATGCCACTTTGTTGAGACTCTAAAGTGTATAAAAATATATTGACAAAATTGCTAGGGATTGCAAATTTGTTAATAATTTGAAATATTTTTCTAAAAGTGTTTATAAATCAATAAGTTCAGTTTGCTTAGATTCAAGATAGTGGTAAATTCCCAGTGTGTGGAAAATATCTGCAGTCTTGTACTCCTCTATATTCTGTCTTATTTATAAAATGCTTCTATGTTTTATTTACAAACATGAGTACAAAAATTAAAATTCTAAGAGTTCTGCTCTCAGTTGGAGCTGATACAAATTAATTCAATGTATCAATTTTTCAGGAGAAATCTTAATTCTATGTTACTTATCTACTAAGTTGCTGTGAGAAATTAGAGAAAGATACCTTTTAAAACTTTTCAGATCCACACTTGTGACATTTGGAGTCTTGAAGAGCCTTGTTAACTAATCAGTATTCTAATAGACTCACAAGGCTTAATCATGCACAGTCTACATTTCCCTTGATTTCATTATACTTTTTATCAATGAGATGGAATGTTAGCATATTGCTACACCAAGCATGTATAAAGTACATTAACTGTCAAAGTAAGAAAATAAAATTGAACTAAGAGTTTGGTTACATGACATTAAAATAGGTATAACATGTATCTATACATGGAAATCTTTCCAACAAGTGCCACTTTAAGAGATTATGAACAAATCTGCTGTGATGGCTGGATGCTGTGTTTTAAAACGGTAAAATAAGAAAATGGAAACCAGTATTTCTGATTTATAACAAAAAAAAAAAAAAAAAAAAAAAAAAGAACATTGTCCACAGTAAAACAAAAAAGGATTGCATCCCTTTGGTTCCATAATGTAAATGTAGTAAATTCAGTAAATTGCTATTGATTTTAATTCTTCACATGTTTCAGGAAAGAACATTAATGCAGCTAAGTGGCTGTTTATATATTACTACCTCAAAAATCAAGTAAGTGTGGTTTCTTGCAAGAGCTTGTGGTAGTCTGTATACTTTTCATGTTCTTCTGTGAGTGAACTGCTCAGAAAATAAACAGTACCTTTAATCAGAGACTTTCTAATAGATTTTCAGTATGAAATACATTGTTTTTCTTTTCCATACAAACTATATGGAGTACAACAGCAGTTTTTGCAGCTTCCCCTCCTGGCTTCTTTGAGAAGGAAATATGTTCTGCCACAATCACATAACTTACTTTAATTAAAATAAAGCCAGCTGAGACTGGTGACATCTCTTTCAGTGCTGGTAAACAGATATGACAAGCAAAGGTATTTGTTTGCAGTAGGGGTTACTTGTTAGTACTTCTGCTGAATCTGAAACTAGAATTCAAGCTTTACTTTCACTCAGGCTAGAGGGCTGTGATAAAAAATAAAATAAAATAAATAAATAAAAGGTAATTTGAACTGTAAAAAAAAAAAAATGTTTCTTCAGAAGATACTTTATAACTTTTATCCTAAAATTTGGCTTCATAGCCACTGTTTTACTAGCAATATTCTTCGTTAAAGCTAAAAAATATGTATGCCACATCAGAAGTAACACCTCCTATTTATTTCCATGGAAACAACAGCAGATACAAAGATCACAATAACACTGTTGGATAGAGCAAATTCTCAGCTACAAAACACTGCTTTGCAACATAGACACCAACATTAGCTACACTATTGTTGCTACCAATGAACAAAAATGACTGCATGCCGCAGTTCCACTGCTGAAGCTACCTACCCCTTCACTGTGATCATATCCTCTGTTTGGTCTTCATAAATGCTCAGCAAGTGTTCAGGAATGTCAGTGGGTACCATTTTTTTCCACATGAAGGAATTCAATGACACACCTTTACTTCATCAGGTGGAATTTTGTCAGACTGTCCTTCTGCTGCCATTTGTCACACTTGGGATGGAATGTTGGTGGGAAGGTTCAGCCTCTACTGCCACACCACCACCATCTGCTTCTGACATCATGGGCCAATATACAAAAATAGGAGGCATTACTTTTGGAACAACCTTTGTAAAGACACTTTCTTTTCTTAATTAACAGAAATTTCTGAGTCAGACTATATGAGCAGGGCTCATGACAAATGCATAAAGAAAGCATGTGAGTGGAACCTGACACTGGCTTGCAAAGAAAATGGAGCAGAGGATCACTGCCATGATATCATGAATATTGTCTTTCAAGATAATAATTTTGATCAGCTTTTTTTTTTTTTTTTTTTTTTTTTTTAATCTCTGCACTTTCCTGAAAATATTTATTCACTTGCGTTACCTGTTTTTCTACTGGATAATTCCTTCTTACACAGACTTGATATTTAAGAGAAAATGGGGAACTGCATTTTCTGGAGAGCTGGAAACATGCATATGTGTCAATTTCAAGAGATATTCCCAGAAATCTGAACTAATCTAATGCATGTGGCAGGATGATTTTGCATAACAGAAAAAATAAAACAATGCTCGTTTTCTTTTAATGTAAAAGTAGAATGAATTTGTTGTATAATCTGTTAGCTTGTTTTACCTTATATTTTGCTCCTCTGTTCTTTGTTTTCTGCTTTCTCATCATCCTTTGGGAACAGATGATGCAGTTGTCTGAGCGTAGTATGGAATCTCTTAAGGAAACAGCATTAAATTCCTCATATTTTAAATCACTGATATGATAAAATGCAAAATGTTAATTCTTTCCTGCATTTCTCTCTGTATTTTCCTCTCCCTGAATGATAACTTTCCAAGCTCCATCGACCGTGTCAAATTTGTTAGGCCATATTTGACACCTACATTAACCAGATAAGTTTAATCTCATAAACAATTGCAACCAAAATATCGATGGAGTTCTTGATACTAATAAGAATACTAAAGAGACTGCACTATTTCTTAGTTCATTACCTTAGTCTGTAACATACCAACAAAGCAGGTCTTTGTTTTTAAAGATGGTGATTTACCATGGGGGAAAGTGGGACTGACACATATTTCTATCAGAAAATAATGTAAATGAATATAAAAGAAAGAAGAAAGAAACAAACAAGCAAATAGAAACAAACAGAAACCTGAAATTAGCTTCATCATTGGGAATAAAAAGTGATGAACTATATTACATTACTTTGTGATAGGTAAATATATGTATTCATGTGTGATACGTACTTGTAAAACTAGATTTATATATTCTAAAACTAGAGATAGGCTCTCTCTGCTTTTATGCAGTATTCATTTTAGCATCTGTCTTATATATCACACTGCCATAATTAAAACTACAGTACTGAAGTTGCTGAACAACAAAAAAATCTTAATTGTTATACGATTGCACGAATAATGTTTCAAGTTTTGAATGTAATATTGTTTGCAGCCAGTTGTGACTAATGAAAGCTTTTTATAACCACTCCCCAGTAGCTAACATAATTTGCAATACAGTGCGTCATTTCTGTTAGTTCCTCAAATGTTACAGCCAGTACTTGTTAGAGCAGCTATACAGCTGGCTTACTAAACAAACAAGAAGATGTTGCAGCTCAAGGCTCTTGATATGCAAAAGCAGATCCCTCAAATACTGTGTTAGGAAGGCAAGACAGGAACTGAGTGTGAACAGTGACTTTCAGAAGATATTCACCCTGTGTGTGTCTGAAATTCAGAAGGTAAAGGTTTAAGTAGGGACTCAAGCCAAGTGAAAGACCAAATATTTATAATTGAAAAACTGTATCATCAAGAACCTGAACTTCTATGATCAGAACTTGAGCATCCAGAAGTCTATGGTTCCTAATGAGATGCATCCCAGGGTCCTAAGGGAATTGGCTGATGTAGTTGCCAAGCCACTCTCAGTGGTATTTTAAAAGTCATGGTGGTCAGGTGAAGTCTCTGGTGACTGGAAAAAAGGCAACATAACGCTCATTTTTAAGAAGAGTAAAAAGGATGATCCCAGCAACTACCAACCTATTAGTCTCAACTCTGTGCCAGGGAAGATCATGGATCAGATCTTCCTAGAAGCTATGCTAAGGCACATGAAAGACTGGGAGGTGATATAAGAGAACAAGCATAGCTTCACCAAGGGCAAATCCTGCTTGACCAACCCAGTGGCTTTCTGTGATGGTGTAACTGCATGAATGAACAAGGGAAGAGCCTCTGATGTTATCTCTGGGCTTCAGTAAGGCCACAACTAGCCCCACAGCATCCTTCTTTTCAAATTGAAAAGATGTCATTTTGATGGTGGACTGTTCAATGAATGAAGAACTGGCTGCAGGATCAAATCCAGAGAGTGGTAGTTAACGGCTCAATATCCGTATTGAGAACAGTGACAAGTAGTGGCCTACAGGGGTCAGTGCTGGAAAAGATATCCTATAATATCTTCATTAATTATGTCAGTAGTGGGGTCAAGTGCACCCTCAGCATGTTTGCTGATGACACCAAGCTGTGGGATGCCATCCAGAGGGACCTATATGGACTTAAGCAGTGGGCCCAGGAGAACCTCATAAAGCTCAACAGTGCAAGTCTTGCACCTAGGTCGACTCAACAGCCACTAGCAATACACTAGCAGCTGGAGATGAAAGGGTTGAGCACAGTCCTGCCGAAAAGGACTTGGGGGTACTGATGGATGGGAAGTTGGACATGAGCCAGCAATGTGCCCTCACAGCCCAGGATGCCAAGATTTTCAAGGCCAGGCTCTGAGCAACATGATCTAGCTGTGAATGTGACAGTTCATTGCAGGGGAGTTGGACCACATGACCCTTTAATGGACCCTGTCAACTGTGAGGATTCTGTGATTCTAAGAAAGAAATCTGCCCCCCTCACCCCAGGATCTCACTTTGGAGCAGCATAGTAGAGTGACTTTGGCTGAACCTCACTTAGAAAGGTGTTAATATACAAGAAAGCATTTAAATAAAAGTCATCCAGGAAAAGTGAAAGAAAAAAAGGTGTACAAGTGTAACTGTTGAGGCAGTAGTAATTAGCAGCTCAAAGGAACAATAAAATAGCACAGACACAGAAAGGTCTAAAACCTTGAGAGAAAAAAAAAGAAAAAAAGCAGAAAATCTGCAGATTGCTGCTCTGCCACACTGAGCCTCAGCCTCCTCCAACGAGCAGCAGAAGGTTACCCTGCCCCATCTGACTGACAGCTCTCTGGACAGCAAATTGTCTTAACTTCTAATCAGCAGTGGTGAGTACATTAATACCTTGCCTAGTAGCTCATTAGGCATAGCTGTCTACTGTGCATGATAGTGAATACATGATTGCATTGTTTTATGTAAACTATTGCACATTTTCTCTGCTCTTGAGAAAAGAGGCCCAAATACAAGTAATCCAAAGGGGAGAGTTACAATGGAATTTGCAGTGCAGATGCCTAAATGCTAGTTGGTATGCAAAATAGTTATTTTATATCTTCATCAGGCACCTCTATTAGTACTAATCCAATGATTATGTCAGAGTTTTACTTAACAAATATGATTAATTCTGCAAAGTGATAAATCTGTGAATATATTATGAAGACTTAGTGAAAGATTCTACATGTATGCTGATTAGAAAAATTTCGCTGATACTGCTCCTAACATTATGAACAGAAAATTGGTAGTAGATAGTGTTAAGTTTTCTATCAAACTAGCAAAGCATCGTTAGACTACCATTTATGATCAGAGTGATGGCATCTTGTTCATAGTAAAGCACTTCCATTAGTGTAAAAGTTTTCTCAGACCACATCTGATGCAAATTGCTGATCAGGCTGTCAGTTCCTGACCAGTGCAATATCTCCAGCTGCCTGATGCTTGCAGAACAGGCAGCAAATTAGCATTCAGATACTAAATGCTGTGTCATTCAGCAGGAGAATCCAAATAAACAAACAAAAAACAATGGTTGAAAAGTAAGCTTGTTATTACATCTATTCAAAGACAAAATCTCAAAGATTCACAATAGAATGCTCCAGCAAAGTACCAAAGTTTTGTTGTTGATGATTCTCAGGACAGGTTTGGAAACAGCAGGTCCATCAGTTCACCATCATATGTACATATTTCATAACGGCACATCAAATTTTTTTATAAAGATTCCCAACACCTTTCAAGGAAGCAGGAGTAAAGTTTTCTCTGCTGAGAGTTGAGTGATGCACAGGGATGGGATTAAAGATGTTGTTGGTCATATTAAAAATGTCAAATAGTTCCTTGAATGCTAGAGAGTGGTATGTGTCCCTAAAACTCAATTTGTGTTTTCCTATTACACTGTCAAGATGGTCAAATACTGTTAGGGAGTGAGAGGAATTTCTGGCAGAAACATTTCAGCAGTTTATGCAATTTACTATCTCTGATGGAATAATAACTGAAATCCAGTGGGTAGCAAAATGCAGCGCTATCCACTGTCCTGGAGACCTTTGAAACCATGAAACAGATGTCACAGTGTGAGGCTAAATACTGATGACATTTCTGCCAAATTAAGCAAATCTGAAGGTTAAAATCTAATCACAAATGATTTCAGCTTGTCACTGCTGTGTGGTAAACACGAGTCCACAATAGCTAAAGGATGCAGATGTCATCCAACTTAAACTGAAATCTGTTTTCTCATGATATCATTATGACTGGGATGTACCATTTCTTCCAGTTGTTGGGGAAATCTTTGCAGCAGTATAAATCTCTAGAGGCTTGAGGCTGAAAGTGAAAGCCAGTTTTATGGCACGGTTCTTGTGATTTTCAAAGCTGTGAAGATTCAAGTGATAAGAGCAGAACAAAAGCAAGATCTGTAAATTATCTTTGTCAGTCAGGGAAAGCCTTTGGCCCTATGCTTATGCTGTGTCTACCTGTCAGGATTTATTAGAGGCAGCTTCACAAATTCTGCTCTCCAGCTTAAGTTGCAGACAGTTAACTCAGTTCACAATAGTATGACAGTAACAGTCCTTAACTAAGCCACAGTGAGAAGGCCTGCTGCTTTCATGCATGGTAGGGCTGTGCTGTTCCACCCTTCCTATGAAAGATTGCCATGAGAAGAATTCCTTGTTCCACTGAGGCATGATGTGATGCAGACCCACATTTTTCAGTGTAGATGTTTGACCTGCAGGGACTGAGATGATCTTAAAACCATATGGAAAGCTCTACCAGTACAATGATGCCCCTTGTACAGCACACAAAGCTCACAGCTGACTGCTTTGTTTACACCACTGGTCATCTCAGTCTACTCTTCAGTACAGGGGAAACAGCCATCCTGTCCCTGTTTCCTGAAGGTAGGAAGCTTGCTCCCTCAGCCATGTGTGCTACCAATACATGACTGAAGACAAACTGCCAGTCTGGCAGCATCCTCTCTCACTACCTTGCCTGGCGATGACGGTGGTGACAAGAACAGCAAAAGCTCTTGAAGCTGTTGCAGGGATAAATCAGCATGTCTGGAATTAAAAGGGCATCTGACTTCAAACGAATGTTAATCTGTGCTTTATGGTAGTTGTCACTGTTATTCTGTAAGGTTGTAATGCTTGGACAAATTAAAACTTTTCACATCAAGCCTTTCAGCAATTTCCATATGAGTTACATTCTGCTCTTAGTAGTGTTAAAATGTATAGGACAATATGATCCCACGCAGTAGTGAAGCAGTTTTACTCCAGGGCTGTGCTGTGCTGACCCGGGCATCTGATGTTTATCTCAGAAAAATGATTGCTCAGAGCCATTTTCTTATTTTAAAATGTGTGAACAGCTGAGAGATTAGCCAATGAATTGCTAACACAACATGCTAAAAGCAAATCTTCATTTGCGCAGCATTAGTTCTACAGCTTGGAAAAAAATGGGCAGCTGAAAAAACAATCTGCTATGCCTGCAATTATGAAATGATATTGTCAAAACCAATGAGTAAAACTGACTTATGTTCTGCAGATCACGATACAGCGAGAGAAAGCAGGAGGATGCTTTTTGTACAACTAACTCTTCTAATGAAATTATCAGGCATATATCTCATCAAACCATACATGAAAAACAAAATAATCGTATGATTAGCTAGTAGAAGACAATAGAATTTTGTGCTTTTACCATATAGATAATTCAGTTTTTAAGGCTATGAAAATGAATATCTTTATTTTCCTGTAAACAGAAAGCATTTTAACAAGTAGTTTGATGAGATATGTGTCTTCTAC
The DNA here is from genome assembly GCA_023055505.1 of Callipepla californica brunnescens. Lineage (NCBI taxonomy): Eukaryota > Metazoa > Chordata > Aves > Galliformes > Odontophoridae > Callipepla > Callipepla californica. The sequence continues at coordinate 14,259,035 of JALIRH010000007.1, read as the reverse complement.
TTCTGTGAAAAATGTGTTTTAAGATATTGACTGGGGAGGTTGAAATTCTGTAGTCCAAAATCTTGACATATTTCCATTTCTGTAAGATTTTTTCAGGAAAGATTATATCAACTCTGTTCTGATCTTTAGGGAGAACTAGTCTTTAATAAAGCTCAACTCTGTATCTCTGGTGAAATGGTCTAAAAATTATTAATGTTAAAGATGTGTACCCCACACATCATGGTTCATCTTCATATTTATTTGCTAAACAAACAATGTTTTCCTCACCTTAAAACTGTTTCCCAGATCTCCAGTAAAATGTGAAAAGTTAGAAACTTTTTAGTAGCCTCTCTAGTTTTAGGGCAGACTTTATTCTTTGATAGATATGCATCTGAAAAACCTACATATACTTGATTACAGCTTGCAGGGGCAATCACCTTATCTCAAATATATAGTCCTAAGAACAAAATATAAATATATATATGATCATATCTGACAAATCTGATCAATTTTGTTTTGTATTAAGATAAAAATTACTGTAATTTTAAAAAAGCCTAAAATTGTGATGGGGCAGTACATTTTCTATTCATATTCAGGCAACAGAGTAATCAGCACTAACAGTAATAGTTAAAATTGGCACTTTAAAAAAATATGGAATTTTTTTTGAAGATAAAAACATTTTTATTACAAAAATTAGAGTAGGCTCTGCTTTTATGAATCACACCACCGTGATTTATATAATCTAGTGAAATGTCATCCCAAATAGACTAGCTCAACTCCGTATCTGTGGAGAAATGGTCTAAAAATTATTAATATTAAAGATGTGTACCCCACACGTCTGCTACGTATCATAGCAACACATCTTTTTGCATGGTCTGTGTAGTGGAAATTAATACTAGTTCTGTCATTACCTGACTGTTCTTATTTGGAATAGGTATTCATGCTCATGAAATCGAATGACTAAAATACCATTAATCTGCATAGTAAATGATTTTCACAGTCTGTTTTTCAAAATTAATTCAAAATTACTGACAGTGATTATTTATTCATGAACATTGTAGACAAACTGCATTATGCAGCTGACTGCCTATTGGTATACACTGTAAATCAAAGATGTATTTGACAATACATGTAAAATTATTTTGGAAACTAATTACACATTAACAAATCATAAATATGAATATGCTGCACAATACTGTCAGTACTGCGAGGAATATTTTTGTCTACATGGGGCTAGGAATGTCTCCATCCTTTACTCAACTCTTCAGATTTCTGACCACCTGCTAACTTCAGTGGTAACTGTCCACTTCTAGTCCTTCAGTGAAAAGACTCCACATTCTCTGAAAGTAGCTCTTCCACTTTCATTGAATGAATTTATTCCTCAGTCTTCAAGGACCATTCGTATCTTTCATAAATGTATGAGAAGAATCAGTGCTACTATGCTGCATGTTTCCCAAATTTATCAAGGACCTTTATCTTACTGGCTATCAGTTTCCTTGTGCGACAGAAAAGTTACATGTTCTCAAACTTCCCCCCATCATGAATGCCATCACTTCTTACTTATTTCTTATGCTCTGATTTCAGACACAGCTTAAATAGCAATCTGCCTAAAAGATTTGCTGTTTCTATGGTGGCTTTCTCCTAGGCATACCTTGACCAAATTAACTTTGTGTTAATTATTCTGATGTAATTTTTCTCACATTATTAAAGAGCTTAACTAAACAGATCTGATTGGTTTATACGGCTCAGAAGAAGTACATGATGTAGTGAGAGTGCTGGGGAACTTGTATGAAGAAAGGCTGAGGAAGTTAGGTTTATTTCACCTGGTGAAGGGCAGGCTCTGGGGATACTTCATTATGACCTTCCAGTACTTGAGTGGAGGTTATAAGCAAGAGGGAGATTGACTTTTTACACAGTCTGGTAGTGATAGGATCCAGATTAAACTGAAACAGAAGAGATTTAAAGTAGATGTCAGGGAGACAATTTTTACTTAGAGGGTGATGATATTCTGGCACAGGCTGATCAGAGAAACTGTGGGTGCCCCATCCCTGGAGGTGCTAAAGACCAGGTAGGATGGGGTGCTGGGCAGCCTGGTCTGGTGAGTGGCAAACCTGCTAATGCCATAAGGGTTGGAACTAGATGATCTATAACGTCTCTTGCTACCTAAGTTATTCTATGATTCTATGACAAGTGTGTGTTTCTGAAAGAACTTAAAAATATGAGCAGCTCAGGCAGACTTCATAGTCCCAGAAATTGGTAGATTTATGTGGAGTTCAGATATTATTCATCTGTTTCTTAATGCTATAACTATTCTTTTTTAACACAGAAAAAAATAGAATAATTCACTGTAATTTTAATATAGAGTTTTTCAAGCAGTTCGTGCTTTACAGTGTGATACTTAATTTAAATAGAGACTTGTATATTATGCTCTTGCATCATTAGAAGAAGTCAATAATGTTGAAGAGACTATTCAAATACTGTGTAAAACATACATAATTTTAATTAGTATATGGAAAATGTGTGAAATGCTTAAATCTAATTAAATTTGATATAGACTTAATAATTAATTGAATTTATAAAGAAAATCTGTTAAGTAGAATTTGTTTTGAGGGAAAGGCTCTAATAAGTGTTAATATTTAAGTGAGTTTCAGTCAGTTATAGAAATTGTTTCTTGATACTAATTTTGTCATACACTGCCCTCTCTATTTGTGCAGTAAGATAATTTTCTCAAAACATTTTGTACGGCAGTTTCTCTTTTGGCTTTTGTACTCAGACATAGTTGAAATCATATAACAGAATTCCTTATCAAAAGAACTTATTTATTAGAAATTACTCTCTTCCTAGTAACTGGGATTAAATGTTATTTCTTTTGGAAACTGAAAATCCATTTTGTGCAACTAAAAGCACAGAAAGCTTTAGGTTTATAGACAGCTGCATATCAGACTGAGCATTTAAAGACAACACTGCTAAATAATCTAAAATTTTGAATTCAAAAACATCAAACACTCCTTGTTATGCACACTTTTATCATTTTCTTTTCCTCAGGTACTGATTTTATTTGAAATAAATGATAACCTACATACTTAGTTCCATTCCTGCTTTCATCGCTTCAACTCTGAATGTTTATATACAGCATAATACAAGGCTTGCCATGTTTCCCTAATTGCAGTGATTTTACATGTATCTAACTTCAGTCTGCCAAGAATTATACATATGAATATTACTTCTTGACAACTGGGTGGTTCACGCAGCCTTATTGGAATGAGATTTATTTTGTCACTCACAAAGTGCATGACAGTCAAGAGACAGTAAAGAACAGAAGACCCCTAAGATAGTGAACAGAGACAGCATGCTCTGATTGTTTTTTCTCTCAGTCTAAAACAAATATTTAAGATAGGTAGGTAAATTGTTTTCTCAGGCTGTTTATCAATTCCCATGGGCTGTAGGAATAATCAAATTGACAAACTGTAGGCAGGCACCATAGTGGAACACTCCAAGAAGAATATTTTCCAAACTTATTGGATAAACACACATTTTTGTAATTGCCTAAGTATATTCTTAAGTGCTACATTTTTCATCTGGAATATCGAGAATCTCTGAAGGAATAAATAGAAATTTCTTACCACTTTTTAACTTGAAATAATTTCAGTTCTGCTTCTTAGTTTTGCTCTTTCTCGATTTCTTAAGAGAATATGAAGATCAAATCTCAGTGATCAATTTCCCCCTTATTTTTTTCTGTCTTTTGATAGTAAGTGATATGGAACATTGAGGAAAAAGATTAAATTCCTTGAAACGAGGATGTAAGAAATTATTCTTCAGGGATGCTCTTCATCAGCAATGTATTAAAAAACAATGCTGTTCTGGCAATAAAGTTTTGTGTCTCATCACCCACAAAAGAAAACACCGATAAAAAAAATAAAATTAACTTTCATGATGCTAACAATTAATTATTTGTGAATTGAATGTGGGTGGACAATCACATGAAACGAAATCAATATTGTCACATATAGGTCATCAGTTACTCCAAAAAACAGTTCCAGAAAAATTATATTGAAGTACCACATATTTGAAACTGATAATCTATGACTAAAATAACAGCAGTGGAACTTCCATGACACATCAATTAGACCAGAATCTACTTGCTGTTATATTCACAATATTAGAAACTGTAAGGAAAAACTAATAAGATTTTATAGTACAATTTTAGTCAATGTAATATAATGAGGAAAAGAATGACTCAATCCTAATAAACGTTAAAAAAAATCATTAGAAGAGAAGGATTATCAGAGAAAAATAAGAAAACATTACATTTTTATTCTAAATACAATTTTATATTAGTATTACTATGAAATTATCTGGCTTGAATGATCTTCAAATAAGTTTTAACAAATAACATGTACGCTCACAATGTAGAAACATAGAATCATAGAATCATTAAGGTTGGAAAAGACCTTGAAGATCATCTAGGTCAACTGTTACCCCATCACCACCATGCCCACTAAACTGTGATCTTCAGTGCCATATCTACACATTTCTTGAACACCTTTGAGGGATGGTGACTCCACCATCTCCCTGGGCAGCCTGTTCCAGTGCATTACCATGCTTTCAGAGAAGTGTTTCCTAATATCCAACCTGAATCTCTCCTGATGCAGCTTATGCCCATTACCTCTTGTCCTGGGAAAAGAGGCTAACCCACACCTCAACACAATCTTCTTTCAGGTAGCTGTAGAGAGTGAAAAGATCTCATCTGAGCCTCCCCTTCTCTGGACTAAAGAATCCCAGTTCTCTCAGCCACTTCTCCTAAAACTTGTGCTCCAGATCCCTCAGCAGCTTAATTGCCCTTTTTTGGACATGCTCCATGGCCTCGTGATCTCCCCTAGTACTAAGGTCATACTAACAGACTTGTAGTTCCCTGAATCCTCCTTCTGACCCTTCTTGTAGATGGGCATGGCACTAGCAAGTCTCCAGCCATGTGGAACCCATCCAATTCAACAGGGCTGCTGATAAATAATGGAAAGTAGCCTGGCAATCACTTCCCTCAGCACCAATTTATTGTATTTCCAGCAAATGTCAGGTAAGTTGAAGTCCCCCATGAGAACAAAGACTAGCAATTGCATGACTTCTGCCAGCTGCTTATAGAATGGTTCATCAGTCTCTTCTTCCTAGTAGGGTGGCCCATGGCTTATTTTCCCTAGGACATCCACCTTGTTGGCCCTCCCCTGATCCTTATCTAGAAGGACTTGACCTTACCATTCCCAGCACTGAGCTCTGCAGAATCAAACTTCTCCTTTAACATAGAGAGCAACCCTACTATTCTCCTTCTCTGCCTATCAATTATAAAGAGCTTACAGCCACTCATTTCAGTACTCCAGTAATAAGAACAAGCCCACCATGTTTTGATGAAGACAACTAAGTCAAAGTTTTCCTGTTGCATAACAGCTTCTAGTCCTGCTGTTTGTTGTCCATGCTTTGTGGAGTAGATGCACTTCAGCTGGGCCATTGAGCTCACTCCCAACCCTGGCATGCTGCCCCTTGGCTCGTCTCTAGTGAGCCTAGTTTTATCCCTTTCCTCTTCGAGCCTAGTTTGAAGCTCTCTCGATGAACCTTGCCAATTCCTGTGCTAGGATCTCTTTCCCCTTTTGAGACAGGTAGATACTACCTGTTGCCAGCAGGTCTGATACTGCATAAATTGCCCCACAATAAAAAAATCAAAACCGAAATTTCTGCTTCTTTCCCATGAGTCAATTGGTTATGCCTGCCTGTTCCTCTCATCATTTTTAGTGGTACTGAAGAGGTTGAGTAAAACAACACCTGAGCTCCTGCTCCTTCAACTGATTACTTCAGTACCCTGAAGATAGTCCTCAGGCTTCTCCCAGTAACCTCAGCCATAACACACTCACTAGTGTGTGTGTACTGCAGATTTTGAGCACGTTCATGTTTTCTGGGTTTTCTTTGAATGATTATGAAACAATATTCCCCTCAGATTGTATGTAAAACTAGGTAATTTAATTAAATAAAATCATATGCAATTCAGTGAAAACCCACTACTGATGCCCACAATTATTAATCCCATATTTATCAAAAATTAATTTTGAAAAAATAATAAAATAAAGCACATGGAAACTGGAATAATTTTCCTAAACAATTAGAGACATTCACTGTTTGTGTCTGGTCTTTATGGTTTTTGTAAATTAAATGCAGAATTAATTAGTATTATTAGGAGGGTTATAACTGCAGTGCCCTTACTGTGATGATAAATATAAAGGTGAACAAAATGAGATAATACGTTTTTGGTACTTCCTTTGGTAATACCAACTATTCTAAAGCCTACGGAATATTTCATTAATTTATGATATTACTCATTTCAGTGTCATTTTACTTCTGGATCCATGAGATCATTGGTTTCTTTACCACATCTACTGGAAAACAAATGACTTATATTTATGTGTTATTTCCTCATAGAATAAGCTAATATTTTTTTTCTCATTTTCTAACGTCAATTGCAAGGGATAAAATTGTAAAGAGTAGTAAAATTCAAAATCATTCAGTACCATGGGGAATCTATTAACCCTTCCTGTCACAGCCTGCACTCCAAAAAGCAAGTGCTGAAATAATCCCCACAGTAACCACTAAACTGGCTCTTCAGTAGGCTATAAGCAGCTAAAACAGCAGCAACAAATACAGAGGGACAATCTGAAGGGGAGAATGTTTTTGTGGTAGCAATATTTCTAATCCATGAATCAAACTTCCAGACCATCTCTTCCAGTTCATATAGTGAGTTTTCAGGGGTGATAGGTTGCTTCTGGTCACAATTGGATTTTATTACTATCTTCATTAGCAGAGAAAAGGATGGATTGATAGAAAGGATGAGAGCTTCTCTAATTTTGTTCCAGATATTGGATTGAAGCAAATATTACTTTGACTTAAACATTAAGGGACTATGTTACCTAAGCTTCTAAGAAGGAATTTGGAGCTCAGAAAATAGTGCTAATGATTACATAATTCAAAATAAATGGTCTTCAGTTAGGACACAGTTTTTCTTTTAGCATGCTATAATACCATCAGATGATATGCTGAGGCTCTGTCAACATAATGTCAAAGATAATGAGATGAAGGTGAAATAAGCATAGAAAATTAATGCTGTAGAAGTTATAGTTTGTCCAGAGAACTTTTTTAGTCTTGCTGGTGCCACACTGCTAATTTCTATTTCTCATTTTTATTTGTGAAAAATAGAGATATTCATGTGGTTATCTGAAGGAGGAAGAGATCACTATATGGTATGCTATGCACATCATACGGGTGCGGCAGAAACATCAACTTTAGATTTGTATGAAAACTCATTTAGTGCTATTTACAGTAATAATGTCCACATTAGTACTCAGCAATTAAGCCACAGTACTGACAGTGTGAAGCTTTGTGATATCACTATCAATTTTAAGATGAGATTGAGACTGAACAGATTGGTCACTGTTTTTGTTTGAACACTAGAACAGTTAATCTGAGTGGCATTAGTATCCTGAAATGTTCCACTATATATATAATTGTCTGAATTTCCGTTACAGTGAAGGGTGCAGAATAAGTAATAAACATCTTCAGATTAAAGGTTTCTTTCTTATTTTGAACAAAATGAGTTGTGCCCTAAAGGCAACTTTTCAATGTAACTGTAGAGCAGATTTGGATAATTAGCCCAGCTGATCAGACAGATACCTGTTAGGTTTCTCAGAACACTTCATAAGAGTATCAAGAAAGTATTGTATGTTCCTAGATTAAAAATGGAAAAAAGATGTCTCCTGCTGTTCAGATTTATAGAAAAATCAGCGTAAGACATAACTTCAACTATCTTTCATTAAGCACAGGGAGAAATTTGAAGAAAAGGGATGCAAGGAAGAGGGGAAAAAACTTCTGAAATTTCAAGATACAATTGTAAAAGTGGAGCTTGTTCAACTGCTGTCAAATGCACAAATATGTTTGAATCTGGTTATATATAGACAGGTTAAAAAATATGATCTCAACACTCCGATATTTTAGTAAAAGTAAAAATTTTAATAAGCTTATGAATTAAAGGGAAAAGTCCAAAGCTTTGCTTTTGCTACCCTAGAAGAGATCAGTGATACCAAGGCAGAACTCTAGTACATACCGGAGGTTTATTTCTTAGCTAATTGTCTATACTTCCTTTACTGTCAGTGTTTATAAAGTAGAACTTCTATTTCATTATTTATCTCATCCTGAAGAAGAATTTTAAAATAAGCCACTGGCTACCGTGGTAGTTCAATGAGATCTGTTTTTATCAGATGTCAATATTTAAAAGATGAAGTGAATGAAAGACAGAGAAAATTGAAGAAAAATACTCTGACATAAAAGTATTTTTAATTTCTCTGTTAATTTCTTTCAAAATCTCTATTCTTGTTTGCATAATATGAGTAAATATTATACATGTATGAGTGAGAATTTGTGTCAAATGTGGAAACACTATTGGTAAGACTGTGACAATAAACTATCCACAGAACTAAATAACTAAAATTCATTACAATCTTCAAGTCACTTTTTAGAAATGCAGGTTTGAACCTTAGCTTCACAAATGAGAAATTCATTGATCTGTTGCATAAATGAGATTTTTTCCTCATTATTTTGTGTTTTTATGGTTAACAGTTTGTTCATAGAGCACAACACTAATTTTCACATTAACAGGGTATATAAAAGTAAAAGATCCATTAGCTTTCTTTATAGTAAAAGATAAGATGAATTCAGGAATTACCACAAGCTTCTGCTGACATAAAGGAAGTCTGATAATTCTTTCTTTCTTTCTCTCTTTCTTTCTTTCTTTCTTTCTTTCTTTCTTTCTTTCTTTCTTTCTTTCTTTCTTTCTTTCTTTCTTTCTTTCTTTCTTTCTTTCTTTCTTTCTTTCTTTCTTTCTTTCTTTCTTTCTTTCTTTCTTTCTTTCTTTCTTTCCTTCTTTCTTTCCTTCTTTCTTTCCTTCTTTCTTTCCTTCTTTCTTTCCTTCTTTCTTTCCTTCTTTCTTTCCTTCTTTCTTTCCTTCTTTCTTTCCTTCTTTCTTTCCTTCTTTCTTTCCCTCTTTCCCTCTTCCCCTCTTCCCCTCTTCCCCTCTTCCCCTCTTCCCCTCTTCCCCTCTTCCCCTCTTCCCCTCTTCCCCTCTTCCTTCCTTCCTTCCTTCCTTCCTTCCTTCCTTCCTTCCTTCCTTCCTTCCTTCCTTCCTTCCTTCCTTCCTTCCTTCCTTCCTTCCTTCCTTCCTTCCTTCCTTCCTTCCTTCCTTCCTTCCTTCCTTCCTTCCTTCCTTCCTTCCTTCCTTCCTTCCTTCCTTCCTTCCTTCCTTCCTTCCTTCCTTCCTTCCTTCCTTCCTTCCTTCCTTCCTTCCTTCCTTCCTTCCTTCTTTCCTTCTTTCCTTCTTACTTTACTGCTGCAACACTTTATTTAGTACTGGTTCACATCAGCTTGATACTTTTTATTCAGGAATAGGCATTTACTTCTTGAGAATTTTGTAGTGAAAGGTAAGTAGACAGAAAGGTAAAGGCTAAAGAATATGGAGCAGATGTATTGAGATCTAACAATAAACTTCCAATATTAGTACTTTGAATAGCTTTAATTTACTTGTAGGCAGCACACAGCAAGAGTAGGTCCATGAGTGATGTTTAATGAGGAAGGAGTATGAGACTCACAGATAAGACCTGGAAGTCATACCACGCAAATGAGCATGTATAAGAGGACAGTGAAATAATGACTATAGGAAAAGCTGGCAAATGAACTATGTGGATGAATACTGGGAGTGGGATACAGAAGAAAATGAAGATGGAGGATAATGTAGGAAGAACAAAATTATTTATGGCACTGAAGATAAATACATTTTTATGTAAAGTTGTCAAAAATCCATGAAGTATTCAGAGACTATGTTAATGATACCACATAAAATCACACCATGAATAGACAAAAACATTCACAATTTTTTAATGCTTTTAGGAGGAAAAAAAGGCTATTTTCCAAGAAAAAATATAAGTACTTAATATGCTGTGCCACAAAGTCAGTTTTGCCTTCATGAATTTTGTGTGTTATTTTTTAGCTAGCATACATCAAGTCTTGTTGTTTACACTAAGATTGCTTCCAAAAGATCGTTTGGGGAATATTCATCAGTTTTGCCTCTAGACTCCCTTAGCATTTCTCTAATATTGGAACAGTGGACTTGGCATCCCCAGTTTAGTCCAGTGTTATTCCTGTTGATGTGCGCCAACCATGGGCACCCAAAGGGGCTCCACACTTTCTGAGTAAAGCCACTTTTTCCAAAGGGCTTATAGGAATTCAGCAAAGAGCAGAAGCTCCTGGGAGGTACCTTCCATCAACGCTAGCAAACAAATCCAAATTCCTTCTGAGTCCCTGAAGATGCAAAAGCCACAGCTTGAGCTGAGCTATCAATCTCATTTCTGCTGTATCATCCCCAATTCTTTTCCTCTATTTTGCATACTATATAATGTAAATAGTTCATTAATCCTAAGTATGTGGAGGACAAGATGCACTTTTTACACTGAGGGATATTTCAAATGTTGTGGAGATAAATTGGTCAATCTGCAAAGTATAGCAGAACATGAATCAGAGACTCATAGAATGGTGCTCATTTTCTTTCTTTCTTCCCTGTGCATACTGACAGGACATCAACACCCTCTTCCACAATCAAGTTTATCAGGTTAATAAGATCCGTCTTTTTCCAAGCTAAACAGCCCCAGATCTCTCATTCTTTCCTCCTGGGAGGAATGTTCCTGTTTCTTAATCATCTTTATAGCCCTTCACTGCATTCTCTGCAGTATGTCTACATCTCTCTTGTACCAGAGACTCCAGAACTAACACAGATGCCCATCACAAATGCTAAGTGGAAGTGTCATCTCCCTTGACTTGTTGACAGTGCTCTTGAGGTGATGATAGTTTCCTTTTTTTATGGGAAGAGTACATGAGGGTGCCCCAAGAAACCAGTTTGTAAGGAAGGTGCAGAATATCCCTTAACATAATCTCTTATGATGACATACAGCATGCACTAGAAGTATACCAGTAAAGGGAATTTCTGTCAGTTTAAATATCACAGACATAAACTGCATGTCCTCACACTGACTGAGCAAACTACGTTATTATTCCATGATACTTAGTGTTCTTGGCAGATTCTTATCTGTCATTTGCCATGAGCTGTAACTGCACATCTGCAGGTTTGAAACCTTAATTCCCAGGAAAGATAAACAGAAGAAGTTTGGGAGTTTTTTATCCAGATATGTCAGTTTCTTTGTGGTGGCATAGTGCACAAAACACATTTGTATTTGTTGTTAATTGAATTGTAGTCTACAATTTCACTTTTGCCTGTATTTATTTCATGGCACCCTCTTAGGCAAGCCTTGAACACTGATGAATTTTTGAGATGCAAGTGTCCGCATCTCTAAAAGTTACAAAGACCCCAAAGTAAGGCTATTTATTCTCTCTGAGCTTTGATCCAGTAATTATTTGCCCATTTAATTCCATGTTACTCCTTGTATGAACAAGGTTGTACTTGCATTACTGAGACATCAGGAGAGATGAAACACAATATTAGTTTTAACTATATCTCAAGAGGTGTTGGTCTTTGAGTGAAAGAAATGTTATTTATTATGCCACAGTATCTTAACTCAAATTTTTGAACATGAGCTCCAAATGCTCATCCATTTCTCTGACATGTTAACTCTCCGTACAGCTTACATATTTTAATCATTTCTGTTTATCTGAGGTATGGATTGAGCTCTGAATTGAGATACACAATATAGTATCTTTATATACCTATATATATGAATGCAAAAAAGAGACAACTCCAGGTGAAAATAAAACTCTGGCCAGCTGAATGAACAGCAAAACGTAAAAGAAAGAGTAGTGCAGAACAACATTCTGACTTTCGAAAATGTTACTGAATCAGAACAGTTATTTTAATGACTAATTATGTATTGGTTTATTTGTCTGTCTGATAGAAGTACACTTGAAGCTTGGAATATAGTCATATTATTTTGAATCATCATTAATTTATTTTATTTTTTTAAATTGTGTGGTATATTTTTTTACGCCTAAAACATAACATCTATGTATACCACAGTAAATTGGTGTACATCCACTGAAGATTATGATGACTACAAGTGAATGAAGAATGAAGAACAAGTACCAACACCTCTGTGTAAGACAGTTGAAATGACCAGAAATACACATACTGAAGAGCAATAATAAAGCATTACTAAATTCAGTAGATTTGAATGACTAATAAAAGTTACAAGTCTTTTTATTTAAAAGATGCTTTGAGTGGTATGTATGTATGTAGCTTCTTTCTAATGAAGAGAAGAACATCATATTTTTGACAAATACTTTCAAATGAAAACATCAGTGGACCGTCTATGTAGACAATATACCATAAAGCAACATGTATGAAAATTTTGCCTTAATGTTGTTACTCTTAATACTGAATAGTTGGCCTTGTAACTTTTAATTTCTTCTTAAACATTTATTCTTAAATGTATTCATCTTTTTTTTATAATGCAGAATCACCTAGAAATTTCAGGTCAGTATTTGCTATTTAAAGAACTGAACAAGCATATGATGACTGTTGATGTGTTTAGTCTAACAGCAAGAGAGAAGACAAAATGATGCAAGAGAAAGAAAGGTACAAAGTGTAATCATAATAAACTTAGCATAGCTCTGTGTACAGTTTTTAGTAGTAATAACAAAAAAAGAACAAAATAATACACCATCTGTTGTAACACTGAAGTATGACAGTGCTCTGCAGCTATCTCTGCAGAGTGATATATGAACACAGAAAGGCAAAGTCAGTAGCAAATTTCTAGACTAAGATGACTGAGATCAGTCTGAAATATGTTTTGAGTACACTCGGGAATTTTTCAGTTTTAATATCATAGAAAAGGGATTTTTCTCGAATAAGTCTCAAGATATGTTTACTTAAGTCCTTTCAGGCAATCTTACAGCCTCCCAATTAAAATATCACGGCCTATCAGAATTAAAATACAGAGCATTGAAGCATTTGTCTTTATTTCAGTAGTGTCCCTAGATAAACAAAAGCAACTACATCAAATATTTATTTTTATCTTCTTCATTTTAGATTGTCCCTTAAAAGAAAAAAAAAACAACTTAGCTACTCATTTACAGAACAGTTTCCTTTCAGCATGGTGTCTTGTAATTAAAGGGTTCAAAACTAATCAGAGACATAAAAGGCTTTAATGATAAGTTAAAGAGAATGTAGAATGAAAGAAAGATGTAATAATAATCCTTAAATAGGTTTATATTCACTTCAAGATAGATGGATTAGCTTAATTGATAAAAATGTGATCATCTTTGCACTTTTTGTGTCTAATTTAAGGAGATGAGTCTTGGAAACATACCTGTTAATCAACTCAGTTAGGCATTTGTAAGTAATCTTACTTGTCTGTCTCTAAGGACTACGCGTAGAAAGTGAGTTTCTGATCTTCATTTAAACGGAGGTAGCAGCAAGTTAACTGAAACACTCTAATGGATCGTGCTTGAGGGCTTGTGACACTAAATGGCAAACAGGAACCATGCAACCCAATGAAGCAAAGTTGAGAGTAGCTGCCAGAGTTGTGGCTACGTGATTATGCATACAACACTCTTGTTTATAGATTCTGAAATAATTTCAGTAACATCTGGCAGTGAAGTGGACTACATATATCAATTCTATCAAAGAAATTTGCTGAATTGAGTGGCGTGCATAGCTACCACTATTAATTTTCAACATCTTTAAAAATAAATTTTTTCTCAGTCAGTCTGGCTGAGATTGCTGATTTATATTGTTGCCCTTTTTTTGTTTTTGTTGCTTTTTTTGCTGTCATGCATAGAGATACTTGAAGGGTCCTGAGTTTTCTATTCTTTCAAGTTGTATGACATTTATTCAGGTAAGTAGCTTCACATTTTGCATTAGAGTTTACTGCTAGAAAGTTTTTCTTGTTCCTTACATATAATTATATATTTGAGGCTTGATTTGCTTGTAGATTATATTGTAGCAACTGTGACAATTTACATGACTGAATGCAAATCTGTTTGGTCCCAAACAAGTGATTCCATTCTACTAGTGAATGGACATAGTGGCAGCAATCTTAAATGCAAAATATTCTCAATTCTTTATATAAGTAGGATTTTCAAAACTCTATAGGGTACAGCAACTTGGCAGAAGATTGTGTTTGCTAAAATTATGTTACCATAACAATTACTGGAACAAAAGAATGTGATGTTCATTTTAGTAGTGCAGACAATGTAATGCATTTAAATATTTTGTATTTTATATATGCTCAGAGAAAAAGCAAGAAAGATTGCTGAAGTTTTCCACTCCTGAAAAAAAAAATTCTCAACAACTTTGTGGCAATCAAAACACAAAATAATATAAATAAGAAATCCAACTATTTTTGGTTTAAAGAATCTGTCTTCTGTTCCTCATACTTGATATTACCTTAGAGGCACTCTGCAATCAATCTCTGCTCCATTCTGTTTTTTCAGTAATTATCACTGCATACAAAAGTAATAATGCAGGAGAAGAGGCCTTTTCTCCAAGGAATTTTAAGAACAGCAAAGGTAGCATATGGAATTTAGAACATTTTTTAGAAACTTAGTGAGAGATAGGGGTAGATATAACCTCAGTGTACTGTGCTTAGCTGTGTCATCTGGCTGTAGCACATGGTAATATTAAGTTGCAGGTCATTCATCCTCCTTTCTTCCCCTAGTTAATTCACGTTTGCTTGGAAAAATGAGATAGTATTCATAGAGAAAATGGAAATTTTAAATACGAATTCCACAGACAACAAATACAGAAATGTTAAGGTCTGAACACTTAGAATTCTCTTTTTTTCCTAGAAAATTTATTTTACATATATGTTAGCAGAATTGTAACTAGAGCTCATTCAATCACATTTGTATATCTTAGATGTTGTGTGCGAGACCTTTCAGTGATAAGGTCTGTCATAGCATCCATCCATCCTTATTGCAGCACATGCAGTGTCAGTGACCTGAGCTATGAGCAAAAATAGCTCACGTGAAGCTCCTTTCTACCAGTACTTCCCTTCTTCTCTCTTCATTGTCACAGCAAAGTGACCTGCCTCTCTGATATGAATGGCATAGTGCTCTCACACCATCTGCTCTTTTGATGTCTTAGTGCCCCAGTGCTTTGTCATTTTCTGAGACATTTCTAAGAGGGCAGGAAAGCTGCAGCATATGGTGAAAATAATGGGTCATCTGCCCTGAGAGAAGCTGCCTATATAGGGCTACGGCATCTGACTGTTCCCCTTTTGGATTCACACAATACATAGCACAGCATAGCATTGCTCTATAGACACAGCAGATAATAACAGACCAGGGATGTTTTTATTCCCCGAAGCCATCTTTGCCTTGGCTCTGCTTGTGTCGACGCTACTGCTTCTGGAGCCCCAACACGGTGGCCAAATTGCCAAGAGTTTTTTATTTGATAAAGTCTCTGTGTGAGTGTGTCCTCCCTTGCCACCTCACAAGCTTGGCCCGCAACAGGGCCTCAGACCTTACTGAGAGTGCAAAAAAGCACTGAGGGCTCCACAGTAACTCTCAGGCCTGTGTCTTGGACCTGTTCTGTTTGCTTGTATGGACATGGTGAACTCCTCTGTCAAAATAACCACTTGCTGCATTTTCACTGTCTGAATGGAATGATAGAATTATAGAATAGCTTGGGCTGGAAGGGACCTCAAGGATCATCAAGTTCCAGCTCCTAGATCAAGAACGAGGTCAGATTGCCCAGGGCTCCATCCAACTTAGCCTTGTACACTTCCAGGTACCGGGCATCTGCAACCTCTCTGGACAGCCTGTTCCAGAAGCTCACCACTCTCTCAGTGAACTTCCCTCTGACATCTAGTCTAAATCTCCTCTATGGGTTGGCCTCTTCGCCCAGATAACTAATGAAAGGACAAGAGGCAATGGCCACAAGTTGCTCCAGGGTAGGTTTAGTTTGGATATGAGGAAAATCATTTTCTCTGAAAGAGTGGTCAGACACTGGAATGGCCTGCCTAGGGAAGTAGTGGAGTCACTGTGCATAGAGCTGTTCAAGAAGCATCTAGATGAGGTGCTAAGGGATATGATTTAGTAGCTTAGTGGATAAGGGATGGTGACAGGAGGATTGTTGAGCTAGATGATCTTGTAGGTCCTTTCCAACCTAGTGTTTCTATGTTTCTGTTGTCATGGTTTTATGATTTTTGGTATTGGTATTCCACATCATAACATCATGTAGTGCAACAAAACAGTGTCAATGATCTGAGGAGGAAAGCTAATTCACTAAATAAGATATCAGAAAGCAAAACAACACAATATAACACAATACAATTGGAATTGAGGCCAACAAATCAAATAAAATGAGCAAGAGAGAGAGTGTCCGATAAATCGAAGGCCCCATGCCAACACTGAAGGTGGACGGCTGCAACAAACACCCACTGCTGAGCTCAATCCCGAAGGGAAAAGAGCGTGTCCTGTGACCACAGACAGTTTTTATCTTTCCCTCTGAGCAGAAACATGTAAAAATGCAAAGCATCACAAAGTCTTCTGGGGAATGTAGTTCTTCTTCTCTTCTGAGACAGGTATACCTGGAATTATCAATGATATATGGAACAGGAGTATTAACTCTTTAACTCTTAATGCGCTACATGATGTTATGATGTGGAATACCAATGCCAAAAAGTCAAAAAAACATGACATCTGTGTTTCTCTATTAGTTCAAAATCATTCCCCCTTGTTCTATCACTGTCAGCCCTTGTACAAAGTTGATTTTCCTGATGTTCATAAACTCCCTTTAAATACTGGAGGCTGTAAAGGTAAGCTGCTCCCAGTACTGCATTTCTGGGTCTTTTCATCTGCTGAAAGCTGGGCTGTGTGTTATGCAAGTGCAGCTCCTTCAAAATATCTAAGGCACAGAATGTATGTTTACTGTTCTCTCACAGTAAACAAGTGTTCTTCTTGTTTTTATCCTAAAAATACATTGTGTGCGAGACATAAAATTATTTACATCATGTCTGGATATAATCGGAATTAGTTGTAAGTAATACCACCTTACAAGAAAATAGTACTTGCAAAAAATTTAAAAAACCAAAAACTCTTCTGTAAAAAAATCGAGTCTTATTCCAGATGGTGATGGTTGCAGTACAGTGGAATTTCAGAATCATCTCCTTACACTGTCTGGGTAATATAGCTATTACCCTGATTTGACATGTGTCAAAATATCCCTATAGTCTCTGTCATTCCAGTTAATACAGCTCCGATGACAAGCTGCCTTGGGTCCTCAACCATATGAGTGAAGAATATTAAGTGTGCATCATGTCTGCTCCTAGTTTTATAAAGGTTAAGATGTGACATTTTATATAAACCTTTAATTCATCACCGGAGTTAAAAGTATAGTGCCTCTAAAAGTTATTTGATAGAAATAATAATAGAGATAACTTGTATTTACATTAAGGTTTTTAAATCAAAACCCTTTCAAAATAGTTTACAGTCAATAATTTTAGGAGTGATTTTTCTCAAGATCAAAATCTGGCCAGATATCAGGGTTCTGTTTTTCACTTGCAACATTTCAACAAACTCATTATTCTAGGATGAGAAAAGAAAAAAGCTGAATTGTTAATAATTTGATAGCAAATATGATCTTTAAATATCAAAACAGGTCCACATGTGTCAAGGTCTGAGGTCAAAAGTACAAAATTAGGTGTCATTTTCACTCCACATCATAAAGCAAGTTACAGTGTAGCTGAGTGGCTTCAGCAAACCCTGAAAAATTTACCATCTGTAGTAAAAGATGTAATATTTTTCTGTAGATAAAATGCAGCAAGATATTAATTTTAATGAGTGCAACAAAAAAAAATCCTATTTTTACAAATTTAAATTTGAGACTTTTTTTACTCCCGTGGGATTTTGTGAAACTAGCTGGAGTGCTGAAAATGAGGATAAATAGTATTTTTATCACTGAGAGCATCTTTCGCAGTATGTGCAAAGTCATCTTTAGATGTCTCCTCATTGTAGGCTTCAGAAGTGATTTAACTTTCCAGAAGTCATTGAATATGATAGATTGGGACAATGATATTATGGCCTAACAGCTGGACTCTCTGTGTGAAACAATTACTGCCAGTGAGGAAAAATGTGAGCAATTGGGTAAAAGCCTAATGGAGACAGAAGGGAATGGTTACAACCCAGAGGTAATAAGAAAGGGATATGATTTAATTATTTCTAAACTGAGTAAAGACAATAAATCTTCTAAATCTAAACTAGACATAATTAAAAATGAACTACTGAGCAAAAGTATTTACATTTTGCATTTCTCATTCAAAGTTTTTCCAAAGAGGAGACTCTTCATATTAAAATGAATGCCAAAAATATTCAGAGTTCATTTTCATTATTGTTCCAATCCATTCCATTTCTCCTTGTTAAGAAGTGAAGGTTTGTATTCTCTCCTAGTGCAAACGGACAAATCTCTCTTGAAATTCTATGCTCCCATTTACCACTCTAAGAAATGTGGCACAGTAATGAATGAATCAGGGAATATTTAAACATGCAGTCATAATTTCTGTATACAGATTCTCATGACCAATTTCTCCCACTCCTGTGAGTGGGTTTGGGCAGGTAATCCTATAAAAAATCAATGCTTTATTGATACCAAAGGGAAAAAATAATCCCAGGAATTTAAATAACAAGATGTTGGGTATTATACCTGGTTTAAGGAAGACTCTTTACATAAATTTTGTTTCCAGGGCAATAATAATTATTTCATATCGGTAATATTCAAAACTCCATGAAATCATTTCATTGTAAATGCTGCTGTACTGAAAGCGGATTGGAAGTGTTGGAGGCAAAGTTCTTGGTAAGAGTTTTCCTGTACAATTGTATGATGTTACATACAATTGTTCAGTTGTTTTTAATACAAGAATAAAATCCACTCATGAGATACAAGTCCAAGAAGTTCTCGTATGTCATTGCTGTTTGGTCATGAAGAGGAGAAAGCTACTAACCAAACAAAATTGGAAAGCTAGTTTTATAATAATCAATACTGTTGTGCAACCGTTGAAAATAAAATGAAAGTGACCTTTAGATTTGCAACTGCCAAGCACAGTGCTTTTTCCCTCATGAGTGAGCATTGGGCCTTAGAAGCCAGGAACCATTTTGCGGCTCATCAAACGCACATCTCTAAGTAGCACCAGCACACCTTGCTGCCTCAATTCAGTGAAATGACCTATTCAACAAAGCTGATCTTTTGAGGAGGACCATTTATGAGCAAATTCAATTATTTTTGTTTTATGAAATGTGAAGAGGCATAGTGGGGGTGCTTACATGTGCATCGTTGGAAAGTGGGCTGGTTAGCAGTATCGGCAAAAATATGATGGTGAGTGTAAATACTGTATCAAATACACAGAACTGTCTGGAGGCTGTTGACCCCAGACTGGCCATGTTAAAGTGAAGATGACAACCAGCTGGATTAAAAGGTAACCAGGGAACTAAGAAGAGATAGATCAGCTGGAAGAGAAGCAGAATAGAACAACAATTTGCAATAGGATGGGAGACAGTGAAAACAGCGGCAAAGCCTGGTTTGGCACCACCAGGCATTGCCTCATGCTTTCACAAACTTCCCATGGAATATCTAATGTTGCCAGCTCCTGCCTGGGAGCATGTGGGAACCCACACCTTGGTGTTTCTGTGGGAACCTGGCAGGAAATTTTTGCACTAGCGTAAGGCCCCGCAGGCTGAAGGGATACAGGAACACTCACAAAGATGAGGCAGCCACTTCTCTGGGGGGAGATGGCAGTTTAAGCGTGCAAATGGGGAACCAAGAATCCCAGGCGAGACGGTGAGTGTGTGACATGGAGGGGGCATTTGTGTGCAGTTAATCTGTGTTTGTGTTAGTCTGTACATGTGCTTAGAGTACAGAGCTCAGTTACAGAATGATCCTTAGAAATTTATAATGTTTATTAATGTGTTGTGTGTCTCTAGTACAGTTTTTTTGTCTGCCGCATTGCTGATATTAATCTTGATAGTATAGTTAACTCATTTGTGATTACATTAACTACGAATTTATTTTACAAATAAATTGCTTAGATCCTGATTTATTTTTAACAGCATGAACTGAGCAACTCTTCTCTATGACAGATATTAAACAATTTCTGCACATTTTCGTATTCTAGGGCACCTTTATAAACATAGCTGGAGAAGTCAGAACATTTCAGTGCGGCAGTCTTTGATATTTTTTCTTGCAAGAATACGATTTCTCTTTCCTCAGATATAGACTGAACAAACAGAAGTAGGTCAGCTAATGCAAACTGCACGGAGGTAAAAGAAAGAAGAAAGGCAGATGGCGCAGTGAAGTAGAAAATTGCAAGTATTTTTGTTTGAGAACGAGAACTCAGCAGTATACCTAATGACTAGATTAACAGTATATGAAGATCTGTATTTAACACTGGAAAATTCTAAAGAGCTGTGCTAAGAACAAACAGACAAACAAACAAAAAAGGCAAGCAGAAAAAAAAAAAGTATTCTGCGCTAATCTTTGAGGTTGAAACTTCAAGCATAAACAAAAAGTCAGCAACAGTTACTGGCATCACACAGAAAATACTGTAATAAACTAGATGTCACTGACATCCGTCCTCCTGTACAATAGTACAGAATTCAGCATGATAAGAATAAATACTTAAAAATCTGTACCAAAAATATTCTTTTCCATACTCAAGAGTATAATTATAAACAATATCTATAAATATCTGAGGTGTGGGAGGCAAAGGGACGAGGCCATACTCATCCCAGTGTTGCATAAAGATAGGACAATGGGGGAGATAGCTCTGCACAAATGTGCGTGGGAACTTCTTCACAGTGCAGTGACGGAGCACTGGCACAGGCTGCACAGAGTGGTGGTGGAGTCTCCTTCTTTGGAGACGTTCCAGACCGCCTGGATGCCTACCTGTGCAACCTGGGCTAGGGAGATGCTTTGGCAGGGGGTTGGACTAGATGATCTCTAGAGGTCCCTTCCAAACCCTAGAATTCTGTGATTCTGTGAAGTGCAGATTTTTTTTAAGGATCACTTGAAAAAAACGAAAACTAACAAAATCACCACAAGGAACTTTTGTTTCATTTTAATTTCAGAGAGATTCCATTTTCCTCAAGATGGAATAATAGGATTGTGAGTGTCAAATAAGAATTAGCTCACTGATTCATACAGTGGACATAAAACTCCCATTAAAAAAATATTCTTACAATCGCTGAAAGATTCCAGAAATCATTATTAAAAATATATATGATATGGTTATAATTCAGAAAAATAAATCTGACAGTTGAGTTCTTAAAAAAAAAAAAAAAGGAATAAAAATTTGACATTTTTTCATACTGTTTAACTAAACAATGAATGTTAAACCTGAATATATTTGAAAGGAATTGAGAAAAAATAAGTATGTTTATGCTTCCTATAATAACTTCCTCTTCCCTCAAATTGTTTTTTTAAGTATTTGAAAAAAATTTGGGTTCTTTTTCTGATCTTTTTTCCTGCTCTAACTGTATCTAAATAAAGTGATTCTGGGAAAAAAAAATCATTAAAAGTTGCTAGAACTGAAAATAATATAATTTACATCACTTTGAAAGGTTGTATTTTGTTGCTCTCCTTTATGAAGTTTACCTATACTGTTCAGGTTTGAGAATGCAGACATATCAGACTTTGATACATTTTTCAGCTTTGTCAAGTTTTCCTTGATCAGCACTGAGAATTAATGATAACTAGGATCACGCAGAACCTCGTTCTTATTTTCTTTTGTAACAGAAGTAATAAGTATGATACTTCATCTAGTTTCTGTGATTATTTATAATACAGAAATACAAGCAACTCAGCAAACTATAATTTTATTAAAATTAATCACAAGATATAAGGAATTTATATGCATTCAAAGCTCAGTGATTAAGTACTTATTTACCTTTTCAAAAGAAACACGGAAAAATGCAAAGTAACAAAAAAGAAATAACAAGAAATAATGAGTTGACACAGTATCAAAATATACTTAAAATTATGATATATGATTATATGATACAGGTCTGTTGCTTCAAGAAGGAAAAAAATCAAAGCAGGTAACAGTGAAGTGATCATATTTTATTTAAATGGAATACCTCTGTTTATTGTGTTTTTTCCTCCCCAGATACATGAGATGAAAGCAGGATTTGATTAAAGTATTACGTACCACATCAAATTAACACTTCTAGTCAGTAGTTCCATTTGCTAATAATGTACACCTAAGATCTGTGAAGATACTTGCGTTGACAGTCACCATTCAAAAGGTACTTTGGAGGACTGTGCTATCCTGCATTGCACTGCAAAGTAGAGAACTGATAGGGAATATTTCATTTGGCATCTTAGAGTGTAGATGTGGGATGAGAGCAAGGCCTTTGATTTGGGAACAAACGCACAGCATGATGTGCTGGGGACTCCCAATATAGGGCAACAGTGAGGCATGGAAGGACACTGTCTCTGGGCCACTAAAAAGCTCACCAGTGGTCAGCTGCAGAGCTGCTAGCATGATAGTAGGGCAAAAAAACTGTAGGGACAACGTGGCAAAAAGAGCACGTATCCAGAATATGTCACACTCAGTATTTAGTAAATTGAAATTTAGTATAACATTGTAGAGCAGTGCAGAATGAAGAAGGCATAAAAAAGGGTCAGAAAGTACAGAAGTTTCCCCCTGGGCTTAAGGGCATAGCAAAGGAAACCGGCACTATCAAAATTATACCTCCTTTCATGAAGCACTGGGAAAGCTGATGAGATACAACACTGCTAACCACCCTACTCTAAAACCAATGGCCTTAGAATAGTGACACAGCAGTAGAGCAGGGGGCAGATGCTAGGAAACTCAAATAATACAATTTTAACTGTATTCTTATTAATGAGACTTTCGATAGTATTTTGGTTTTTTTTTTTTCATTTTTTCTTTCTCTTTATAGTAAGTCAGATCTAAAATAATCAGAATTATTTGGCTTGACTGTAGTTTAAAAAAATCTGGCTTAGCATAGAATGTTTTCATTTTCTAATGTCAGGGTTTTGAATATAGCAAAGGAGCAAATGAACTCCATAGTCAAAGAGAGCCCTTCAAAACTGAATGCATTTTGTCACAAACGAGGTGAGTGCCAGGAGAAACACTTATCTGATGCATGGGTCAGATTAGAAAACTCTCTAGCAAAATTTGAGAATTTTCTAGCAAAAGTTTCATGACATTTCACTATCTTCTGAGAGAGAACTCATAACTGAAATTGTACAGAAAATTCAAAACGTAACCAGTCACTACTTGCTCCTTGAGTAAAAACTGAGTCCATAGGCCCTGGAAAACGTCCCAGAAGCCAGCTGAAATGAACCAAAAACATCTGATCAGAGATCATTTACTGTATTTTTGGAGAAGTGACAGCAGCAGTATAAGTCTATTTATATTTATCTCTATTTAATGGAAGTAGTAAACAATGTTCTTACATTTGAAATAACTCACAATGACAAAGATGTAGGCCAGGATTCTCTTCACATACCTGTACGTGTCAATCAGAAGCAGGTCTTCCTAAATAAATGAAGTTACACCCATGCAAACTCACGGTAATTGCAAGGAAATAATATTTCCAGGGGTATGATGGTAGAAAGATGTTATATGAAAATGACACAATTAATTTTCTCCTCTTCTCCCAGGTGTAGCTTAGGGAAAGGTGATGACAGCTCAGAGGTGGGAAAAGATGTGGTGAGGGAGATATGGAGAGAGAGGGAATGGCTGAACGACAGCCAGCTGTCAGTTGTGTTATCAGCCAGCAACTGTGCTATAAACAGGTAAAGTCAGGGGAGCAGAGTTTGGAGCTTTTCTAGGGAAGAAAGTAGTAATGTAAGTTATTTGGGTAACCTAGTTGGGAAAGAAGTTGTTTTGTAATTTTTGTGATGGAAGTCTGGCAGATGGAGTGCTTCTAGGCTGAAAGAAGTGGCTGACTGAATCTAAACGCACTTTTCTGATTATAAGGTTATCCCTGAAGGTAAAGGGGCTGCTCTGAAGTATTCTAAAAATACAGTTTGAAGAAAATCCACCCCAATTATGGCAAAAAAATGATCCAAGGGACATTTACCAGGACAGGCTAAGAGCTGGGTCTGTTCAGCCTGGAGAAGACTCTGAAGAGATATAATAGCAGCCTTTCAGCATCTAAAAGAGGCCTACAAGAATGAAGGGAGCAAACTCTTTATCAGGGTCTGTTGTGACAGGACAAGGGGTGATGATTTACAACTAAAGAAGGGCAGATTGTGATTGGATATTAGGAAGAAGTTTTTTACAGTAAGCATGGTAAGGCACTGGCACAGGTTGCCCTGAGACATGGTGGATGCCCTGTCCTTGAAGACATTCAAGATCAGCCTGGATGGGGCTCTGAGCAACCACATCTAGCTGTAGGTGTCCTTATTCATTGCAGGGGGGTTGGACCGGATGACATCTAAATGTCCCTTCAAACTGACGAGGGCCTGATAAGGTCACAGCTCCATCTAGACTGACCCGGTTGTGGCCCAGCACCCATGGTGGGCCTTAACAGGACAGCAGTGGTGTGAGAAAAAAAAGTGAGCTGGGCAGCCTGCTACGATTGCTGCCCTTGTGCCACTGGCTTACCCTGCCCCAGCAGCCTTTCTTTTACAGCCTGTGGAAAGTAAATGTGGCGAACAGATAGCCATGCAAATTTTGTTTTTTCACTGCCTTCTTTCTGAACAGTGTCCTCCAGGACAGGTGAGAACATTGCCATTCACCAGCCACATCCAAAGCCAGAAAGGAGGCTTAGTCTCTGCAAAGCATTTTTTATTGTAAATACAAAACTTCTGCTTTTTGGGAAACACAGGATCAGATCTACTTCCTGGGTCAAGCTATTGTATTTTGTACTCAAGAGGAAGAGCTTTGCAATGAGGAAGTTGAAGGTAAGAAAACATCAAAAAAGTTATAAGAAATGGGATTTATCCCTGAAGTGCTGCAGAGAAAAAGAGTAGTCTTAATCCTCTACTCAGTTTTCATACCGGCTGTTATCTTCTAAGATCAATACGTGTAGAAAAGGAAACCAAGGTTAGGCCACTCAGGGGATGAAAGCACACTGCAGTGATAAGTGCTTCCATATACCCTAAGCAGGAGCTGAAGTAGTCACAGTTTTTGCCTACATCTTTTTATCTTGAAGAGCTAGTTCTGGAAAAAAGCAGAGTGATGATTCTACAATATATCAATTAATTAAGCTGCTATCATGGGTAGATGAAACTTTCATTTTGCAATGGCTTGTTTTTGAATAATCTGGATAAATTCAATGGGAATATAGAGAATGTATTGATTTTAAAAGTATAAGCTTTGCAAATGTCATTTCATTCATTTAAGGTTTTAAGGTTTTGTGGGGTTTTGTGTTTTTTTTTCAGATACCAAAAAGTATGTTGACTTTTTAAACTTTTTCACAGGAGTTGAAAGATTAAATGAGCTTTTTTTTCACTGTTCTCAGATAAAAAAGTGGACAGAAGCTGACAGAAGCTGAATGTGGGAATTACTTTTATCAAAATGAGACAAGCATCTTGGTAAAAAAAAAATGTCAGATGGTTGCATAAATAAAAGTAGAAGTTATTTTGAAAACTTGCTTTTATTGAAAGCTGCTTTGAGGAGCTATTTCAAAGTTATTTAATTCGGAATGAATAATCAGATTTGGGCTTAGTATCAGGGTACACACATTACTGCATCACTCAGTACTGTAAAACAGAGTACAAACCTAAAACAACCAGAAAGTACCTGACAGTGTCTGACCCCTTGCATTCTTCTGAGTAGATCAGTAAATGAACCAGATTTTGGATTGTCTTTCATCCTTCTCTTTGCCCCTCCAAATTTTATTTAAGATTTCCTTTCATGTAGCTTAGCTTATATTGAATACAAAATATACAGGAAGCAATGCAGCACTGATCTGGAAAAAAACACTGTATTAAAGATGTTGTTATTTATTACTATTTATGTTATGTATTAAGGAAATAATGTTTATCGTAGTAGAAAATTTTCAGAAGGTGAGCAGCACTGCACATACATAAAAACAGTATACTGTTTATCTAACCAGTAAAGTGGAAAAGAAAGCAAGCTTGCATGTATTGTAATAGAAATAGATGCAGTAATATTTTAGACATACCTAACGTTTTCCTTTTACCACTGAATTACCTGTATATACTGCCCTGACTGCTAGAAAATGTGTGCAGTTTTCAAACTGGAAGAAACTGGAAGACATACAATTGGTTCAAATTCTTTTTGCTAAAAACCATAATGCTTAACTTGGATAAATAGCATAAACTCTCAAATACAAATGCTTATAGACTGTAGTGCAATAGTTCATGTGTTGTGACATTTTATCATGCATGTATTACATGGGTATGATACAGGTCATATACGTAGGTTGTTCCAGAAGAAATGCCTTCTATTTGTTTCCGTGGAAACTACAACAAAGAGCACAAAATCGGTATTTGATAGAGAAAATTGTCAGCTACAAAATGCTCATTTTCAACATACTCACCACCATTAGCTACACATTTTTGCCAGCAATGAAGAGCCTGTATATCACGCTTATAAAAATCTGCATAGCTGTCCAAAATATGGTTTGTCTTTCAAGTCACTGTCACCACTGCTGAAATGTACCGCTCATTGTGCACACATCTGCTTTTTTTGTTTCCATAAAAAGCATTGATGAATGTCAATGGGTGCAATTTTTTCATGTGGAGGAATTCAGTGTCACACCTTTGCCTCATGCACACTTCCACATCAGAGGCCATTTTGTCAGAGTGACCCTCTGCTGCCATCTGTTGCACAGCAACAGACTGTAATGGAATATTGGTGGGAAGGTTCAACCTCTACTGTCATACCACCATCATTTCTGACACTGTGGGGCAACATAATAGAATAGAAAACATTACTTACAGAGCAGCCCTTGCAATTCCAGAGAATTATGTGCTTTATTCAAGTGAAACCTAAGGTATAGATTTAAACCTATATACGCACCTTCAAACTGAGAAATCCAAAAGGGCAATTCTAGAGAATCTTGAGTAAGATATATAAGATAGTGTCTGGGGCCTGAGCAGGTCAGCATGCAGTGTATCCGTCTCATATGTGGGACTGGATTCCTCAAACAGTGCCAGGCTCACATGGGAACATCCCACTAAGTAAAGATGGAAACAACCATAGTTCTTGATGAGGAATAGGGATCTGGTTAATCTCACTCTCAAACACTCCTGACAAGGGTGCACTGATTTGAGTTTGAACACCAGAATCTGTTCCTCCACAGAGAAGTTCTTTGATAATACATAGAAAAAATCTTCCTCTTTTAAAACACTGTCTAGTGCAAGTGTAGAAATTTAAGAAGCTAGGAAGAAAATCCCGGTAATTTTATCTATGCCTATTCTATTTTTAAATTATTATTGTCTTGCATTTTTAGCTTTGTACTTAAAATCAGGGAACATTCATATATATAAATCTTATATATAAATATATAGACTCACTTTATATGTGTCTATATACTCATTATGCATAGGGGAATCACAAAATTGCAGGGGTTTGAAGGGACCTCAAGAGAATCTCCCTACATACAAATGAACATTTGTATAGATTAATTGATTTGATACAGTGGTTCAGTAATAGATACAAAATAATCTAGATGAAGACTGACAAGATTCCTATTCTCTGCACAATAGCTAGTGGAGAGGAAAATTCCTCAGAAATCAGAACTGCTCAGCTAGTGCAATGTACAAGATATTTTTAACTGGAGTGGAGGTGATAATTTTCAACAACCATTATGTTAGGGCTGAAGTCAGTGAGTGCCCTGCATTCATAAATGGAAACATGCCCATCACCGTTTCCTTGGGGAAATAAGGCTAATGAAGAACAATTAGAGCACTAAGCTTTCTGGTTAGCTTTCTCCCTTCTCAGACAGGATCCTTATTGTTTTTAGGCACAAGTATATCCCTGACCTAACTTTTTAACCCTATTATTGCCTGATTAGTAGACATTTTATTGCTCTTGTAGACTGTTGTTTACTATCAGCGGCTCACATGCCTGAAATGCACTTATATCTAATCCAGGCAGACTGAAGTTTTCCAGATTTGGGGGTCAGGATAATTAATTTGAAACATGATATCCACAATTTTTATTTAAATCTTGTGTCTATATAAACTCCACATATAATATCAATGAGCACTTGATTACAATGCCATGGCCAACCCTGATGGATGCAGTCATTTCACTGAAAAGCAGAAAGAGCTATTATATGGGTTAAAATCCGAGCAAGTTTTATATACTGCGATTTTTAATACAAAAAAACAGAAATAAAATGTAAAAAAAGTCTTAACTTTTTCAATAATCTGGCATAAAAGAAATCTGATGTTACTGAAATATCTTCAATGTCAGAGTGTTAAAAGCAAGTAATGGGAAAATAATTTGTTAGTATGAAAGGCAAATCAGTTTGACTTGCACTGTATAAGATGCAAAGGTGTCAGAGTTTCATTACAAAAGACTTCTTATTTCACCTCTTGAATCTAATTAATTTGCAAGCTACTTAACAGCAAAAAGACTGGTTAACTTCATGAGGACTCCATTAAAATGAATAAAAAATTACAAACCTGCAAAATTGTTTTATTCATAAGAAGCATATTCAATTTCTTCACTGAAATTTAACTGAACAAGCCTACCAAATTATCAGATATACCAGAGTTTAGTTGCGTAGGCAGAAATCAGACTAAATTCGGTGTAAAGTTTAATAAGTTCAATTAGGAATTATCAAAATTAAGTAATCAACATTATCTCTAAGCGTTTTCTACAGTGGAGTAAAATAGTTTCCATTCCATAAATTCAAAAAATAGAGTAGCAGAGAGATAAGCAAAAACTACTACCTTGTTTTTTGTTTCACTGATCCACCACTGCAAGTAGCACAAATTGATTGACAAATTATAATTTACATAATAGAGGTTGCACCAAATACATCTGCTTAAGAGAAAAGCTTAATCTAATAAATCTCTACTGTGAATCATGATGATACAGGTAAAGCAGCTAGAAGGAAGACAATAGGTCTTGATGAACTTTTAGCAGGAATCAGAGGTCAGGCTGTCTACTTTGCTGTTCATAATTGTAAGTGGTTAAGAGTTTCAGCTCCTTGTGATTAGTGATGTAAATCTGCTTCTGGGGACCTGACTACTGAACTCTTTTGTCTAAGACCTTAACTGAAAAGCCTATAAGGAGAGAGTTAATCAATTAGAAAGGACAGAGAATAATCAGAGCAAATGAAAAGAAAGTCAATTACAGGGTCACAATAAAGTCACATTTCAAAATAATTATTCCAATACATAGAGACTGCAATATAAATTTTATCAGAAATTGCAAAAATTACATCAAACAAACAATCAAACAATTCTTTTTGTTGTTGTTGTTGTTTTCAAACTGTGAGGCCCAAGAAACAAGCTTTCAAATGTAAACTTGGTTATAGATGGGCTGAGAAAAAACTTTTTAATAGCTCTGGCATCTTGCTGTGGCAGAGTGCTTATTTAAACATTTAGGGCTGGTATTGCATGTCAGTGCAGACTCATTGCTAACAGTAGAGAAGTAAGGAGCAGAGTCCATATGCTTGACATATAGCAGACACTTCTTCCTTACCTACTCATCAAATTCTCCTTCCATTAAGTATTTCTGTTTTATAAATAAATTCTGTATATACTGTATATATATTGACTTTGTAGAGTGCCCAATATATGTCTGTTCTTTAAAAACAAGCATTCTCTCTTAAAGATTCATTTTTAGTATTTTAGGATATTTTATGAATTTAGATATGATGAGTACAGAGAATTTCATGGCACATTCTGTCAACATTTCTTTTTGGCATAAGAGATAGTAAAGCATCAGTTTTCTTAGTTTGGTTTCCTTGGTGTCAGTGTAGGAGCGGAAAGAGAAAAAGAGAGGACACTTTTTCAGTCTGTTTTAAAACAGTTACCTGTGGTTTTGATGTCACTACTCATTTCTGAAGGTAAAACATCACAACTAGGCCAAGAAAGCTTTTTGGAGATTTCCATATCTTAAATTAGAAACTTACAACTAAAGAACCCTGAATCATCAGCCAGCTCTCAAAGTCTTTATATAAATAGGTACATTTTTCAAAACTATCACAATTACTTTAGGCCTGACTCATGATATCAAAAGTGCCTAAGTCATTTAAAACTTTCTCTAGTTTTCCCATCTATCCCTAATATTGTATTCTACTAATATTAATGCACCCAAGCCAGATTGGTATCTGGCTAGACTTAATTTCAAATTCCATCCCCTACAAGTGCAAAAACTTCAGGAGTTCAGTTAAAAATGGGTTTTAGGAGCAATTCTCATTGCTGTGTATTTAGTTCATTATGACCATTACTGGACAAAAGAGTGAAAGGCAGTAAATTCATGAGCATAGAAAACTTTATTTGGCTTTGAATAACATCAACCAATTATTAATAGGAAGTATTTATATTTCTAATATATGATAATGGAAGCATTGCTGGATATTAGTGATTTAGTTATTCTATCTGAGTCACCTGTACATTTGGAGAAATAATGGGAAAGCAAATTTCCATTGTTTCAGTAGTTTAAAAGATAATTTGCTGAAATAAAAGCAACTTATTTTTAAATTACCAATGACACCATAAATTCTCTTTACTTTATGACCATGAAATGATGCTAAAATTGCTTGGTTGCATATTTTTAGGTAATTAAAAATATCCTATTTATACTCATATTGACTCATCTTTGCTATGTGAAAACTGAAATTTAGTCTTTGTATTCTTCTAGTAAGAGTATGTTTCTGAGGGACTAAATCTTCATCTGCCATGAGCACCTAACATTCAGCTTTTCAAAATAATGTTTCATTTGTCAAGAAAAAAGAAATACAGACATTATTTTCCCCTTGGTATTGTTGCACTCCATTTGTTTTTATCATGCAGCAAGAGCTACATTTGGTTTTAATTACTGTATGTACAAAGGAGTACTCAAGGTGGTGTGAGACTTTTCAGAGTTTATCTGAACTATCCACTTTTGTCCTAATAATGGAATGTTTTCAGCAATTACAATTATTTCTTAAATAGCTTATGTGCCTCTGCTTTTGGGTTCCCTGATGGGAGTGATAGTGGTGTATAGGAGTCTGTCAATATCACACCTACTGAGAGGAAATTTTGTGCCTTTTTGCCTGCCAGGAGATGGAGAGTTTACTGCAAATGACTAGGAATGTCACCTGGAAACAGTTTCAGATATTTTTGTTTCAGATATAAAAAAAGTCTTCCTGCTTTCAAATCACTACAAAAAAACGTTCATATTGCAGTATCTGGTGTTGCCTCACATGGAGTCCAGGGCAGTCTTCTATAAGTATGAAGCTGAGACATTTGGACCAAGTGTAAATCTAGATCTTACACTTTGCCATAAAGGCTAAAATGGCAACAATTGAGCACCAGAGAAATGCTAAAGCCGCTGTCCTGATACTTGGGTAGACCAACCGTAGCTAACACCATTTGCAGCACGGGGCACCCATGTTGGTTGTGCATCATGGCATGCTCTCTGGGCAGCCACATGCAGCATATTTCTTGTCAACTGGATGGAATCAGTGTGATGTGTGGCTGACTGGACTGCCAGCTTTCACATGAGTACTGCAGATAGAAGAAATACAGGAAAGCATTTCTATAGTCAGCAAAGTCAGCAGGTGTCCCTGGGCACATAGGTATGAAAGAAAAGGGCTATTCTACATTGGTCACCATGTTCAAAGCATGTATTGACAGGAGGTTTGTTCCAGTGGGGAATTCAAGGCATATTTTTTTGGAAAACAGTATAGATTTGTCCCACAGAGTTCCACAAAAGTTGTTCTTGGTCACTACAGGCTGAGCACATAGGCAACTGAAATCTAAATGACCAAGAAAGAAATGCTAGATCATTGTAGATTTAACACAAACACAGCTAAGTGCAAAAGCATTTAAGTCAGTAGCAGCTACACTGTTGTCTACACATTGCACAGCATACAGTAGTTATAACTTTCTTCTTTCTCTGAACTGCTTTTTGTTGTTAAATTATGATTTTTTAGTCGGTATGTTCCTCTGTCAGACTATTTGATTGATCTTAACTGTGAATGATCAAGGAATATTGTAATTAAATTGGTTACATTTTAGTCACAGATTGCATATTTATTTGACCTTTTTAAAACAACGTTGACTTCTAATTTACTCTTTCTTGTTATGTTCTCTGCTAATACATGTGAATGAAGTAACTTATAGGCTTTGATTGATATTAATAGCTGTGATAGTTTATTGCATACTCAGCCTGATGTCCTCACCTACTCACAGTTTTTGCCTTCTCAAGTTAAAGTATGCTTCTAACTTTGAGGACATTGTAATCACAGAATTGTAGAGGTTGGAAGGGACCTCTAGAGATCAAATCAAACCACCAAGGATACTTGCTTTAATGAATGAATCATCATTTGAAATATTGTTTTTATACATTAAGCTGTATATATATCTTTTCCTTGTTTAAAATGGATGATTTTAGTAGTTTCTTGCTACCCCAAATTTCTGGGAGTCTAGAGACACATTCTGAAAAATCATGAAATAAAAACAATCCAGATCTCTATATTCTGACTGCAATTTGTACTGACAATGTCTAAATCACTGAATTCCTGATCTTAGAATAAGAGATTTTAAATTATATATATATATAGGGTCACACTACATTATTTCTGGGTTTTCTTGATTAGGTTATAATATATACTGAATTACATATTACCAAAAATTTGATGAGTCGGTGAAAAATTGAGGGCAGCTTGGTATATCTTCTGCAAGGCATGTATTGTTGATAGGTGGATGGTTGGACTGGATAATCTCGTAGGTCTTTTTCAACCTTGGTGATTCTATGATTCTGTGATTCTAAATGTAGGTGGTATAGAGTGCATCATTGCCTCTAACAGTAACAAAAAGGAAACTACCTCAGACTGAGTCATAACAGAGCAGTTGTGCAGATTTCATTACAATTTAATTGTTGAGCACTTACATTTTGCCCAGTCACTCACCTTAATAGCAACTTATAAGTTATGCATTCAGGAATATAAATTGTATCACTTAAACCATGTTTAAATGCTCAGTGTTTTGTGGTCAATGTGGTATTATCATGGTCTGATGAAAAATACATGAAAACAGCCTCTGAAAACTCATTCTTCATTCGTCAATGGCATGAATTTCAAGCTAAACCTCCCTAAATGCCAGCATAACTTTTGTTATACTTTGCAGTTATTACAATATAAATGATGCATTAAATCAGTGGTAAGAGAAAATAACTTGATCTTGTTCTAACTAGGGAGATGATCAAGACAACTGACTGGAAATAAGGTCAATGACTTTCCTCAGATTCTGGAATGGATTATGGCTGGTAATGTTGTAAGACTTAGACAGTTAAAATAACTTTCCCATATATTGTGGTTAATGAAAAGAGACTGTAATATTATAGAGGCTGACTACTGTTAGCAAAAGTTGAAATGTATTAGAATTCATCTATGTCTTGTCATATTGTCTTTTTATTCATCTGCAGCTTTGTGAGTGATGCTTCTCGTGGAAATTGAATGGTATTAAATATTTATAGCCAAAACCAGTGCAGGTGGTAGAGTGAATATCTGCACCTTCAGTTGTAAAATGAGCATATGTTATAGTTTAAAAAGTAACTATGCGGTAGAAGTGTTCAAGTGATTTAACTACTTTCAAAAACATAACTGAAATTTTAGTTCTAAACCAATGGAAATGAAAGCTATTTAGGTAGGATTTTGTTTTGTTTGTTTGTTTGCTTTCAACAGAAGTTTCCAAGTCATCCAGAAAACAAAACCACAGTGTTACTGTTTCTTAACATTGCCAGGCATGCATTTGTTTGAAAACTGTGAGCTCTGTAAACAGGAAAACTTTTCTGTTCAGCTATAGTCAGCTAGAGAGAACTAGAGGGGTGGAGGTGGATCTGGGACAGAAGAGTTTGTGTTATTTTCATACCAACCTATGCACTTATTCCCAGCATTCCTGAATCCTGTTCTGTTTGCTGGATGCTCTCTTTTCCAAACTCTTGTTTTACTGTTGCAAATGTTGTTATCTTAGACAAAAATTATCTGCCATTTTTATACTGACCTGTGCAAAGTGAAAAGTGAGCAGGAAAGATTTATTTCTTACCAGATACAGTAAAATATGGAGACATTATGGATGACAAAATACAAAGGAAAAATTTCCTCTTAATGCAACAACATTAGTGAAGTCTTCAGATGATCTGAGTCAGCCAAAGTCATTTTTTCTCAGAATACACCTGTAAGCTTCTTTTTACTGTCATTCTTACATATCACTCATCTTACCAACTTGAGAGCTCGCAAAACCCATAAACAGCAAAAAATGCATGCTCTCATATATCCGTGTAATGAAAATCCACATGAGAAATCTTCTGCTTAGGATAACAGCACTCACAAAAGCAAAGGAAGAGATCAGGGAAGCGGGTACTCAGCAAACAGTGTGAGGCCAGGCATGTGTAATAGCAGGATTCAAGGAAAAACCTACAGATATGAACACATTCCCCTCTTTTTCTCGGCCGTTATTCCTTTGACTGACAGCCCTTTCTTCCCAGCATCCTCTTTACGCAGCCTCACTGTTCTTTCTTTCTATGTAATCAAGTCCTTGCCCAGCCCTAGGTTACAACAGCCCTCTCTCTCATCCCAAAGAGTGCAGACTCCCTAGGTGATTTCTAACAGTCACTCATTGTACCTGTCTGAAACCTCTTCCCTATTAAGCACACCATCTTTCTGCTATAGGTTTCTCTTTCCATGTGCCATCAACCATTTTCCTCCTCCTGTCCTCTACTTGGCACCAGTACCACTCCTCACTGCCTACTCCTCATCCCCAGAAGTCTGTATTTTCCAACATTGGTTCTTTTCCTACTCAGTAAGTGACTTCCAAAAAGTGATTAAGAGACTGAGCTGAAGCACAAAGGTACCCAAGGAAATAAAATGAATCTCAGTCCTAGAAACAAACAAACAAACAAACAAAAACAAAAAACACAACAGAGTACTCCTACATTTGTAATACACAGAATATCCAGAAAAGCCTAGGAGCAAAACTAAGCCCCATTTACTCACAAGACACGTGATAAAAAGTATCTGTTGATACAAAACAGAGGGGGTAACTATTCACATTCAGCTTTAGTGTAGAAATGAGAACATGATTTCTAACCACTGGATTCCATGAGAGACTTCCCGGAAGGGAACTGAAATACGAAGGCAGATCCTGTCCAAATAGTGAAAGTTGTTTTTTGATGGATTTGTCTGCTGGAGATGAGGACTCCATCTGATGATTCAGCATCTTGTCCTCCATCCTTTTGACTTTCTTCCTTTGACATTCTTACGTTCTGTCATGCAGTTCTGCATTTTCTAACTCCCTAAAAACTCAAGTACAGTTTAGTGCTGTATAAGTAAAATCAGTGGTCACTTATGGACCACATTAAATATAGTGTAAGCTTCTTAATAGTATAGTTCCATCAAATTTTCTCTTATATTTCTTAGGAATAATTTAATTGGATGATAAACACAAGAAGCAGGAGATAATATGGTGGGGTTTTTTGTGCCGCTGTAAGAAGAAGTGAGAAAAAAATATTCTTCATGTAGTTCTGAAAAACTGATGGAAACTGCTTTGAAATTTTCCATACTAAGTAATGCAAGTACTATCTGGTGTTCTGAGCATGATGTCAATAGATGTTCTACAGAGTAGATGTAAAAGAAAAAGATAACATAAAATGTTAACTAGAAATTGGCATAAAGTAAAAATGATAATATCAGAAGATTAGCAACTGGAAAAACAAAGCATGAAAATGGTAAAATAAAATGATAAAAAATACAGGAAGCTAGATGCAGAAAAGCCTATTAAATAACGTTTGTCAGTGGAAGTTGTGATTTTGAAAATAAACTGAATGAGCTTTTAAGAGATTGGTGGAATATACAAAACAGAATATCCCCAATAAATGAAAAGAACAGGAGAGATTTGAAGTATACTTTTCAACTTCTTCTATCATAGAGACATTTATTGTTCTAGCACTGCACTACAGAGCACATTTCTTCAAGATCGATGCACTCTCCAGATGTAAGATCTGGAACTTAACTTATGTTATATTTTCTTCTGCAAAGTCTAGAGAATGTATCTACTCTGATCCTCTGCAATTATCAAACTGTCAAGGCTGAATTTATCCAGCTGCTCTGCCAGCCTCTTCTTTAAGAGAAGCAAAACAATCACAATTGCTATGAAAATACATCTTGAGACAAGTTCTTTTCTGTTTGTTAATCTGTTTGTTTAAACTCACAGGTCAACTTGTGTATTCCTCACTCTCCCCTTCTTCAATTGACATTTTAATTTACCTGTTCAGAAACCTACACTTCAATAATAACATTGAGCATGATATTCAGTAATCAGCACATATTCCCTATATTACTGCAAACGTGTATTCTAAAACATACCATCACATATTTTCCAGTGAGGCTAAATTGAGCACCTTAAGCTGTGTGGGATTTACTTTCTCATGATCAGCTGTTTGTGGGAAAGCAAACTAAAAATTACTTTTAAAATATCTTAATTTGCACAGTATTGCCCAAACAGTAGTCTTCTCTTTGTGAAATGATAATAATGTTTATTTTGCCCTCTGATCTCCTACTAGTCCCCACCATCTCCTGAAAACTATTTTTTAATGTTTTAATTTTCACCTTAATTTGTTTTAGACTGAGAATCATGACGTGTAATTCTTTGCCAAAGGGTTTCCTTTGTTATATCTTTTGTCATATTTTTAAATTTTTTCAGGTCGGCTTAATGTTCAGCTTCAGTCATAAGAACAAAAATAGGATATAACACAAATTATAACTCTTTTCTCAAAGGGTAGTTTTTGACCTCTCAGAATTATCACCTTGGTTTATTGTTCTTGCTTCACTTCAGTCTCACTGGTTAACAAAAATTTGACTGCCTTCCCATAACTGAAGCAACTTCCAGTCAAAATGTTCTGAAGTTCTAATTTACTTTTATTGTATTTATTCTTGAAAACACATTTCATTTAGTAATAATTTGTGTAATATTCCCCATAACTGCATTATCTCTGCAATGGTCTATGTCATATGTCAATTGTGCAGTTCTTCATCTTCAATATTACTTGCTTAGATTTTTAGTATTTCTTAATGTTTTCCTGTCAAAGTGTTATCTCTTCAGCATTGAGTGCTCTGAGTCTTCTGGTTTCAACTATTTTCTGGGGTGAAAAAGGCATTAAAAAGATGCCAATGATTTTGAATTCTTCTAGGATTTAACGTCAGAAATTTTATTCAGGAATAGAATTGAATAATATATTCAATTTTTATTTTTTTTCATAGAAAAATTTTGCATGAGAAAATTCCAGGAGTAGAAGAAAACATGCAAAACATATAGGGCTGAGCATGGCAGAGTGAAAACAGGACCAATGACATTTGAGTCTTAATATTTCCTCTAACAAAAGAATTATCTAATAAACACAGATATTTTTTATCGTATCCATTTTAATGTCTTGTTCATCCAAAGGATGATAACTATTTATGTCAATCACTCTGGGAGCCTGAGAGACAAAAGTCTGTGTCATAAATAAGGATCTTTCAAATTGGCTGATGATCTCTATGAATGCTAATTTCATATGATGAACTGTGTTTGTAATTTGTTTCTGGAAAATCTCAGGAACTGCATTCAAGATGACATTTTCACTGAGTATAGTGTGTGATTAAGATTAATGTATTATTAAAAATCTAAACTTGAATCAATTAAGGAAAAATCAAAGTCTCCCTCATATGTTTGACAAATGTGTTTAAAGGTGTGTCTGATATCCATAGACCCTTAGAACTTCATGTGATGTGACATTTCTAGTGAATACTGAGACCTTGAACTTTTTTATATAGCTTTCCCTTCACAGTGTCTCGTTTATCACTGGCCACTTTAAATTTTTTGGCAACAATCTACTGCATTCATCTTATAAGTGCTATGTAGAAAAGAAGGACTATCTCCTTAATTCTTTCCACTCTGTTCATGTATTCAGGGTCAAGTTATTTACAGGCTTGCAATGGATAAGATTACTTACCCTCTAGGGGATCAGAACAGTTTTTCATTTGTCTGCCTTTAAATTAATTTAATTGAAGAAGATTTATTGTAGCTTTGAGTTACCACAGTTGATGAATGAAGTTACAGCTGATATAGTAAAATATTGAATGGATTAAACTAGATCAGATTCTGTTCTCTGCTGTCCCTTGGAAATTAATGTAATATATTTTTTTACTTCAATGTTTCTTTTCTTGTTTTCTCTTCTAATGATAGGAATCATGTCATATGATGAAATTTTTGTAACATCTTAAAGATTTCACATGAGAAATGGTAAAAGCCATCTCCTGAGAATGACATCTGATAATGTCAATGTTCAGAATAATTCAGATTGAAGGGAGGAGGGGAATAAGGAAGGAAGGAAGTTTAAAAGGAATGACAGCTGGTGTATATTATCTATTTATCTTGGTTTTGTGTCTTAGGTGTAAAATGAACTAAAATAATGGGTCTGGAAAAATTCAGGAGTATATTGCAGTTAGTTAGTTCAAAGTTCCAATGCAAAGCGCTGTAGAAAAATCACTGTGTGGTAATGGATACAAATGACTAATAAGCTAGTAAAAATCAACCTGGAAATACTTTTGATTCCTATTTGAAATCTAAAATGTTTACTTGAAGCTAAATTAAGTTCCCACTGAATAAATGATTTTCCTTTGGTGAACGCCAGATGGAATGGGAGAGAAAGACGAGAGATATGTGAATAGTTTGAGAAAAAGAGCTCAACAAAAACTTTGTACAAAAGTACAGCATAACTCACTTTGGCTTTGCAGTTCAGTTAACGTCAACAATGTTCTAGTATATTTTGCATACCTCTGTATATTTCCTCCAGATACCTGAAAAAACGTTAATGTGCTACAGAAAATATATATTTGTTCTGAAATAGTGAAAGGGCATGAAAAAGCATGGGAAGAAAGCTTTGAGGGTTTTTTTGAGTACATTTAGTTCTCATCTAACTCTAGAAGAAATTTAATGGGGACTTCATATTCATCATATGTTTTATACATTTTTCTGCTTCACAGAGATTATTGGACTGCTGCTAATGTCAGAAGACTTAAAACTCCTGAATTTCAGTATACATTGTAATCTCTTCAATATGTGGGCAGATCTTTGGCCTGAATAGTGAAAGAGGTTGCTTGAATGTGGTTAGCTTACCACAGTGACTAAGTGTAAGGTCAATATTTATTTAAAGATGAAATTTTGAACAAACTTTTGCAAGATTTGTGAACCATAAAGCTGTGCAACGTGTAAAGTAGTGACAAGAACAGATCGAACAGATCACTTCAAAATGACCCCCAGAAAGCACCAAGGAGAATAGATGGCAGAATTTTTTATTCACAAGTATGAATAATCAGAAGAAAATATCTAAAAGCTGCTGGAGTAGCTGGTTAGAGAAAACAGAGAAGATCCCAGAATCTGAACAGTTGCCTTCCTAAATGTTAAATCAGGGATGTGATTCCTTGCTAGCATGTATCCAACTGATCCTAAATGTTAGCTATGATCATTTTATTGCCTAAGTAAAAATTGTATTATTATGCCCTAGTGAGATCACATCTGTAGTACTGTGTCCACTTTGGAGCTTCCTAGTTCAAGAATACTTGGAACTTCTAGAAGGAGTCCAGTAAAGGGATGCAAAACATCTCCCTCATGAGGGAGGGCTGAGGGACCTGAATCTGTTCAGAATGGAGAAGGCTGAGAGGGGAACTTATCAAAGTTTATAAATATTTAAATGGACAGACAAAGCACAACTGTTAAAATTTCATACTTTCTGAGACTCCTCTTAAGCAGACAGTCCTTTAGAGTCTGTCGTGGAAGATCTTCTAGGCACATCAGTGAAGTCCTATCTAAAAAATTAATCTCCATCACTATATTTTAAAATATATAATATTATCTAGTGAAGTATAAACTCAAATACACATATAGCCATATAAAACAGCATCCACTGAAATACATAGATAAACAAATTGCAATAAGGAATTATTAACATAGTGCATATTTGTTCACTCTTTTTTGACAATTTATTTATTTATTTATTATTTATACTTGTTGTCACCACTCTGAATTACCTCTGACACTAAGCTTCTGTCTTTTATCTGTAAAATGGCAAGCATAAAAGAAACAAAATGATAAAAGCTTTGGAGCTCTATAAAAGATTTTCTCCCTCAAAGCTTAAGTATGCTATCTAAAATAGATTTCATATAATTCAGCTACACATACTGTTGAAATGCAAATTCATAAGTACGTGTATTTAAAGAACGGAGATGCTTGAATGATAATTCACACTGAGAATTTGTTCTCAGTACATCTGATTCATATACATGCTTGCTGAGCTAAAACCATCCCTCATTTCTCAAATGAAATCTAGGATATCTTTAGAAGCTCAGTTTCTAATCAACATAAGTCAATATAGTGTCTGATTTCCTCCCTTTCTCTTTGCCTGTGTCCTAAGCACAGCTCTCTGCTGCCTAAGAGTCTTTGAAGAGAATATTCAGTAGCATGAATGCAGTTCTTTCATCTGCAGTTTTATTAAAGTATTTTAATATCCATATGTGTAAAGCCTTTGACTTAGGCTTGTACGTCACTATTTAATATTGTGTAGTCTATGAAGTGGGACATGTGACACTTCACAGTACTAGGAACCTAGTACTCTAGAGAGTGTAAAGCATTAGGAACAATTAAGGATGCTGTCCAAGGAGGAACACAAGTTATCATCTCTCTGAGCAAGACAGAGCTTTCCTCTGACTAGGAGGAAGGTCATGTTGCTCTAGTTGGAGTATGCTCATCATAGCTTGCAAAGGAAAACAGCCATCTAAAAAGTTGTGTTTTAGTGCCGCTTTACAGCGTCTGAAAGGATAAATACAGTGAGTTCCATCAGTGAAGTTACAGTAGGGAAACTACAAATGTTACAGAACAATAAAAAAACTATTCAGGAGAAAAAGGAGATGATGTAAAGAGCTGGAATATGAAGAAACAGATTGAAAAGAAAGAACAAAAAGAATAGTGTGTGTGTAAGGATTAGTACTGAGAAAGAAAAGCGAAAAAGAAGTTTCAAGAAGAGAGCTGCTCCTTGATTCTTTTCTTATTCAATGTTTAATGCTCTTCCTCTCCATCTAGTGCTCTAGCAAAATACAAATTGGAGAGAAGCCTTCTAGTCGCTCTTAGATCTGAGTCCTTTTTTTTTTTTTGGTGAAAAATATTTACATCCCACAGCAGTTAAAAGTCATGGAGCAATAGAGAAAACCATTAGATCTCAGTTATGAGAACATAGTACTCTACTAATGGTCCACAATTTTTACTGGATTTCACCCTTTATCTTTTCAAATATTCATGTTGCTTGCTCTTTTCTTAAGAGAAATAAAGGTTTAGATAATTATCATCAATCAAAAACATTTACATAAATAAATTGTTTATTCATTTGGAAATTGTAAGGAGTTTAATACACATGAGAGGAAATCAGCATCCTCAATTCCAATCACAGAGTAATTAAGTATACAGCAACACATCATTGTTAGTGGATCAATATCTATGTTGAATCCTGGGCCTGAATAAAAGATTATTTTTTAGATACTATTATGCATTATCTATTATAATATTTCAAATGATTTTGTCTTAGCTATGTTCATAATAGTTATTCTGTCTTCTGTAATTTCATCCTTCTGCCTCTGACATTTACTTTGATTTTTTTAAAGTATTTAATTAATCTTTAATTCAGAAGAGAATTGTGTAGCACACTGGCAGACCTTTAATTTCCAGAATAGTAGCTGTTTTATTCTGTGATGCTTCATAAAACAAATTGCTCCCTGATACCTGTAAAACAATAAACAGAATTATTGTATCTTAGCCTATTCATTCGCTACTGCCCTCCTGAATACCACTTACTAAATCAAGCAGTGGAGGAAATTACCAGTGTAATGACAAGAAAATATAAGTCAATTATTGTGAAGCGGCAAAAATTAAAAAGAGCAAGAATTTAACTTAAGGTTAAATATAGTTGCATTTATGATATTATGACAATTTTAAACTTGCTTAAATTTAAATTAAAATATCATATAAAAATAAAGAATGGTCTAAATCATTAATTGTTAAGAAGACTCTTACTTGTAAATGTGAATTAAATATGCTGGTAATGTTTTCTGACATCATTCTTATAACAAGAGATATGAGAGAGAGGTAAATAAACAAACTGAAATGAGATATTTTTTGCTTTGAAATATTCCTTAATGCCTAAAATAATTTTCTGGGGCCTTTCATGGAGGTTGCTGGAATTGCCTTTCATTTCTCCATTGAGAGGAATTCCATTCTCATCTCCACTGAGATGGAAGATCATCTTTTATCAGTTAAAGGCCTGAAGGCAAAACTCCTTACTCTGGAGTTTTGATATCAGCTTGTCTTCTCCATGGACATTTGCCACGTGTCTCAGACACATGCTTACACATTTTTGGATTCTTACTGAAGTATTTATGGTTATACAAAACCATCTATGACATAAAAATATGATCTGAACCTGACTACAAGAAAAATGTGTGAATGTGAATTGACGTAAGAGTCAACATATTAGAGGAAAATTAGCCTTTCAATCAGTACAGGCTGAGAGCTGGAAGATACTGATGAGGAATCTTCCACATTTCTTGGGGGATTTTCAAGGACATTAGCTATGTTCTTCAGCATCATCGTAAATCTACTACCCTTTAAAGACCTAGGAAAGGTAAAACAAAGATGGTGTCTATCAATCATACATGGCTTGGGCTGGAAGGGGCATTAGTGATTCCAACCCTCTGCTGTGGATACAGACATATGCACCAGATCGTGCTGTCCAGGGCCCACCCAGCCTGGCCTCGAGCACCTCCAGGGATGGGGCACCCACAGCTTCCTTGGGCAGCCTTACCACCCTCTGAGTAAAAGACTTCTGAACATCTAACCTAGATCTCTCCATTTTTAGTTTTAATCCATCCCAACTTGTCTTATCATTAAAATTAGGTATCCCTCCTGTTTATTTGCTCCCTTTACATACTGAGACAAGGTAAGGGACATCAAAAAGCTTGCCTGAGACCTGTTGTTGTGGAGCACTTTTATTTGAAGTCTTCAGGTACCTTCTCCACTGCTCAATACAGTTTTAGATTTTATTGCAGTGCATAGTTTGCTCTACATTTGTTGGTTAGTGACCTAAACGTAAAGCATATATACATGATGTTTCTCTCAGATCTATTTATTTTGCTGTCAACACAACATGATACAGAATTTTGCCAGCATTCACCATACTTTCTAAGTAAGTTTCATTAGAGTTTATATTTTCTGACTATCTAAATTTCTCCTGAAGTTTCGAGGACACATAGCATTTATAATTTCCCATCTTTAAACATATTGCTTTACATGCTTTTAGCTATAAATATTTCTGTTCTTTACTCTATAGTCTTGTTAAGTCTTCAGTGATGGGAAAGTGATCCTTGCAAAGAATTTTTAATTAGTTTGTAGAATTTACTGCTATCTATACTACATAACTTCCAGTTATTATTACCTCCCTGTCTGAATACAGGCAGGAAAACATTTAGCACAGATGTTTTGAAGATGCCTTTGGAGGCTGAGAAGAGTCATCATAATACTTTTCACATAGTCAGAAATAATAAAGTCATCCTTTTTATTTATCAGTTTGTTATTTAGTTTCAAAGCAAGTAGTATATTCTAGCCAGGGGGAAACCTGGAGAGTTGGTAGTGATAAACTTTCAGTACTGTATCACACAATTCCCTTAACAGGCTTGACATAAGTAATAAGAAATCAAAGCCTTTCTCGGTTTAGTATTAAACTGTTCAAAAGGAAATTATTTACAAAGCAAAAAGAAAAGTAGAGACATAATAATTGCTTGAGAAATAAGACTGCTTCTAAATTAATGTTTTCCTACCAAGTCTATCTCCATGATTCTGGAGCACTATTTCAATGGTTTACAGAAAAAATGACACTTGAGCATAGTGTTTAACCGACTGGGAATTTTTCTGATCAAGAAAAATAAACTGAATTGCACGAATGCTTATAAATTTCAAATTTTTTCTTAAGCAGTTCTGTATTTAAAAACACCACAAAGCCCCTTACCTAGGGCAAATTTCAAGAAAAGACCTTAGCAGGAAATGTGTCCTACTTTTCCTTCTAATAAGTAAGGGATTAAACCATACTGTCAGGGGAGACAGGAAAAAAATTACACTAGTAGACGTTATTTTGCTTTCGTAAAACAATGCCTAATTTTACTGATCTGGGAAGTCAGAAACATAATTCTTTGGGTAATAAGTGTTTAGAGAAACTGGTTTCAATACATTTTGGAAGAAATCTGAGGACTGAATAGAGGCACGTATCTGAGTTTCTGCCAGTTTCATATAGCTAATGTTATTCCTTAGAAAAGTGTGTTTTAACAGTTTATATGGTTTAATAAATAAAAACTTATTAGCTGCAATCTAAAATGAGTAATATCTTGATCTCTTGATTGGCTTGATATTACTGTTTTCAATTGTCATAGGAATTATTTGTTTAGGTGAAACTTACTAATAGCTAATATATAAACATCTGAGAAGCTAATGAGTAAACTATGCATTCTTGGTTTCTTTGCACATTTCTGTGTTTCTAAGCATGTTTCAACTTCAAAAGAAAATACTCACTA
Organism: Callipepla californica brunnescens; assembly: GCA_023055505.1. Lineage (NCBI taxonomy): Eukaryota > Metazoa > Chordata > Aves > Galliformes > Odontophoridae > Callipepla > Callipepla californica. The sequence goes on along the minus strand of JALIRH010000007.1, from coordinate 14,214,218 downwards.
GGATGAATGAAGACTAAACCAATGTGAAATGATTTAAAGTATTTTACTCTCTATTCCCATTTCAAATTTATTATGCAGGAATGCAGACATAGTATTGAACTGAGGTCTCAGTAAGCCTTTTTTTTCTGAAAGTCTGTAGTCCTTTTTTGCACTCAGTTTAATCCTTTCACCAAAAAAAATAAAAAATAAAAAATACCATTTACTTATCTACTCTTCTAATACCTGCTGAAATTTGAATAAAGCACAAGATGTTAATTCAAGAATCTAGTTCGCAAGCTTTTAAGTTCTAATGTGATTAAATGGCAATATGATTACAACAATCAGTTTAAGTAAAAGAAAACAATGTGGGACTGATTAAAGCATTTAAAAGAAATCAGCATGATATCCAGAAAGAAAAAGATTGAATAAAAAAAATATGACTCATAAAAGCACAAATGCTTTGTCCACTGCCAGAAATCAATCTTTAACATTATCTCAGAAACTGCTGTCATAATTGAGAAGATGGTTCGTTTTTCATGGATTCTAATTCTGAATTCTTGGTTCTCTTTACACACTCAACTGTATATTCCAACTGAATATTCCAAGATGTATTGTAAAGCACATATGGTCCACTGACCACAGGCTGGATGACTTTTTGCTTACCAAGCTTGCTTGTAATCGTCTACTCTTTTAAAGCTTGCTTCATTAATAATAACCTTATCCAAGGCCTGCAGCTTATTAACTACTGATTATGAGTTGTAAGTGACAGACGGCAAAGGGACATTCCTGGGACTAAAGTGCTTCTATTCTAGATTCCCAATAAATCTCTTTTGGAATGCCATAATCTGTAAGTACTTGGAGCAGAGGCTCACTGTCACTTAACTATCTAGCAATTAGAAATTGGTCATAAGGAATTTTTTTTCTTCTTTATGATCAATTGAGGGAAGCCAGATTCCCAAAAGCTATTTTATCCCTTTCTAAAATAAGCAGGTGAAATGAATTTCTGTGGGGGGAAATTGCAGTAGAGTTGAATATCCTTCTATTCTGTCCCCATTAATGCAAAAAGATTAAAATTAGACTTGGCACTTTGTTAGACAGAACATGACATTTAAGGCAGTTGGTTTTAGTATTTCTTTCAGCAAAACAGTATAAAGAATGCTTGACAGATCTGAGGCAGTCTGAATAGGCGATGACAGATTTGCCTACCTTTATAGCAACGTGGAAGCATGTTATAGAGACCTACACAGAATAATTATGTGAGATAAAAAAGACCCATCTTTGTGAACTTTCCACATTCATAATGCTTTCCTTGTTTTTCTTACATTTTTGCTCTATAACTCAGCCTGTGTAGATCTTACATGTAAACAAAAGTACTTCTCAAGAACACTGCAAATAGGTAGAAAGAAAGAGGGAAGTTTTATTCCTTTTTTGTTGTTGTTTGCTTTTTGTTGTTGTTTTGTTTTTTCTTTTTTTGCTAACCAGTAACTCAAAGATTTTATTTCCCATCACAGAGTAATTAATGTGAATAACAAGTAAATTTTTAGTAAGTCATTAAAGACTTTGAAATTTTTGTTTTTTTTAAAGTGCAAAATAAATTCAATCTGTGTAAATATCAGAGACTACAACTTAGAAAATATTCAGGAGGAGAAGTACTTCAGGTGCTAAACTCCTTGTAGGCTCCTAAAATCTAGACAGATTTCTAAAAAGAATTAATCAATCACTGTTGACCGTGGTTTCAAGTTTATCTCTGTTCAGTAAAAAACTGAATCTTACTCTGAAGTGATCCTCCATTCCAATGTCTATGAAAGATTTTAATCAGATGTAGTATTTCTGGCTATTCTCTTTCTGTTAGGAATGTGCAGGGAGGGAAAAGAGTCTTTTATTTTCTTTAACCACTTTTAGCACAGTCATTGTTCAAATTAATGAATGTAATTAATGCAAATTATATTTAAAGCATAATGACTGTAATGACTGTAGGTATGTGTAGGTGTTAATGAATATGACAGAGTGAAGTGAGATACATTAAGGGTGCATATTTCTAAAGCTTTTTCTGAATAGTTCTTCTGCTAAGGGAAGTGTTACTATTACAGGTGTGAATAAACTTTCTGAAACTCAAAGCCACCCATCTGCATTGCTGAGTGCAAAAATACATATAAATCCAGTTCAGATAGAAGAGAGGGAGAGCTGTGAAGCTGGTTTCTGAAGGCTTTGAAGGAAAACCTTTCCAGAATTCTGTGCAGCCAGCTGGGTGGCTCTTGGGACAGCCACGTGTTGATGGCTGTTGTCTTCCCACTGGGAATCCAGATTCCACTGCTAGCCATTATGTAGAAGGGCTATGCTGCTTTCATCATAGTTGCCTTTTTGTTAAACCACAGACAAATCAACAGCAGGAGTTAGAAACGAAGGATAGAAGGATATCCTGACATGCATGCTGTTATCCTGACTTTCTATTCAGCATCAAATAAATCAGAGGCAGCAGGGAGCTATGACCTTAGGTGAGTGCTGCAGCAGACAGTGGTACTTTATTAGCTATATCTTGATTCAGGGTATTACTTTGGATGTGTAGAATGTCATCATGAAGAAAAAAAGCAAAAAATAATTAACATCTAATTCTGGCATCTGTGTCTGAGTTTAGTATCTTTTATGATTTTTATTACTGATATTCTAAGATTTAGGATTCTGCAACATGAATCATTAAACTGTAATATCAAATGGTTAAAAGGATTTATGCAAGTGATATTACTATTCTGAAGGATATTCAATAATTTGATATTTTTTTTCTATTATAATTTTCACGTTGTTTTGTTGAAAAGAATTTATGAGCTATCTCAGTGAAGTGAAGACAAATCATAGAATCACCAAGGTTGGAAAAGACCTACAAGGTTATCCAGTCCAACCATCTACCTATCACCAACAGCTCTCACTAGACCACATTCCTCAGCACAACATCTAAATGTTCCTCAAACAGCTCCAGGGTCAGTGACTCTACCACCTCCCTGGACAGCCCATTCCAGTGCTTGAGAAGCTCAAGGAGGGGACAGCTTTCTTAGCCTTCTGACTTTGTGCTATTGAGTACAAGCTTATAAGACAATTGTTTTAATCTAGGTCTTCATACACAACATCAATCAATGTCTGAAATTGTTAAAAGATTTTTTTCTAAAGTATTAATTTTTCTTTTATTAATATTTATTTTGTCTAAAGTATGCTTCTTGCATCTGAATGTAAGTGAAATGAAAGAACCACGGAGGTGGTGGAGTCACAGACCCTGGAGGTATTTAAAGAACATTTAGACATTGTCGAGGGACATGATTTAGAGAGAACTATTGGTGATAGGTGGATGGTTGGACTGGATGATCTTGTAGGACTTTTCCAACTTTGGTGATTCTATGATTCCATGGAAAACTCTGCTCAGTTTATAGCTGACAATATAGGACTTCAGTCTCTCTGACTTTCTTTGTCACTTCTCATATAGAATGATAACACCTTTTACTTTATCAGTCCACTCGGGATCATAGAATCATAGAATGGTTTGGATTGGATGAGTGTCAACGGTTTACCGGGCTGGATTGGCCCGGTTCCGTGACGATTGGTGCGGGGGACCCACGGACCCACGCCCCAGGAAAGGGCAAGGAAAAAGGGAAAAGGGAAAACGGAGATGGGCCTAGAAACAAAACAGCGACAATGATCTGAGGAGGAAAGCTAATTTACTAAATAAGATATCAGAAAGCAAAATAACAGAATATAATACAATATAATTGGAATTGAGGCTAATGAATCAAATAAAATGAGCAAGAGAGAGTGTCCGATAAACCGAAGGCCTTACGCTAACGCTGAAGGCGATACGGCAGCGAGCACCCACTGCTGAGTCAATCCCGAAGGAAAGAGAGTGTCCCGTGACCACAGACAGTTTTTATCTGTTCCCTCTGAGTGGAAAACACATAAAAATACAATGCATCGCAAAGTCCTCTGGGGAATGTAGTTCTTCTTCTCTTCTGAGGCAGGTATACCTGGAATTATCAATCATCTATGGAGCTGGAGTATTAGCTCTTTAACTCTTAATGCAATACATGATGTTATGATGTGGAATACCAGTACCAAAAATCATAAAACCATGACATTGAGACCTTAAAGATCATGTAATTTCATCACCCCTGCCATGGTCAGGTTTGCCAAACACAATAGCAGGCTGCCTGGTATCTCATCCAGCCTGGCCTTGAAGGCCTTCAAGTATGGGAAATTCACAACCTACCACCCCCTGAGTGAAGAATTTCTGTTTGACATCTAACTTAAATCTCCCCTCTTCTAGTTTAAAGACACTCCCCCCTGTCTTATCACTATCAGACTGTGTAAAAAGTTGCTATTACTCCTGCTTATAAACTCCCTTCAAGTACTGTAAGGCTGCAATGAGGTCTTTCAAGAACCTTCTCTTCCCCAAGTTAAACAAGTACAGTTTCCTCAACCTTTCTTCATAGGAGAGATGCACCGGCCCTATGATTATCTTTATGGCCCACCTCTGGACATGCTCCAACAACTCTACTTTCTTTCTGTCTGGGGCCTCCAGACCTGGACACAGTACTCCAGATGGTGGCTCACAAGGGCAGATTAGAGAACCACTCCTCTGTTGATACAGCCCAAGATATTTTTGGTCTTCCAGGCTGCAAGTGGATGACTTGCTGGCTCATGTCCAGCTTTTAATCTATCAGGACCGCCAGATTCTTTTCTACAGATTTGCTCTCAATGAGTTCTTCTCTCAGTTTACACATATTATAACATAGAATCATAGAATGGTTTGGATTGGAAGAGACCCTAAGTATCATCAAGGTCTGATACCTGTGCCACAGGCAGAGTTGTCAGCCGCTAGATCAAATACTAGATCAGATTGCCCAGGGCACCATCATACTTGGCCTTAAACACCTCTAGGAATGGGGCATCCACAGCCTCTCTGGGCAGCCTGTTCCAACACCTCATTACTCAAAAAAAACTTTCCTGTGACATGTAATCTAAATCTCCCTTCCTTTAGTTTAAAACTTGTCCAATCACTATCCACATATCTGGGATTTCCCCAACTTAAATGCAACACCTTACACTTGATCTTGTTGAAAATAGATAAGTTTGTGTTGGGGCCACTTCTCAAGCCTGTTCAAGTTCTTCTCAATGGCAACCCTTCCTTCTGTTGTATCAACTGTACCACTCAGGTTGATGCTATCAGCAAAACTCCTGAGGGCGCACTTAATCCCACTGTCTATGTTATTGCTAAACAAGTTGAAGAGCACTGGTCCTAAGACAGACACCCTGGGGGGCACCACTCATGACCAGGCTCCACCTGAACATAGACCACAGCCCTCTGGCTGTGACCATCCAACAAATTGTTTATCCACTGAATAGTCCAGCCTTTGCATCCATATCTCACTAATTTAGAGGTAAGGGTGTGATACAGGAAAATGTCAGAGCCCTTGTAAAAAAAACAAAGTACTTTTTTAATGATTATTATTGTTAAACTTGAAAAAAAATTATAAAGGCTTTCTTACAAATGGTGAAAAGAAGTTAAAAAACAAAAATAAAAAGAGCAAATATACTGCTTCTACACTACTCTGTCACTCCTGATTTAGAATTTCTTTCAACTTCTTGTTTATAAAAATCTACTAATACAAATAGACCAGACTCCAGTTACAGTAAAATAGATCCCTTTCATCATAAAAACTGAGAATATTTGATCTGCTAGTTGTAGCAATATAAGAGTAGAAGTCACTGCTATGGCAGTCTTGTTCCCTCTGCTCAAAGGGCAACATATTGGAGAGTTTCCTAAACTAATTGGGTGTTTTATTAATGTTCATAATCTCGGAGATGTACTGTGCAGAAGACTTTTAGTTCCCAGCCTAGCTGTATTAATCACTAACAAAATCTTATCTGATGCTGGTCACAGGCCTGATAAACTGTCATTTGCTGCATCCAATTATTGCCACACTACTGGCACTACTATCAGGTAATTGACACTAAATCTTGTATATCTCTGCTAAAATCCATGACATTATATACCCCTGGTTTACTTCTGATATTATGAGCATTCCAAAATCTGCCAAGAAGAAATGACTTTTTTCTTCTGTTTTGTAAATTTTCTTCATGTTCTATTACTATGCTTGTCATTCAAAATTCACATTTGGCCAGTAGTTACTTTATGTTTCAAAGTAAGAAATAGAAGATAAAGAAGCTGCAGTGGGAATGGTTGCAAACATCAGGAATAATGAGTTAAATGTCATCATCAATTCACTGTGAAGTCCTACAGACGGAAAGATTAGACTCAAAAGATCTGTATGATTTTCCTTATAAGAGTATTTAGAAACATTTTATAATTTCTCTTACTGAAGTTATACTATCATTGTTCTTTTCTTACACTGTCTTCAGCATATAAGGAGCTGTTCTCTTCTTATACACGTTTAGTCACCAATACAATAAACCTGTGTGCATTCCTTTTTTTTTCTTTTCTTTTCTTTTTTTTTCCTGGTTCTGTTTTATTTACAGGTGTTTAAAAAATATTTTTTCTAGGAGCTTCCCTATGGAATTACTGTATGGTTTTATGGAACATTTCTACAAATTATTTGCAATGTTTTACATATTTATATTTTTCCAAGTAGTCCTCAAGTATTGAGAGTATTTCTCCTCTTGTACTTCTCTCTCTTGTACATTTTATCTAAAATAAATTCTGTTCATTTTATGAGCTAATTACCTCTTTTCAAAGGGAAGTACATATTTGAATTTATTATTTTTGTCTGTATTTGAGAATCATAGTCATGCAGTGTATGGTGATAGGACAAGGGGAAATGGCCACAAACTGAAGCATAGGAAGTTCTGCACAAATGTGTGTGGGAACTTCTTCACAGTGCAGTGACAGAGCACTGGCACAGGCTACACAGAGAGGTGGTGGAGTCTCCTTCTCTGGAGACATTCACAACCCTCCTGGGCGCCTACCTGTGCAACCTGGGCTAGGGAGCTGCTTTGGCAGGGGGTTGGACTCAATGGTCTCTGGAGGTCCCTTCCAACCCCTACAATTCTGTGATTCTGTGATACCAGTTAGTAATGGATCTGTACTAATCTGTTGATCCTCATCAAACAAACCCAGGCAAATCACAATGAAAGTCTTGTTTATTTTTCACCCAGTCACTTGGTGAATATCATCCATTAGAAACATCTTGCTGGATTCTCTAGGGACTGCTTTGGATAGAAATATCATATACTCTGATGAGGTAATGGAGGGACTTTCAAAGGAAGGCTTAGCTTGCAAAAATAGTTATCTCTGAGAATATTTTCAGTTTGTCCACAGACTAAGGTCCTTAGTAAAGGCTCTGTACAAGTTTATGTTATAAATTCTCTAATTTAGATTAGAGTTATGGCTACAATTAAAACCACGCCTGGAGTGATTGTATTTAGTGTCTGGGGAAAAAAGAATGTCCAGAGGGGATCTGCCAAATGAGGACTTGAGATGCCAAAAATTACCTTCCCTGAGACCTTACTTGAGTATGAGACAGATCACAGGCAAAGAATCATCACAATTTTAGAGGAGCATTTTGGAACCTATGAATTTTCAAAAAGATTGTTCTTTTAAGACATGGTCTTTTTTATTCCAATGTGTCTATTAATTGATGTAAAGCTATTCATAATTTGAAAACAATTAAAGAAAATGTTCAGATTTTCTGCCTACATAAATCAAAGATTTTATTTCAATTAGTTTTTTGTTTTTTACTCCTCAGAATGCTTTTTGCTTTTTACTCCTCAGAATGTATATTTCTTCTTCTATGGGCAATTAGGAAGACAACCTTTTCTTTTTTGTGTATACCCTTTTTTAGTCTGCGAGTGACATTTTGAGACCTTGTTGTAGAGTATTATAAAATTCTTTAAGCCATTAATACTTCTGAACTGATGAATATAAATAACTCACTTCCTACAAATCAATTAGTTATATCTAAATGTATATGTAATATAAACTTCTATTTTAGATGATTTTTTCTCCTTATACGTCTGTTTGTGAAAAATGTATTTTAAGGTCCACTAAAACAGCAACCTTATGCTTATGCTGGTATAAACTTTGAGAAATCCAAAATACTTATGACAGATTTGGCCTATTCAGCCCAAGGTCCTGGAATTATACTGAAAATTCCAGAACTTAGTTGAAAATTACTTGAGTATCAGAAAAGGAAAAGAATTAGTATACTAAACAGCAAAATCCCAAACAACTCTGCTTTCTTTGTGGTTTTAAGAGAAAAAAAAAAAAAAAAGACATAGAAATTTCTTTTTCCACTGCTGTTTATTCTGAGCACACTTCAGTGCAGCAGGGAACCCTGCTGCAAACTGACAAGCAGGTCTTACTTTTCTAAATGTAGAGTGACTGGCATTCTAATAGCTGAACATGTAGACAGTTACTCGTTGCTATACATCAGGCTATTTCCTTGATTATCTGTACAAATCTAACTGTATTTCAGGTGGAGAATACAGAATTTTTCTTTTCTACGGTTAAAAATATATGTAATAGCAATTGCTACATTGAAGTGTGGGACCATGAAACTAATAACTCTTTACTACGTGGCTAGCAAGAGAAAAGACAGTTTTCCTCATGGAAACTGAATTTCCACAAGAATGACTCTCATTATAATTCTTCTCTCTATATGTTATCATAACTTATTTAATCTTTATTCTCCAAGAAGTTTGAAGGAGGAAATGAGGAAATATTTCTATTTTGGCAGCTCTTTTCATTATCATTTAGAAGTCTGACATTTTAAATCACATTTCTTTAAGGGCTAGTGTTCTGAACTAGCCTTCCAAGAGAGATGGCATCTGATCAGATGCCAAATGGTACTGCATACATCGGTGTAACAGAAATAATACTTACAATAAAGTGGCACTATTCTGCATCACACAGGATACTGTGACTGTCATTTAAATTCTTTAGGATATCTGAATAAATGAGCATTTGGAAGATCAAAATACGATTGTCTTTCTGTTGTAATTGTAGAGAAAATTATCTGAATATATCTTTGTTGGACAATTATGGCAAACAACACAGACTTCTTCAGCTACCTGTACCAGTCTCTACTGAATGGTCCTTTCTGGTGAGAAGTGATCTATTCTGTCTTAAGCACTGAGAAAACAGCAATGCTACAGCCGCTAAAACAAAGGCAGTTCAGATCAAAGACACAGAGGATTATAACTGAAAAAGCTTTGTCCTGTGAACCTTAACCAGCTGTTACAGGGTCATACATAGAATCATAGAATCATAGAATCAATCATAGAATCACAGAATCATAGAATGGCCTGGGCTGGAACATCATCTAGTTCCAGCTCCCCTGCTCGCAGCAGTGCCACATTACATCAAGTTCCTAGTTCAAGGTCTTGAAAATTAATCCTGTAAAAGACAGTTCTCAGGGGAACTCACACACACACACACACACGCACACACACACGCACACACAAAGGCTGCTCTGAAAGTAACGCCTCCTATTTTATTATGTTGGTCATCAGAGGTGGATGGTTTTGGTGTTGCAGTAGATGCTGAACCTTCACACCAATATTCCATTACATCTTGTTGCCGTGTGGCCAATGGCATCAGAGGGGTAGTCTAGCAAATTACTGTCTGACATGGAAGTGCATATGAAGCAAAGGTGTGTCAATGAATTCTTTCATGTGGAAAAAAATGGCACCCACTGACATTCATCAATGCTTGCTGAATGCTTATGGGGACCAAACAGTGAATGTGAACACAGTGAGGTGGTGCATGCTGCATACCAGCAGTGAAAGAGCACAGCATGCAAGCTGATGTTCTTCACTGTCAAAAATGCATAGCTAATGGTGGTGACTGAGTCGAAGAAGAGTGTTTTGTAGCTGAGAATTTGCTGTATCAAATAGTGTTGCTGTACTCTTTGTATTAGTTTCCATGAAAATAATAGGAGGTATTACTTTTGGAGCAACGTGTGTGTGTGTGTGTGTGTGTGTATAAATATATATATATTATTGTTACAGTTATTTCTCTCTTCCTTTTATGTCTCAAAAATTGTTTTAATCTCATCCTATGTGTTTTACCTTTTATTTTTATTCTGCTTTTCTCCCTCATCTCACTGTGGAGGGGTGGTGATCTAAAGACTGGGTGGGGTTTAGTTGCTTGTCAGCTTAAACCACAAGGCTGATTAAAAATGTGAAGGTTTAGTGATCTAGCATTCATATATAAACTACATCTTGCTTAAAATATTGGCTGAACAATCAATGTTAAAACCAGAATGTATTTAAACAGAGAATAGAATTCAATATAATCTGGAAACAATTCAGAGATTCTACAGAGAAGATTTTGCACATCTTATGAAGGCAGCAAGCTCAACCACCCCTCCTCTCCACCAAAGCCACTGAAGAAATTACATTTGTCTTCATTGGCAGTTGCAAAGAGCTGAAAGATGAGCACCACAGATTTGGCTTTTGATGACTTAATGAACAAATCAGTCATCAAGAAATATACTTGTAATAGCTTGTGTGCTTCTATTCCTCATAGCTATGAGTATGCTTTTTTTCGGGATAAGTAATTGTTAGTAATTTAACAGCTGAAAATACTTTAAATCAGAAGGTCTATATTTCAGAAACAGATTTTCTCAATGTAACTATTTATATTTATAGCTATATTACCAACAAACTTTCAATGCATTCTCTATTTAAACTAATTGTCATGCTGTTGTAGATGGTTTATAGTATTTCAAATGTGTGTTTACAGAAAGTGACAGATCATTAATCCAAGACTCTCTCAAGGCATGACCTAAGTTTCATGCACAATGACAGTAATTTCTCAAGACTTCTGACTTCTCATGAGGATGTCCTTTCTTCCTGTACACTTCATTGCTTCTAATAAACTACACTATAATAACTTACCCTTGATAACTTTATTCATCAGTATAATGTAACACAAAACAGAAAACAATTTATTTTGAAGTAAATGCTATAAGTATGTTGACAAAATGGAGTATTTTTGTGAATTTCGTTGTTGAAGAATAATACTATCTACATCTCCTCCTTGTGCAACCTTTAAATATTCCATAACTCAGCAACTCACACTCGAGCTGATGAGAATTTCCAGTACATAAAAGAGAGACATGAGACTTCATACCGTGACTTAGAAGTTTTAAAGAATGAAGAATAGAAAATATCCAGCAATTTCAAATCACTTAAATTTCTAATTGCCTGATACATTCACACAATATAAAATAACAAAAAATTTAGAAAAGCTCAAAGCAACAAATCAACCTTCCAAAATGTGTGTACTAAATTGAGCACTTAAAAAATACTCAAAATTTAAAGATAAAACCAAGCTTTTTATAGATGTAAGGATGTATACTGATCTGAAGTCAGTGCAACTTCAGTGTCTGTGGATGGAAATTTCTAAGATTTCCAAATAACTTTGCATTATCAGTTCCAATTAACTACCTTCAATGCCATAGATACTAATCAAAATTTTATCCTAAGATTCTTTTGATGAAATGTACACATCTGAACACATTGACTTGATTCCCTCCAGGAATAAAATTGTTTGAACTTGCGGTCCCTCTCATTTTGTCTTCAGCTCTAAAATAGGATTTCAGAACTGTCTTAAAACAATTTTTCATAAATTCATAGATACATTAGGTTGGAAAGGACCTACAGCATCATCTAGTCCAACCATCCTCCCACCACCATCCCTACCCACCAAGCTACTAAATCAAATCAAAATTATTTGTCCATTGACAAATTAATGATATTGACATTAATATGTAGTTTGACACATTCAAATATTAATATCTATATTGTTGATTGTCAAATTCAGGAGAAATCTCACACTCAGAAAGTACTTACTAGATGGCAAAGGCAGCTGGAATTTTAGCACACCAATAACCTGTATGAACAAGATGAATATAGAAAATTAAAAAAAAAAATAGACGCAAGAAAACTTACTGCTACATCCTTTCTTAAGAGAGTTAGGATAGCATAAGAAAGATATCTTACTCCAATTTCTATCACAAAAATATCACATAAATAATCTAATTGTAAATAAATAATCTTGGGGGTTTTATTAAAATTTATAAATATATTAAGTGAGAGAGAGAAAGGGATATGGCCAACCTCTTTCCAGTAGTGTCTGGGGACAGGACAAGGGGAAATAACCATGAACTGGAGCACTGGGAGTTCTGCACCAATATGTGAAAGAACTTCACAGTGAGGGTGACTGGAACAGGCTGCCCAGGGAGGTTGTGAATTCTCTTACTCTGGAGATATTCAAGACCTGCCTGGATGCCTACCTGTGCAATCTGGTCTAGGGAGCCTGCTTTCAGGCACGTCAGACTTGATGAACTCTGGAGGGCCTTCCAACCCCTGCAATTCTGTGATTCTGTGATTCTACAGCACCTAACTGAACTGTCGATATAAATAGCTGTACCCAGAACAAGCAGAGAGAGAGTTTGAAAATTCTTTGCTAGGTATCTTGGAGTATCCTACTTAGTATGTAACCAGGATTTTTAAGTACAGTTTTTCATATTCCGGGACAGAAATAAAAATAAGTTTAAACTTCTGAATCATTGCATTTTCAACGTATTTTGCTTATGGTCAGTGAATATGTGTATATATATATATATATATGCAAAGTTACCAGATGGATAATATTCCTGTCACGAAACTACCAAAAATCAGAAGGAAGATCTGTGGAGTTGGATGCAAACTTAGGTAGTTTTCTGGAATGTACATCATGATGAAAAGTCTAATCCACCTGGTATGCTTCCCAACTGCTCTCATTCTTCACCACAGCAGAACTCATCAACGTTTCTGAGCTGTTCATCAAAAGATACAATGGGGAATGTCAATTACAATTCAGATGCCAGCACCCTTGTTTGTTGTGTTCACATTTTTTTTCTTTTGCAATATATAGAGAAAGCGGATATCTTGCTCTTAGAGAGATAGACATGTAATAAATAACAGCTTCCAGATGCTTCTACAATTTTACTTGCCAAACCTGAAAATCATGCAGAGCCGCAACTACTAAACCTGCAGTCCCTTTTCTTTCTTTCTTACGATAAGATAAAATCTTACTTACACATTTTTCCTATTTTTTATATGCATGAATGCTTTATTGTACAAGCTATGGAATGATTGGATGATTTGGAAAGAACTGCATGACATATGGAAAGCTTTCAGAACACAGAAATGCAGTGTAGTCTAAGGGCAGCCAGGTGATTAATCTGCTTTTTCTAATTCCTGATACCATACTGGTTTAATGCATGGGAGACAGTGCCTCTATTTGAGAATAGATGCTAATAAATACTCTGTATAATAAGATGAAATGCTGTGTTCAGTAATTAAGATCACAAAAACAATTCACTTAGGTTTTCCTTCTTGTGCACTTTTGAATAACATACCAGTATGGATCCTGTTGACGAGGTATTCTTTGTGCATCTTCTCTGCAACAGAATGGAGCTCTGACCAGAAGAAGCACGGAATAAAAAATTTAATCACTTAACACTGTCTGGATTCTGACTAATATCTGCATTCTTGCACTGAAAAATATTTGTGTGCTAGTAAATCAGTTTCATCCTTATAAAAAAAGTCATACACTTCATATTGAGAGGAAGAATGTGAAAGAAACTGCTTTTGAAAGAGTTTGATATGTATTTTTATGACATCAAGTTGCCCATCAACAAGAGAAATAGGTTAAAATAGCTTTCCTCTAACTTGGCATGTAGGATCCTTCCAAAGAAGTAATTTCCTTTCCCGCATCACTGAATTCAGCAGTGGAAATACTACTTTCACCAGACAATTGTGATGAGGCTCCCTGTAGATTTTGGTTAAAGCCACAGAAATGAAGATTCTTTTGAAATCACCTGGAAATCAAATATTTCCGTGCCAATATATATGAAGTTAAACTCATAAAAGTCTGCAATTTCAGCTTGTGTTGGGTTTTGGTGGCAAGACTCCTTTGTGGTTCTATATGACTTCATATTACAAACATCCCTGAATTATGTAGAATGAGCAACTTCACTGAATTTCTGTGCAAAGGCCCTTTTGATTTCAGTATCTCCAAAAGTATGATTATGCTTTCTTTGTTATATAATTCCTCATTACATCACGACTTAGTATCCACTGTGCCTACATCTACTACTCTACCTGCATGGAACCTCTCTAGGTAGTCTTGGAACTTACAGTGGTGATTTTCTTACTTAAATCTTGAGAATCCGACTCTTGCCATTTTAACAGTGCTTGGGTTAATAAATGAGTAATCTGTCAGGGGGAAACAGGAAAGAAAATGTTGTTCCTAAGTGGGATAGCTGAAGGAAGGAACAGGAATGTTATTTGAGATTCTTTGATGCAGATGGCAGGCAGAAGTAGGACTGAAAACTCTATAGAGATTTTGAAGGATGCACGCACAGACTTGTTAAAGAGTATTTTGAGGAGAATGTTTATGTTGTTTTTTTCCCTGAACCTTCTATTTGTTTCTAAATTTAGCGTACTTATAAAGATGCTTTGCAGAATGTGAATAATTCTGTGGGCCATTAAACTGTTAATTATTGTGTGCAATGCTGGAGGCTGATTTTGAGAGGTTTGGGATGGATCAGTGAATGCCGGTACTAAGTGTGATTGCAGACTTAACTTCAGCACAGCTTCTGAAAAGGTTCCTGAGGCATCTGGGGGAGCTACAGAGACTATGTAATGCAGAATGAGCTAACTAGAATCCAGTCCATGGAAAATACAGAATTGGAAAATAAAACTCCGCTTTGGATCTTTGTGTCTAGTGCAAGCTCTGAGAGCTTATTTTGAAAAGAAGAAAAATCAAGAAAATTTTTATCAACACTGGCAAAAATTTTAGAGGTTTCTGAGCTGGTCTATCTGCTGCTAGGACACAGAGGAATCAGTTTAATAGGTACAAAAATGAAAGGTTGGCGATGGAAAACTTAAAAGGATATAATCTTCTGTGTCTGTCCAGTATTCTCTAAGGTTTCTAATTTAGAATAACACTTTTTGACAGTTGTCTAGTCTATTAAAATACCTGCCACAGGCTTATTAACAGCTTCAGATCTGATACTAAGAATTTTGTCCAAATAAGTTCTGCAAGCCAGATTCTTAAGTTAGTTATTTTGGACTTAAAAATAAAAGGCAACTATCAAAAAGCTCTTCAAAATCCTTAGGTGCAGGATTTAGTTTCAATTCAAAGGAACTTAAAGACTGTGCTGCCTCATCTTGAATTCATGCTATTAAATCACAGTCCAAGTGCATTTATGATATGTCAATTAAATTGCTCCAGAATAGATCATTTCCATTGTTTTTAGGTTATTCTAAGTAGGACAAAACAAGTGTAGCAATTGGACAAAGTGTGCTCATATCTCTTGTATTATCAGGCTGATGTTTTTCAGTAAAATACACTACAGTGTTTCAACTCATTAAATTTATCAGCTATTATGTTCATTTATTTCACTGTGAACTTTGACTAAAAATCTATACAAAATCACATTTAAATGCAAAATAACATTTAGCTCTAATTTTCTCAATGAAATCAAGTAACTAATAATTTTTTTCAATATGTTAAATAATAAAACTCAATATTCAAATAATTAATTCTGAAGAAAGAAGATTTAAAGTCATTGTCTTATCTGAAACACATTGAATTTGTTCTAAGATTGAGTTTAGGCTAAATATCTTGAGCTTAATTCTTATGTGATTCATAATTCAGTTTCTAGATGACCTAGAAATACTCCACTGTCAAGAAACAACTCCAACATATGCGTAAAGAGGAGCTAATAATGAAAGAATATACATGGCTTTTGAATTTATTTCTAAAATATACCAGAAGTATCGTCTTAACAATCCATTTCTACATTCCCTTGAATTCTGTGTATCTCAGCACACACTAATTAATATAGATAAATGAAACAGTACAATAGTATGCAATAGATAGAACTCCAATATTTCATTTCTTGTATAAAGCAAGATGCCAAGTCATAGGTTTCAAGAATGAAGGAGGGAAAAAAAATGTTGAGGGAAGAATACCTTATTCTATTTTTTTTTTTTTTGCCAAGATTCAAGAAGAAATAGTTAATAATTCAGATTTACATCTGTTATATACACTTCACGACATGAGCACATATATATTTGTGATATTTGAACTGCGCTTCAAGTGTTCAGAAGGAAACGATTAATTAAGCCAATAAACATAAATGTGAAAGATTAGTTAATTCATTAAGTGCCTTGCTGGTATTAAGAATGCATTTTTTAAGTACTCTCCAGGTTGAAAGCTAGTGTCTTGGTAATGAGTAACATTTCAACCTAAAAACATTGTTACACTCAGATGGAGTCGTCACTGAGATGACAAAGAGTGCATCTAGCCATCTATGTAGGAGCTAACTTTTCCCTTTTTGTATAGTTGGTGGTTCCCCATAATTTGGCAGTCAGGATGCATTCTCTCATCCAGCACAGAAGAACATACTGCATGCAGTGTCAACATGTTCTGCAGTAAATGCGAGAGGAGTGGGCAAAGAGGATGTTACTGACAGGTCAATTACGCAGCTTATTTTACTGTAATACTCATCTGAAACCATGAGTCATGTACCCGAACAAGTCAAGTAACCTATAAAGTAGAAAAAGTGCTTTACTTCAGGCAAATAGCTTGTTCTTTACCTTCTGTGGCTTTGTTTGTTTGTTTGTTTGTTTTTCTGGTTCCTATGAGGAAAATAAACAATTACTTATAATGCTGGGAAGGTCAAATGAAAAATGTAAAAAAAAAAAAAAAAAAAGGAAAAGGAAAAGAAAATGCATGAAAACCTGACAACACAGCAGCCTTTATCTATTTGTTACACTTTTACAGCTAATGTTGCTCACAAGTTGGCTTTAAAAATGCAGAAGTATTGAGAAAATATGCTGCCTGGAACACTTCTTGGAACTTTTTTCTTTCTCTTTGCCCGACTCCCTCCCAAACTCAACTTTTTAACACTCAGATGTGTTTATGCAAAAATGTGTTTTTTCAGGTAAATACCGGTTGGTGGTGATGGGGTTAACTGTAAAGTCAACACTTTGATATATGTTGGGATTTAACAAAATAATTCCTTATATCAAAATGAGAAGCTAAAGCTAATGAGTGGAGATGTTCATTCTTTCATTATCTTATTTCTCTCATTTTTCCTTGACTTGTCTTGCCTTTACAAATGTAATAGCTTTTTGATCACTAAAGGACCTTTTTTCTTTCAGATTTATAATAAATCCTCAACTACTAGGCTTCAGTGATACATGTGCTTCCCTTATATAACCCTACATTTTTAAGGAGAGTAAGTAGCTCTCAGTAGTTTTCTCCCACTCACAGCACCTAATTTAGAATGTGACTGTTATATAGAGAATGTCACTTTGTTCACAGTCATTAACACCTCTGTTGATTTGATACTCTTATATACCTTTCACTGTCAACAAGTTTCCTTTTTATTTATTACAGACTGAATTGTCAAATGGCAGTGTTACGTGGATGTTGTAGTTTGATATTCTCAACAAAAATATCTATGATTAAAATACATTCATTTAAAGAAAGATCTGGAGAAGGTGGATAATTGCATGTAACTCAGAAATATGTCCATAGAGACAGCATTTGAGTAGTTCCAACAAATATGAATTCTTGACTGGATAAATATAAGTGGAGCTTCTCTCCTCCTGTTTTCATCAAACTACTTCACATATTTTTCAGAGTTTTGGGCTTCAGCCAATTCAGTTATTTTGTTTTGTTTTGTTTTGTTTTTTCTGAAAGGTTTAGTAGTGCACATTTTTAAGTCATATAATATACTTTATACTTAGAATGAAGTGGGAGATATTCACGGATTCTTTGCTTTGTTTTTAGCACATTTTATGACGCATAGGGAATTAGAAGGCCGATTAATGTTAAAATCGTATATTAAAATGTATATTATTAGAACACTCTTACGTGTTAAACTGACTCAGCCTTTAATAGGTATGAAGATCTCTCTTTGCTGCTTTGTTTTTCTCTTCTAGGTCCATCTTTTGTGTTCGTAAGTTTTTTATTTTCCTTTTAATATGATTAATAATTTCTGGGAAATGAAGAAGCCTGTAACATCTATAACTTTCCCAGTATGTAAAGAAAATTCTGTCAATGGTTTACCGGGCTGGATCGGCCCGGTTCCGTGACGATTGGTGCGGGGGACCCACGGACCCACGCCCCAGGAAAGGGCAAGGAAAAAAGGAAAAGGGAAAAGGGAGATGGGCCTAGAAACAAAACAGCGGCAACGATCTGAGGAGGAAAGCTAATTTACTAAATAAGATATCAGAAAGCAAAATAACAGAATATAATACAATATAATTGGAATTGAGGCTAATGAATCAAATAAAATGAGCAAGAGAGAGTGTCCGATAAACCGAAGGCCTTACGCTAACGCTGAAGGCGATACGGCAGCGAGCACCCACTGCTGAGTCGATTCCGAAGGAAAGAGAGTGTCCCGTGACCGCAGACAGTTTTTTATCTGTTCCCTCTGAGTGGAAAACACGTAAAAATACAAAGCATCACAAAGTCCTCTGGGGAATGTAGTGCTTCTTCTCTTCTGAGACAGGTATACCTGGAATTATCAATGATCCATGGGGCTGGAGTATTAGCTCTTTAACTCTTAATGCAATACATGATGTTATGATGTGGAATACCAGTACCAAAAATCATAAAACCATGACAAATTCTTAAACATTGTGGACTCCACAGCTGTACTTTGCAAGTTAGTAGGTCGTTTTCAACTTCATTCTCTGATAACCTTAAATCAGCTTCTGTAACAGTTCTTTCCAATGAATACATTTACGTTGGTGAAGTATAAAAGATGTTTTTTCTATTTGGAAATATGAAATATAACATATATGAGAGTTCATTTTCTTGCTTAAAAATCTCATTCTCTGCTACACCAGACAGTATCCACTCATTCTTGCTTTAAAATAATAACAGGCAATTAACTTTCATCCCTTGCTGCATATAGAAATGAAAATAATTTATATAATTCAAGCAGTGAGATAACCAAAAGTGTGTTTGCAGGCAGACCTGACTCTATAATGATATCCTCTAAAAACAGTGGTTATTAAATAGTACAATTCACTTTTTTTTTTTTTGCTTTATGTTTGGTTTATGTTATATAATTTGGAAGTACTGAAAGTTTATTAGGAAAGGTTTTACTGTTGGGGGAATTTTTTAACTTGTTTAATTGTCATATTCATATTTCTATGTGCATATAATATTTAATTGAAATTTTGTTTGTTTGATCATATGAAACCAAAGTACAAGTCAAATTTCCATATAGTGTGGTTGAATTATCCTCTTATCACTTATGTCTGAATGGCACTGAGTCCATAGAGAGTAAGGTGGGAAGATATACAGGAATTGTGTTGGAAAGGTGGACACTGACACCAGGGAAGAAAGAAGTAGGAAAATTATAACAATAAGTATCAAAATATGGATGAGTAAGAAACTCTCAGTTTAGCTTATTGCTATGTTAATATGCACATTTTATTTTAATATGTTTATATTTTTACGGTAATTGGTATCTACACTTGAAGGCTTTTGAGAAAAACAAAACAAAACAAAACACTTTGGATTGGTGCAGAAAAATCCAGAATAAACATAATGTGGAAATATTTCCCACATTCTCTATTTGCCTCTCAGTTAAGCAGCATTTCAGACAATCTCGTATTAAAATGGACACAACAGGTACAACTCAGAAAACAGAATTATTAAGTCAATGTATTGAGATGCTATAATTGGCAGACACAATTTCTTGATTTTTATTTCCAACCTCATTTAACTTTGAAGATAGAATAATTTGAGGCAACCAGAAACCACACAATCAAAAATATTATTCCACAGTTGAAATACATAATCTTACCATACTTATGTAACAAGAATAATGTCAGAAATTGTGGTCAGAAGCTATGAAAATATGCTAAATGTTATCACAAAAGGTATATATAAATACATTCTAAATAAAGACATTGTCATGTATAATCGACTATGTATTCCTAGTTTATTGTTGGTTTTAAAGGTCAGATTATAACCTGAAATTTAAGATTTTCTTGTTTGTTTGTTTTCCCATTTTTTTATATTAATAATGATGTTGACTTTAGCAGTTAGCCAGAAGCTTCTAGGAGCTGGAGATTTACAGACACAGTCATAGCATAGTTAATGTTACTGCCCTCCTGCAATACTGCTGCAGGGATTATTGTTGCTTGCATAAAATCCCAAGTAACTCATAATGACTTAGTAAGACAGAGGAATCTTAGATGATATCTTAGAGGAAATATTAAAAAAAAAGTAACCTATTCTGTTTCTAGGCTGTCTTTACTGCCATTAATCTCATTACTGCAGATAGAATGAGTAAAACTTTCAGTTTTGAAGTAAATGATGCAGAAACACAGAATTGCACGGGTTGGAAGGGATCTCAAGAGATCACCGAGTTCAACTCCCCTTCTAGAGCAGGTACCCTACAATAGATCAAACAGGTAGGCCTCCAGATGGGTCTTGAATATCTCCATAGAAAGAGACTTCACAACCTCCCTGGGCAACCTGTTCCAGTGCTCTGTCACCCTTACCATAAAGAAGTTTATATGAATACTTGTTCACAGAATGTGGATATGGCAGTGTCTTGCACAAAGGGTGAAATGATAGGTTTAATTTGTAAGTACTTGGGATGGTTTTTAGAGGCAATAGTCAGAAACAAGCTTATTATGATTTGTGACCAAGGATGAGATCTTGGTCTGTAGAATTCCTGCAGGTGGCTAAATGAAGCAGCTTCATTTTGATTATAGGACTACATAGGGTTTTTGAACAGTGAACACTGAATAAATGTATGAAGTTTTCACTGAACTTAGCGTCTCTCTACTGTTTACTGATCTAAGCTTTCCTAGTTTTCTAATCCTCAAGGGGCTGAAAATTTCAGTCAAAGCCTAAAATACAGGTCTTGGCAAAAAGAACATAATGACTTAATTCCAGAAAACAAGTCCACATTTCTACCAGTGACACATGACAAGTTTGGTTAAAATGGAAAAATAAAATAATAATAATAAAAAAAAATTATCTTTTTTTTTTTTTAACTGAGAAAATATAGAAGAGGAGGAAGCCGTGAGGGTACTGAAAAATCCTGCTTGTTGTACATCATTCCTCCTTCATCATCCAGCATCAGCAGTGTTTTCTTGCAGTGCAGAAGGACAACAGTATCCTGAGCTGCATCAAAAGAAGTGTGGCCTGCAGGGGGAGGGAGATGATTGTCCTCTTCTGCTCTGCCGTTTTGAGTCTCTATCTGCAGTACTGCATCCAGACCTAAAGCTCCCAGCACTAGAAGGATGAGTAGCTTTTGGAGTGGGTCGAGATGAGGGCCATGATTATGATCAGAGGGTTGTCTCCAACCCTCTACTATGAAGAAAGATTGAAGGAGTTGGGCTTGTTTGTTCTACAAAAAAGATAAATGAAATTATTTATAGTGAATTAACACAACTTGGCTGATTAAAACTGTAGTGTACCAAATAAGAGGAAAATAAAAAAGGAAAAAAGGGAAAAAATCTGCATTGAGGGATTCTATCTGATATTTCAAAGCAAAGTTAACTTCAAAACCAGATCAGGTTGCCGAAAGGCTCATATCCAGTTGAGTTCTGGAAGTCTCCAGGGATAAATATCTCACAGCCTCTCTGGGCAACCTGCTCCAGGGCCTCACCACTCTCATGATGAAGAACTTATTTGTACTCAGCTGCAGTTCCCTCAGGTACAACTTGTCACCAGCACACTTTGTGCTTTTGTCCTGTACCTCAGGGAAGAGTCTGTCTCCATCTTTTGTATGTTTCTGTTCTCCTGTGGAAAATGGTACAGAGAGAAATTTCTCTTTACCTGGAGGGGTTGTTGTGTGATGATTCCAGTGAGAAAAGAACTCAGACTTTGTAAAGCATCATTTAAAATGCTAGTTATCAGAGTTAACACTATAAAGAAAGACAGAAAGCACAGATGAACTTCCATGTCTTTAGATACTGGGAACCTTAGGTTCATTGCTTGTTACAATTGCTTCAGGCTCTAACCTGCTGATAATATAAGGTTTGGGTTTTCTAGAAAATTGTACATATCAAAAATTATATTTGAAGACTTTATTTTGTCTGCTCCAAGGATTTTACTACTTGGGTGGTTTTTGTTCTTGATTTTCTTTTGGTTGGGTTATGTTGTGTCTTTTTGTTTGTCTGTTTTTGAGCTTTCTCAGTGAACTAGTGCTTTTTGCAAACATGAAATCTGTGATGGGATTCCTTACTTTTCATTTTCTTCAGGAAGAATAACTTT
The DNA here is from genome assembly GCA_023055505.1 of Callipepla californica brunnescens. NCBI lineage: Eukaryota > Metazoa > Chordata > Aves > Galliformes > Odontophoridae > Callipepla > Callipepla californica. Next base: position 14,191,918 of record JALIRH010000007.1, on the reverse strand, counting down.
ATATTTTCAAAGGATTAAATGTCAACTGACTTTTTTATACATATCATGACATTAATACACAAAAATACAGTGGTTGTATTATTAAATCATATGGTCCATTAAGAAATACAAAATATTGCAGAGACTTCTTGATCTATAATTACATTATCCTAATATCTCCCACATTTGTAAAGGAAAAGATATTGAAATTCTGTTAAAACATTATTAATAAAGACTGCATTGTATATGCAGCAATGTTGGATCGAAAATAAGCTTTCTCATGAACCACTGAAAGGATCTGTAGCACATATTGCATGTTATTCCTAGCTGTTCGTCAGCTGGAAAAAAAAAAAGAAACATTTACAAAAGATCAAGTGAAGAAAGGAAGAAGCTTACAGAAGAAAAATTAAGAAAAAGAAATGCATGAGCAATAATTCAGTAAAATCAAGGAGAGGGAGAGGAGGGGAGGGGAGGCGAGGGGATGGTAAGGGAGGGAAGGGGAGTGGGAAATCTTAGTATCTCTTTTGTTTTACCTCTCACAATCTTGTGCTGTTTCTAAATCCTTAGGTATCTGAGAATCTTCAATAGCTCTGTCTGTGTGATTATAAACCCCACATCCTATTCCTCACATCCTACAGCTACAGAAGCGCCTGTGCACATATACATATATGAACACAAAAATGAATGTATCTACGTATACATGTAGTAGTTAGTACTGACAAACACTCATAAACACATTGTAAAGTAAATATGCTTAATGCTACAATTATAAAAGTGGAAGTGATCTGATGTGCTGTGGATGGAAAGAAATCTAAAAATCCATGTCAGCCAGCAAAGCAGATTACTAATGCATGTCAGTACTAAAAGCTATATAAATTTAAACATTCAAGTAACATACATTTCTGTTTAAAATTACTTTAGAATTAAATATATAATCATAAAAATATGTACAACAGTAATCAAACCAAATTCAAGGTTTTTCTGTATCATATGAAAATCTTTGTTGTTTAAAAAGCAAATTTCAAAGGATTGTTCGGAAAGCTAAGCTAATTAATATGTTCATAGATCTTTTTTTTTTTATGCTATCATATAGTATTCTGTTACAAAGTACAAAATGAAGTTGTCAGTTATCCATAGGAGATTCAGGAACCCTTGAGATTTAAATTAATTAATAATGAGGAAGTGTGGTAACATTTTGACTCCACCCCAATATGATTATATTGGAATTTTTTCATGAAAAGCTGACTGCAAATAAATCAAAGTCTTCTCTTATACTGTTTTTCAGCACAGTTGGTTGAAAGATTGGCTTTTTTGCAGGTCCACTGCTTAGTTTTCACAGATACATTATGATTTAAAATACCTATTGCCCATATTTCCACATCAGTGTCCAGGAGAAACCAAGATTAAGAAAATAAATAAATAGTGCAGAAATGAAGACAGATTATGGGACAAATTTTCAGTTGACATTAATGGGTGCCACTCTAGAGAATTCAGTGAAAATTACTTGGTAAATTGTAGAATCCATCTTGCAAAAATAAACAACTTGATACTTTTTATACTGCACTATATATGACCTAGTTAAGCAGATGATTTCTTTCTGAAAGTAAAACATTTTATTATGGTGAAGCTATTCATGCTTTGGAGATGAGGTTCCTCTTCAAATGATTGATATGTCAGGGAAAATAAAGCAGCAGGCTGTAGACTTTTGAAGAGCAGTTTAAGAGCAAGAAAAGCTGAGGAAAGTAAAATAATGACAAGAAGATAATGAATATTGAGTCATGGTGGGACATGTAGGCAACAGTTGAAAGGTTGTAGTCCTATAACCTAATGAATAAAAATTGATTTAGACTCAGGATCTTTGAGGGGTTAAGTAGAAGCTAATCTAAGTAGAAAATCTACCTTCTTCATCACTTTAACACTTCTGACTGAATTTGTTTTCCTAGTATTGGACTCCGTTGTGATATGTAGTTATTTAATAAATATCTACCTAATTCCAAATTCATAAGTATTATGCATTGTTTTCCCACCTAATTTTATGATTCATTTCCTTTTCCTTTGAATAGTTAGGAATTTGGCCACTAGAGAGCAAAAATGAGTTTGCAGCCAGGAGGCCTACCAGCTTCAGCTCTGCTCTACATTTCCTTAACTCCGTATCAATTCAATTTGAAGGAAAGTATTTTTCAGTGGTAGTTAAAGATTACAGAGTGGAATCTAATGGGATTTTTAAAATGCCTAGACACCTAAATCCAATTAACCTTTATCTCAAGTGCCTTTAGGCCTTTCTGAAAATTCTAACCTAAGAAAATACTCAAACTGGAAGTATTACAGCAACACATGAAAACTTGGACAGAGAAAATTAAAAGTAAAGTTGAAATCTGCTTCTTTTATTTTTTTTGTACAATACAAATTGTAACAATTTTTTTTGCTTTTGCTTTTTGTGTAAGAAGATGATCATTGCCTTTGCATCTATTGTCATGCATATATTTAACATTTCTTTCTCTATACTGCTGTTATTATTGTTCATCCAGATTATTTACTAGTGATTAAATATAAGCATAGCCTTTACATAGCATGAACTTAAAACACTCTGTGTTCACTGACATGGATTTCTTATTGCTGTAAATTCTGGAGTAGTCACTGCTAACTTCAGCCTGTAACCTACCCTTGGTGCAAATCCTTTATAAATAGTATGCTCATGGACAAAGATGTAAACTGTAAGGATGTGACGATCAAGATTTTGAATGGTGCTGATTTGCCTGGAATCAAGTGTAGACATCCCTTAATTGCTCACACAAGACTTGACTTTAACATATGCTCTTGGGCATTTGGCTTTCTTTCAGTGTTTTCCCGCTTTGAGTTAAAACCTGAGAGAATACCAGAATTTTCTATAAAGGGGGGCAGGGAATACAAATCCAGACAGCCTGGCAAAGAGCAAAATACTGCAGTAATTAATCTAATTAATCTAGATTGTTCATAAAGTGTAAAAAGTACATCAACTAACTTGACAGAGCTGAGTATAATTCCAAACTGAAGAAAAATCTTACGCAGTGATAAAAGAGATACGAGAGTGTAGGAAGAAATAAATGTTTTGTACAGGAGTCATTTGGTGTAAGGGTAATATTGACTGAATGAAAAAAAGTCTAACAACTGCAGAAGGATTTAGATCTCCAGATTCATGGAGGAGAGCAGTGGGGCATTGTTATGTAAGGAAAGACTCCCAGGAAGGAGATACGTACCAGTATATATGCTGAAACCTACACCAAGTTATAATTTCACAGTTAAAAACTGAATTAATATGCCAGTCACCTAACAGATCTAATCTAGTCTGACCTGCTACAACAGAAGAATAATGCTAAATTTAGACATCTCCTGTACAGAAAGAAGCAGTCTTTATATTTTGTAGATGGCTTCATCTTATAGCACCGAATATGGCTGCAACAGGTAATATTGATGAGAATTAGTTTTCATCCTCCATCTGTCTCATTCCTCTGCTGTTTTGCCTTGGTAGACCACTGAAAATGAGTATATGGTGAATAAATTTCTATTAAAAAAGAGTTATGTTGAAAAATAAATTGATTAAAATATTAATCAATTGAATTAAAATATTAATATATGGAAGACTAATAGTACAGCTCACACTTTTCAATTATTTTTCATTCTCTCTCAGTGAGATAATATAACTAAAAAAAGTTACCCCCGCTACTTGAAGTAAAACTATTCAACTTTGCTGGCACCGCTTGCTATGAAATTTTAGTTTCAGGGCACACTGATGATGAATTTGAAACTTGTTTTACTCTAGCTTCTGAGCAGATAATCATAATTTATGCAGGCAGATGTGAAATCAGGCCCTTAGGAGCTATTTCCTCATTAAATAATTTTTTTTTGTTGTTTTAAAAACTGCAAAATTTCTCATCAGACAGGAAAAAATCTAATATGAAGACAAGATCTAGTAGGGAAAAGCTATTTGAGAAGCAAAGTCATAAAAGCATAAATACAAGGAAAAAATGTATATCTATCTCAATCTCTATCTATATATCTCTCATCTCTATTATCTGTATTTCTCTATCACTTCTATCTTTATCATCTCTACCTCTATCTCTCCATCTCTATTATTTCTATCTGTATTTACATATACATATCCTTTCTAAATCCTTCTAAAAAATATGCCTTTATGCTTTCAGTCATTGATGAGGTCAGAGTAAAGCAACTTTGGTATGTTCAGCCAATATTATAATCAGTAAGCATTGTTTAAAATATTATAACTCTTCATTTCAGACAATAAGGACAAAAGAAATTGCTAGAAAATACGATTTTTTTTTGCTGTGAAGTTGATAATCTAGGTAGATTCAAGATTATTTTTTCTCTTCTGCTATCTTGTCAAAAGTATAAAATAATGAGGAAATCTAAAAACGTCAACTCAGTGGTAGAATGCTCAAACATGTGACAGAACCTGTACCTGTACCTGTACCTGTTAGACACCCATTCTGTGACTGTTAGGTACTTTTGGCATAAAAATGACATTCCTTCTGCTCTTTTGTCACAGTGTGACCCTTCAGATATTAAAGCTCTATACCTTCCCCAGAATAACAGCAAGATCCTTAAACTGATATAATTACATAGTCATTATTGGTGCCCTTTTTCTGTTTTGTGCCATGAAAGAATCATATATGCTCCAAATACTATTGCTCCTGTTCTATCATACCTATTTCACATACTGTACCTTGGGTAACAAAGTCAACATTGACATTACATTATTACATCCTTCCTGAGTTCAGTATGTTGTGACTCTATATTACCAAAAATATTTTGTGTATAAACTAAAAGCATGAAGTTGGTATGGAATGAAATGTCTTAGTTGTTTAAGAAGCCAACAACTTTGCTGACATTTTACTAGTACACTACCCCCTAATAAAAAAAGCAGGAGGGAGTAAACTGAAAGTAGGAGAAATTTGCTTTGTACTCCGAGAGACACTGTTGTGGTTTCTAGTGGATGAGGAGCTTTTCCTTACCAAGGCTAAACACTGTGAGGAGTGGCTGAGGAAGGTGAAATGAGGCCCTGCACAAACCAGTTGATGGGGAGAGGATGTGTCCCTTCCAGTCTGCAAGACTGAGCAAATGTATGTTGCTGCACCCAGGCATAGTGGGGATATGCTTCCCTGAAGCAGCAAATGATAAATTTTTATGCTAAAAATTTTTGCACAGATTTGCTTCCTGCCTTTATATTTCCCTCTTTCCTTTCCGTCTTTCTCTTCTAACATACATAGCTGCACATTATCTCGTTCTTCACCTCAACTTAAACAAAGTTCCTCATCTCAGGCTCTGTATTTTTCTGCCTGTATTCCCTTTTCCTCTCCTTGGTATCATGTGCAGACACCTCAGCTCTTCAGGGAAGTGCACTGTCCCTGAGGGAAATGCAGGAGCTCCTGTTCCCCTGCATCCCACATTGCAAATGGTAACATGATTCCACTTGTCCATCCTGCACTATCAGCCATACATATTGTTTGTTACCTCAGCACTCATCTCCAAGCAACTTCCTTCTCCTCGGTATTTCAACATACCACTCTAACAATTATTTTATCTCCCACTCCTTCAACAGTTTTCTTCCATCCTGCTTCCTGGCTTATGACATGATATTTTCAGACTTTGTGTGTTCCCTCTTGAGAATCGCTTACATCTGCTTACATCTCTAATTTCTTTCTTTCTATTTGCACGTTCTTCACTCTGCTGTTGTCTCAGTGCTTCTGTCATCATTTTCTATTTCCTTATACCACCTAAGTTTTCCACAACTGCTTACTACCTCAAAACAGTTCTTTAATAAAGGCTGAATAAATAGTCTCTCCATGGGTGATCTCAAGGCTACTGCCTCTCTAATTCCTGTCCTTAAATCTCACAGACCTCTTGATTCTTCTTTCTTGTTTTCTTGATATAACATCACTGAAAAGTAAACTTTGTCTTGCTGGCATTCTCCTCCTTTGAGAGTATGCATTCCATATGTGTGCTGTCACATACAAACAACAATAAGTGCACACAAAACAATTGTTTCAGTACGAAACGGTCCGATCAAAATGTCATCTGTTCCTGTACATTTATGAGACTTGGGGGATGCTGGGTTAATTTCTTAACTGAAAAAATTTTGAATACTCTCCAGAAGACCTTATTATATCCCCAGATTTTTAAGGGGACTTAAGTGGGTTTTTGTACTTCTTTTTCTTTCATTTTTCTTACCTAACCTACCACCTGCATAGTCAGTACTGAATAAAACCAACAGAAGATTTTTTCACCTATGCAAAATCTCCATGAGTTGCCGTCTATGTAACACCCACCTAGATAATTTGCAGCTGTCAGCGAAAGGCTTGTCACCAGAAAGGCATTACGAAGCAAGTTTTGAGACAAAGAAAAAAAGTTTTTGTCTTTTACAGCCCTCATCAAGTTTGTGGACAACACCAAGACAAGTGATGCTGTTGATATGACAGAGGGGAAGGATGCCCTCCAGAGCAACTTGGACAGGCTTGAAAATTGGACCAATGTGAACCTAATGAGGTTCAACAAGGCCAAGGTCAAAGTGTTGCCCTCGGGTCAGGAAAATCCCAGATATGAGTACAGATTGGGACAGATTGAGAACAGTCCTGCTGAGAAGGACTTGGAGGTCCTGGTGGATGAAAAACTTAACATAAACCATCAGTGTGTACTTTCAGCCCAGAAGGCCAACTAAATCCTGGTCTGCATTAAAAGAGAGGTGGTCATCAGGGAGGGCGAGGAGATTGCCACCCTCTTCCTGCTCTCATGATGCTCAGCTTGGGTACTGTGTCCAGGCCTGGGGACCCCAGTTCAAGAAAGATGGGGGACTGTTGGAATTCAAGAAAGATGGGGGACTGTTGGAATAGTTCCAAAGGAGGGCTGTGAAGATGATCAGGGTCTGGAGTACCTCTCCTTTAAAGACAGGCTGAAGAAGCTGGTCTTACTCAGTGTGGAGAAGGTTCTGCAGAGACCTCACTGTGCACTTCCAATACTTCAAGGAAGCTTATAAACAAGATGGAAATCAACTTTTTACACTGTCTGATAGTGATAGGGCAAGAGGAAATGTTTTTAAACAAGAGGAGAGATTTAAATTAGATGGTAGGGGGAAAATTTTGACTCAGTGTGGTGAGGCACTGGAACAGGCTGCCCAGAGAAGATGTGGATGCCCCATTCTTGGAGGTACTCAAGGATACATCTGGTAGGGCTCAGTGCAGTTTAATTTAGTACCTGATTTAGTGACTGGCAGTCCTTCCCATTGCAGAAGAGTTGAAACTAGATGATCTTTAAGGTTCCTTCCAATCCAAGCCACTCTATGTTCCTATGATAAAAACATTTTTTACAATAAAGATAGCGAAGAGCTGGAACAGGTATCCCAAAGAGGTGGTGCATGCCCCATACCTGCAACCCTTCAAGGCCAGGCTGCATGGGACTCTGAGCAAGTTGATCTAGCTATAGGTGCCCCTGTTAACTGCAGAGGGACTGCACTGTAACCAAAATGGTCTTATAATTGTCTGATTATTTTTGTTTCTAGAATTTCTACACATAAAGTGACAAATTATTTAATTATGTCTGTTGCAGTCAGAGCAGCTAGCAACATCTCAGATTGCTCCTTCTAAATGTTGAGGGAGTTAGCCAAGGCTGAGCAATGATGTGCCTGGCTTGGTCAGGGTTATTCATGTCACTCAATATTCTGCTTCACAAATTCAAAATGACATGGTACATGTAGTCAAACCTGACCTCTGTCTTTAGTCATTTATTTCATATGTTTCTAACATTTGTGATCATTATTTTAGGAGTATTGGAAAGTGCATCTTTTCTTAGGGAAGAATTTTTTCATGAAATGTTGAACATTTTTTGAATCTGGAGATGTTATCTGCCTTCACAGTCTCCTGTGAATACAAGTTCCAAAATACCCAGCAAATTAGAGTAACTTTTAAATCTGATTTAGCCTAATATACTACCAGTTGTAAGTGCCCTTGTGGTTATGTTTTTTAAGGGTTATGAATAACAGTTACACATTTCTACGTATTGCCTCATGATTTTTTAAATCTCATTTTGATACCCTGTCAACTTCTTTCCAAACTAAGAATTCACTTTCTTATGATCTTCTCATAAGACAGTAATTCCATTCCCTCTTCAATGTTAGTTGCTATTGTTCATTTTCTAAATCTGCTATGTATTGCTTTGTTTATTAATAAATAGCTGCAAATTGGTCATCGTATCCTGAAAAGTAAGAAAATTTAACAGACAAATTCATTCAGAAATGGTCCTGAGCACAAAGAATGTATTTCAAACAGAGCTTGAATTATATTTTATTTTTTAAAGGGAAATATTTAATAGTTAAAGAAAGAATGAGTTAGGTCACAGTTAAAATGTAAATATAATTCAAAGCTCTAAGACTGTAAAATAAACAAGTAACCTTTCTTCTTGTTGAAACTAGGAACTCTGTTGCTGCAATTTATTTAATCCTTCTTCCTCTGAGGAAAGGATATGCCTTGGATGCCTCGTGTCCCTCATACAGAGTGTGATACAAACAAAATGCATATTCCTGCCTCCCTGTTGGGTGCATTGACGTCAGTAATTTTAGTCAACAGTTAGAATCAATGGGTGCTCGAGCATAAAATGAGGAAAAACTGATCAAATTGTATGTAGTTGTCTGAATCTTTCTTTTCTTTCATGGCTGAAAGCTCACTTTCTGAGGCATTTCTTGAGATAAGACTGTTTTATCTAGGTGAGTGATGGGTGTTGACATGTGGCGGCTGGCAACACTTTGTGGACTGTTTTACGTTTGAAAGAGTTTCTTTGGATCTGTTTGCCTTTGAATGGGAGTGCTCAGGAGCGTTTACTGGTGGAAGATCTGGCCTGTGACCAGATAACTGATATGAGAGATTGAAGGGTGATGCCATTGTATCCTGTGAAGGCAAAATACAATTTGGTGCCTCCCTCCCCCCCTAATCTGCTGGCAAGGCCCAGAAGATGGGAACAAAGGAGTTCCTGCTAATGTCCACAAACCAGAAGCTGCCATTCCAAAGAGCTGATTCGACCACTTTGATCTTATAAATAAGTGTACTGTCGTTGGTAAAAGAAAAAAGTCATCGTCATCATCAGTCAAACAGCACAACCTTACTGACAAACCACCACTACTGAAGATCAGCATCTGAACTACAAGCAACACTGGAATCCTGGTGGTGACTACATCTCGCTTGCTTTCTACAAAGACTCCTTGGTTTTCTATTGCCTATCTTCCCTTCCCCATCTCCCTAAGCAACTGGCATATGTAATAAACTGTTCGTTCTAATATTTGATCCATTGTGTCTTAATCTTGCTGTTGGAAACACGTATCAAAAGAACCTCCACACCGTTGATTGGAGAAATACGCTTTTTGATACATGCTTCTCTTGGAACCACTGTTTCCATTGCTTCTCTCTTCACTTTTCTTTAAATATTACTATTCTGTATTACTATTCTATTGAATTTTTCTGTGAAATGCTAACGAGACTGAAGATGTCTTTTGCCAGGCTACTTCCATCTGTCTTAATTATTTACTTCAACTTAATATTCTTCATTCAGTTATCTTAGTGTCTTATCAAGAAGACACCAGCTTCTTCTGGCATCTTCCGTGCTTGTGACATTTCCCATCCTAAGAAATGAAAATGAAAGCTCCTGTCCCAGACCATGCAACACAAATATTAGAACTTGAACTTTCCATATCCAGAAAAGTAACTAAATTAATGGATGTGTTTGGATGTGAGTTTTATAGGGTGTGTCTATACAGTCAATTTGAGGGTAGTGGATTTTTATCATGCCTTTTGGTAGACTCTATTTCAGGACAAGAAGTGATCACATAACATTTCTTCCCATTTGGGGAAATCTGAGCATGTGGACACAAAGGCAACAAGAGCAGATGCTGACAGATCTCCCAGTCTCACTGGGAATGAGAAAAAAGAGTACACTGCAGACAGAACTTGGCTCTCAACCTTGATCTGGACATCAGCTATTGGAGAATCCAATTTGAAAGGTATAACTTTCACTCATCCATAAACACAAAACATATTTGAAAGTTCAGAGTACAAACTGCATAATCATGCTATCTAGAACCAAAAAATATGAGCAAGGATTTGGGCCACCAGAACAAAATCTCTCCTCTGGAGACCTCAGAGCCATGTTTTCAAAGTCCCATGAATTAATAGACAAGGAAGACAGGACACTTATCTCGACAATGCTGTTCTTGTGCTCGCTGTTCCTAGAAGCAATTCCTCTTTTTGGCTGAATTTCACTCATAGCACGTATTTATGGAAAATTCTGGGGGAGCTCTTTCCACATAAATAGCTAGAATTATCTTCTGCATATAGCAAGATTTTGTTTTTTTAATCAGATTATATTGCCCACTCTAGGCAAATAGGCAGTGTCTGAGTTATCACTTGAGACTCCTACAGAAGAAATGTAATTGAATTCAGTTTAATTTTCTTGAAGACATGCTGTCTCTCTCAGTTTTATGAAATTTCAATTTGCAACAGCCTACTAAGATATAATGCATTCCAAAAGAAACAGTTGTTTTTAACACATTGTTATTAATAGTAATTTAACACTTACGATGAAGACCAAACAAAATCTTCTACATGTGGCTAAAAAAGCTATCAGCGATAATGTAACTTTGATAAATGTTCTGAATCGTTAATTGTTGTAGCATATTACAGCATGACTTTACTTTGCATTAAATTTCCTCCAGAAAATTGCACATCTTTTGATTTGACTTATTAAATTTGAAGGAAAATACCACTGCAAAACTTACGATATAAACTTTTCATTTCCCAAATTATGGTACAATCTACTACCTTCTCTGTTTTGTTTTGCTTTTCTATTGTTTGTTTGTTTCTGTAATCTCTCCAGTTTGTTAGTCTGTTTTCAACACAAGACTTTGTCCCGGAACTACTTAGCAATAAGGACAGGCACAGTTCAAGTGCACAACAAAGAAGGGGTTCTTGAAGGCAATGAGATGTAATTAAAATTCCTTTGCTGGAGCTTTGGAGGGTAGACAGCTGGATCTAATTATAGAATCATAGAATCATAGAATGGCCTGGATTGAAAAGGACCTCAAAAATGATCTAGTTTCAACCCCTCCCTGCAGTGGGCAGTCACCAACTACTACACCCTGCCCAGAGCCACATCCAGCCTTGCCTTGGCATCCCTGGGCATCCTGTTCTAGTGTGTCACCATCCTCTGAGTGAAAAACTTCCACTTAACATCCAACCTAAATCTCCTCTACATTAATTTAAAACCATTCTGTCTTGTCCTATCACTGTCAACCCATGTGAACAGTCATTCCCCCTCCTGTTTATATATGCTCCCTTCAAGTACTGGATGGACACACTGGGTTCTCCCCGGAGCCTTCTCCAAACTAAACAATACCAGTTCCCTCAGCTTTTCCTCATAGGAGAGGTACTCCAGCCCTCTCACCATTTTAGTGGCCCTCCTCTGGAACCATTCCAAGAGCTCTGCATCTTTCTTGTGCTGAGGGCCCCAGGACTGGATGCAGTACTCCAGATGGAGCCTCACAACAGAAGAGCAGAGGAGGGCAATCACCTCCCTCTCCCTGCTGGCAGTCTCTTTTTTAATGCAGCCCAGGATACAGTTGTCCCTCCAGGCTGCAAGCACACACTGCTGACTCATGTCCAGATTCTCACCCATCAGGACCCCCAAGTCCTCTGCAGGGCTGCACTCCAGGAGTTCTTCCCCCAGTCTGTATAATACTTGGGACTGCCCTGGTGCAGTTGCAATACCTTGCACTTGGCCTTGTTGAACCTCATGAGGTTCACACAGTCCCACTTCTCCAGCCTGTCAGGCCCCTCTGGATGGCTTCCCTGCCTTCCAGTGTATCGACTGCACTGCTTTAGCTTGGTGTCATCTGCAAATTTGCTGAGGGTGGACTCGATTCCATCATCTATGTCACTGATTGAGATGATGAAGAGCCGTCCCAAGACTGACCCTTTTGGGACGCCACCCATGGCCTGCTTCACTCAGACATCGAACCATTGATGACAAACCTCTGACTGTGACCAGCCAACCAGTTCTTAATCCATCAAACCGTCCAACATCTAAATGAGAACAGATTGTGTTATGTTAAGAACTGCCCAGTTCTTGACTGGTGCATATAGCAGATCAATTGCTAACCTAGTTTAAAGTCATATTTTTTCTACTATTTCTTTTTTACTATATTTGTTCTTACACTCTAGACATATAAATACATGCCTTAGGAATTACCTGAATTAACCAGAACACCAGAGAGTAAAGTACTCCAAAGTCATTAAAAGCCTTAGTCCATTTTCCCATGGACTTATTTTTAATTTTTTGTCAATTTTCTTTTTATCTGTACATTTTAACTTACCTACATGGCCTCTACAGTGCACAGTCATCAACAGTTATTCATGTTCACATCTATGAAGTTTTTTTCTTCTATGTCACTTTAGCCTTTGCACTTGACTTCTTAATTATGAAAGTTAAACTACTCCGTGTGGCAAGTAATATGTAATAACTATTTAAAATATTTTACTATCAAGATTTTTTATACTTAGTGAAACTGATAAATAATGTATTTAATAATTTTATAATATTTTTACAATAACTGTAAGATTCTTTTCACAATGAAAAGCAATTTCATTGTGTGGATTCTTTCATCCCTCAGCTTGCACTGGTTCTGGGGCTTGCCTTGACATAGGGGCAAGATTGTAGATTTGTATTTGTGGATGATGTCTTTGCTGCATTTATCAGAGTGGACATCTCTCCCCTTAGATCTCTGCTTCAAGGATCAGGTAGCATCATGACAAGATTCAGAACCTTTTGGGAAGGCACTCAGTGGTTGCCAGCATTTAGAAGTGTTTTGCAAGAGATGGTGCTGAAGACAGTTGGAGCATTTGGAATTTTGTAACTCCCCAGACATTTAAGATATTGTAGTAATCAGAGTGACTTTTTGTGCCTACATAGCACTTTAGAAATACTCATTTTTTAATGGTTGGAAACATTCTGTGAGTGTTATCCTCAGAGGACAGGCACACAGAATGAAACACAGAAATTAAGGCAGTATTTCTGCAACTGCCAGTGCACAGCTCCACTAGTGAAAAATGATCTGCTGCTCAGAGCTTCTCAACTTGGGCAGCTCTCACAGAGACTATGGTTTGATACTATCACTAAGTGTTCAGGTTTCCCAGTGCAACCTGCCAGCTGTGACAAATGAAACCTGTGTCAGGATTGAGATCATTTCTTTGTTCTTCTTTCTTTGTTCGGAGTGCTGAAACTGCTGCCTCTTCACTGTGAAACTCCCTCTCCTTGCAGCTGGAGGTGCTTGGCAACGGGTCTGAGCATGCTGCAGGGGCCTGAGGGCTGTACCAAGATGGAATACCTCTCAGGGAAGCATTAACTTTGGCCTCTGCAGTTGTCAGCTCAGTGGAGGTTTTGTAAAAGTATCCAAGGCACAAGTGTATGATTCTCCCCTTTCTTAAAAGTTCATGGCTATGAAAAATCCTTAAAGTATTATCAATTACTTCCTTTTATTTCTTCTTTTTTTAAAATAAATATAACATTTGTATGTATTACCTTATTGCTTTAATAATTATTCCTATCATAAAAATGATTAATTGGAACTATCTTATTTCTATTTTTAAAGATGTATTTACCTTTAAAATCTGAGACTTAAAGAAAAAAAGTAAAATTTCTGAAATCTGTCTTTCACAATGAGTCAGGAGACAGTCATATAGAAAGAAAAATACAGAAGACCTAGTCAAAGGACATTCACGAGCCAACCAGGCAACCTGTCCTGTGTCCCTGCTTGAGCAGAGTTTGGAACATACGTAGCCAAAGCTTCCTTCAAACTTAGCCATTCTGTGATTTAGTGACACTACAGTCATAGAATGTATCAAAGAAGGACCACATAAAAATGAACCTTATTTCAGGTAAATTGGCACAAAACTCTGAAAATGATGCTAAGGAATCATTTATTCATCTTAGTATTCCTGAAACTACCAGTAGTGATCTCAAAGAAATTTACTCATAGTAACACTGAAAGATTTAAATGTTCAGAAGCACATTCATGAAAATACTTTATTTATATTCAGACCACACAAATATTAAAGACCACAGTATAACTCATAGCCAGAGTTACAGACAATAACCCAAAACCATCACCGCTCTTAAAAGAATTTTTTCAATGTTGTTTTCATTTTCAAACATGATCTAATAAATAGCATAAGTTTCCTTACACATGGCTCTACAAATTGTGATTGGCAGCATTAATTATATGTTTAAATAAACAGAAGTCTGTTTACCAGATCCTTGTTGGGAAGAATTATTTAGGTCAGAAGAAATTAATGATTTCCTTAAATATTGGTTGAGGTACCAACACTTCCTATTTATTCTCTAGACAGAGACATTAGCGCTTCTCAGGCTGGGGAGAGGCAGTCAATAAACCTATAGGCATAATGTTATCAATCTGACATCCTGATTAAGTGATGAACTACCACAGAGTCGTAGTGCAGCAAGGACAGATGTCTGAAATTAAATGTTAACCTGAAAAAAGAAAATATGTGTAGAGAGACAGATGCATTTCACAGTCTAGATCTCCTTCAAAAAAAAAAAAAAAAAAAAAAAAGCAATAACCACCCTGCAGATCTTGCCATACAAATGGATTTCAGCCAGCAAATCATGTCAGCATGGTTATAGTTTGTTAGCTAAGCAAAACAGAAAGACAACCTAAAATGTAATTGTTGCTTTTATATATAAATAAATGTCTCTAAACACTTCAGTGCTTTATCCTGGTCAATCCTTGGATTTCTAAGGATTAATTATCTACTTCTACTTTAGTGCTTGTCTGATGCAGATGTAAGCTTAAGGAACTAGCAAGGCATGCCTAGATTTGGAGTGATTCATCATAAACCACATTTGCACTTCCCAACCATCCCAGTAAAACATATTTGGGATAGCAAAAGTGAGCAGGGATATTCTTCAGTTTATGAGATTTTTATGCCATGGTAATATTGCTATTGATACGGTACAAAAGCTTCTTCCAGCGGGAAATCCTACTCAAAGTATGGAGCAAGAATAGAAACATGCCTAAATTTTAAGCATTAAGTGCTGTTCACCTTACAGTAGTTATTACTCATGAGAAGCTGCAGTAGGATCTGATTTCTCACTGCAGTTAACAATGGAGTGGATTTCTCTTACAGACTTCTGTCATCAACGCTAACGCTAACATGAGTATGAACAAAAGAGCCAAACATCTTTCTGTTAAAACCTGGATAAAGTTGTATAGCTCAAGATAATATTGAAACATTTAGAGTCACTGAACCCTTAGAGTTGGAAGAGATTTATTTATTGCTAAGCTTTGAGTGATTTTCCCCCTGAGTTACAAGACTTACTGACTTCAGTGAATTTCTAAACTCATCTAAAAATACCTAGTGGACTTTAGCTCTAATTAATCCTGAGTTGTATTCATGGCCCAGATACCTTGGTTAATGATGTTCCTCCAGCTGTTTTTATCAGCACTCATTACAAGGAAAAAATGTTTGATTTTTATCCATGTCGTTAGGACCTGTTAAAGATAGCTATTAGTCACGATATTGCTCCATGGGCTATGGCCTCCTTCAGGCCACACCTATCTACTCCACTCTGAGCTTCTTGGACTGCAATGGAATCTGCTCCAGCACACAGATCATCTCCTTCCATTCCCTCTTCACTGACATTGATGTCTGCAGGGTTGTTTCTCAGAAACCACTGCTGCACCTCCACTGTTCTAAAAATCTTACCGCATAAATCAAATATAGTTTTATATTGAAATGATAGATTTTGGGTTCACATATCTGACTCCAGATATACAGGGACACTTAAGTTATACAAAAATTTAAAACTAGACTTTATGATTTAAGATTTCATTCCTGTCTAGGAGGTTGTGGAAACTGCTGCTTTATTCTTTGAAACCTCATATAAAAATACTGTTAATTATAAAGGAAGGTGGAAAGTATCTTGAAAAGTAATGGCTATTTGTGATTAACTTTAAACAATTTTTTTTCACTATATTACGTGATGCAAATTTTGATCATTTTTTAAGCCAAACTCAGGTGTTGAACACCATCCAACAGTGATAAATTTCTACTGCCACACAACTACCTATAAAACAAATGGAATAAAGATAGTACTCTTTGTCTGCTCTCCTAGAAAATATATTGTCCTATTGCTTCCTGCATGATGAATTATCTCCTGACCAAACACCTTCTGTGAGATCAAAAGTCTGCCCTCATGATAGCTTGACTTTAGTTCATCACTGCCATGAGGCTTTTCTCATCTCCATGGCTACCTATGCTCAGGAGTTGATTGAAAAGTGTTTGGAGTTTTTTTGTAGAGCAGTGCAATTCAGTTTCTTATATAGCTTTCATACTGTCATAAATAGTAAAAATATCTTGTGTACAGATAAAAAAATCTCTAGTAAGTACAATTGTGAAAGCAATTGATAGCTTCTAGTATGTTTACTTTGATGACAATACAGGGTGATCTATTTTCAGTAAGGGACTAGAACAGAGGGCAAAAATTTTACCTTCCATGTCAAACTGTCACTGTTGAGTATCTTCACAGAGTTGAATCAGATTTACAAATGAGACAGTATTTGATAGTCTTCAAAACAAACCTCAAGAAGAAAAATGCTCACTTTTGAAGGGATTGTGTTTATGTGCGCTCTGGAGCTCCAAGGCATGTCAATTCATAAGTTCACTATAAAAGTGAAGGAAGTCTGACCTCAGAGACTAGAACAGAGCCTAGAGACTAGAAAAGAGACTAGAACACTAGTCATGCAGAGACTTTTAAATCCAAGAGGGTCAATGCTTTTTTTCTTATCTTTGGTTTCATAACTGTAAAGAGCTACCTATGGGCTTAACTTTTTGCATAGTTACACATCCCACTGAGGTAAACAGTACTGCTTATCTCAAATGAAATAAAACTCTTGCATAAATCTATGCAGAACTGGAGCCAACATCTAAGTAGTTTACAGTAACCTTGATATGTCAGAATTATTTTGATGCAGAATGCTCAAGCATAATAAGTGAAATACTCAGAAAAGAGCTGTAGTTTAAGTAGCATAACAAATAAAGAGAATACAGATTAAGGTAGTTATGTGAGTTGAGTGCAACTGAACAGTAAGAAGAGTTGATATGAGAGTTGAGTGCGTGAAAACAGTTCTCCCCCTGTCCTTCCTACCCATCCTCCAGTAGCAGAAATACTGGTTGGTTTTGTTTTGTTTTGTTTTTTTCTATAAAAGGAAGTACTGATACCAGCATTGTGTTATACTTTGATATGTACTGATGAGTGATGGGATATAATAACAGAAGACTTACAACAACAACAAAAAGAAAAGAAAAGAAAAGAAAAGAAAAGAAAAGAAAAGAAAAGAAAAGAAAAGAAAAGAAAAGAAAAGAAAAGAAAAGAAAAGAAAAGAAAAGAAAAGAAAAGAAAAGAAAAGAAAAGAAAAGAAAAGAAAAGAAAAGAAAAGAAAAGAAAAAAAGAAAAGAAAGAAAAGAAAAGAAAAGAAAAGAAAAGAAAAGAAAAGAAAAGAAAAGAAAAGAAAAGAAAAGAAAAGAAAAGAAAAGAAAAGAAAAGAAAAGAAAAGAAAAGAAAAGAAAAGAAAAGAAAAGAAAAGAAAAGAAAAGAAAAGAAAAGAAAAAGGAAAACATTATATAATATCACAACTGGTAGAAATCTAATTTTATATATTTGCATATTTGTTCCTCCACTCTTTGACCAACAGTAGAGGAATTCATGATGTCAAAATGAAGAATTCTGGTTGAAAAAGATGAGTCTAGACTTTTTCTAAAGTAGATGGATTGTTATAATCTCCAGGTCAGTACCTATGTTCTCCTCAGATTAAGTGTGCATTTAGAAGAAGCTAAGGTGAACTGTTCATGATATCTCACTATCCAGTAAATTATTTTTATTCTGAAAGAGAAACTCTGAATAAAAAAAACAATCTGACTCCACTTTTATAATGGCCAGATATTCCATTTAGTGCGATCAGTAGCCACAGAGCATCTTACACAGGCAAAATTTCACTTTTCTGAAATATGTAAATTAAACAACTGAAAATCTGAGGATTAAATAATAGAAGTTCACAATTAACTCGGTAATCAAACTTAAAGCAGAGACTCTGTTATTGCAACTATCTTTGATCCTTCTTCTTGATTTCTGAGAAACTTGATGGACTTTACAAGATTCATTTAGTTCTATTGCCTCCTATGTAATTTAAAATGGATTTTCAATTGAAATTAAAGCAAGACATTAATTGAATATGTAGATACTTATACATAACTAGCTTAAGATATATGCAATTAACAAATGAATGAGGGAAGATAGGAAATTTCTAGAGAGACTTCAGTAGAGGGTCAGAAAGATTATTAGAGGCTTGGAGCATCCCTCTCATGAGGAAAGGCTAAGAGACCTGGTACTGTTCAGTCTACAGAAGAGAAGGCTGAAATCTTATCAATGTTTATAAATAAAAGACGGGAGTTGAGCAGAAGTTGACCATCTCTTTTCAGTGAGTAGTGCCCACACACAGAATAAGACAATCAGAACAAACTGGAACATTAGAAGTTCCATAAAACACGAGGAGGAACTTGGTTACTTTCAGGATTACAGAGCACTGGAAAAGGCTGCCCACAGATGTCACACAGTTTCTTTCCCTGGACATATTCAAAGCCTGCCTGGGCACTTTCTTGTGTAACATAAGGTAGGTAGCCTGCTTTAGCAGAACGGTTGCACTTGACCTACAGAGGTCCCTATGAACACCCGTGATTGTGTGATATCATGTGAGCTGGATTGACGTTCAGTTTTTTTGGTATCTTCTTCACAGAGCAGTTGCTATCAGAGTTGTACTATATATGTGCTACCTATATGCATTTTAATTCTCACACATATACACAATCTTGCCTGATATTTTTCCTTCCTTTAATTCAGCTTCAGAATTTGAGAAGTTTCAGTAATTACTTGGAAACAAGACAGTGTAACGCCAAGAGTACTTCATTAATATTACCAGCCAGACTGCAGTCTAGGAGATCACTTAATGGATTCTGACTTGGGAATCACAAATAGTCTCGGTTAGTACTCAGTTACACTGACAGCATGTAGATCTTCCCTACTTAACCTGCTCAGTTCTCTGAGAAAATTAGATGGCTTGAGAGGATAAGAGAGGTCAGTGTCACTGAGAATGTCAGCATGACAAAGCCAGACCTGGAGCTGGAATATCACCAGAGCTGAAGTAAATGACTAGGAGAGATCAAAGACATGAACAAAGCATAAATCCTGAATCAAATAGGAATAGACAGGGAATTTTGTTGATGTTGTTTTGTTTGTTGCTTTGTTTGTTTATTTGTTTGTTTGTTGTGAAGTTGTGGGTAACTTCAGTCTTCAGGTTCTCCTGTTTAAGGAGAAAATTTCTTTTGCTATTTTACGTTCTAAAGTAAATTATTCAGCAGGCTGTTTTAAGCAAACAACATTTTCTTCATTTGAGGGGCTATACTGGCTAGGTTAATGGGGCACAAATTTATGGACTTAGTTCAGGGAAGAAAATATCATAACTGGGTTGAGTTTTTTGCTATAATTAGAAGCTGATTAGTGTACATTAGAGCGCAACCTCGCTGATGCATTTTGCAATCAAAGGATTAATAACTTCAGTAAATATGCTCTCTGCTGAATTTGATTTGTGTAATTTGTGTAACTATGGGCTGGGAGGATGATGGTTATTGCTATTTGTATCCTGTGTTTTGAGTACACCTTGGATCAGAAGCATTAGGGCTGAATTCTTCTCCCTTCTTCATCATCCTCTACCTTATACAAACACACATATTGCCTATATAGTGCTTCATGATAACCATTTAGTGTCTGTGACAACTGAGATTCAAAAGTAAAGATTTATTAGTCCTTAAAACACTGTAAGGTATGCGAACAAATTCACAGGAATTAAGGGAAGGTTATGGGCTTGGTTAATCATTGTGAATAACCAAGACAGAACATGCTTTCATGTTATGTGAGACTATTTGGGTCTGTGTGGTCCCCTATTTATTTCTAATTTTATCCCCATCTTTTTATTATGCAAACTGTACAGCTAAATATTCCCCCCAAAGTTCTGTTTTTCTCAGTGTAAAGTAATTTTATAAATAAAGTCTGATTACTTACAAACTATTTCCCCTACAAACCTTCAATCTTCAATGGCCATATGTCAGTGATTTACAGTCCAGTTCAGCCTCGTTCCATGACTAAGGGGGCAGAGGACCAATGGACTCACAGCCCACAAAAGGGAAAGGAGAAGAAGGGAGAGGGTAGGGAGATGGGCCTAAAAACTAAACAGAGGCAATGAACTGAGGAGTAAAACTAATTCACTAAATAAGATATCAGAATGCAAAATAACACAATTCAATGCAGTATAATTGGAATTGAAGTTAACAAATCAAATAAAATGAGAGAGTGTCCAAAACCTAAGGAGTTATGCTAAAGCTGAAGGCAAGACAGCTAGGAAACCTCCACTGCCAAGATGAACAGCAAAAGAGAGGAAGTCCTGGGACTTCCACACAGCTTTATCTTTCCCTGAGTGGAAAATGGGAACACGAAGTCCTCTGGGGTATGTAGTTCACTTCTGAGGGCCAGGTACCCAGAAATTCAGCAGTCCACAGAACTAGTGCAGTAACTCTTTAACTCCTAGTGCTTGATGACAAAAAATCATAAAATGTCAACGGTTTACAGGGCTGGATCGGCCCGGTTCCGCGACGATTGGTGCGGGGGACCCACGGACCCACGCCCCAGGAAAGGGGAAGGGAAAAGGGAAAAGGGAAAAGGGAGATGGGCCTAGAAACAAAACAGCGGCAACGATCTGAGGAGGAAAGCTAATTTACTAAATAAGATATCAGAAAGTAAAATAACACAATATAATACAATATAATTGGAATTGAGGCTAATGAATCAAATAAAATGAGCAAGAGAGAGTGTCCGATAAACTGAAGGCCTTACGCTAACGCTGAAGGCGATACGGCAGCGAGCACCCACTGCTGAGTCGATCCCAAAGGAAAGAGAGTGTCCCGTGACCGCTGAGGGTTTTTATCTGTTCCCTCTGAGCGGAAAACACGAAAAAATACAAAGCATCACAAAGTCCTCTGGGGAATGTAGTTCTTCTTCTCTTCTGAGGTAGGTATACCTGGAATTATCAATGATCTATGGAGCTGGAGTATCAGCTCCTCAACTCTTAATGCAATACATGATGTTATGATGTGGAATACCAGTACCAAAAATCATAAAACCATGACATAAAGCCATGACACCACATTTCTGGTACTGACCAAGTGAGGTAGAAAAATGGGAGGAAAAGATAGGGACAGTTGCTCCTTCTAATCTCCTGGGCATAACTGTTTGTAGTTTCCTGGAAGAATGTGCAAACAGATTCTTATTCCAGACTGTGATGAACCTCAGCATTCTCTGTCAGATTTGGCTCACAAAAATTTCGTTCTGTAATTAGCCAAAAAGACGAATCAAAAAACTTCATTGGTAGATGATTCTTTCCAACTTTGACCTCTTCTCTCTCTTTAAAAACTTACAATTCTAATAGTTTTGAAGCTTTTTGATTCATCAAATATTAGCTAAAGTTTATTGGAATTATTGGTTGATTTGGATGCAATTCCTGAATTTCATCCTTTTTTTCCAAATTTCTGTTATATTTTCAGTATAATCAGGTGTAGTGAATGATTTTTCATGTATATTCTCATAGATAAATTTCTCAGAGCATATTCTTGACAAAATAGCATCCATTGCTCTTCAGTTATTTTAAAGAAGGTCACCAGATTTCAAAGGTATGCATGCAAACAACGTGGTAAAATTCATTACCGCTGTGAGTGGTACTGGTCTTCACTTGAGTAATCTGTGCTTAATACTTCTCAAAACTACGTGCTGAGGAAAAAACTCTTCAGGAACCTTCAAGAGACAGAGTTTACTTAAGTTCAACACTGTGAAAGAAGACAAATACGCTGCTTTAGAAAGCAGAAAATCTAACAAATTTGAACTCAGACTCCCTTCTGTGTAGTTCCCATTGAACCATAAATACCTGCCCAGGGCAGAAAAATAAAGAAATAGAAGTCTGCATTTCAAATTCAGTTTACCTTTTCAAAGAAAGAATAGCCACTGATTCAGATGCTGGTTTTTTACCCTAAAAATAAAAATAAAAAAAAAAATCCTACAGATTAGGTATATCTACATTTAATTTTCATTTCCAATGGCTAGGAATCTAGGTTATCTTAGACCATCTGTCTTCCACTTTCTTCTATTTGTACCCGGGAGCAGCTAGAGCATGGAAAATGAAGCAAACAAACGAACATGCAGTCATGGGAATGTCAGCCTTGTCAAAATTAATGAAGTGTGTCTCTAAATATCAGCTAGCCAAATGTATCACAAACACTTCTAATCCATCTAAACATTGTGTAATAAATTTTAGCCCTAGGTGTGATATTGCCCTGTATTTAGGACAGATAGTATACCATTGTCTATTCAGCTAGCCCATCAATACAAACAGGAATTCTACAGTCTGTTTTAATTTGAGTGCATTCTAGAAACAATCCTACAGGCGGATGTTCATCTACCTGTAAAAAAACCTACAGAAACAAAACAAAAAAAACCTATTAATTTTTTGCATTCTTCTATCTCC
The DNA here is from genome assembly GCA_023055505.1 of Callipepla californica brunnescens. Taxonomy (NCBI): domain Eukaryota; kingdom Metazoa; phylum Chordata; class Aves; order Galliformes; family Odontophoridae; genus Callipepla; species Callipepla californica. The sequence continues at coordinate 14,169,210 of JALIRH010000007.1, read as the reverse complement.
AAATTAAAACAATGAACCGACTGGTTAGAGTCATTTCATCCATGTACTATATATATATTGGAAACAATGGTATTATCATTCTGTGAGTTACTCTTTACAATGGTAGTTAAGTCTAGTCCTCCTAGTGTCATGCACATAATTGTCTTTAGATGTATGTACAGTTTAGTTGAAACCCCTACTTTCTTCACCATCCAGTGTTAAATCGGAATTTCTCAGGCAGGATATAATATTTTCTTCAGATGATTTCCTGCCTAAATAGATAAGTTACTCTAAGTAGTAGCTGTATTTCTCTTTTTCCTATCTTTTTACATCAGTTTTCCAAGTTGTCTTACCAAAAGTAGAAAGTAGAGAAGGAAAATAGAAGACGAAAATTAGAAGGACATTAGAGAATCTTCTGCACTGAATAACATTAAATCCTGCTTGGAGTAGAACAGAAGCGATAACCTTCTGTTTCTACATCAGTCATTATGATAGAGCACATTTTCAACTAGAGATGGAAATCTTGGTATCATGTAATTCAGATAAGGTCTGGTTAAAATATGATTGCTGATAGGTGGAATCTTTCCTCTGTTAATGACACAATTCAAGCTTGTGAATAGCCACAGCCAGAAATTTGTTAGTAGATTTTGTGTTTTACTTGAGGGAATAATATGAGACAATTTAACTAAGTGAGAAGGATAAATTGTCTGGAATATATTGTGCTGCTAGGTGGATGAGCACTTGGAATAGGTTCACATCTCCATGGCTGTTTCTAAGTCTTCAGGGCTAGGTGAAGACTAGGAAGGAAGGAGAGAACAGTGTTTGGAAAACAGGACTTTACTGTGCTATACTGACTTAAATTTCATTCCTTTCTAACATTCTGTTTTGAAGAGGTAAAATCTCTCAGTTCTGTCTCACTTTAAGAACTAATATGCATTTGAGGGGAGCAGGCAAAACATTGTAAATGAGAGAGTGAACAAGCCTTAAACAAAATTAAGTGATACTAAGTATTCTGTCATGATAACAAAATCCATTTCAGAGAGGGAGGAACTCATGTGGAAGCTTTTTGCTAAAAATAATGTATGCCTTTCTTTGGCTGTTCCTCCCTGAAGAAATTGAGTTCTCCTTTATTAAAATTGACATTTTTTTAACTGTTTTTCTTTTTTTTTTCTTCTGTTTTTGTTATATGCTGGTCAAAGAAATTCTATTCAAAATGTTTAAGAAACAGAATTTTACGTAAATGGAAGACCATTAATGGAAAGAGCAATCACCTGTTTTATCATTTCTCATCAAACCATTCAACCAGCTTATATTCCTTAGGCAAGAAATGTAGTAATGTTAGAAGTCATGTAAAGACTGTCAAACAGTACACATCTTAGAAAACTTGAAATTATATATGGAATAGATCAAATTCATCTCAGACTGAACTCAATTGATTTGAATAGGCTAACAGCATCTACTGGAATTGTAAACTTAGCAATAACTCAGACAGAATAGCTTGTGCTTCAATTGTTTCAAAGAGCCTGAAAATTCAAAAGTGCTGAGGTTCATATTTCCATTATTCTCAGCACCATTGCTTGCTGTTACATTTGGAGGGAAAGTAACTTGAGCTACATTTCACTGCTCTTCTGCATTTGAAATAAATGATTTCATTATTATTATTCATCATTAACTTGTATCTCCACCAGAGATACCAACAAAATTGATGAAGAGAGAGTCCAGATGTGTTTTCTTAAAAGTATGGGAATATTTTTATAGTGGCTACACAAGAGCTAATCTGAAGCATATGCATTAAATCACTGACAGATGACTAGTATTTATGTTTTGCTTTGATTTTGCCTTTGTTTTTCAAGAAAAGGATGAGTTTTCTTACTAAGTGTAACCCGAAACTGGACTTTAGCTTCAAGTACAGATATATGAAGCCATTTAGGTTTAATTATTCTCATGGGAATTAGGATCTTAGACAGCTTTAAAAATATTCACATAAGAACCAAGGAATTGGTGTGAAGCTGAGAGATTCAATTCTCTTTGAAGCCAGTAGAAGTGGAGCAGTCTTTAGACAACAGTCTGTACTTTGCAGGCTTGAACTCTAAGACAGCATTTCCATTTTAAAAGTTTCTCACTTTAAATAAACTGAACAGTAGAAAGTACAGAAAAAAATAAAACAGAGTACAAAGAATTCTTTAATCTTCCAGCACTCTAGAACAAGGAAATACAATGCATCTACAGAAAGACATTTCTTTCTAGCAACTTTTTCCTATATTGGTCTCATTTTCATAATGCCTCAATTGCTCTTAAAGAGCAGCGGATAAACTAAGTTAAATCATAAATTAGCAGAATTTCTGCAAAGAGACCAGTGTCACACTGTTAAGTGTTTCAGTAAAAAACATTTTGACATTCTCGCTACAAAATGACATCATCTGCCTTTGATTTTGTGGTCAGATTCCCACAGAGAAAAGGGAAAAAATAAAAAATCAAATAGATAAAAGCATGATGTACGTAAATTTAGTAGACTAGGAGATAATTCAGACTTTTTTTCCCAAGTTTTTATATTTTTCTAATTTCTGTTCTCCTTCACAAAGTTTGTGATTCACAATTCATCCAGGTTAACTGCATATCTTCACCATAGTTAGGAAAAAGTGAGCAACATTAAAAGGTGTTTGCTGGAGTGCTTACTGAGAAACCTGATATCCTCTCTCAGGATATGTATTTTAATCACTTTACGTAATTGTAATGACTATACCCAACTGTCATTTTTTTCACATAGGCCATTGGGTGCTAGTAAGATATATTTAATTTTCAGGAATACATATTTTGCTGTCTTGTATGTCAGATTATGTCCCAAAGATGTGTTTCTGGTTTTGTTGTTGTATCTTTGTAGTTTTGTTTATCTACTTATTAATTATTTGGCTTCTGACTTCATTTTCTATGGTGTTCAAAACAGATTTTTTTCTAATTTTACACATTCTTCAGTCTGGACAGCTAGAGAGAAAGTCGTCTTCTCACCCAAAACATTTTCCTGATAAGTGAAATTGGTGTTTCTGGATTAAGAAATATATGTCCTACTGACTTCCTAAGGCCAAAAACATGAGTTTACAAACCCCTGCCAGAGGCATCACAGGGAATGGAAAGTTTAGTAGTTAAACTGTTGGGGCTTCAGGCTGAATAGCACATGAATATCAAAGCTTGGGTAGCTGTGTTTTTTGTTTACACCTCCTGAAGGTGACATACATAAATACATTCAAGGGGAACTTAGGTTATTTGGATCTCTATCAACTTTGTACCACTTAGGACATCATATATATAACAGTTTAAGAAATTTCAAGGATCACACTGTTGCCTAAATATTGCTTTAGGTCTGTACAAGGGCTTCTCCAAAAGTAATGTCTCATATTTATTATCTTGGCCCACAGTCAGAGGCAGATGTTGGTGGTATGGCAGTAGAGGCGGAATCTTCCCACCAGTATTCAACTACATTTTGTTGTGTTACAGATGGCAGCAGTGGAGCAGTCTGACATAATGATATCTGACATGGAAGGTTATATGAAGCAAAGATGCATTACTGAATTCCTCCATGTAGAAAAAAATAGCTCCCATTGATATTAATCAACTCTTGCTGAATATTTATGGAGACCAAACAGTGGAAGTGACCACAGTGAGGTGGTGGGAGGTATGTTTCAGCAGTGGTGACTGCAATATGAAAGACAAGCCACTTTCTGGATGGCCATGTACTGCTGTCAAACCATGAAATGAAGAGTGTCTTGATCATCTCCTCTGTGTGAACTGACGTACTATTATGACCACGTAACTGTGTACAGAGCTGAATTCCATCTTGTCATAGGAATGATGGGGGCAATGCTGAAATACTGTTAGGTTTGCACCAGGTGAGTCCCATGAATTCTCATACAGAAACAGAAAGAACACCATATGCAAGTTTTTCAGGATGTATGGAACAAAGCTGAAGGATTGCATCATTGCCAGTGATGAGATTTGGTGTCACCACTATGAGCTAGAGTAAAAATGGCAGCCCATAGTTTCCATGCAAATAAATAGGAGGCACTATTTTCAGAGAAACCATGTATTTAAATTACATTCTGTATTCGACCCACTTCCTGTCTAGCAGTAGTTAAAACTTTGAGTAATCGGTATCTGTATCTAATCTGTATTTATATTTTACTTTTATATTTTACTTCCTCTTTTATGTTTTTCTATTCAATTTTAGCACAATTGATGGAGTAATGACTGTCATTCTTTTTTAATGAAGAAAATATTCATCATCTTCTCCCCAGAAATACTGAACAAATACCCACAAAAACATTTCAAAAACCTTAGTCAACACTTTAGATTGAAGCACTGTTCCACAATATGACAAGAGAGGATTATATAGCAGCTTCACATGATTTAACTGATTCATGTGCTTACTTAAGCAGTGATGCTGCTTCATCCTATAAACATTATGTTTAAGAATTAGGAGGCTATTATTATCAGATAATTCTCAGGTGTAGAAATCAAACTTATTCTGATCAACTCAGTAGGTGCTCCAGCCCCACACAGAGCTCTGATGTTCAGAACTGAACATGTATTAGAAGAAAGAACAAGAAAAGTATTATTAAACAACTAACTGTAATAAACACAAATATACATTTGGAAACCATTGACATAATGATCTTTAAAATGAAATAGTCTAAAGGGAAAATGAAATTTGAGGTTGTATGCTCTCAGTATGTTGCAAATTGAATAAATTCTGTAGCTGGAATTTTTTGAGTGAAGAAGGGATGAGTACTACAATGCCTCATCTCATTTAGCCAGCTATAACTAATTTCCTCATTGAACCCTAATTACAATTTAAGGGTACAAGAATATTTTCCATCTCAAGATATTTTTAAACTGCCCTTTTGTGATCACATATTGCTGTCATTACAACAAAAAGTCATTCATAGTACTTCAATAATTCTGTAAGAATGATGAATTAGTTTGAACTCTAAAGTCCTGTTTATATTTTTGAAGGTAGTACACTAGAACAGAAATATTTCACTAACTCTACCCCCCAGAAAGAAAAAGATAGGGATAATTAGTGTTTCACTTTAGAACACAAAAAATTTTGCTAACGAATTACTATTATCATGGAGGATAATGTATATCTGTTATATTTAGAAATATTGCTCCCTTGTTATCCCGTCTTAGTGCTATTTTTCTGTTTAACTTATTGTTATTACTTACTGTACATTCTGTCAGGGTTCATGAGCAGTAAATTGCTTCTTTTAAATAGTCTCAGAAAGAATTTGGGATGAGGGCTGGAACTAATGGTAATTGACTAGGTGGCTATGACTATGTAAGGTTCCCTGTCTTCTTTAACTTACCTTTTGAAAAGATATATGTACAGAGAAGTTGCATAATGATCAGCTAATAAAGAAAGAAGCTCTCATTTGCCCTTCCCTCACTATCTTTTCCCATCTGCCCTCCTCCCTTGTTGTATTTTATCAACAGCACTATAAGAAAGTCATCATACCAATCTCCTTCATTTTTAAAATTTTGGAATCCATTCAGTATTCAAAATAACAACAGACAGCTCATCAGCTAAAAAACTTTTCTTTTACAGGCAAAAAAAAAAAAGAAATATGCAGCAGTGTTATCTCAACCATAATATTTGGTACTTTTCTCTATACATCCTGTTCTCCTCTTGCTGTTTCCTCTCCTACAATTCACAGATAAGTCAGAGATGGTGGAGTCTCCTTATCTGGAGACATTCAATACCTGCCTGGTTACCTACTTGTGCAACCTGGTCTAGGAAGCTGCTTTGGCAGGGGGTTGTATTCGATCTATAGATGTCCCTTCCAACACCTACGGTTCTGTGATTCTGTGAGACATAGAACATCTAATGCAAAATTTTAATACAGGGCTACTTTTCCTAATCTGTATGACTCTGTAATCAGCATTGTTTTTATGATTACAAGTGGTTCCAATATATCAGTCACAATTCCAGCAGGAGTTCCTGTTTCCAGGAATATATTAATTTTTTCCAAGATACAAACTGTCAAAAAATCCTATAATCATAGCACCATTTATTACTACTGTAACTCACCTGAATTAATTAAAAAAAATCAATTATTGGGTTGCATTCCTTACTTTTTAAAACAAAACAAAATACCAGTAAATTGAAGCCCTCATATATCTGACCTCATGTAGTCCACGGTTTCTATTTAAGGCTAGATATAATTTGTTTTCCAATATAGAATGTTCCTGTTATGCATGCAGGTTTTGACTACTTGGTATGCAGCAATTGTTCTGTGAATCCAACCATCAAACTGGGAATGGAGTGTTCTGTTCATTCCCTTCAAAACTGGACTAATGTTTGTGGCCAAAGGCTACAGTAAATACAGTGGATTGTGGATTTCCTTTCTTTCATGAAGGAACAGTCCTTATGTCAAGGAAGGGCATTATTTTTTGTGATGAACAGTGATATTCCATCACAGTTACAGTTGTGTTAAAGGAATGTTAATGATGCAAAGTAAAGAAATAAAAAAGTGAACAGGAAATGTGATTTAAATATGTTGTCTTCTCATTTTAAAGATGTTTTTTTCCTAATCTTCATGGCACTTAATGAGATAGATTCATTCCTTAAGGAGCCTGTAAAACATTAATAGATAACATTAATATAATATTATCTGTTGCTTTTGTAGGAAATATATTCAGAAGCTTGAAAACAGACAATTTGAATAATGTTGGAGAGAGATGAAATGGGTTTCGTTCTGGGACTCAGTGACAGTCAGTTGTCTCCATCTGAGTTTGCAACCTACGTTCCTTTATAGTGCACACTGAAAAACAAGCTTTTTTTTTTTTAATGGTAAAATTCATTTTGTTATTGTCTAGATGCCAAAAATAAAAATATAAAAAAATAAGATGACTCAGAACATAGCAGTCCTTCAGCTTCTTCTCATCTGACTGTACAGGAATTCCAGATAACTATCGTGTTTGTAGGAACATTCGAGACAGGCACCTAACATTTCCACTTCACATGCTCTATGCCACTGTCAATTTGTGTAGAAAGTTGATATGATACATATTTTTAAATTAAAGAGTATGCTATATTCAAACAATTTTATTCTGTCAGAACATTTTCTGTCATATTGTTGTCTGAATTTTCTATATGTAAATCGGTCCAGGAAGGCAGAATTGAAGATTTAATAGTTGTGACATATTTAGCTATTAAAAATTAATCTCTCTGATATAAAGGAGTGAGATTCTTGATTAAGGTCTTCTGGTTAGCTCAAAGATATCAATTATTTTTTTAAATAATTTTTCTCCTCCTCTCCCAGAACTGGGGAAATACGAATAAAAAATCGTAGTAGAAAAAAAATCTACTTAGAATTGTTTCTACATTGGGAAAAATAAAAACTGACACTTTAATCTCAAAGATAAGGATAATCATATTCATAAACCATTTGTTTTTCTGCTCTAACAATTTGTTCATTTACTTCCTTAGTTTTCTTCTTGGCAGTACTGTGCTTCAGTCCTTAGCACAACTAAAATTTGTGGGGAAAAGTATTCCAAAATTCTTCAGTTTAGAAACTGAGGCAGTTTTGCTATACTTACATAAAGAAATAAAAAAAGAATATTCTGAAAAATAGGAGAGGTTGTCTAATCAGGCATTTTTCCTCAAATCCAGAAGCCTGGGCTCCTCTAGTAGCCTGAAAATCAGCTGGACCTGGATCTGCTAGATGACTTTTCCTTTGTTCAAGAAGCCCTGATCTGACAACTCATGAGTTATATGAAGACAAAACCACTAAAAGCAAGATGATGATAAGCACCAAATATAATGATTATTTCTTAACTGTTTCTAAGGCAAATATATCAGTGCAACAGAAACTGAAAGTCAAATCCACTAATACTGTGCCAGGCTATGCAGATTGTAGCTATGAATCATAAATGCAGTCTCTCCAATGTCCTCTGCCATGACTATGATGAATTTGCCTCAAGCAGAGTTCCACATCTCCTTCAAGTAGCCATATGAATGCAAATGGGCCTGGTCTGTTATATGACATGAAAGGCACATCTTTACTCCTATGTTCAACACTAGAGAATTAGCACTATCATGCAGCTGTTTATCCTCATAAAATATTAGGCATGCCTGGCTTGGTTTTATATTGCAACAAATAATTCTCTGGTATTGCTCACAAGTCAGACTCAGGAACCTCCTGAAGAGGTTGTTTGGACATGGTTGTTTTACCTTGGAAGTTAACATGGATGCAGATCATTCTTTCCCAGGTACAAATAAGGACAGACCTTGGAATATTTAATTTCCTAGCAGAAGTGCAGCCAATAAGTCCAAGCGTTGAGAATCCAGTCAGATATGAGCCACTGTGAAGGAAAAATGCACAAGCTGTTCTCTTTAATATCTTGAGCGTTTGAAATTATCAAAGTAGGGTTTGTGGATTAGAGAGCAAAGGTACTTTTTAAGGAGAAAGGACAAACATCAGGGTCCTCATTGGTGTCTTTTGTTGAACGATATGTTAAAATTAAATAACTACTTGAGTGGACACCTCTGCTTATAGGAAGACAAGCCATCATAACCAAAGTCTGAAGGATACAAAGGAATAGTATTCTGCATTTTTGTTTTCTTTATTTCTGTGGGCACGTAAAGAAGCTATAAGGATACTTTGTTTAACTTTAACATCCAGAGAACATGACCTGTGTTTAGCTTCTTTGCCTGCTTCAGAGTAACTCAGCCTTAGGGTATAATCCAAAGAGCACTTTGTGCACAATCATCAGTCTTAATGGACTCCTGAGTACATCTACAGTCTATGCCCTTGAACTCCAGAAAGTGTCCTAAATGTTTTAGGAAGTTTCTAGTTAATTTAGACCATTTATTAATGCTTGAACTCTGCCAACCTGGGAATGCTTGGTTAAAAGTGAATGGATGTTGAAATTATCTATAATTTTGGACCAGAACAAAAATGCTTTCAGATTATGTTGCACTCAAATCATTTTACATACGGTGTTAAAATGCTCCAAATAACATTCTTCTTCACATCTTTCACCTTTTCTGTCCTTTTGTAATTCTTAGCTTTCCTGGTGCTAAGTGCTTGCAAAAAAGTGAAATAAAATAAAATAAAATAAAAGAACAACAACAACAAAAACAATGCACACCTGCTTGCAAAAAAGTAAAATAAAATAAAATAAAATAAAACAACAACAACAACAAAAACAATGCACACCTGCTTCTAACACTCAAAAGCTGGGAACTGTGGGGGCAAAGAGGGACAACAGTGAAACCAGAGGAATGCACATATTTTCTGAGTGAAAATGACTAAGTGACTTATTTCCAAACAGATTTCTGTTCCTGCAGAATTTGCAATAGTTCTGACAAAGGACTGTGGAGATAATTTTTTGCACTCTGACATTATCCTTGTGTCTATGTGGACACACACACACGTTCACGTATACATAACATTTAATCATCATAGATCTCAAGTTCAGTGTCCTGCAGTGATTACCGCTGTGTGCATAAGAACGTGTTGATAATTCCAAGGCCACTCCAGCTGTGCTGCTCAGGTACACGTGCCGTAAAAGTATGGCAGATGTGATCTCAGTAGCAATACTTCAACAGTTTTTATGTCCTCTCTTTGCATTAGTGAACTTGTAAAGTCTCACCATCTACGCTGACAAGGAGTGCTAGCATTGAGAGGGTGCTGGAAGCATTGAACAGAGCCATTCCATAAGGCTACATGACCACAGTGCCTGATAAATACAACACGGGGTGAAAGTAAAAAGAAAAAAGCTCAAAGTTTGAGATAGGGACAAATACTGTCATAGGCCAAACGGATTCAGCATAGGGAGATTAGTATAATTTATTGCCAGGCCACTCTTTGCCCCTGCCTCTGAGTGGGGTCCTTCCCATGGCATGCTGTTCTTCCTGAGCTGGTCCCATGTGGGCTTGCCTCAGACTACAACTTTCCCAGTATTGCTGCAGCATGGCTTGATACCACAGGACCCTCATTCAGGAACACATTGCTCCATCATGAGGCCCCGTGGAATCTCTACTCAGACTGCATTTGATTCATCAGCAGCACGAAGACTTACAAAAGTGCTTTGCCCTGGATAAGTAATCTCTCTTTGCTATGAGTTAAAAACATTGTAAATATTTATTTTTAATGAAGATTCAGTATTTGGTAAAGGCCACAGCTGCCAACACAGAAAAATGCTGAAGTTCAAAGTAGTTTATTTATGCTAAGACTGATTTTTTACATTGATTATATATTAAGAGCACTTAGCACTCATAGTAAATAAACAAGTGAGATGAAATTCACTAATCTAAAAAATAAATTCTGAAATAAATAATGAATGCTTTCAGAAAGACCTCTGAGGGATTAGTGGACTGGGAATATGTGTTGTCAGTGTTTTATTTCATCACAAATATTGCAGCTTAAGTTTCTATAATATTCCAAATTGCTAAGAACTACAAACTCATTTTATAATTGATATATTTGTAATTTTCTGTGTAAGACTTTTTATAAATAGTTGCTGTAGGAGATTATACTTAACAGTCATTTTTGCTGGATTAGATTTTATATAAATAGAGGACCAAACTCCTACCCCATGATTAATATATCTTTCATCCACACCATTAGACGGCTGGCTCTAGGACTGTTTTCATCTCACAGAAGTTCTGCTCTCACCAGTCAAATAAAGAGGTTCTTCAAAAATGGGACTCCACTAGTCTCTGTTTACCCACATGCATACTAGTAGAAGTTCTCAGTGAGAACTGCAAAACTGAGCATGGAGTAAAATATACAAGTTGAAAATAATAGAAAAATCTGACAGGAAAATATAGCAAACTGCTTTTGGTCAACCAAACTTATATACCAAGCAGAATTTTATCTGGAAAAGATACAGATTTGGGGTTGGACTAGATGATCTTTAGAGGTCCCTTCCAACCCCTACAATTCTTTGATTCTGTGATTCTGCGTGAGTGAAAAGTAAGTTATATTAGCTGTCTCTATAGAAAATAATTTTCTATTTTCCCAATTGTTTGCAGAGAAGCATGATAGCATGAGATCATAAGATGCTAGACCCTGACATCGTATGCTTTTCCTTTAAAGAAGTCAGTATCTTGTCTTCGATGAAATCATAAATTGTTTTCTGTTAAATAAATAAACATACACTTAATACAGATTCAGTTGTTGAGTTGCACCAAAGAGCAAAAAATTACAAAAAATATTTACTTGTTTATTCACCAGATATCTTGTTCCTAGATTAACGATATAATATGTAGGAATTTCTTACTTAATAACATGGTTATGACCTATTGGGTAGTATTAAACTGTGGTGCCAAAATCTGTTTGATTTGGTGTTGAAGATAAAGAGGTATCAACTCTTTAAAAAGAACTTAGTGGAAAAGTCATTTTGTGTCAAAAATGTTATCACCTGTTTCCAAATCACCAATAGCTCAAATGGCAATCATTTCAAATATTTGTATTATAAAACTCTAATATATAAAGTATGAGATAGCAGACACAATCAATTATCTACTACAAATCACCAAATCACAGAAGAGAACTGAATGTTGGCTTCTGAAATCTTTATCCCTGATGAGCAAGGGAATAGGACCACTAATAAACTGGGATTTCAATATGAATGACACATACCTCAATTCTGCAGGTACTAGACTGACTTGGGAACAAGAAATTATGATCTGTTCACATTTAATCTGATATTAGGAAAGTAAGCAGGGCATATTTTTGGTGCACTAGATGTGCCACTTTCCCGTAGCTGGAATCAATTGTTGGTAAAATCACTGAAAAGCTTTTGAATTGGAGATTGTAAATAATCATTGTCGAATCTTCAAAAATCATTCTATCAGTTTTTGTAAATATCTGACAGTGAAAATGGAAAGAGTAGTCAAGGAATTCAATCTATACAATTTACAAAGGAATAAAAACTAATTTTAAAATAACTTTAAAGTATTAACTCTATAAAACACAAGAAAGTTGATTCTCAGAACAAGATTCAAAACTATTTTTTTCCTTCAATTACATTCTTGAACATCACTTATTGTCTTAACCTGTAGTCTTTAGAGTTTATTCTGAGTTGCTTGGCAGATTTTGAACATAAACAGGCTTATAGTACTCGAAGGATGATTACTTCTGATTAGTGGCAAGACAGTGAGAAAAACTTCCAACAAAGACAAACTTATGAACATAGTAACTTTTAAGATGGTTAATATTTCCTTTCCATGATACACCTCTTCTGGATTCACTCATAGAGACGTTCTTTTGGTAAAAGACTTCATATATATAGAAGGTTTCTGGCATCATCATTTATCGTTCTTGTCCAGAAGACATTCATCTTAGGGTAATTATTAGAACCCAACAAAATGACATACACTGTCTCTTATTCAAAGAACATGCCAAGCAAAAAGGAAAACTGTAGCCACCTAAGGTCAAAACACATGTGCCTTTTTATCAGATTCCATAAATATTTGTAAGCACTTTCTCTTTTCCTCTAGGACTGATAAGGTGTGGCACTTGAATAGTATTCTCTGTCATTGCTAGAAGTAATTCTTTGGTTTACAGATGGAAAGAAACATATAGGATGTTTTCTAAATAAGTTTCTTTATCAATATTAGTGATGTAATTTTCCTGCAGAAAAAGCAGGAAACTACTGCTACAGGAGAAATCTAGATTTTTGCTGTTCATCTATGTCAAGTAGTTCCATCCCCTATCCCAACCTCAGAAAATCTAAGTAGCTGTAGCTTTTTTTTTGTGATTGAAACTGAACTTCTGCTGCATCAGCTGTGAAGGAGAGCATCCATTAGAAAAATTTAAGAAAGCTTACAATAATTCTAAATTATTAAAATGTGAATAAGATGGATTTTTTAAAGTGAAATTATTAAAAAAAATAAGACTAAGGTACATTGCAGAGAATGATAATTGCAAGGCACTGCTACATTTAAAACAACGTAGGAGATCAAGCTAGGTAACTCTGTGGGCATCTAGCTTTGCAAATCAGTAACTTCAAATATCCTCTGGAAATCCTAAAATCTTGAGTTGAACACATCAGCTTCCATTTCCCGTGTTTTGAAGATTCATTATCGTTAAAGTGAACACTTAATTTTTTTTTTATTTGAATTTGTGTTTCTTCTTATTGCTTTTATCAATATTGTCCTTGTAGTATTTGATATTTCTGCTTTGTGAAATACCTGTCATTCTTTAATCAAGTTGCTTTTTCATCCTGCTAATCTGAATGAATTGAACCCTTTTGATCTCCCTTTTGAGCTCTGTTTTCCCTGTTTGTTTGTTTGTTTGAAGATGTTTTTTTTTTTCTTCTTTCTTTCTTTCTTTTTGTGGACCTTTTAAAAGTACAAACTCCAGGAATAGTTATGGTGATTCAGTCTATCCTTATATGGAGAAAACATCTTTTGAGTTGTTTGTTGTTCAATGTAGAGAAAAAAGAAAAAAAAGAAAAAAAAAGATAAAATGAACATAAACATCAAACATACTTGCAAAGCAAAGTGAGTTTTCAAGTTTGCAGCCTAAGTATATGGGATATACAGGAACTGCTTCTGGAACAGTACCGCATAAGTAGCAACCATAAGGAATATCTTTCCCCACGTCCCCCATCCCAATAATTCCAGGTTCAGACATCGTTCCCTTAATGGTAACATGCCTCATTATAATGATTCTCCAGGCTATACTGTAGTAATTTAAGGAAGAAAAAGGATAAAATACAGTCAAGCTCATTTTTACTTCATTCACTACTTAGGTGACAGATTTGTCTTTGTGGATAAATACAAATTAAATTGATCTAGAGCTTGTATTTTAAATCTCCTTTGATGTTACCCATACAGTGTTGCTCTACTGATCTTTTTTAAAGCGGTGAAAAATAATTTCATCTCTGTACTGAGGACAGTTGCTTATTTTCTCTTTACATGACAGTTTGGTTGGCACTTAAAAAAAGTAAAGTATCATGAAATGCTGAATTTGCCATTCTATATCACTCACCTATCAAATCCCTCATCCTATCCTACAGGATATGTAATGAAAACAGTGAATACAATTTCTACAGAGAGAGCTCGCAACAGAGCCTCATATAGTACAAATCCTACTGCAATTTGTTCTTTAGAGAGCAATATACGAGGACACTTAGATTTGTTTGCCTTGAGCTTCAAACACTTAGAAAAAATAACAATAAATAGATATTAGTATCTTAATAATGCTTCATAACTTTATGAAGGTACAGTTTAACTTGCATACACACACAGGTCTCTACAGTAGCTGTCCTAGGAGTTGTTCTAGCAGTGCACATATGCATAGGAGTGAGACTGAAAAGAGACAGTTAAGAAAAAGTTAAGAAGGAAATAAAAGGAGATAGGACAAGTTGCAGCAATCAGGCTTAGGGCATGTGTAGACAAGTATATAGACCATTGCTGTTCTGCACTCAGCTTTTCTACTCTTTTCTATCTATTCCTTCTCTCCATTCCCCGTTCCCCTGTCCCTCTGCACACAACCTCATGGGTTTGCAGAGCTCTGCAGTTCCTGCATGCTTCCAGTCCATAGCCCCCTGGTTCACGATCTTTCCAGCTTCAAGGTCCAGGCTGATCTTCCTGGAAATAATGCCTGTAGTTTGATAGTTTATCAATTAGTGACATTGGGATTGTCTTCATATTTAGAGCTCTTCTAACAGATAACCCTACTGGAATTAATCCTCACTCCTACATTCTCAAATGCTTATAAATTACTGTTTCTGACCAGACTTGGTTCACATTACTGTCTCCCTTTCCTGTTATTCCTTGCTGCCTTGGAAAAGGTTCTTGTCCTGATACATCCACTTTCTGCATACTCTTAGGTCAAGTACAAAATGTCCTTTAGAAAAATTTTCCAAAGGTGAAAAAAGTAACTGAAGGTTATCCAACTAAAAGTCATCATACTTTTTTTTTATTGGAACAGATAATCCTGATATCTATGAAAAGCAATTCTTATTTTTCCTTATTGCTTATCTTAACTTGCTAATTTCCTTTCCCAGGGATTGGCACTCAGTATTTTTTTTTCCTGCTTCCACTAATCAGTATGTATTGTGCATACAGATATTTTTTGTGTATGCTCCTAGAATATTTTGCGAGAGAGCTTATTTTTCTATATTTTCAACAGGTACATAGCTTTTCTCCAAAACGTCTCCAGATAATCAAGGCAAGATTTCAGTCTTCCTGAATCCCAAAATCAGATACAAGGCTCCTAAATCAATATTTTTTCTGCATATATTATTGGTTTGATTTCATTTGCTTATTTGTGCTTTATTTTTATTTAATTTAAATTTATTTAAATTTATTTATTCATTTAAATTAAAATAAATTTACATAATATTAAATTATGGTTTACTTCTTTTGAAAAGATCCTCACCAGAGTTCCCATTCAGGAGCAAAGAGTAATATTCCCTGTGATAATTCAGGGTTTTTTTTTCGTCCTTAGACATTATATGTATGTACTTAATGAAACAAATATTACAGTCTGTAACATCATTTGAAAGCTTTCAACAACTAATTTTATAGCAGCAGCATCTTACAAAGACAGCCTCACAATTAATTCTGTTCTGTCATAAATAATTGGTAATATAAGTTTGGCAACTATGGAAAAATGAAGATCACTCATGATAACTATCTGCAGCATAATCAGCATAATAAACAAAAAAAAGAGATGGATTCAAATCCTCAGTATCTGTAAGACTGTTAATGTGCACTTTTCCGTTTAAGCAGTGCCGTGAATGGTAGCACCACCATTATTCTTTCTAATGTTTCAACATTAGGACTCAAAGGAACAAAAAAAAAAACTCCCTTCAAAAGATTGGTAACTATTTTTCTGGCTGAAACATTTTGTATTACCTGCCTTTTTTCTCCTTACATAGAGGTTTGGCAACAGGGGAAATTTATGACAACCTCTGGCTTCTTTAATTCCTTTTCAGTGTCAACACTCAGAGATCTTATTTTTTCATCACCAAGGTTAGTGAACTTTTTAGCCACTAGTTACCCTCAGAGTCTCACCTATTGGAAATTTTCCAGCTATGTGAGAAAATGTGATTTTACTGGGACTATTTTTTCCCACTATAGTGAGTAATCTAGTCTGGGAGGACTGATTAAATATATAGTGCAATGGAAGAGAAAGGGACCCAATTTCTAATCAGCAATATTTCTTCAGTCTTCCATTCAAAATGTTGCTACCCTTTTCTGACTGCAGAGAGGTATTGAAAGAAATCCCAAGAAATATATGAAACATTAGGGTCTGCTGCACTTCTTATTTATATGTTAATTGTTCATAGATCACAAAATATTTTAAAAATATATATTGTGATGTCTCTTGTTGTTTCCATTGTAATTTAGGGAGCCTTAGAGCTAATAAAGACAGTCATCTCCTATTAATTTATCTAGTTTACCTTATCACTGAAACTAACGTTTACTCGAGATTAAAATGAACACAGAAAATCAGCACTTAAGGGCATTTTCACTTAAGCTGAATTCCATGACTTCTGGTCAGGTAGTAAAAGATCAGAATAGTTACACTAAGATATTCAAACTAGAAGTAGTGTGACTAAAATATAGGTTTTACAATATATAATACATGATAAGGCTAACATTGTGATATCAGCAATTTTTTCATCATTCCATGCATTTTATGTTCTATGTAAGTATAAACAAAAGCTTATTTCATAAATAATTTCTTAAGTAACATGGAACTGAATTTGTTCTGCTTCTCATACAACAAAATAGCTCTTAATCATTAATTCAATGAAGTTTTGATCTCCAAATATACATGAACACAATTCTGACAAAATATCTGAGGTATATTTGCCAAGTGCCTGTTTAAGCTTAAAATTAAAACAATGGAGGTGTTTTCACAATTTTTATTTGGAGATGTGTGCATCATAAAGTACTTTACTGAATCCTTCGTAGATTGAAAAGACATATTCTTATTTTTTGCTGTTTTTTGTAAATCTAATTGAGTTACTGTATTTGAAGCACTTATTAACTTATTAGCTAATGGGGAAAAAAAAGAAAAAAAAAGAAAGGTTAATTTCTGATCTTTGAGTGAATCTGCAGATCAAGAAATCAGAAGTGAATTGTGAAGCAGACTACTTTAGACCGGAACTCTACTCAGCTTTCATCAGTGTTCTGGGCTCAATTTATATTTGTGACTACACTGAAATATGCATTCTAATGACACAGTTAAAAGGTTCTTCATTACTACTGATCTTTTAATTCCTTCAACATAGAAAGAATAGGACAACCTTTTATTTTTTTCCAGGAAGTCGAAGGTTTCATGTTATTTGTAACCTATCTATGTTGACAGATATCACGCCTAGTATGCCAGAATATTTTACTTGCTTAGACATTTGTATTGCTTCAGAATTAACAGATAAATAACAGGAACCAAATACATAAGTTTCAGAGCCTAATCTGGCTAGTTTCTTAAAATGTTTCATTTTTATTTCATAAACATCATCTTAACGACAAGATTCGTCTCATCTAATATTCAGTTATTGATTGCATCATCTAGTTTTCTTCCACTGGTAGCAGGAAAATGTCATTTCCATAGCTCTACATCAAATTCTCTGTGAGTTATGAGTGGCAAGATGTATTGACTCCAGTGGCTGTCACCACTGATACTGAGCAAGATCATCCTGGAATGATATTATTAAATTAATTATACAATTAATATCATAATTAATTAGGTCCTTCAAGATGTTAGTTACCTTCCACTTTAATGAAAACTGCGAAATAGGCAAAACCACCTAGAGAAAATGGTTTTTCCTGGTAATATTCCATGAATTCTTCTGGACAGAGCAATATGCATAGTCATTAGCTATTCTCTTGTTTTGTTTTCAGTGACCCAAGGTGCACGTTTTATCAAGTCTGAACTTTTTTTGATTGCGTCAATTAGCACAGAAGAGCAATGGTTTTAATCACTTAATTACAATGGTACCATTTCCCACATATCAATTTTAATTCAGTGTTCTTCTCCCAGACTCTTCCTTATTACTCCTAACCAGGCCCAGCTTGTCTCATGCATTTACAACATTCACAACTTGCTTCTGCCTTTTATTTCTCTTTCCTTCAACAGCAAAATTCAGTTCATTATTTCCTAAGCCTGTTAGATCCTCATCATTTTCCCAGCATATCAGAGAAAGATCCACATAGGGTCTGATTTCCTATCAACATTTTATCAATGAGAAGCCAGAAAAATAATATTCATTCTAGTTCCCTTTGTCTGCTACCATTATGTTTTCCTGGTTTCCGAGGTGCACCACAATTTCCAAAATATCTTGATTCAAACTTGAGATAAACTATATGATTTGGATCAGTCTCCTGCTGAAGGACACCATTATTTTCTAGACACTTTAAAATGAAGATTGTTTGATAAAACCATTTTCCTTTTATTGTTTATGGCTGTTTTGATATTAGCTAGGAAGCAGGAAAGCTCCTGTTGCTTTCCAGTGAAAATGAAGTGTATTTGATTCCGTACAACCTGCAAAATAAAAAAAATATGAAGAAAAAACATTGACTTGAGAAGTTCCAAGAAGTGCAGTAAGTCAAGTAACTTGGAGCTGTAGGTGAGTTTTGATGTGAAACCACTGTTTGAAACTGGTAAACTGTCTTCTATTTCCAGTGATTTTTATCATATTCCATTCACCTTTCCATCTCTATCTTCATATTCCTGATTTACCTGTTCTTTGATTAGTATTTTTTTTTAATTTTACTGCATTATATTATCTGGTTGCTAAAAGCTGTCAGAAAATTATTTGGGAAATTATTATTTGTTCGTTTGTTTGTTTGTTTCTCAGTATCCAAATGTTGTGATTAGATATCGGATTTACAGAAAGAATTTTACATAGATCATCTATGAGTCTTTTTGTCATGCAGTACATTTACATACCTTATAGGATTGCAAACAACAGTTGAGTGAATTTTTATCTTCAAAAAAATTCACACTGAAGTACCACACTACAAGGAGATCACAAATAATCAGAGTTCAATAGCCAAACCATGAATCTTATAAATGTCAAATGTAAACAGAGAAGGAAAAGAAGACAACCGTGATAAGAAATCAAAGAGTTCTCTTATACTATGCAATGTTGATTCTATCCTTCCATTCTGTACCAATATAATTGGTGAATATTTTGCACCAGTTTAGCTCCATTGTAGGTCAAAATATTTTAACAATGTAAAAGCATTTTTTGCTTAAACTATATACTTTTATTAAACTACGTTTCTGTTTAGTAATTTTTATTTATCACTATTTTAAGATAGATTGAACACACCAATTGATTATTTGTTTTTTACTGAATCACATATGAGTTTTTTTAGCTCACAATTTATCTGTCCTCACTATAGCTTTTCAACAGTAGTGGTCATAGTGTATCAGGTAGTAGTAGGTAGTAGGTAGTAATGTCCTGTAAAAGATGCTTAAGAACAAATTACTCTGGAGTCCATGCTTTTGCTTTACACATGCTGTAAAACAATCTGTAATTAAAGACAAAAACAAACAAACAAAAACAAACAATGATATAACAAAATATGAATTACGGTATTGGAAATTATTTCTAACAAAAGAGTGTCACCGAATGTAATAGAAATACTTTTAAGCCTTGCTTTTCCACTACCTCTACAAAAATGAGTAATGATTTGAAGAAAGTACATCATGAAGGAAAATGATGTTTTTATGTGGAGTTTCTCCTTCAGTATCACAGTGAAGTTTATGCTTTTGGAAGTGTAAGTCTTTTCCGTATGGATTATACAGTTAAAAGAAAAAGTATTAAGCAGGAAGAAATCACTGGTGTACATTTTTATGCTTATTTTCATAGAAGGAAGATAGAAAGGAAGCAGAAGGAAAAACTTAAGGCAAGATTCCAGAACATGTCACTCAGCATGGAAGGCTGCATCAAGAATTAAAAAAAAAACAACCTTTGTAATACAAAATCTAGTTTGATGCTCTATTTTGAGTGGAAGTATCTTAAGACTGTTGGCTGGATATGATCACATTTTCAGATACTAAACAACTTACAAACAATTTTTTTTTCAGCCATTGTTTTTTTGTGTGTGTGGTTTTTTTTGCTTGTTTGTTTCTCTGTTATTTTGCTCTTGTTGGTTTTTGGTGTTTTCGTTGTTGTTTAGATTTGTTTTCCACAAACAGGAAAGTGAAAACAGGGAAATCAGAAGGATGTAATATAATATTTTTTTACAAATGAAGCATACTAACTTTCCAGGAAGATCAGTCACTAACAGAAAGATTTGTTTTGAACAAGTTCAATAGTGAAAAAAATGAACTCCAACATTGTGCCTTAATTCTTGGATACATAATCAGAAATGGTACCTTTCTTTACTTTTTTTTTTTTTAATGTGAAAAACTGTTCCATTATATCTAGATACTTCAAGCATTTGCCACTACTTTACCATATTCCATTAACAGACAGTATTTCAGTTGTTGGGAACTCTTTTTTGTAGAAGACTACATAGATTTTACATTTAGAGTGTGGTGACTTGTCATAAATTTACATATCAGGATTAGAATTTAAAGTAAAGTCTTTTTCATCCAACTCAACTGATTATCAGGTCTGTACTAATATGTAAGCATAACTCAGTATAAGAGATTTTTTGCTGGTATGTATTGTAAAGCAGTGATTTTTCTTGTCCAGCCTTTTATTCCTGTGATAATAAAAGCCCTTATGAAGGTATTGAATTTACAGATATAGAAGCTAATATATTATACAGACAATTTTAATGAAAAAAATGCATTCCTTTCTGACAGATAGTCTTCTTGTTGATTTGTTCGAGGTGAATTACCCTGTTGTGTGGTCTGTCTCTCTTAACTGACTGTGGAAGGAGAGTACCTAACAATGTCCCCCTAACAGAGGTGTCTCAGCTAGATAGCTTAATTAGAGGAGGAAATCCATGTGAAATTGTTTTCCACAACAGCCCTCTGAAGATGATTAATGCTGGTTTTCATTAGCACTTCCAGGCTGACACAAACATTTTATCTTCTTTTGTTAATTGAACACAGCACAGGATAACTGTGCTTCAAGTCTCACTACTGAGAAACACACTGAGGTTAAGAAAAATAAGCTGAGGTTAATGCACATAAAAGGAGTCAATGAAGTTCAAGTAAAGGATCCAAAGTTGCAGTCCTTTGCTTCCATTCAACTGTGATTTACCTCTGAAGTCACTTATAAGCTTGTAGTACCTCCATTTATCCAAGCTAAATGCTTCTAGACTTGAAATATGTCAGATTTGTCACGGTTAAGCAATTTAGTAGCTCCATATCTCATTTGAGCAGCTAAGTGGAGATTGGTATATAGCAAATATGTGAATTAGATGTGTTTTATTATAGTACTCCCTGCAAAATATCTATGAGAAGCAGAATAATGTCCAGCTATTGATTTTGCCTATTTTATTTTCATCTGAGTAACAAGCTAACAAAGAATTCTGTTTTACTTGATTTTGTGTCATATCTAATGGAATAATCATTATAGAAAATGCACTTTTGGGAAGAGTTTATTATGTTTGTTTCAACTTTTAGGTAATACAGCTTGCAAACTCCAATATTTCCTTTGGAAAACCTCAGGTGATTTTACACAAAGTTACAAGCATATCCTGCCTCTATTCTAGTTAAAAAGAAAGAAAGAAAAAAATGTAGGCAGCTACTCCTTCAATTTGTATGGATTTAGACAGAGATTAAATGAAGCTGTGTGCTATAAATCCTTTAAATCCTATTTCCTGATCTTTTAACAACCTTACAGCCTTACAACAAGGTGGCCAATACAAGGGATTCACAAGTAGACAATGAGTTGCAAGTCAATTTATGAAAAAATGAAATGAGATTTTGTAGGTAAAATGGGCAAAATTAGGAGGCATGAAAAAAGAAAGTTTAAGTATTGCCTGAGGTTTATCACATTAGTAGTGTGAGGGGAGTGTGAATCAGAACTGATACAATTTATTTTATTCATTTGAACTCGGTTTAGGAATAGATCTCACCTACTTATTTCAGAAAATCATAACTTGTAAACCTTCTGTTGTAGTGAGTGCAGGATAACATTATCTATCAGTGCTGTTTAGAGGTGATCAAATGAACCCTTTACACAGAAATCTCCTATAAAGGCTTCACAGATGCAAATAGCAGTGAAGTACATGAGACAAAAATTAGAATGACGGATTCATTATGGTCTGATACTTCGATTAAAAACACTAAGACTGAATTTTGTTTTGACACTTTAACATAAAACTACAGCAAATCTCAGTTCTGAGAATCTGAAGAAAAACAAAGGTTAGAAGAAGATAAGGAATTAAAAAGGTATGGAGAGTTGTTTTTCTCTTTCCTCCACATGCTCTCAATGAGCATGGATGTCAGTTGCAAAGTTAATGCTGTGATGTATAAGGTTTGAAAGGGTTTTTCTAACGCATACTGCTAAAAGTGTTATTCTCTAAAAAACAAATTCTTTGTACCTGCTTGTATAAAACTCTATCAAGAACTTCCTGACAAAGTGCAAAGAGACAGTGTTTCAATGTTTCTTAGCCCAAAATATAGATTTAAAAGATTTTTTGTTTATTTCTTGTTTCTGACTTTCTTAGATTTAAAGCTTTATTCTTTCTGAAATGTTTTTACATTTCTGTTTTCTCTTAAATCCTGCAGCTTTTCAATAAATTTGAGATATTCTATTTAATACTTCTTTTATTGTCAGTAACGCTGTGTGGCTTTGATGTAAAAAATACCCATAAGTCATATAAAACATTTTGAAATTAGTTTTTGGACCATGTTTTTTTATTCATGAGCCAATTTTGGTTCCTTTAGATGTCTTCAGCCTTTCTCTACCAATTTTTACCTTTCCTAACAGTGTTACAATTTTACCTTACAATGCTAACTTTTTCATTGCTGAGAAACCTTTATGACTAAGATGTAATTTGTGTAATACATTTATCTACCAAAATAACAGCAGAGAGTTGAATGCATCAAGGGATATATAATAGAATACATGAAATTTTCAACTTTAGGACTTTACTTCAATGACTAAGGTCAGGATTGAAGACTTTTTTTTTGTATATTTTCATATCCTAAGTTCATTTCTCAGTTCACATCTGAAACAGCATTGTGATACCCTTAGTAGTTGGTTCA
Organism: Callipepla californica brunnescens; assembly: GCA_023055505.1. NCBI lineage: Eukaryota > Metazoa > Chordata > Aves > Galliformes > Odontophoridae > Callipepla > Callipepla californica. The sequence goes on along the minus strand of JALIRH010000007.1, from coordinate 14,146,081 downwards.
GCTGGAAAGAACTGTGTCACAAGTGACATAAATAGGAACATTACTCACTAGTACTGTACAAAGCCACAGTGACTACATATCTGGAATATCATATTTGGTTTTAGACTCATAACCTCAATAGAAGCATCTACCTGATGTCTAACAGTTTGCTACTGTAAAAAACTCTCGTAGTTCAGGAAAACTTTCCATTCTTACAAACTATTAAAAAGTAGCCAAGAAAGTGTATAAAACAAAAATCTTTAGCATAAGGTTGAACTCATGCAATAGCTTTCAGTTAAAAAACATTTAATACAGACATCTTTTGTTTTCTGGAAGAATAGGATTCTTCCCATGTGTGTAGTACCCGAGAATGCTAGTGAAGGCCAAACCATAATGACTTAAATCTTAAATCTTAAGACACACAGTGTCATTTTAATAAGATAAATAATAAGGAAATGACTACCTATTATGCCTTCAGAGTTAAAACTAAAAATCAGTTGTCTTAACATAATAACATAAGAATTCCTGATCTTTTCATTACTACCCTTTTTTTCTTCCAAATAGGAAAGATTTACTTATCTAACTGTTTTGCTGTATGACAGCCTTTTCCTACTGAATGTATTATAGATAGAAATAACTTCAGCTACCCTCGGGTATTCAAAAATGAGCCACCTGAATCTCGGCTGGACATCCCTGGAACCATTTAAAGTCAATGGAAGAAATCAGCATTTCAGAAGCACAATTCATGCTGCATAATCTAGTTGTCTGTAAGGATTAGATGAATCATCCTATGAAGGTGCCCATTTTTCTTTGCCAACTACAAAGTCTTCAAAGTTTTAACTTTCAGATACATAAATTAGAAAATATGAATTCCTCCCTAATTTGTTAATGTCTGTTGTTTGTTGCCATTTTGATAGCTCATTAGCAGATTTTGCCTTATGTGATTTATTCTTTAGCTAAATAAATCAAAATGGTGATAAAAAATGCTTTTGTAAGATATCTGGTAATAACCATTTTTCTTTCTTCAGTTTATATCTTTTTCTAGCCTAAGATTGTTCTGTCCTCACAGGAAAAAGAAAACAAACAAACAAACAAACAAAAACTCCTAATATGATGGCAGTATTTAGAAATAACAACTGTTTAAAGGTGTGAGAACAATACTGAAAGGAACACAATTTATGGTATCAGTCATTCCTTCTTTTCTCCGCCTTCAGATTTTTCATATAAAATGTCTGTTCATAAATAGTTTCTCAACATTTTCCTTACTCACATGAAAAATAACGTATTTTTGAAGTCTATAAAAGCATCATACACCTATTTTGGCTTATATTCCCATTCTTTTCTTTTTTCTTTTTTCCTGTATTCTTTACCATTAAAATGTTATCTGAAATGACTGCCTAAAACTTTACTACACATTATGGATGTGGTGCAAAGTTCTCTTTGTGCTACAGTCCAAAACATCCAATACAGACAAAGCTGTAACACTGACATCTTTAGTTTACAATATTTAAAAATATTTTGGAAGATTGATTTTTAAATTGTAGAAGACACAAGAGGCAAAATACTTTGAAACAAGTAGCTAGATTTGTCCTTTTATAATATATATATACATTTCTTACAGGGAAAACAAGTAAATTCTTGAATTAGTTGCCTGCATGACAGACCCACTAAGCCTTCTACTGAACTCAGTGTCTTTGACAGCAGGGACAGTGTGCCCCTCTCTCAGAATTTCAAGTTCTTCAGCATGTCGTCTGAATAGAAGAATCTTGTTAACTAAAAATTTGAATTGCAGAATCTGAGCTCTCTAACTTTTTGAAAATATTGAAGCTGCAAAGTCTTATGATCTGAGTAAGAGTGCCTGTAAATCATGCTGTGATTTTCTATCCTGGAAGCTAAATGTATGCAAAATTGGTTCCACTAAATGCTCCTCTTCCTGTCTCAGGAAACATTCAGAGTGGCCCACTCCTCTGCTTTCCTTTCAAAGCTCTGTAGAGCTTTCACAGTTTTCACTATACTTATTTTCCATGTATGTTCTCCTCTGCCCATTTCTCATCTATGGATTAAACCTCCCAGCACCTCAGGCAAGATGCTAGGACTTAAAAAAAAAAAAAAATTACTGTTCAGCTCATTATCAGTAACACAGATTGATTAAGTGAAAACAGATAAATGTGAATTATAACTTCCTAAATTTCCTCATTAGATTGAATTTAAAAAGAAAAGAAAAGAAAAGAAAAGAAAAGAAAAGAAAAGAAAAGAAAAGAAAAGAAAAGAAAAGAAAAGAAAAGAAAAGAAAAGAAAAGAAAAGAAAAGAAAAGAAAAATGTACATATTTACCATATTTGCCCATTCTTAAGTATCCGATATGACTAGCAGATCAGTCTCCAGGTGAATTTTTAACATTATCCTCATTAAAAAGTCTCACCGGTAGCTATATTTTGTGCAGTTTTCCATTTGGAGAAGTACAATGAGTCTATTAAGAATGTATGAAAGACAAGTTACTGCTGACTGCAGTATAGACTGCTAAGTCTGTATTTTCTATTACTATCCATCCTAGGTAATAACAGCACAGTAAAAGTTTATACAGATGTCATTATCCATAGTGTTGAAATGCTATCCTTTCTAAAATCTTCTTCTCAAAATGCAAATGAGACATTTTCTTTATTTAAAAAAATGGTTATGTATAAACCTCTATTGAGATTTACATGATAGCCTGACAGCTTCATATATTTCCTCTCTGTCCCTTTCAAATTTATATTTTCCAGACATTTTCTATGTGTATTGTTTGACAGGCTCATTGTAAACATTGTGTTTGTATTACCATCCTTCTTCGGTGCTGATAATTTTTGTCCAGAAATATTCTTTGTCATATAATTCCCAATATTGATATGTTTATATGACAAATAATTCTAAAAACTTTAGAAAGCTCTCAATTACTGTATTATGAAAAGGTGTATTTTATCCTTATCAAATATATTGAAAAATAATGACAGTAGCACTCTACAAGGAAAAAAAAAAAAAAAAAAAAAAAGCACAGTATATCCTGTATGAAATTCAAGATGACACTATTTATATAATGTGGTACCCTACTGTGGAGATACAGTTAGAGAGCAGGACTGGAAGTACTGCCCAGCTTGTAACAAACAACATTGATGTATCAGCCATTTTAGGCCACAGGCCTTGGCAACAGAAAGTGGGTTCCTGAAGAAAGAATACAAGTGATAAGAGAGTGTTGATACAATGTGTAATGTATGTACCACAAGGCATTGATTCAACAACATAACTTAGTCACGTAGTCTAATTACACAAATGCTATTGTGTAGCTATTGCTGTAAAAGTATATAAGCTCAGCTGTGTTCTTCAACAATGTGTCAATATTAGAGAGTATATTAGAGTATAGAGATAGATGAAATTGAATATAATGGAACGCAATAGGATAAAATAAAATAGATAAGCTTTCATGCTTGCATCAAGCTGAAGACCTTGTCTCTCCCTACGGCTTTTGAATCAGTTATGTTAAATGATGTAAATACACACATTAAAGAAAGGAACAAACAGAAAGAATCCCTAGTTCTCTTAAAGTCTGAAAAGATTAATCTAGTTTTTCCTTCAGAAATAACTATTATTTTCATTGCTCAGACACATAATTGAGGAAACAGTTTCAAAATATTTTGATTAATGACTATTTTAGGCATCTACTGTAAAGAAAGGTACAAATGTACAATTTCAAAAGAACTTTGACTTTATGTTTTCAAAGCTGAGTATTTTGTGTGTGTGTGTGTGCGCGCGCGTGCATGTGTGTGTGTAAAATATCTTGGAATTGTTTTTAAATAATGTCATTCTTGTTGTTATTATTGCCCATTAGACAATCCAAAGTATATTGGAGCAGACGCATATTTTGCAGAGACAATGGTCAGAAGGGCTCAGCAATATGGAGTACAGCATCTAATACTTAGGTCTCTCTCATTCACACAGTAACAGCAACAAAAAACAAACAAGAAAACAAAATTTTAAAGACTTAACAGACACAAAGATTTTGTATACTTCAAAATAATTAAGCTTTCTTTCAAGGCATCAATTACAGTTCCCAGAAAACTTGCTTGACTCTTCTAACAGGACACTGGACAGTGTAAATTTTTAGTGTATTTTTGAAACAGTAGGTTGCATTATTCTAATTTTGAAAGATTATTTAATTTTTATTATTTAGATATGCTGGTAGCAATTATGTCTCTCCTGATTGAGGCAGCTGTACTCACTATTTCTGTGCTAGAAGATAAAATCATCTTTGTGGGCATTTCTGCATTTACTTTAACTGTAAATAATAAACACTGCATAAAATGGAATGAATGCATACAAATACTTCCAGTCTTGGATGCACATTCCCAATGTGAAAAGTTCCAAAATGGAGTTAGTCAGCCCTGGGGTCCCTTCCAACCCAAAGAATTCTATGATTCTATTTATTTCAGTGATTCTTTTTACGATCTTAAGAATAAAAGAAAGTCAGATGTTATACTTCCTCATCTTCCATTTTGTCTCTTGTTGCTATTTTATTTCACGTGTTATGGAGAAGATGCTAATTAACATTCAGAAAAGGATAGCAGTGATTTCATTTGATATTGCATGCATAGCATATTTAGACTAATATATATGAATGTTACTATAATACAATGTCAGATTTAGATAATTTTATACCAAAATATGAACAAATGTATGTGTTAATGTATGTGTTTCCTTGCTGAAGTTTAAATTCTAATTACATTTAAACTGTGAAGTGTAGGAGATGTCATACTGTGCTACAAAAGGAAAACAATGAATTCTGCCATTACTTACACTTCATGCATCCTTGATAGTGAAATTTGTGAAATATGGGCAGGATTATTTTCCAGTAACAAATGAGTGTTCTAGAATACAAAACAGAGAGGTAAGTCTAGCAAACATACAACAGTTCAGTAAGATTTTGAATTTGTATTAACCTGCAAATAACTAATTTTCACATACGCATGCATAAACTTATTTGTTTTTAGAGGACTAACAGTCTGCTTCTGTTGGGCATCATGATAAATCATCTAGATTTGATCGTCTATGTAGCATTCTCTCAAGATCTTTAAAAGTAGACTCCAAGACTTAGCCTCGACTCAATCTATTCTACAGTGATGTCTTTCTAATTTTTGGTAATTTTCTGAAGCGAAGAAATCACAAGAACCTTTCTGAAACATTTCTTTCTTTATATAGTAATTCAGACACTGATTTTCACTTTTTGAATTACCTGTGCAACCTGGTCTAGGGAGCCTGCTTAGTCAGGAGTGTTGGACTAGATGATCTCTGGAGGTCCCTTCTAACCCCTACACTTCTGTGATTCTTTTTATAAGTAAACAAGTTCAACATGCTTCATCTGGAAGTGAAACTACCTACATCTCATATAAATTATTAAATATTAATTTATGTGTGTAATTGTCTATTTTCTTTCTGTCAAGTGTAACCAACCTACAATTATTCTGTGTTGCACACTCTGGCCACAAAGGCACACTAGCAGAATGGGTGAAGCACCAATAAACCCTCACCAGCAAAGGAAAAAGAGGGCAGGCCAAAAAGCCAATACTTCATCAGAGGAAAAATTTTATTATGCAGGATCAATACAAAAAGTAAGAAAAAGTTGCATTAAGCTTCTCCATCTCTCTCACCATTCCTTCCTGATTACTGTGCAAAATGTTTTTTCATTCTGCATTTTTTTGAAACAAAATGCTTTTTACTATGTAAGTGTCATACTGCTTGTTTCATGCAAATAATTATCAACATAAATATACCGACTTGCAGGATTATCAGTACAGTTATCTTCCACAACTGTAGTACCAGCAAAACCAACCAAACAAACAAATAAAAGCCAATCCATACACTTTTCTTGTTTACACGAATACCACGTCTAGCAGAAGCAACTGGATTATAATACAGACTCTGACTCTTCTGGCCTTAAGCTGGTACAACGCGGAAAGGTTAGATATAAACTAACTCCTTTCAGACTCTTGGGCACAGTAAATTAGTGTCATAGATAGCAAAAGAAAGGTGTGAGACTTCTGAATCTCCCACTTTTCTTCCCTTAGGAACAAAGGGAATCTTTAACATCCATCATTCACAATTAACATCTGTCACTCCACCTGTCTTTTAGAATACTAAAATTGTTAACTGAAGAGTAGGAATAATTATCCCTGTGCCTTTTACTGGATAAATGATTTTTGTACAATTTCTGAGCAATTCAGTGTTCATGATCCCACAGTTGATTTTTCTTTTTCTTTTTTTTCTTTTATAAAGCAGAGATTTTGAAGACTGACTCTGGTACAACTTTTTCAAAGTATCCTGAATTTTACAGATGAAAAGTCTCATAAAAATGCTTATAAATGTAGATTTTCTGATAGATCACTTGGTGAAAGAAGGCAATTGCTCTCTAATGTAACCAGTGAGCAAGGTATATAACTGTGTTATGAAGGTTATTTATTCACAGGTACTCATTCACAGAAGGTCATTCACAGAGTATAGTATGGTAGCAGCTGAAATTCTCAGCTCCTCTTCTCCAGGAGCAGAATTCAAAATCTCTTGGGCTCTTCCAGTGACTTCAGCCTATCCCAGACAAGTTCACTAGATTCTGGAAATCTACTGTATTCTCCACTTCATTGTGGGGTTGAGAAACTAATTTGGCAAGAGAAAATGGATTTAGTTAATATGCAATTAAAATAGTCATTTAGGCTTGCCTTTTGGCTATGCTGTAATTTCCTCAAACGTCTGTAGATATTTCTTATGTGACATAGAAGCTACTCAAAAGCTGAAATCTTCTTTGACTGAGTCTATATCTTGTGTCTGTATGCTCAAAATGCAACTATTATGCTGACAAGTAATGTTATTCCAGAAAATGTGCCATGCATTGTTAATAGAGGTATCCAAATTTTGCATATTAAAGTATTTTTCCTTTGCTTTTTTACTAAATTAAGAAGCAATTAAGTGGGTTTTTGTTTGTTTGTTTGTTTGTTTGTTTGTTTTTAATTTAATCAGGGCTGCGACAATAGGATCCTCTTCCCAAGGAATATATTGCTCAGCCATGTAGTCTAAAGGCTTTCCTCTGAGACTTTTTTCCACTGTTATGGCTTTGGAGTTGTTTTGATTATAGTTAACTATCTGAGTACACGTGGGATGAGCCAACAAGCAAGCTGACAATAAGATAATCAGTGTGAGTTTGGTCATGGGAGAAATTAGGTTCTTTCATGTGCAAGATTGTTTGGAAAGAGTTTTAATCTCAAAGCAAGAAGTCATTCAGTTTTCTACCCCTTAAAAAGTGTGGGTTATAAGCTCCCTTATACTTCTGTGCTAGAAAGCTATTCTAGAAAGATTTTCTCCTTATGGTTGCTTGCAGAATACATTTATTTCTCCCAGACTCTCCATCACTGGCTCTCTAGGGACCTTGCTTTGTTAAGTGAGAGGGCACTGAGCTGTCTCTGGTCATTGGATACCCTTAAAATTAAGCAAATGAGTCCTGGCTGCTGAAAAATTTCTCTGAAAAATTCTGGCTTGCTTAGAACAAGATTATCAGTTGTATGAAATATATACTGGATATTTATCACTGTTCATTACAACCACCTTTTTAGCAATCAGGTTAAAAGAAAGACAAATGAAAACATCTATTCACAATATATGCAAGTAACAGAGCAACAAGGAAGAGTAATTATACTAAATTTACTTTTACTCGAGATTAGTTCCAAAAGGCCTCTCTCCACACCCATTTAATACCAGTTAGTAACAATATCTCATGCATTCAACAAGTCAAATCTTAATTCATTTCCCACACAGGCACTGCAGAGAATCTTCAGCTAAGAATGAACCTTACATCCTTTGTAATCTTCAAAAGCCACCTAGGCTTGGTACAGGGCAACCTGCTCCGTGTCCCTCTTTGAGTCAGGTTCTTGCATCAGAGGACCTCCAGAGGTTTTTTTCCAACTGCAATCATTCTGTGATTTTGTAACTCTTTAATTCTTGAATCCTTTAATTCTGATATTATGTGCTTATCACTCCTTTTTTTCCCCAACATACACTAAAATTCAACACTTCTTTCTCCTTGTTAAGCTCTGATTTATACAGGAAGCTGTTTGAATATTTGTTGTGGGTTAACAACACATTGTCCTAATGGCACGTTGGAAGGTAAGTGATAGTATTTTGCATGCATATTTGAACTACTGGAAAATTATGAACCATAAAGACGAAAACTGTGAAAAGGTAAAATGACTTTTCCCAGTCAGTAAGATAAAGTGTAAGAAACAGTGCAAAATATTCACCATAAAATTCAAGATAAGAACTATGATTCACGCAAGAATACAGTGGGATGACTTCCTGTAATCTTTATCTTCATTTTTGAATGAGAATAGATTTAGACTGATTGAAGGAATCCCCAACCATACCCTAAGGTCTGTCATAACTATCAGGAAAATAGAACCCTTTGAATAAAGTATATTCAAGTAATCTTGTTGAATCAAATAAATACTTGACTCATGCCATTAGATTCATCTGATGCGTCAATGCCTTGAGAATTGTCAAAGTACACAGAAGAAAGGAATGGAATGTCCTTGATCTGCAATTTGACATAATCCCCTGTACTTACAGAGTAAAGTAAAAATGACAGTGGTAAAGCAGTTGAAAAGGATGCTTATCAGCTGGTTGGAAAAACAATATATATACCAGATTATGTGAATTGGATGAGTTGGCTCTTGAGGCATTCAGTATGCAGTTTTCTCTAACCTGGACTCTGTTGCCAAGCCATTTCACCCTGCAATTGCTTTTCAGCCAACTCACACATCCCAGTTAAAGTAAATCATTCTTTTAAATAAAGAGCAGAATATTTAGAGAATAATTTTCTTTTGAAGTTAAAGAGGTGATTTCACATTTATAAGGTACTTAGGTTTTACTTCAGAATTCTAATGTAGTTGATCTATTTGCATAAGTGACATAATCTTTTAATTACATTTTCAGCAAAGGACAACAAGCAGCTTAGACAGATTTCTGCTGCCTCATAAGCAAACATCTGCTCCTTTAGGATAGGGAACTTGTTGCAATCATTTGTATCCAGATGGAAGACATGGAACAAAGAACTTTGAATTGCTATGAGTGCTTGGCATAAGAAATTTTTGTAAGAACCTATTTCTACAAACTCGTTGCTTGTGCAGTATGCTGCACAAACACAAAACCAGAAACATCTGTTTTGGACCTTTTTCTCACATATGTTCTGCTGATCTGGTCTGTATTTATAATAATATCACAGTTGAAGGAAGGAGGTTATTATTATGTTCATAAGTTTAAACAGGGAAGATAGAGGTTCATGTTAGCTGTATACTTGATGAACATCAGCTTTGCGAAACACAAATTTATTGGATTAAACTAAGTAACAAATAATGTGTTTAGATGCATTGGTTGATTTCTTCAATTTATATACTCTGTTTATCTGTTATCACAGTAAGGGTTGACGGAAGCATATTCATGTTGCTGGTATGACACATCTCTAATATTAGACTTATAAAAGTTAAATGGGTATTTGAAGATAATTGTTTAGGCAACTCTTGGAAATAGAGGGAGACAGATACCTCTAGAGGTTGAATTAGTCCACTCAGGAAAAAAGTATGAGGTGAAGTTTCTTCAGAGTACATCTATTTCTCCATTGATCAGAAAGGCAATAGGTTCATCAACTTCATTGCTAAATGTGCAGATGGTACATCTCAAAAATGTGGGGTAAAGGGGTCCAGGAAGCCTGGGTCCTCCTCAAGACGGAAATCTTAAAGGCACAGGAGCAGGCTGTCCCTGAGTACCGTAAGTCAAGCCGGAGGGGAAAAAGACCAGTGTGGATGAACCGAGATCTTTTGTTGAGACTCCGGGAGAAAAAGAGAGTCTATGTCCTCTGGAAGATGGGACAGGCTACTTGGGGAGACTACAGGGAACTTGCCAAGATTTACAGGCAGGAAGTTAGAAGTGCAAAAGCCCAGCTTGAACTTAGACTGGCTACTGCAGTAAAGGAGAACAAAAAATCCTTTTATAAATATATTAACAGTAAAAGAAGAACTAAGGAGAATTTCCCTCCTTTACTTGATGCGGCAGGGAATGTAACCACAGAGGATAAGGAAAAGGCTGAGGTTCTCAATGCCTTCTTCACGTCTGTCTTTAATAGACAGACCAGTTATCCTCAGGATACTCCTCGTCCTGACCTGGAAGTCTGGGACGAAGCGCATCATACACCCCCTGTGATCCCAGCAGAGACAGTCAGAGACCTGCTCCTCCATCTGAACTGCCACAAGTCCATGGGGCCAGATGGGATCCACCCAAGGGTGCTGAGGGAGCTGGCAGAGGTGATTGCCAAGCCGCTTTCTGCCATTTATCAGCATTCCTGGTCATCTGGAGAGGTCCCGCAAGATTGGAGTCTTGCCGATGTGACTCCCATCTACAAGAAAGGCCATAAGGAAGATCCGAGGAACTACAGGCCTGTCAGCCTGACCTCGGTATCAGGGAAAGTTATGGAGCAATTGATCTTGAGGGATATCACACGGCACGTGCATGGCAATCAGGGGATCAGACCCAGCCAGCACGGGTTCACAAAGGGCAGGTCGTGCTTGTCCAACCTCATCTCCTTCTACGACTGTGTGACCAGACTGGTAGATGAGGGAAAGGCTGTTGATGTAGTCTACCTGGACTTCAGCAAAGCCTTTGACACGGTCTCCCACAGTATTCTCCTGCAGAAGCGGGCAGCCCATGGTGTGGACAGGTTCACTCTTCTCTGGGTTGAGAATTGGCTAGAGGGCCGTGCCCAGCGGGTAGTGGTTAATGGAGTCAAGTCCAGCTGGCGTCCTGTCATGAGTGGTGTCCCCCAAGGGTCGGTATTGGGGCCTGTCTTGTTTAATATCTTTATTGATGACCTGGATGAGGGGATTGAGTGTACCCTCAGTAAGTTTGCGGATGACACCAAGTTGGGAGGATGTGTTGATCTGCCTGAGGGTAGGGAGGCCCTTCAGCGGGATCTGGATAGGCTAGACAGTTGGGCTGAGGTCAATGGGATGAGGTTCAATAAGGCCAAGTGCCGGGTCCTGCACTTTGGCCACAATAACCCCATGCAATGCTATAGGCTTGGGGCAGAATGGCTTGAGGAGTGTATAGAGGAAAAGGACCTGGGGGTGTTGGTTGATGCTCGGCTCAATATGAGCTGGCAGTGTGCCCAGGTGGCCAAGAAGGCCAATGGCATCCTGGCCTGTATTAGGAATAGTGTGGCCAGCAGGAGCAGGGAGGTGATCATCCCCCTGTACTCAGCTCTGGTGTGGCCGCACCTCGAGTACTGCGTTCAGTTTTGGGCCCCTCACTACAAGAGAGACATCGAGGCCCTGGAGCGTGTTCAGAGAAGGGCAACAAAACTGGTGAGGGGTCTGGAGCACAGGTCTTACGAGGAGCGGCTGAGGGAGCTGGGATTGTTTAGCCTGGAGAAAAGGAGGCTCAGAGGAGACCTCATCGCACTCTACTACTTCCTGAAGGGAGGCTGTGGTGAGGAGGGGGTCAGCCTCTTCTCCCAGGTAACTAATGACAGGATGAGAGGGAATGGCCACAAGTTGTGCCGGGGAAGATTTAGATTAGACTTGAGGAAAAATTTTTTCTCTGAGAGAGTGGTCCGGCACTGGAATGGCCTGCCTAGGGAGGTGGTTGAGGCACCGTCCCTAGCGCTGTTCAAGAAGCGTTTAGATGAGGTGCTAAGGGATTTGATTTAGTAGCTTGGTGGGTAGGGATGGTGGTGTGAGGATGGTTGGACTAGATGATCTCGTAGGTCCTTTCCAACCTAATGTATCTATGAATCTATGAATCTATGAAAAAGATAATTACCATCCACTTTCTCTCTATTACCAACGGTTTTTTAAACATTCCTCCTGTTTATGTCCTGATAAATCAGTTCTGGTTAGTCATTGGAATGCAGGTACAAGAGGTTGCTCCAAAAGTAATGTCCCCTCTTTATTTCCACAGAAACAACAGATCGAAAGTGCACATTAACAGTATCAGATACAGCAAATTCTCAGATACAAGACACTATTCTTCAACAGTATCACTTCCATTAGCTGTGCATTTTTGCCAATCATGAACAAGAGATTACATGCCACAGTTGTAAAAATCTGCATGGCTGCCTGGAACATGATCTGTCTTTCATGTCATTGTTGCCGCTTCTGAAACATACCACCAACCATCTCACTGAGCTCACATCCACTCTTTGGTCTCCATAAACATTCATCAGGTGTTGATGGATATCAGTGGGTGCAATTTTTTCTGCATGGAGGAATTCAGTTCCATACCTTTGCTTCATACACAACCCCACGTCAGATGCCATTTTGTCAGACTGACACTTTGCTGCCAACTGTTGCACGGCAACAAAAGATAAAGGAGCGCTGGTGAGAAGGTTTAATCTCTACTGTCATACCAACAATGTCCATTTCTGATGCTCTGCTCTAACATGATAAATAAGAGGCATTACTTTCAGAGTAGTCATTGTACTCCCCATCTTTTTCTTCCTTAACTCTTCTGACATCATTTTATTTCATTCAATGCATTATATAATATGAAGGTTTCTTCCAGGTATGGATCCTGAGAAGTCTGCTTAAGAAGGCAAGGCTCATGATTTCTTTCAGGATCTGCTATTAGCTCACAAATTTCTTTTCCCTCCTCATTCAATTTCAAGTATGTAATAACAGATTTGCTGTAAGTGTCATGTGAAACATGCATCAGAAACCATTAATATACAAGCACACGAATAAGAATCCAGAAAAAGAATTTTAAAGGTTTTGGATAAAATAGTTTGTGCACAATTTCCCGTGTTAATCTGCAGATATCTAATTGCCTTAAGTATCACATGTTTTTGGGATATTTTATCTGATAATTAAATATTATGAGAGAGTTTGTAAATCTATTGACAATAATAGTTAAAAGTTCACCAAAGTAGCATTTTAATTTTCTACTTACGGGCTTAGATTTTTCATCTGTAGGTGTTTTGTCAAGGAAAATAAAATATATTTTATCTGAAAATAATATCCTTAGTGGGACAATAAATATTGTATTTAAAAATCTGTGAAATCAAATGTTTTTGCAGCTAAATTATTCTGATTTTATTTTTACTGAATATTATTTCTGTGTGAAAAAGCTTGCCATCAGGAATGATTGTCTAATACCTACTGAACCAAGTTTTCTGGAAATTCATGAGGAAGGCAAGTAAAAATTTACAATCAATAGCAGAAAAAACTTAATATTATGCTTCTTACTAGTGTCTGCTTACAGAACTGTTACTAGAAATATACCGTTGTCATGACTCATATTAACTGGCCCCCCGAAAATATACTAACTTCATGTGGAATAATCAGAATCAGAAACAGCACTCTGAAGCACTGTGAAAGGTGTACTATGTGGCTTATTTTTCATACTCTACTTTTGGTGCATTTGTTTTGCTGTCTAGTAATTACAGCAATCAATCCTTGTCTTCCAACTTTATTGATGCTTCTCTGTAAACAAAGATTCCCAAGCATCTCTTCCCTTGTTGCAGAAATGTAGCTGGAGCTTCAGACTATCAAAATGACACCTCTCCAGGTGAAAGTAGAAGAGAAACCTATAAAATCATAACAATTATAAAAGTACCAATTGTGTTTTAAAATTATCTAGAACATACATTAAATGCAAGGCTTTCAGTAATGTACTAGGAACATTTTAACTGTGCCATTAGGATGCATATTTCAGTGTAGTCACAAATATTAATTGAGCCCAGAACGTTGATGAAAGCTGAGTAGAGTTCAGGCCTGAAGTAGTCTGCTTCACAATTTACTTCTGATTTCTTGGTATTTCAAAAGGTAAAGAGAGATCTCACGAAGACATAGCATTTGATTCAAATGCAATTTTCTAAGCTTAATCTATTCACCTTAGGCTCCCTCTTTATAGTCGAGACAGAAAAATAGAACATGCACCATTGAACAGATTCACTGATGATATAAAGAAAGGGCTGATTCTGTTTCCTGAGGATACTAAGTTTTTCTGGGTGATAAAGTTGGGGACTAGAAAGAACTTCAAAAGGGACCTTAGAATATTGAGTAACTGATAGAATAATTTAGCATAGATTAAATGTAAAATGGACTGCATGGGGGAGAAAAAGGAATCAGCTTCATTCACACAGGGATGATACTGAGATTTCAGGAATTAAGTTTTGGCATTACAATTGGCAGTTCTTTTAAAAAAAACTGTCTCAGTGCTCAGCGATGACCAGAAAATTGTAGCAAAAGTTAGGCTTATAAATAGAGGAATAGATTAAAATGAGGGATGGAGGAAGGAAGGAAGGAAGTTTTTTTCATAAAATACATAAAATGTGAAAGTATTACTACAAATTTAATTGTTTGACAAAACGGTTACAACAGTGCATTAGAGAAAATCCATAAAAATCAGTTAAACTAAAGAACTAAAGACCATCTCTGACTTGGAAAACCACAGACATGTATATCCTTGGACTGAGAGAGAATTCAGAAAAACTATTACTGCATTCTTGTCTTGTTCTTGTATTCTTCTCTTGGCATCCTCTGCTGCCCACTCTCAGAGAGGGAAGGCTATGCAATGTCAAGTTTTTGTCTAGTTCAGTATGTCTTCATGATATTACATTAGATAAAATCATCCAGAAGGAACGTCTATAACTTATTACTAAGTCTTAGATAAGATGCTGAGATAATTAGGCTTGTGATTCTTAGCTGCCAGGAACATTTAAGCACGATGTTATAGCATGATTAATAATAAAGTTGTTAGCAGCTAAAATATTGAGGAAATAACTTCAAGAACTGGAGTAAGGCTTTCCAACCAGAGTTTCCTATTATTATATATGTAGGTCGCCCTGAAAGTAATGGCTGCTAACAGATACAAAGAGCACTATTTGATTGAGCTAATTCTCAGCTACAAAATAGAATTTTTCAACATAGTGATGGCCATCATGAGCTGTGTTTTCACTAGTGCCTGCACAAGAGCCTGCATGCAATACTCATAAAAATTTATGAGGCCATCCTGAATGTGACTTGTTCTTTATGTCACTGTCACCTCTGATGAAATGCACTCACTACCTTACCGTGTTAGCATCCACTTTTTGGTTTCAGTAAACATTCAGAGTCAGTGAATGTCAGTAAGTGCATTTTTTCCACATGGAGGAATTCAATTCCTCAGCTTTGCTTCATATGCCCTTCCATGACAAACATCATTGACCTGGACAGGCTGGAGAGTTCGGCAGAGAGGAACTGGATGAGGTTTAACAAGAGCAAGTGTAGAGACTTGAACCTAGGGAGGAATAACTGCATGTACTGGTACTGGTTGGGGGAAGATGTGCTTTTGGAGAGGAGCTTTGAGGAGAAGGACCTGGGTGTCCTGGTGGATAACAAGGCTGGCCATGAGCCAGAAGTGTGCCCTGATGGCTGAGAATGCCAGTGGTATCCTGGGGTACACAAAAAAGGGTGTGGCCAGCATGTCAAGTAAGGTAATCCTCCCCCTCTACTCTGCCCTAGTGAGGTCTCACTTGGAGTATTGTGTCCAGGTCTGGGCTCGCCAGTAAAAAAAAACAGAGATCTCCTTGAAAAAGTCCAGCAGAGCATCACAAAGATGATAAAGGCTGTGGAACACCTTCCTTACGAGGGGAGGCTGAGAGACCTGGGTCTGTTCAACCTTGAAAAAAGAAGACTCAAAGGGGATCTGATCCATATCTATAAATATCTAAGAAGCAGGAGGCAAAGGGATGAGGCTTCTCAGCAGCATGTAGTGACAGGACAAGGGGAAATGACCACAAACTGATGCATAGCAAGTTTTGCACAAATGTGCATAGGAACTTCTTCACAGTGAGGGTGATGTAGCCCTGGAACAGACTGCCCAGAGAGGTTGTGGAGCCTCGTTCTCTGGAGACGTTCAAGATCTTCCTGGATGCCTACCTCTGGTGGTATACCTCATGGTATAAGGAGCCTGCCTTGGCAGGGTGGTTGGACTCGATGATCTCTGGAGGTCTCTTCCAACTCTTATAATTCTGTGATCTTGTGATTCCGTGATTATGCTTTTAGACTTCCCCTCTACTGCCATATAATATAACATAAATATAAAAATATTGCTTTTATTTGAGAGCTTTATATTATTTTAGCTGGGCCCAAAAAGTTGTGGTCAATGGAACTAAATCCAGCTTGTGGACAATCATGAGTTGCATCCCCCAGGGCTCACTGGGGCCATTCCTATTCAACATTTTTATCAGTGATCTTGATGAGGGAAACAAGTGCACCCTCGGTAAGTTTGCAAACAACAAGTTGGGAGAGAGTGTTGTTCTGCCAGAGAGTACAAGGGTACTACAGAGGGGCCTGGATAGATTAGATCAATGGGCCAAGGTAAGCTGGATGAATTTTAATATAACCAAGTGTCAGGTACTTCAATTTGGTCACAACAACCCCATACAACCCTATAGGCTTGGTGAGGAATGGTTGGAAAGCTGCCTGACAGAAATGAACCTTGGTGTGCTGATGGACAGTTGGCTGAACATGAGCCAGCAGTGTGCCTGGGTGGCCAAGAAGGCCAATGGCATCCTGGCTTGTGTCAGGAATGGTGTGGTGAGCAGGACTAGGGAGGTAATCCTCCCACTGTAGTAGGCACTGCTGCAACTCCACCTTGAATACTGTGTAGTTTTGGGCACCTCAGTACAGAAAGGACATTTATGTACTGGAGCAGGTCCAAAGAAGGACAGTAAGGCTTGTGAAGGGATTGGAGAATTTGACCTACAAGGAGAGACTGAAGGAACTGGGGCAGTTTTGTCTGGGGAAGAGGAGGCTGCAAGGAGACGTTATTGCTCTCTTAAAATACCTGAAAGGTAATTGCAGCGAGAGCAGGGTTGCCAAACAACCCATTTCCAAAAAATCCTGCATTTACAAGCAGATCTGTACATTAGCAATAAAACTGATCTGTTCCTTTTCCAGTCACTGTGAATTCTGCACAAACATACAGTAAACAATCTCTTCACACTGCCCACCTGTGCAGTACATGTTGGTGAACTGGATGTGTGCCTGTATTTTTGTCTAGGTTTACACAGACATACAGACAGATGTCTTAAATCATATTTCCTTTCCATATGCTCCAATTCATAGCCAAGGATCAAGGTACATCTGTTTTGCATAGCTGGTGCACCTACTACATACTAAGAGGCAAGAGAATTTTTTTTAGCCCTAAGAAGAGGAGAGGTTTGTTTATTTCTGTCTTCTGCTACTTAATGGGAGGGAAGAGAAAATGGATCTGTTTTTTTGTGTGGTTATTTCCAAGCTCAGAAACCCTTGTTGGATTTCAGTCTGATTATCCAAATAAACATTTGGCATTAGAAACACTGTGATCTGAAGGCCCTCTGATTTTTCAGTTCAATTAATTATGTTATTACAAATCAGTGTTGAAGGAATGATTTGAATTAGATTTTTTAGAAAAGTGTTTTTTTTTTGTTTTTTTTTTTGATCTGGAATTGCCAATCATAGATTTTCTTCCAAAAATTTGACTGTTTTAAGCTATTATTAATTAAAATACTAATCTCAAAGAGTAAGAATGTATATATATTCAGTGCCCTAATAGATATACAGATACTAGTAGAACTTAACTCATTTGTTTGCCTTCAATGTTCTACCTCTTTTACTCTCTGTATGTAGTATAGAATAATTATGGTCTCTCAAAGCCTAATTAAGCAGTAGGATTTAGATTCTAAGGGCATTTTTAGGCACATAGCTACCAGTGAATTTCAATAGAAAATTATAGTTCTGTATTTCTGATTAAAGGAATACCAGCATTTAGAATCAGGATTTAGATGAAAATACAGGGATCCGTTCATTTTCTTTGATTATTCCCAAATAACCTTTTTCTTTTCTGTAACACAAATGCCACATGAATCATTTGTTTAAGTCTTAGAGATAACCAAACATAGAAAATTCCTGTCTTCGTACTTAGGGTACTATTTTTCACATCTGTATGAAACTTTTGTGAACAATGTTTGTTGATATTAGCTTACACTCCTTTCCTGAGATATACAGAATATATTCAGAGGTTTTGTTGTGGCTCCTGACATTTGGGAAATTAATCTTCTGTCAACATTGCTAGATTAAAAAATATGTATGGTGGCACTACTTCCGTAATTATCTCTCAGAAAATACAGCACAATAAAGAAAGGGAAAATGCCCAGGGAGACCTTTCATTTCCCAGAGAATGTTGTACTGCTTTCAGACAGATACAAATGTTGGTAGGAGTCTACATCTACACAGATGACGGTAGAGGACATTATGTGTGTGATGCTCCTGGTATAAGTTACTATAAAACAATCACATCTCAACTTATTAGTCTGGCAACAAACTCCTACATAGTTTCAACTGTATAAATTCCCTAGATTTATTGAGTTGTTGCAAAGATAGAACATTCAATCGCCACAAGGAGTTGAAAAGTACTGTAGATATCACAGTATTTTCAGATTTTCCTGCGAAACATGTAATCTTTTTGGTTGTTTGGCTGACAAATTTTGAGCTTCCATTTGCTACCTATTGTCTGGACATACAAGAATTCTCTTGTTGATCTGTTAGCAGGGCCTCTGCCCTAGGGCAGAGTCGTTTGGGGTCAAACTTGCTCAGCAAACAATATATGAAGCAGAGATTCATATACACACAAACAGGACAGCAACACCAATGCCTTTTCAAGAAAGATCGTTGGCAAGATGCGAGGCAGAGGATGATACAGTGTGGTTCCTAGTAGTGTCACCATCACTCACTCCTGAGCGAGAACAGAAAGTATCAAGAAAATGAGAATGAGAGGGAAAAAAGAAGGAAAACAAACAAAAATCATTGGGCAAACAATAGAACCCCTGTAAAACACAAAGTCATTTATCAAAGACCTTAGGTTGTAAATGGAGGAAAAGTGGATTCTCTGAAATGTTATTTGTTTTTCCAGGGCTACATTTGTATGAATCAGTGACTAACTCTGTAAACACTATCATTAAATGAAAATTTTGCTTAAATAAATTTAAATGTAATAATGCAAGAGTTGATTATCTAGAATTTACCTTGAATAGCTTTTATTACATCTTTGAAGTTCACCTGCAAGAATCTCCTTTCTTGGTTATATCAGTCAGTAAAAATGAGAGTTTACAATCTTTAATGTGTCTCTAGACACAAGTAAAACACACAGTTATAGACAGATAATTTATATATGTGAAAAAATTCTAAAAGCATTACTTGATTCCATAGAGTGTAAAAATGTGAAATCCACGAGTCCAACTGTAATATAAATAAATAATGATTGCAATCTGTAATAGTTGTAGCAATAATAATAATAGTATTGTCAGTCAACACTGACATTGAAATGCTGAAAGTGATGAGGGAATTGAATACACAACGTATATAGGTCACTCCTAAAGTAATGCCTCCTATTTATTTTCATAGAAATTACAACAAAGAGCACAGTAACACTATCTGGTAAGGAAAATTCTCAGTGACAAAACACTATTTTTCAGCAGCCATCACAATAAGCTGTGCATTTTTACCAGCAATGAATAAGAGACTGCATGCCGCACACACAAATACCTGCATCAACAAAGTTACCCACTATTTCACAGCTGATATGACACTGTAATTGCTGGGAAAATATTGCCCATTCAGTCCAACTTTCACTGTGCCAAAATCCACTGTTTGGTCTCTATAACATTCAGGAAGTATCAATGAATATTAGTAGGAATAATTTTTTCCTCACAGAGGAATTCAGTTCCACACCTTCGCATCATATGCAATTCCATGTCAGATGGTCTCTGTTGCCATCAGTCAGATGGTAACAAAATGTAATGGAATATTAGTGGGAAGGTTCAGACTCTACTTCCATACCACCAACATAAGCCTCTGATGGCACAGGCCAAACTAATGAATTAGAAGGCATTATTTTTAGAGCAGCCCTTGCAGGACCTATAAAATTTATTCCATTCTGTAGTTGAGGGAATGAAGTTTTAAGTAGAACTTTCTACTCCTTTCCATTGATGCCTTCTCCTGAGAAATGTCAAACCTAGCAGGTTCACAGTTTAAATCCCTTTGTAAATTCACTTTGTATTTCAATTCAACTGATAAATGCTTAGTAAAGGCAATAAAAAAAACTGATTATTTTTTTTTTCCATGACATCTTTTTAAGTAAAGGATTATTGTGCAGGGATCCTTCATCATGTAACCAACAGAGAGATGACAGGAGATGCAAGTAAAAAATGTATAAATTGTAATTAAAACAGGAACTCGTATATGTTTTTTTAATCTGAAGAATCCTGCAGCTATTTCCAAAATGCCTGTATTTTTTTACTGGATCACTTGGATGTGTAATGTTATTCTTCTTTTACACAAGAATAGTGCACTATTTAGCTCCCAAATAAGAAAATACACCACCAACATGATTTCAGTGATCCATAGCCTTGTGTAAGTCATCTGCAGAGGGTGAATTTTACCCTGAGGGAAGGTTGGGTAGTACATTATGTATTTAAATGAATGGCTCGTTTTGAAAATTCTCAGAATAACAACACTACAGGGCATTCTGTACAGGGACATGCAAATATTTATCCATGAACTGGCTCTGTGATAATGAAATACTTACCAGATGTGCAACTTTTATAATTACCAAGCCATTCCTGTGTGGTAAATAGACATACAATATCTAGCCTTGTTTCAAAATCTGTTTCAAATAGCGCCTTATACACCTGTAGGATTTGTACTTAATGGTGAAGCAGGATTACTTTTTTTGCAGTGTAGGGTACCCAATCTGTTGCCTGTGACTTATTCAGTTTATAATTCTTTGATTAGATTGATAACTCTGTCTTGACCATTCAATATACTCCTGCAAGTCAGTGAATATACAGTATACAAGACAACAGAATGTTATAGAAGTCATTGCCTTTCTAAAGCCAGGTCAGAATCTGTTTGCCTGCTTAGACTGTAGTTATTTTTTCCACTGTTTTATTACTCATATCTGTCTGGCAAAACAAAAGAATGTAGTCTAATGCAGACAAAAACAAACAGAAATACTTTGATGTACTCCGCTGTTATTATTGCCCTTTTTTATACTATTGTATTGCCTCCTGCAGGATTTTATTGGTAGTACTGGAAAATGAGTGCATACCTCTCTTCTCATCTGCAAACCATCATCCTGAACCTGTGCAAATACAAATTAAAGCAAATTTCGACATGAATTTGCAGTTCCTTCAGATGCTGTTTCTGTTTGTATTATATGTTTTCTATCTCTCAGTGACATTCCAGTGAAAGAAAAAGAATGGAAAAATTAAAGCTTTGTATTTTAATGTTTCCTTGTGTTTTATTTTTTTTTAAGTGTGTTTTTTGTAAATTAAAATATAACACTTGAATATTTCCATTTTTCTTTTCAAAGCTAAGTATGAACGGTCCTTCATATCAGTCTATGACCTCCAGAATCAAGAATGATGCCATCAAACACCTTGTCATGGAATATCCTCACACAGGATTCTCTTTCTTCCTAAACTAATGAAATATATTCCTGATTAAGAACAGGTATCTGTGAGAAGTAAAAAAACTATTGATGTTGTCTACATTTTAGCTATAAATTAAACATGGGGAGGGTGGAATTTTAATCCCTGATCTTCGGGACAAGATTCCTTGGGATTGTTGCAGCTCAAGCAGCATATATTGGTCTTTTCTACCCCTTTTACAGTGAACTTCTCGAGGTTAAAAAAAATAGTTCTCTCAGTCTCTTCTCATAAGTAATATGTTCCAGCCTCCTAAAGCTCTTTGTACCACAGTTGCTCGACTTTGTCTTTTTCTCTTTTATTGGATCAAAGCTGGACACAGAATCACATATGTGATCTAATAAATGTTAAAGACAGGCTTATAATCCCTTTCTTTAACCTGCTGGCTGCATTTTGAAGTCAAACAACCTCTAAGTTCCCAGTCAGCATTAGTGTAGAGATTAATTCTCTCCCAAGTCCAACATTTCATACTTGAACTTCACAAGTTTTTTTGTCACCTTCCCCCAGTAGTATAGCTCATTTGAGCAGTAATCCTGGCCTTCAATGTATCAACTATTTCCTTAATGTTTCTGAAATGTTTCTGAGCATGTTCAGGTGCATATAGATATTTAGGGATTTTCAGGATGAGTGAGCACCTGATTCCACAGAAATCCTTCACTTACATGCAGGCACTTAGTTATGCTTCATGCATAACCTAGTAGTTGGTCTCTCATGCTTAACCTCTTCATGCTTCAGTTCAGTATTGGAAGTAAAAAGGCATTATAGAAATAGTTGCTTGTTGTAAGGACATTTGTTCTACCAAATGTCATTTCCAAAGCTTAAAAATTACCGTCAAATGAAAAATAACCATATGTGTCTTCGACAAGCACTCATCTGAATGAGCATTTGAACTAAACTGGGCATCTAATCTGTTCTAAATGGATCACAACAAAAGACATTTCATGCAGTAAAATGTACTGGACTAATTTGGAATGGCTTTTTATTATGTACTTAGCTTTAAGACAATGTGTAGAATCTGACAAATTCTGCAACAATGTGACTTTCCCAGATAAAGCAAAGTAGTTGTATCACCATTTTGCTTGATCCAGTATCTTATACAAATGAACAGAGAGAAGTAAGAACAGGACTGACCCTTCATATTATGGAGTCCTACAGGTGGCATTCAAATTTCTCTATGCTAGGTTTGCTGCTATTTCACCTTTATCTCTTACATAGATACATACAAAATACAACCCCATTCACACACTGTATGAAGAACCAAAGTTATTATTTCTCTCCACTTATTTCTGTGCAAAAGAAAATGTAGTCTCTGCTGAGTGGTTGTGTGTGTACACAAAATGCACAATAGCTCAAATGCTAGTATGAGAGTAGAACATGACTGTTTTACCTTTTCCATGTGGATTGACAATTTTGACTCTTCCTATGTTAAAACTTCAAATTTCCTGCAATAAATTATTGTAAAATCAAAATCTTCTTGGCTGATATGAATTAACTCAGATGGTAAAATTACAACATTACGTTGTGATTTCCTTCATTGGACTGTTTAGTCTATAGGGCTAGATTAAAAATTCATAAATAATAGTTTATTCAATTAACTTCCCTGTTTTGGCTTTATTTTATTGTCTGCCCTAGATTGAAGACTTGTGTGCATTTTCTTTATTCAAAACTATCTTTCAGAATAAGTTTAGCAAGTAATTCTTGGTATCTGGATTATTCATGAGTGATTCTAAGACAATTGCATGCATTTTTACAGTGTTAAATAGAGTGGTTAGTTTTGAATGAAATTGTCAGCTCTAACAGTAAATTTCATCACTTAGAGTTTTATGGAAGCTAATGAAAATGTGTTGATAAAACTAAGTTAATACAGACTAAATGCTACTAAATGCCAAGGCTGTTCAACACATGTGTTGCTCACCTAGATTTCCCCTTTTTGGAAACTGACTTCATAATAACATTGCATAATTTAAAAACAAATTTTAGACTCTGTCACATGACTTTATTGAAAGAAAAGAGAAATGTTCAGATAGATACTTGTACTTATAGGCTACATGATTTTGTTGAAAGGCAAAAGCAAATTTGAAAGCAGCATTTTTCTTCTCAACCACTGCTTCAAACTAAATTGAAACTGATGGAATGAAAGGAGATTCCAGGAAAAGGGGATTTTAATATATGCGTGTGGTGCTAATACAAGAAAAATTAATAAGAAAAGTCACTTTTTATTTTATGTCAACTAATCAAATGTTACCACAACAGAAACTTGCTGTTTTTGGAAATTTCTTCCACTGGCCTTTTAATACTTGTTAAACTGATGAAGGCCT
Source organism: Callipepla californica brunnescens (assembly GCA_023055505.1). Classification (NCBI taxonomy): domain Eukaryota; kingdom Metazoa; phylum Chordata; class Aves; order Galliformes; family Odontophoridae; genus Callipepla; species Callipepla californica. The sequence goes on along the minus strand of JALIRH010000007.1, from coordinate 14,122,217 downwards.
CTCAAGCCTGTAATCAGTCTTGAAAATTTCCAGCAGACTGTAAAATCTTGTGAGCTCAGACTTGCATCCTAAATCTATTTTTTTCCTATAGAGTTGGAAAATCTCTAAGGAAAATTTCTAGCACAATCAGTTGTAAAAAAAGTATGAGACATTTGGATGTCTAATGAGAAAATTAAAACACAGGACAGAAAATCTGTAATTTTGCAACTATTTGAGTGGTAACTTCCATGTTTTGGAATGCAGGAAGTAAAAATGTGCAGTCAAGGAAGAAAATTCCAAAGAGAGCAATTTTTAATTTATTTTAGACACTGAATTAAGGGCATTAAGCAGCATTATTTTTATAACACCTATTAAAAAATGAGCTCATGACTATATGTGCTACTATTTTTTTACTGCCATAGAAATTTTATGATGTCTTTTTCTGAAATCTGTTAGGATGCTTTTTAGGATTATTTTTCACTTGCTCTTGCCATGGATGCTAGCATTCAGCATTGGCCAGGCAGAATTTGCCCTGTAAATATTAAATACAATATTTTTTGTGCAATATTAATACTTCGGATTTTTCAACTGAAGTACTCTAAGAACTTCTGTGAACAAAATTTTATCTAGAACTGAGAATTCTGTTGAGATATGAGAATGATAGATCTGTATCTTAAAAAAAAAATCTCTGTATCTTAGATAAGGACGTTTATTAGATAGTGTAAAATTGCTGAATATTACTCTATATTCCCTGAAATATTGACAGCACAATAGGTAAAAATGAGCTGAAATTCTTTTATTCTTCATTCTAGTTCTACCTAAAGAACAAACAAACAAAAACAACAACAACAACAAACCCTGCCGGAATTGCTGGAGCTGTTCAAAATTGTCAAGTTTTATTTTAAAAGCAGTTTATATAAGTTTACAGTCAAGAATGAAAATTCCATTATTAGAATTCTTTTCTAAACTTCATTGTCATACAAAGATAAAGTAAGATTAGTTGCATAGTTCTCTTCTCTGCGATATTTTGAGATCTTTTGTTTGTTTGTTTGTTTCCCTCAATTAAATCAAATCTATAGTCCCTTAATTATTTTCTTTTTCTTTTTCACTCAAGTCAGATATCGTTTCCTTTTTTTTTTTTTTTTTCTCACAATCTGATCCATCATTCCCTTCAAAATTCACATTGTTTGGCTAATAACACAATAATATCAGAAATGCAGTTTTAGAAGTTTATCTTTAAGTGAAACAGGAAGCTTCACCTTCTGACATTCTAATAAATGTTTTATCCTCCTCCAGATAGGCTGAGCCTTATATATTATCTTCTTACACAATAGCTGTACAGTAGTATAGTTGATCAAATACTGGAATGAGTCTCAAGTCACATATTTTGCTTATTAGGGTAGATTTTTGTAAAGTCTTCAGATGCCAAGGATGCTCAGGAGAACTTATTTTTGAATTACTTTCATTGTATTTTGAAATGTTAGCATACGTTTCAGTATGAAAAATAATAAAGTGAGTTTAGATTGATGATTCCCTGGGGTCTCTTTCAGTCATTATTTTGAGATTTTACAAAAGTGATGGATGGAAATAAAAGAAGTAATAGATCACGTCTGCAAAGCTAGGCCTAATAAGTGGTGCAAGTTGCCAAAAGTGTGAGTTTTGAACGTAAAAACCATCTGCAGAAGTCTATCTCACCAGTTCCTCATAGTCCAATAGTGAGAGGATACTGAAATTAGCCTTTGGAAAAGGTTGAGAACAGATCTAGAGTAACCCATTGATTGATGGCCTAATCTCATTTTCTTCCTTGCTATTGATGGTACTTTAACTGTTCTTACTGTGGGCAAGACAACACCATCATTTTTTAAGCAGGAGTCCTCATTAATATATTACTTTTTATACTTTGCAACAGATAATATCCTCAGTCTTCCTTCTCCCTCAGCATTCTATCCCTTTCTCTTGCTGTTGATTTTTTGCTTCTAAGCAAAACCTCTTTTATTTTTATTTTTTTTTTAATATTCCCTTTCCATTTACTTTTGCTTTAAGTAATTACTTGATTCATCTCAAATCCATCACACTGATAGTTGTAACTGTTCTCCCTGGAGCTGCATTATACTGCAATCTGTACTTCTCATGTACTTTCCTCCTACTTTTTTATCTTCCAGTATTTTATTTTCAACTTAACCAGTAGTGTTCTCTACTTATTTATTTAATAGGTAGCAAACATATTTGATTTACCCTCTTCATTGGATTAAATCCAAGTTGTCTGATTACTATTCAAAGTAGATAAAATGAAGTATTCTAATATCAGTAAATTTAAAACATATTTTATTACATTAGTATTACATCCTTCAAGTTTACTCATACTCAATTTGTAGCAAGATGCCCAAATTAGATTGAAAATATCTGATGTAGGATCCTATCATACTACAGAAAATTATTTGGAAATGTTAGAAAACTGAAATATAATTTGCCTATGAAATCAGAAAGTACACCTTATGCCTCTTTATACTAACTTCAGATAATTTCTCTATCTGCACTGAGAGAATAAATGTTATACCATTGACACATTTTTGCTTCTATATGACTTCAGATTAATGCTTATTAAAACGTTCAAAAATCTACACCTTGTTGCCCTATCAGCCAGTGCAGTGATTGTGCTTGCAATGTTTTCATCAAACCTCTTATTTTTGGTCTCCTTCCTCTCTCCTCTGCTAACCATCATCTTTTATATCAACATACTCCTTCGTTGCCCCAATATTTTCTTGTGCATAAGCAGTAGAGGAAAAATCATTAGATAATTTGATTTCCAGATGACCTTCAACCAATAACTACTACACTTATGTAAATGCAGATTGTACAGGCACTTACATATGGAGTACATGTTAACTACATTTATGCTAGTGCAGATACCTCTGGCAACTCGGCAAACACCTAACAAAATGTAAAGTCCCATTATTTTTAAAGCAGGGGTGGTGATAATTATTCTCACTGAAGAGACTGCAGGAAAGATTTTGTATTTCACTTACTCTAAAAATGCATTTATGTTGACTTGCATTTTACAGAACTTGATAATGTCTGTTTCATATAATTATCAGCAAAGAATTTCTGTGGTCATAAAAATCACTGTAACACAAAAAAATGCTTGATTTATCCTCTTTATTTTGCTGTTTTCTGTATTATCCCCAAATAAATTCTGCAAATCAATCTGACATACCAAATTTCTATCTGATATCCCAAATATTTAATAATTTATTGATTGAGCTAAGTTGGCCAGGGTAGACTAAATGTTAAAGGTAAGCATTGAAAAGAAAACTGAAGAAAGAGAATATATGCAAAAAATGACGTGTAGCACGATCTCAGAATTCATCCTGTCTGAACTGGGAATCCCATTTCTTTATACACCTTCTATCATGACTCCTGGGGGAAATCTGTTTTTCCCCCAGGGAATCCCAGGTGTAGCAAGCAAATTACCTCCTAACTCTGATGCCTCAATGCCATTAAAAAACCTGTCAGACATAATTATATTACATTTCTGTTCTTTGTCCGCAGTGATAACACAGAATCACTCTAAACAGAACTGAACAGAGACTTTCCATCTGTGTTTGAATGGTCACAAGAGCTGGATAATGCACATGATTTCCATACTGACAGATCACAAAATAATTTTTCATACCGGTATTTTTTTCCGAGATGATTTTGATGGGACTAATGTGAATGGTAAAAGAGCATGATAGGTGTATATTGCATTCAGTGTTAAAAATATGCAGATTTTTCAAGTGCCCCAGACTAATCTGCCTCCCAAAATAGTTTTTGATCAATAAATTATTATTTATTGTATCAATTTTTGGGTTGCAAACAAATATCTTCTATGTATTAAAAAAACAAACAAACAAACAAAAAACATTGCATTTGTGACTATGTAGGTTGTTTCCAATGAGCATCAGACCTTGCAGTAATCTATTATACGCCTGTGTTGTATATTATCTCTGGCACCAATTAGTTGTGTTCTGTGGGTTTTTGCTATTTTCTGTTTGTTGTGGTTTTTTTGTTTGTTTGTTTTCACTTTTATATTTTTAAGAGAAAGCAAATAACATCAGATCAAAGACTTCACTACCTATCCTGTCAAACCTACCCTCATTTCTTTTACTGTACCCAATTTATGTTTTTATAAGATTTAGATTTATATTCCTAAACAGATGTAAGTTTTCCAAATATAATATTTATTCTTGGGGACTAGACTTACTAACACTTTTAACTCCAACAAATTTGATTAATTTTAAGATTTCTTTCACCAGAATAGAGGGGGAAAAAGGAACTATAAGATGCTGATGAACCAGATCCTTTACCTAGAAAGATTTGAATGTGTAAAACTTCCAGTTTTATGACTTTCTAAGACAAAAATGTACACAGGTACAGAGATAAGGTAGTGAATGTGAGACATAAGATTTCAGCATTGTTGTTAAGGACAATGCTTAGGTGAATTATGGCTTGCTTTTCAAGACAGATTGTTTTTAACTTATTAACTAATTTTAACTATTGACTATTTTGTGCACTTACTTCAAGAGGCACAAAGATGACATAAGCAGAGCTGACCATGTTCCAAGCCTAGGTAATCCAAGGAATAGTAAAGCAGTTGAACATATGCAGTCAGGAATGATGCAACAATAACAATATGTTTTGCTTCTTTTGAATTTTTTGTTCCAAGCAGTATACCTTTCAAGTTCCTGTAGTCCTTCTTTTTCATGTTAAAAGTTGTGACTGACATAGAATGAGTGCTTTTAACTACTCATTGTCAGATATGCATGTTTTAAATAACAGGAAAGGATCATTTTAGTGCTTTGAAGGCTTACATCCTAGCTTCCACTGTCAATTTTAAAATAGAGCATCTTAAGTGCTCTTCTTGTACAAGTGATTTAGTGGAAGAAATAGTTCATACATTGATCCTGCAAACATTATATGCAATAATGGAAAACTCCCTGAAAAAGCTGAACAAAAAGCACAGTTAGCAGTATGATTATAACACCCATAGTCCACAATTGAAACGTCATTGTCTCATCACTTGTTTTTGATGCATCTGTTGGTACAGGAAAATGCTTTTTTGCTCCCTACTATGCTTTTTTCTTAACTCTACACTTTCTATAACTATGAAGACTATTAAGGTCAAGCTTTCCAATAAAAACTATACGACTTGATGGAAATAATCTTTTTGGAAAATAATGATGTATCATACCAGTAACTTAGAAAATATCCAAGTAGAATTAATAGTAATTTTTTCATCACAACTGACTAGTGACAGAAGTTTTGTTTTCCTTTTTAAACTTACAGGAAATACTTACACTTTGAAAGATACTTTATGAAAAACTAAAGAATATTACTCTGTACCATGAGTTACTTATGGTCATGGGCTAACCCCAAGAGGGGAAAGGATCCATGGGGAACTAAACATACACAAATATAGTTCTCACCAGTAATGACTTCTGTTATTTTTTGGTAGACTGCACTATGTTATCTGTTGTTAAAGAGGTATAACTTCATGAGGATATGGGGAATAACTGTTTCCAGGGGCACTCTGGGTAGGTGGAACTTATTAGAAGAGACTGAGGGTTCCCTGAAAGATTAAATGTTGAAAGTTCATGGAAGGCTACAGAATGATATCTCCTTCAGAGGGAACTTTTTGAACAAGCTGTGGTTGACTGTGAAATGCTGCAGAAGGCCAGGGGTTCAACATAATATCAGTCCTTACTATGAAAAATAAGCACTGTTTTTAAAGATTTACACAGGAGCTGAGTAGATTATGCCACAAACAAACAGAAAATACATAAATTAATTAATTAATAGACCTAACCTAAAAATACACCCATTAAAAGTTTCCAAATTGAAATCAGAAGGGATTCTTGAAGGTTTTGTAGAATCAATAAAATTTTCTTCATAAATTAATCTAAAATAGATGTAAATTATGATTGTTTAAGAGGGCTTTAATTTACCTGAGACAGTTATTCACGTTATTCATTCATTATTGTTAATAGAGAATGCCCAAGTACCTAGATAAAAAACAGGAGTGCTGATCTGCCTAATACTTTACTGCATCACAACTCTTCTTTTTCAGTATTTGTAAGTATTACATTTCTGGGTATTATGGTCCTGATTCTAAAACAACCTTCTAGTCAGTTACATAAGAGGAATGAGCAATGGTAAAACTGGGAATTAAAAAAATAAATTGTGTTGCAAGGAAATTATATAAAATATAAGAAGCCATTAAAAGATGAGTAGGAAGCCAATGACAGATATGGTACCTGACAGCTTGAAAGAATTCTTCACTTCATTATTCCCACAGATAAATGGAGGGGTAAATCCCAGAGAGTAAGGAACAGTAAATTTTTCTTTGGAGTGAATTAGAAACTGTGAAACAGGGGAAGTTTAGAGGACAGTATGAAGTAGTCTATTAAACATGGTAAAGGCACTGAACCTATATATCTTAAAGATGTGAATGATGATGGAAGTAGCAGGGGATTCATGAAAGGTGTCACACAGGCTTTTGAAGGTGTGTAAATAGCTAGCAAAAGTAATATCACAGAACAGGTGACTGTCCCTGACAAGAGAAGAGTAGTATGAAGGGTAGAGACTGGAATAAAAGGAAGAATTTCCGGTCTTACTGGACAGTCAGACTAAAATAGGTTTCATCCTTTGCATTTCCTAGATTACCAAACTGGATCATTGTGCAGCAAACTGAGATAGGTTTAAAAGAGGTTAAGGCCATAGTAGTCTCAGTAGGAATAGAGAAGCTCTCTGCACCATCCAGAGCATCCAGGCACAGGTGGTCCTGAAAGGTCTGCCTGCATTGCTCTTTCCTCCCTTTTTAATACTGAAAACATACAGTTGCTTTGAAATTCTGTGCTGAAAGCAAGGAAATTCACAAGAGTTCTGTAGTGACTGATACTCTCTCCTTTTCAGCTCAGTGGAGGAGTAAAAGAACTACATAAATTGGAGAAAATATACGGTTGAGAACAGTGACAGACTCCCTAGTATGAACTAAATGATTCTGGGAGGAATTATGAGAATTTTCTTTAACTTGCACTATGTAGTCCCATAGCAAGCAGCATTTGTAGTTTTCATCAGGGACTAAAAAGCTCCAGGGGCTGTATTATCCTCACCATCAATCTGCAGCTTCTCCTGAGAGTCTTTATTGGTTAGTGTTTATCTCACTATACTATTTTCTGCCTATGCATTTGTTTTCCAGCAATAACAGCTCATAGGGGTAGCTCAAAGGATGCTCAGCAACATTCAATTATGTCACTGGACATAAGAAATGGTTCTAAAGTATATAGAAATTATATGGCTTTTTTTTCTATTATATTTCCGTACTTCAAACTATTTCTTTAGCAAACTCTAATTGAAGTCACAGGGAATTTTATTCACGTGCTGATTTTCAAACTGAGTTATTCACAATATTTGCTGCAATGGAGACTAGAAAAAGCTTTCTCTTTTGTCTGAGCTGTAATACTGTTGCCTAAAGGCCTCAAGCTTAACATGAACTTTTTAATATGAATTCTTACATTTGTTCTTTGGGTTTTGTATAACCTGTTTGACAGGCTTCAGAAGTTAATGGTTAATTGCCATGAACACAGTGGTAAGAGGACAGACGTGCTATTCCTCCTGATGAACAAAATGTGTGCACCCTGAATGCTACTGTCACTGTGATGAACAGGATATAATGCCCCTGATAAATGGGGTAGGCAGAAGCCTCTGACTACCAGCTGATGATGGAAAGGATAAAAACCTGAAGACTTCCAAGGAAGAATGGGCATTTCCTTCACTAAGCTGCAGATATGAAGGTCAATGAGACATCACTAACAGACTTGCTGCCTCCCTATGGAGCAATGAGACATCGCTGGATCCCTGCTGGTGACCTTGAAAACAGTTTGCTAGGATTTCTCTCTTTACTATCACTAACTTCCCCATCTTCCCCTCATTCCTTAGTAATTTTGAATTTTTAATAAATTACTGGACAGCATTTGGCCATGTTTGTTATCTTAGTCTTCCTCTGGGTATACCTGTGTGAAGCCATTGCCTCCAATAATTGGATTACAACAAATATGTCCTTCAGTATTCAAACATTTGTCTGACTATGCCATGTGTTAGACTTCAAGACTCCTTGTATCTAGACAGTATTTCTTTTAATACCGTTAAAGTTGTATGTTTTACTTGTGAAGCAAAAATATATGTCCCAGGATTTAAATCAATTTTACCTGAGCTTCATTTTCAGCATTTGAATTCTCTACATTCCTATATGGATTTACTTATCTGCTCAAAATCAAATGTTTGGCTAATCGATTGCAGAAGTAATGCTCCCTGGGGTACAAATGTTTGACTTTATTTTTCCTCTCTGCTAATTTGTTGTAACTCATTCAGCTTCCTATAAAAAAACTGTCTTCTAATTCTATTCTACTGTAAAAATGAATTTTTTAACTATATAACATATTTCCTACAGTTTTTAAAATATTTTAATTTTATTACTGTAATTCATAATGTATCTAATAATATAATTCTGAATAAAACATTGTATCTTGTTAAAAATAATTAAAAACACAGTAGGGGCCTTTAAAAGGGATTGCCTTAATTAAGAAATCAGACACGATGGTGTATTTCTGTTCAATTGTTTTACATTTCCTGTATTATAAAAAAGTAATCTAGTTTTCAGTTTGAGAATATTATTCTGAGCTTAAAATAAATAAGCAGAATGCATAATCTTTACTGATATACTTCCTTTTCCTGGTCCCATGCATGGCTTTCAGGTCATTTACACTGGCAAATATTTTGAATTCCCTTCCTAAATGAATAGAAAGTCTTTTAGGGAGCATATTTTGACAAAGACTTTCAGCTAGAGTAAATAACTGATGTCAGATTTACATATAAAATGATGTGATTCACTCCAGCAGAAAGCACTAAGCTTGAAAGAGGTGAAAGTTCTTTTTGAAAAAGACTGGATTTGAGAGATTATTCCAACCTTGTCAGAACAAAAGTGACAAATACAAGTTCTTTTATCATAAAATACCATTACATCTCCCATCTGCCTTTCAAAAATAGTAAATTGAGATAAGGTAATAATATTGATCTGATAAAACAAGAAGCTGTGACAACTTGCTCCTGTTACCGCCATCCATGGCGTATAGCTTTCAATATTCTATGCCCTCTGCAGCAATATGACATCCAATATTATGCATCGAAACAGGTTGTGCTCTCCCAGTGACTAAATGTAAAATGTACTGAGATTTGGTCTTACCTTTTGATGTTTATAGATCAAACTCTCCTTAGATTATCACCAGAACACATCACAGGTAGAGATCTACAGAACAGAATAGGTAAATCTGTGAATAGTTTTTATTTTATGTGACACTAAGACACATCAATTCCTGTATTTAGAAGACTTTAAGAGTTTTAAATCGGTAGTTAATCTGAATCCCATCTGCTTAAAACTTGTCACCTGCATAAATTAGATAAGTCATCTGTCAACCATAGGTAAACAAATAAAGATAGACTTTAGTATAAACAGGATGGTGACCAAAAATAAAAAAGCTGAAATGCTCTGGTATGTAAACTACTGCTTCTAGTTTAGCAGATTTTAACACTAAAGGCATTTTTTTAATAGGAAACTTATTCACTGCATTTAACACATAATGCATTTTTCATTTTATTAAGATAAATCACAACTAGGATTCACCTCATGCCACATATTTATAGGTTATGAAACAATTTCATTTTTAACAGAAAGAGGTAAAGAAGAAAATGTCATATTCATGAGAAATAGCACAGCCACAGTGGAATGTCTAATAATAATAAAATAATTCATCTGTCATCAGTGATGATGAATTCCTAATGACTGAACATTTTACTGTCTCTACAGATGTGAAAATTAAATCACAACTTGTTATAACTACTTGGCCTTAACAACCGAGCACTTGAAGTTTCAGCATGAAGTACTGGTATAGCATAAACTGAGATAAACCAATTTTAACTACAGAAAAACAAAAAATCACAAAAAATACAACAATTCGTAAACATGGAAATGTGTAGGCAGATAAAAACAGCCCAGATTTAAGAGAAACTATAATAATTCTACTAAATGAAGTCAACATCTTTTAAAACAAATATTAATGTATTTTATTCATAGAATCAGTACTTATGCAGATGTCAGAACACTTGTTTACAATTTACTTCTTTGTAAATCTATGAAGCCAGTGTAATTAAGTTTCATCAACAGGTATACATACACAAACTCCATTTTCAAAATCTACAATGCCATATGATACTACAGAAATGTCACTGTGGACATACACCTTATAAACGCTCCTGACTTGTATATGTGTTTACATGTACATTAGATATTAAAACACAAAAACTGTTTGCAAAGACCATAAGTACATGTAGAACAATGGCTGTAAGCATATTTATTGCTAATCCCATATATACAGGTTTTATTTGAATAAAATTTTAATAGCTTATTGGTCTTGACAAGGAAAATTATTTTCTAAGAAAGAAATCCTCATATTTAGAGGGTAAAACTGCATAATCAGGGTGATATTTTGTGTTATTTTGAAAGGTTTATAAGTATTAAATCTAATAAGGTATGCAATGATACAAGATTTGAAGTTTCATAATTTTAACATCAAACCAAAATAATGCTAACAGAAATCTCCAGTTCTCCATGGAGCTGAATAAATGTTCTTAAAAAGCATTCAAGAGATAACATGGAAGTTTAAGCTGTGATTTCATCTCCATTCCTACTGTGTAAGAATAAGACTTCAAAAACTCTTCAAGATCTAGAAAATGCTTATCTCTGTGTTCTGCAATCAAACACATCATGCTACAAACAAAAAATTTGTACAAGAATAAAAATAAACTTTTTGTTTTTGAATTCTGTTTTTGTCTTGGTTTTGTTGTTTTATTTTTTGTGAGGGTCACATATTTTGTGCAGTGGTGTTAAATTTAAGACCTCAAAACTAAATTCAGAACAGTTCAAAAACAAACCGTGTCCAAGCATATCACAAACTTTGTCATGAATTTAGGATTTACTTTATTTAGCTCTGAGTTTTGGAAAGACTAGAAGGTTCCATTTTCAAGTTCGTCAGTATGGAGCAATGCTCTGCTCTTAATATTACATCTAACAGTTTGCTTCCAATCTCTGAAGTCGAGAGTAAAGAAGTTCTCTGACCGTCCTGACTTCAGATGAGAAGGAGTTAATTTTTCTCCGTAGTGTCTAGTAAGATGCTATGTTTTGGATTTTCGATGAAATGAGCATTGATAATGCAGCAGTACTGTAGCTATTGCCAGCATTGGTCAGCAGGTGGTGAGCATCATGTGTTTTTAAAATATTTTTATGTGTAATTATCATTACTATTATTTTTCCTTTCCTTGTCTGTCTTAATAAATAGTTTTTATCTCAATCCATGACTTCTACACTGTTTTTTCTTCATTCACTCCACATCTCATTGGGTGGGGATAGTGAGCAAACAGCTGTGCAATGCTGAACTGCTTGTCAGGTCAAACCACATCAGTGAGACAGACAGGAGGAGCAATGTTTTTTTTTTTCAAAAATTGCACATTTATTTTGGAAATACTGAACGTTTTATTACAAATCATGAGGCTCCGATACCAAATTTATCATTGCAAAATGTAATTCATTTAAAAATATATAAGGCTTGTGATTTATTTTAAATGATAAAATTCTTGATATTCTTTAATTTTACACGAATTTATTTACCTTGAAACTATGGCATCTTCATCTCTTTCTGCCACCAACTGTCTTGTTTATCTGCACTCTTTAACAAAGAACTGCCTAAATCCAGCACTGCTAACAAGGGCTATTTAATGGTGCTTTTATGTTTTCATTGGTGAAGGATGTGAGATGAATGAGAGGGGAATCATTTACATGATGAATTGTCATCCATAAATTGTTGCTGTATTTTCCTCTTTGGGAAATGATAACTATTGAACAGATTACACAAATATATCCATGCAAGTGCCACACCACTTAGTGAGAAAAGAATATACTATAGGTGTATTGAGAGTGAAGAATATTTATGATTTCACAAGTTAAAATAGATACAGATGGAGCATTTAAAAAATTTATCTTTTCAGTCCATTCAGTCCAAACAGTAGGAGTAGGTGGATAGAAATTATCTCGGGAGAAGAAATGAATAGAAAATATTACTTAATATAGTGAATGTAAATTGGGAATTGGGAAGAGGCTGTTGGTCTCCCATTCACTAACAGTGTAAAAGACCACATGCAGTTCATAACAATGAATGTTATTGCTCTTCTACTGTAGAATAAATAAATGCTGGAGACGTAAACTTGCAAGAGACACTGCATTTTGCGATTCCTGGCCAGGTGGGCAGATATTACACAATCTCTATTTGGTAGGAGTCTGTCACTTTCTTAGACCTGGAGCACAAAAACACTTTTAAAATATGCTGTTTAAAAAAATAGCAAATAGATTTCTAGGCCTCTTTAAATAAAATCTGGCTCCCCACTCCTAGACCATTAGCTGCAATTACAGTTATGGCAATTAACATTATAACATAAGTGACACAAAGAGCAGCAGGCATCATAGAGAAACATGATTTGATTAGAGTTGCTGTACAAATGAAGGGTCAGTTACAGAAGGGAAGAAAGAATTAATCTGATTCATTTTGTGAAAGTTATGTGGATTACACAAACCTTTCTTGATTTGTGGAAATACAATCAGACTAGGAAGAAAAGCTTAGCTGATAATTAACATGTCTTTAGTTTTAGTCAATTAACTGAATAAAAAAATACTGTGAATATGTAAAAAAATTGCACATGGAGACTGAGTATGGTCTCAGTCCTTACAGTGCCTTATAGAATTCTGAACAAGTAAATAATATTTAATCAGACTCAGAACATTCAATCAACCTATCCAGATCCCTCCATTGGGTCTTCTGACTTTCAAGCAGATCAACAGTTCCTCCCTGCTTGGTGTCATCTGCAAGCTTATCGAGTGCATTCAGTTCTCTAGTCCTGGTCATCAATAAGGATATTAAAAAGGGCCAGCCCCAATACTGACCACTGGGAACACCAGTTTTAACTGGTTACCAGCTGGATTTAGCTCCATTTACCACCATTCACTGGGACAGCTTCTTACCCAGTGATGAGTAAGGTGCTCTCAAAGAGTATTCAATAAAGTATGTAGTATTTGCCACTGGTTTGACAGACTTTTATCTTGATTAAAAAATATATGTATCTTTATATTCCCTCATAAAGAATGCTTATGAAAGTTATAGAGTGCAACACCTAATGAAGAAAAATTCCACAATATTTCAGATAGTCAGTGGGGTTTAGACATTAAAAATTAGGTTTTCCAAAATTTGCATGCCTGTCATGGTAAAACTTTGGCAGCAGCACCACTTAAACCATTGACCACTAAAAAGAGGACAACGATGGATTTGGACCAGATCTGGACTACTGTGCACCAAAAGCAATGCAGATAAGGAGAACATCTGTTCAGCTTCACACAGGCCTCTTTGGATTTGTCAATGCCTGGAGCAATTCTTAATAGTTCTGGCATATGAAAAGCACAATGAGAAAGATATACTTGTTTCACAGGTCTCTTTTTGAATCCACAGCTTTAAATAAACAGACCAAATAAACAGAGAATTAGGTACAATAGACCTTTCTAGTTTAGAATTTTGAGTTGTTGCTTTTGTTTTGGTTTTAGTTTTTGGCATTTACATACAAAATTTGTAGTGAACAAGATCCTAAGTGTTGATTTTGGGTAATCAAATCTCTGAGGTTTTGGCTTTCTTTCTGTCTAGAATGATCTAATTCTTAATGCGAAAGTAACATTGATGATAATAAAATAAAAAGGTGCAGATGGCGGCTCCTAAGAATAGTTATGAATGAACCTGTAAAATCAATTTTATTTTTAAAGCTTTTTCTTTCTTTTTTTCCCATAGACATTTCCAGAGCTGCCTTCAAATTCTTTTTCTCCTTTTACTTTTTTCTCATAGCCTTCTCAGTGCACACTTTTCTCTCCAGGAGACAATATATTCATGGAGGTAATACTGAATTATTGCAGCACTCACAACGATACTTCTGTAAACTCCATGTGGGTGGAAATCTACTTCTGCCTAGAGCACCACTGACTTCACAGGGGGACAAAGCTGTAATATGCTAAGCAAAACAGAAGCATTGCCAACATGCAACTTTTCCTTAGGCTTTCTGAAAAAAATGAGGACAAAACCTGGTGTCTGAGTTTCGTTTGTAATAGATGAAGCTCATAAGCTTTATCTTCTGAGTCTGTGCTAATGGAGGATAAGATGCAGAGAATCCCCCCTGAATTTCTTTATGGCATGGCATTACTAGCCCCTGGCAGTCATAATTTCACACAGGGTTGCATGAAATAGTTGCTTTCAGTATTTTGAAGTTCTGAGACCCAAATAAAGCAAACAGTGTGATGACTCAGACACTTAAATTCTTCAAAAGATATCACTGTATGGCATAGAAAAGCATTACTTCTACTGTGTGAAGTTTTTTATCAAATACAAGAAGCTCCCTTATTCTGTTTGAAGTTTTTAAAGCAAATTCACACCTTCACAAAAATGTATTCCTGAAGTAACAATGAATTATTACAAAATTAATTTGCACAGCATTTGCTGGTGTATATTTTTATGTTCCAGCCAATCTTAAACAATTGTAATCATCAGTTGTCTATAGAGAAAAGTATAACAGACTTCTTTCACACATTTTTTTCTAGACCTGAGTTTGATATTAAATCTCATATAAAGAAAGAATTGATTGTAAGTCAGTTTCTTGAAAGCTGAAAAGGTGTATAGGTAGTTCTTTTCTAATGAATATGCAGAAGTCATAATAGGGCATATCACCAAAAAAATTACTAGTTTTGCAAAAATAAATAATACATTTGATAGAATCACATTTGAAACCACTTGCTGTGTTTCTGTAGTAAAGCACAAACCTTTCTATACAAAGAAACCTGTAATAAAGAGCATTAAATACCAGGAAATGAAAGCTCCAATTCAAAACAGATAATGGTTTAATAACATTCCTGCTTGTAATTAAAAGTAATTCTGTTCAATTCACTGTCCACAGACCATGTAATCATCACCTGAAAAAAAAACATTACAAAAAAGCCTCTTTACCCTGGTAATTAACAAGGTTAAATATCATTTCTATAGCACAGAAAAGATATATTGCTTAAAAACATCCCTAGTAGAATGAATAGAGAAAAATAATCAGCAATCAAAGTATTCATTTTTTACATTCTAGTTTTCATGAAAAAATGAAAGAAATCTAAATTACCGATAGGGTTTTTTAATAATCTTATGCATTCAATTAAAGAAGCCAATAAAACCTTCATGTAGGAAAAATTCGAACAAACTACATTTTTCAGAAACAAGATTTTTTCTTTGCACTGTATTTAATGCTATACCAATTAATTTTCCATAGACATGAAAAACACCAATACTATGTACAGTAGACAAATTATGATGAAAGTTTGCTTTTCATCTTACAGATTGAAGACATAGTATTATATTATCAAATGAATTTGTGTCATTCTTTTTAGTCCAGATCTTGAAGTTTTTAATGACTCTAGTTATAAAATTTTTAAACACTTCCCTTTTGAGGAACTATTTTTTGAGTAGTTAAAGCTTTGGTCTGTAACATGGCTGCTTTCTCATTCACGTGCCCACTTACTGACTATTCAATTGTTTTTTATGATCTGCAAGTTGTTTTCTTCCTAAAGCCCAAATAAGGCATCATACCAGCCATTACAAAGAAAATAAATTCAGCTCCTGTTGAATTGTCACATATTGTGAATTTTTCACAATAAAATGAGCTGAGCAATAAAAGATGCTCTTTTTAGCTCTTACTTTTTCTTCAATTTTTTTGGTTGCATTCTGTTTAATATTCCATTCTATTTAATAGTCCACTTAAAATCATATTATTTAATTTACATTCCAGCAGTTGGTAATTGTGTAACAGGTCTGAGAAAGGCCTCTTTTAGTTTGTCAAAGTGCTGAAAAATGAGGATCCTTCTGTCCAGTCAATGTATCGACTCAATGAGGTGAGTGATAATAAAAATTGCCTTTTTGATTTGAAGAATTTCATACTACATGGTTGATCTTATCATCAGTGAAAAAGCCATTTGGCTTAAAACTGACATAGAAGCCAGTATTTCCCCTTCTGCAGAAGAGCAGTGTCTCCAATCTTTCTTTGCAGATATCTGTGAGATTCTGAGTTTACTCAAGCCATAGAACATAAAAATATAATGACCATCTGTATGTTAGCAAAAACAGAGAATTGGAGGCTGCTAGAGATATGGAAGAAATTCAGGTTTTTATTAGAAGTTTTAATTGAAAACTGCAGTTATATATTTGTGGAGGGAGAGATGAGCTTTCTGAAAAGCAGCACTATTTTTTAGCAATTTCTGTGTGTAAATAGCTGTCAAGAGGATACAAGATAATATGCATGTATTCCTAGTCATTTTAATATGCTATTTATCTATCAAGTATTTGGAATGAAAATAGTAAATAATGTAAAATAAAATTTACTAAGACTAGGGAAAAGTCTATTTACTACAGACTGCAACAGCTTAGTGGAGTACTGTTTTATCAATATTCTTAGAAAAAAAAAAATATATATATACAGTATCTTTCACATACCTACATTTATATGAATTGTGGCAGCTGGGACTTAGTAGGTCTATATTACAATTTTTGAAACAGTAGAAACAATTTACTTACACTGTCTCAGAGCCATACTACAGTATAGGTCTTAGGTCATTTTGGAAATGTTATTTAAGGGTTTTAATTTGACAAGCTGATACAGAAGTCAGTATTTAATTAAAATTTACATGGTATCTCTGCATCACAGCAACCTATGCTCTGACTAACATCTGTGTTTTCAGGAAGTACTGTGAAGAGTTAAATAACAACTTCAGCATTATGAATGGAATATGGTCTAAAATTTACTAAACCATGACATTTTATACTACTTGTATAATTTTTAAAATGAGACATTTGTGCCCTTTTTCAAGCTTCAAGGATACCTGTTGCATCTTTTCTGTCCTTGCTAAAATTTCTGACAAGAACTCAATCAAAACTATTTTTGTTGATTTTTTTTTCAAATTTGTTAGACTGAAGTGAGCTAGTTCTGACTAGTAACAAGAGTTTAAGCTATTAGTTGTTCATAACACACATTTGTAAGTTAGTCATCAGATATCGAAGTAGAAATTCTTGTCAAAATGACACTTTCTGTCAATTCAAGAGCACTCAGACGTCTTGCAAAGGAATGGATCAGATACACTTCAGCTGGAAAACATTTACACTCCCTGATTGTTGCTGTTGCAGTATCTACTTTGAAGATATGCACACACACAAAAAGAAGAAGGTGTAAGACTACCCTACAGGCATGACCTGAACCTCATGGTGACTTATGCCTGCCTTTGCAGCTAATGGTCTGAACTGAAATACCAATCAAAGAATATTTGTCCTGGGGACTAAGAGCTCATAAAATATTCTAAAAATGTTCTATACTTTCAGCTTGTACAATCAGGCATTTACAGCACTGGCAACACTGAGCATTTGAAAAGTCATTCCTGGAAATGACAGATACTACACTTATTTTAAACGAAACACTCTCTTTTGTGACATGGTCCTTCAGGATATTCTTAGCTCTTCAAGATTCTTAGCACAGCCACAAAGGAACAGGATATCTTAATATTTATCTTAATGTTTTTAAGTGAGAGCTGAAATTATGCCATCATTATATGATTCCAGGAGTGAGAGATTTAAATTAAATTCCAATTCTATAAGAAAACAAAATGGAACCCTTATCAAAATAGAGAGACAGACAAAAAGGCAGAAGGAAGAAAATGATACCTCTTTTCATTATTATTAGAACCAGCTGAGGAAATTAAGAAGAGGATTAACCTTTCTGCTCTCTAACTAGAGGAGTAAGGAAAAGAGTTTCAACTAAGTGGGTAGTGTCAAGGAAAATTTTCCCAAAATAAAACCACTACAGATAAATGGAAACATCATCCCCATCATGCAAAATCCTGCTTGGAGTCCTAAATTAAGTTCACAGGGACATATTTTGTGGAAAGAAGAAGATATACAGTAATGTATCTTCCTGAGGTGGTGTTACTATATTGAATCACACTGTACATCAGGGCCTGGCAAAACCACTGCAGCATTACCTGGCCCTTCACTGCCACCATCACACCACAATCCAGGCCTCCTAGCACCACTCACATTGGAGAAAAGAGGTTATTCTGTCCCTGAACAGCCATGGTTTTGTGGAAGAGCTCACAAATCTTTCAAATAGCTGTCTCCCTGGCTATAAGTAATCTTATGTGAAACTGTGGCAAGTGGAAAGGGAGGCCAAACAGTACTCTCCATGAGCTGTTCAGGCACCCATCTGCAAGCACAGAGCTACCAGCTTCTGAGATGCATTTGGGAAATGAATGCAGTGTACTTAGAATTTTACTATACATGAATGCACAAGTAGGATGTCCCATTAGCTAAACTCCTTTATCAACCAACTAGCCTTGGAAGAAATAGGGAATACTTGTAATTCAATAGTTGTGCCCCATTTTAAGACCTTGTGTGGAATCATGCATGAAAATACGTGGCAGGTCAGACACAGAGTCAAGATAGATTCAGAAGTGTCTGGGAAGATATTACAGCTGTTTGACATAAGGCTGAGATCAGTTGCACATTATTTCACCCCAATGGCCCTCAACAACTACACCATCAATGGCAGCGGAGTTGCTATAGAACTATCTGGTCACTCCTAATGGCAACAGCAGATTTCCAGGCACCGTAGGAATTTCAGGCTTCCTCTGTCCAGTCCCATTAGTGATGAGATTGAAGCTGCTGGAGGAACCTGACTAAGATGCCACAGGAAGCAGCTCTAGTGCCCAAGGGCTCATGGCAGAGGCCCACAATGCTGCACCCTAGCCTGTGGGCCATGACCGTAGCACTAACTCTACTAGCTGCCCTGTCCACCTGCCCAACTGTGAGAAGGTTGTGTGAGGAACCACTGCACTGACTTGTCTCCTGCAGTAGGCATCTCCCCATAATGGCAGCTGGATATTGGTACCTGAGCCCATGTAGTCCCTGTCAGCTCATTCTTAAGCCACAATAGGTGCCAATTCCAAGGCAGAAACAGGCACTGCTACTGTGGCACTAGAATGCAGGCCATGCAGGAGTTCCCCTTTACACAGGTAAGCACCTCATTCCATCACATTACTGTGGTATTTCATGCCACCATTCTGAGGCATGTAGGTGATACCCTCAAGGACAAGGCTACCACCCATACAGACATGAAGAAGCTGGAGGTGTGGGGCAATAGGAAACCTATGGAATTCAACAAGGACAAATTCTAAGTCATTTACCTAGGAAGGAAAAGCTAAGAGCCTGGCAGCACTGCTGAAAAGACTCTGGGATGTTTAATTTGGTGGGCAGCAGATTGAACATGACACAACAGAGAGTCTTGGCAGCAAAATGGCCAAGTGTATTTAGAGCTGTACTAGCAGATGCATGGCCTGCTAATAGTTTGAGATCGTGCCATTGATCCAGTTTGGTCCTCCTAGTACAAGAAAGACAGTGATAAACTGAAGCATGTTCAGTACAGGAACACTAAGACAATCAGATCTTGGAGCACTTGCTCTGTGGAAGAGTTTGAGGGAGTTGGGTTTGATCAATCCAGAGAAGAGAGAGGTCTGTCTGGGACCTATGAGGTGGTCATCAGGAAGACAGACTCTTCACAGCAGTGTACTACATGTAAAAATAAGCTTTTATAGGAGAGTTTCTGAAAGAAATGAGAAATATTTCCTCAGCAGTGGCAGCTCAGTGATGGTATAGATTGCTCAGAGTGGTTGTATAATTTTCATCACTGAAGGTTTTCAAAATATGACAACATAAACCTGGACTGATCTCATAGCTAACTCTGCTTTGAGCACAGCTTGCTTGAGGTCCCTTTTTTGAATTGTCTTATGATTCTGTGAAATTTTTGTAAATAAAACAGAATCCCTTAAAATTGCCAAAAGCGACAATTAAAATGACTTAGGCATAGTCAAAGTGCTGTGTTAATCATATGCATTTCTTGTAAAATTTCTATTTTACTTATCCAGATAGTATTCTTGGCTATTTCCCTCTCTGGACACATTTGAAATACTCTTCAATTTAGCATTTAAATTTAGCAGAATATGTATGTATTATATATTACTTGGTGCTTGTATGTTTCTCAGCTGTATTCTGCACTTACCCTAATATTGATTTTGTGTATCTCAGAAACCACCCACATAACCAGAAAACACTCAGCCTCATTATGCCAGTCCTGATGGTTGAAGCAGATATGAAGGCCCTCAGATGGAGTTTCTAAAACAAGAAATACTAAGTTAAGTGGAACTACTTAATCCTTCTGTTTACTTTTCTAATTCTGATAGGTCGATTGAGACTTAATAGTCTTATCACTGTGAAAGGAAAAAAGCAGAAAGGAAAGAAAGAAAGGAAAGAATAAAAGAAAGAAAGGAAAGGAGAAAGTAAGAAAAAAATACAATAAAGTTTACATCTAATTATACAAGTGAACAGTCTACCTAATACATACAGAAATAAAAATATAAACTTTTGTGCATACAATCCTATCATACAAAAAAGCCCAGCATTTTGATATATCCACAGTCCATCATAGTTACAAAAATATACAACATTAAATATTATTTTATTTTGGAAAAAGATGAATAATATCTGCTAATCTAAAATACAAAGTTTTGGAAAAAATGTTATTTCTAACAGATTTGTAAAACAAATGTGGAAGTTATGTAATAGATGTGAATTACTGGAAAGAGCAAATTTTTTCCCCTGAATTTCCTCACAGATTTGTAAACTAATATCAGGTTAATACTGATTTTTTGACAGAATTTTGAAGAAAATACTCTACATATGTTGTGAAAAGCTCCGCACAAGCTAAGCATTTTTGGGATTGAGATCTAAAGACACAGTGCATCAAACTACAAGCTGGAGAAATCAAGGGCCGGGTATGAAGGCAGGAAAAATGAAGGAATTTTGTGTTTTATCAATGCATGCCAACCAGCCAGTCATGGTTTTTATTTTGCCTAGGTATGAGGCAATCAAATTTTGTCACTGTTCAAAAACAACACTCTTTCCCATGAATGACTGAAAAATTTTCTGCACTGTAAGGACATTTCCTTTAGAGTAATAAGAAAGGTATAGCAAAATGCAGGTGTTGGTGCATTTTACAGTGTGCATGTAAGGAAAAAGATCAGCATGTTTGTTTTTTCATTCTTGCCTAATGTTTTGTTAACACTAATCTGCATGCTTTTTACAAGTTATGAAGATTTAATCCTGCCCATTTAATTATCATTATCTGTAAAATCCCATTTGTAAAAAATAAAATTAAATTAAAATAGATAGGTTATTGTGTTGCAGTTTGGTCTTTTGTCTATCATCAGGGAGTAAAAGCACCTAAAGAAAATTGAAGATGAAATTTTTCCTAGTGTTATTGTTAATGCCAGAGGGAGTTTAAGCAATATAAAATTAATAGTGTATTTACTCAAGTAACATAAACATTACTTCTTTTCCTTCCTCCCTAAAACAACAATGTGCATCATATTTTTCAGATTTAAAAATATACATATGTAAACTAAATATTTATAAAACTACATTTATAAAAAGTATGCATTCTTAACATAATAAATACACACTGACATGGTAGCATCTTTTATTTATTTTCATCTTGGGATATTTTTTTTTGAATAGTTAGTAACTAACATCATTTTCTCATAAATTAATTGCAGAAAATTTTGCAGGTAATATAATATGCATATTTTGCCCAGAAAAAAAGATAAGAATTTTAAAAGTTATAAAGAAGAGAAAACCATTTTTGAAGTATTGAACCTTACAGGCATAAGAAAGTAGAAATATGGAGATGGAAGATGCGGTAGATATGCAGCTAGAGGCTAGATTGAATGAAAAAAATTCTATCGGCAAATATAAAGAAACCATTTTAAAATTTCTGTATTTCTATTAGATTTTTCTACATTAAAAAAAAATAAAAAATAAGACACAAAAAGGGTATAATATTTAGCATAAATTAAATAGATCTGTATGGTAAAGATGTTTTCTGTCCACAGTGAAGCATACCAAGAGAGAAGATTTGGAGAAGCAACGTTATTACAGACCACCATAAATTTGATTTCAAAAGGTTATCTGTTTGGGTGAGAAAAATCAGACTTTTACACTATCTATTGAGTCATTTTTCTCAGAATGAAGATCTTTCATGCAGCGTAACTGAAAGAAAATGACATTTTTAATATCTTGGCCAGTCAGAAATGGATTAATGTCACAAACTAAATTGTATAGAAATAATGCTATAATGATCAGATTTCAACAGCTGTTTATGTATATCACCTGGAAGAGCTTTTGAGCCTTTACACTAAGACTGAAATGTTCTGTAAATCATTGTCCTTCCTCAGACTATCTCCTCAATTTTTTAGTGACACTGCGAAAATGAAAAACATCATGATAATTACATTCATCTTTTTCTTTCTATGGACACTTCAGTAAAGACACACTTTTTAAGATTAGTGATCATGTGGAGGTGGAAAAGCATATGTTCATATTTTGAAGGATTCCAGTTTGAATGTTCATCTAATACAAGAAGTAGTCAGAAAGAAAATTAGATTTGGATGTTAAACTCCTTGGGTTTCTGAGTTTCTCAAGACAGGGCTAAGTCGCATTTCTAGTTAAAACTACAGAAATTGAATAAAGTCCTAGTTTATATAAGCCATATTTTCTTATAAATTGTAAGACATGAGGCTTGTAAAGCAAAACAAGTTTTACTGAGATCTTGTGTCTAAATCTTTGTCTGCTGCTCCAAAAGTAATGGCTCTTATTTATTACTGAAGAAACTACAGCAGTACATAGAGCACAATAACACTGATAGAGCAAATTCTCAGATACAAGACTGTTTTTTTTTCAACTTAGTTACAGCCATTAGCTATGCATTTCCACCAACAATAAACAAAAGTCTGCATGCAATGCTCATAAAAATCTGCATGACTGTCTAGAACATGGCTTGTCTGTTGCACTGCTGATATATACCACCCACCAGTTCACTGAGCTCATTTCTACTACTTGGTTTCCATAAACATTCAGTGATGAATGTCAATTGGTGCTATTTATTTTCCACATGAAGAAATTCAGTTCCACACTTCATACTTACCTCCATGTCAGACGCCATTTTGTCAGACTACCCCTCTGCTGCTATCTGTCATAGAGGAAAAAAAAAAAGTAATGGAATATTGTCAGAAAGACTCCACCTCTACCAAAATCCGCTTCTGATGTTATGCACCAACATGATAAAATAGAAGACATTACTTTCAGAGCAGCTCTTGTATCAAATCCCAGAGATATCTAGAACAGCATATCATAAACTTCCATGTTTACAGCTTAGGTTCTGGCATACTACAGGTAGGACCCTTCATATAATACTTCTACAACGCTACTCATGGAGTCAATGAAAACAGAAGGACTGTAGTAAGATCTGTCCAGAAAGAACTGATTTTTCTCTCCTCTCTGTGCAGTTTTGCAATCTACTGAGTGTCAAAAGATAAGTTGCCTTTGTATGATGTCTCTGCTGAATCTCCTCTTGAGGTGTGACTAGTCCTCCAAAGCTGCAGAGGTCACACGAAGCTTAATTTGAGTCTACTGAAAAACATAACAGAAGTCACATTAACTTCCACAGTTTCTAAAAGCCATACTCAGTCTTACTCAATAACATGACATGCTCATTTGTTCTTCCAGTGACCTTACTAAGGCGTGATCTGGGCCCTCATATTTTGAATTTTGTGAGGATGTGTGTGACAAATATTTACTTTATTTCTAATGAACAAAGAAATAAGAAAAATAACCATATCATCTTGATCTGCTAGCATTTTTTTTACCTAAATTGCATAAATTCCAGGGTTCTGTGTCCCTGGAAGCCTTCTACAGGAAATCTTACAACCCTATTTCAAAAGAACATTGGAATCTATTGACCAAATGATGACTATGTATCAAAGACATGCTCTGCCTAAGAAGCTTAGTTTTCTTTTTGATCTTTGTTGAATTAAATTCCACCACACAATCAGAAGAGTAATAGGAGGAGATTCTACATGAAAGGCAGAATGCTCAAAAGCAAGAATGTGTTATATGAACAGGGATTATCTGGCCTGAGACAATCACAATAACAGCTACTAGTACAGATATGCTATTTTATGTTAAAGGAATTGTTGTACAGTACTGTTATGCTTTTATTTAAGAAATGTATACAAGAGCCACCAGCCAGAGGTTGTCCACTGGAACATCTGTCTATCCCCATATCTCATGCAGTTGTAACAAGTTAGAAAACACTACTGTCAGGACACAGAGTATTCCAGCTTTCTAATACAAGTCTGATCTCATACGAATTCAAGTGCCTTTCTTAAATGTTCTAAGATAAACTGAAGTAGACATTTATTTAAAAAAAAAACAAAACCATAACACTAAATGTCTAGCTGTTCAAGGGACAGACTTACTGGGGCCTGAAAGATTAGGATAGAGTATGTTAGGGTGACTAAGCCTCTTTTTTTAGCATTGCTGGTAACTGAGAGTTGTACAACAAGACTGCCCATAATACTGCATAGCCTGCACATTAATTCAGTTCTGTCCATGAGGATTTATGTTAAATGTCTTTTTCTACAACATTCCTAGTTGAGAAGTCTGAAAAGCAATGCTATGGCCTCCTTTCTTCCCCATGATGTTTTTAAAAGATGGACAGTCACCCCTTGACTACTTTGGAAGGGAGGAAACTGTTCAGAATCTCTCAATGAAAGAATGTGGAAGATTTGGTCTCTTTCCTTTTCATAGCAGATGGCTACCACACAGCATTTCCCAGTTCTTTCTGAATTCTGCAGGAACTGCAAGAGCTCAGGGAGACAGTAAGAGTTCAAAACTCAGCAGGAGTCATGGACTTAGGCAGAGTCAAATAGACTCTTCAAAATGCAGCCTTTCCTGGTTTCCAACTCCTGCTGAGTGCTGTGAAAGCCCACCTCCTGCTACGCTGGAAGCCTTTACCCCATCTTTTTATTATCTCAAGTTTGGCTTAAAGGTATTTCAATGCTTGCCTTCACTTGAGTCACAGCACATTTTTTGTGGGATGATTTCTCCATGTAGACATAGGAACAAGGCTAGCAAAATATTGCATACTTTGCTTTTTGTACTCACATTTATCATGATATTTCTAAATTATAGAGCTCTAAAAAGATTAACTTCTAATCAAAACTTAAAAATATCTAAGAGGTGGTTATCAAAAAGATGGGACCAGGCACTGTTTTTGTGGTGCTCAACAACAGGGCAAGGGGCAATGGGCACAAATCTGAACACAGGAATTTCCACCTGAACAAGAGATGAATTTCTGTGATTCTAGAAACTTATCCTTAAGTGTGAATTGTTATGTAACTACACTGAAAACTGGAAGAAAGTAAAGAAAAATATTTAATACAATAAAAAACAACAAACAATTATCCTCAATGAGAATTCCTCATTCTCTGATTCACAGCAGAACTTTTCTTGAATTCATTATACCTTCCAGTCATGGTCTGAAAGTAACAGTGTATGTGTTTTCACAGTAGATCTAATGCAATATTCTAATCTCAACTGGAAATAAATTTAAGAAAAAGAGAAAATTTCAGGGAAGAGAATTTCAAAACTAATTTTACAATTATGTTACCAGCGTTGGGAGAAATTTTGTGGAAGCACAGCAAAAGCTGATCTTAGCATGCATGTAGCCTCAAAAAGAAATCTTCATAGGAGTTGAAGGAAAATGATGAATTTTGATGTCATTTTGAATAAATATGGGAGAAGATGGAATCTCGTGTTCTAGAAGGCTTAGTTCTGCCTTAAAACTGTACAATAGCACCCTAGTCTTCTCATGAATTGCATACAGATTCACAGGCAAGTTCACTCAGATGAATAATCCATCTCCTGCTGATGTCAATTTGACAGGATCAGTAAATAGTAGTTTCACCAAAGTGTATCATATGTACTGTTCAAAGAGATTAGAGACATTGAAATGCTAAGTGTGATTTGTAAATCAAATCCAGATGGTATGATGGAATGACACAAATGTTTTATCTATGCTGAAATTCTATCATGCCCTCTAATCTATCTGGCATAAAGACAAGTGTTTGATAATTGAATTTGATGCCATACATTTAAGATCAGAACAAGCTTCAAATTCTTTACAGGGATCCATTTCATTTTTTCCAGATCTCTTTGGAATTCCATTTCAATAGGTGGCTTATGTTGAAACACTAGAAATGATTGCCTATCTCAATCTTAAGGATTTCCAGAAAACTTGTTGACATTGTGCTGACTGAAGCAGAATTAGGCTCCAGATAGAACCTTCTGAGAGCTCTTTAGCTCTCTAGTTCTCTTCTTATATCTAAGTTAATGAATGATATATCAGTCAGAATCTCTGTATGAGATTTATAGTAGTGGTTTAATGACTTTCTGCGTGTATGAGATAGGGACATGTAACCACATTTTACGTAGGGAGAACTTAAAAAACTGAAGTTTCATTGTTGAATGTTTTTTCTACCTTTTCAAAATCTGCTAACTATCTTTTGCTACCATTTCCAGGGGCTTATCTATTTTTCTTTTTTCCATCAATAGAAGATTATGATATCTGAAAGCTTTGAATTTTTAAAACCTGCAAGGTAGAAAACTGATTGCTTCTACTGATGAGCAGTTGTTTTCATACAAGTTCTTCAGTTTCAGTGCACAATTTATGTACAAACTTGCTCAGAGGGATTATAGAGTCCATAATTAATTCTACATTAGAAAGTTGTAAATTGGGCTATTCTTCTTGCAAGACTACATTGGCATCAGAGACACGAAAAGCAATTTGGAAGATATCTAAAAAAAGTTTCCAGACCTTATCAGTAAGAAAATCCCCTTCCAAGAACAGAAGGTTGCTTTGGTTGACGCCTTTGTCTTCTGCAACAATAATCTAGGAAGATATTAAACATTTCCACACAAAATCACAATCAAATTGGATGCATAATAGAACAATGTAAAAAGTAATAATATATGGGTCTGATTTCACTATAAAATGGCTTAATGTTACTCAAAGTTTTTCCTTCTGAGCATAGAATGTTTAACAATGATTCTGGGAAATTCAAGTAAAGCTGACAATATGACACAACTGTTTTGTTATGAGATCCTTTTTGTTATCAAATATTAAAATAAAGAGAAGAGCCATTCCTCTGTGATAGAAACTCTCTTCTTTCACTGATATACTAAAGAATAATTCAACTGAAAAAGATTTGAATAAATCCATGTGCATGTTGTCATGTGTATGTTGTCAGTTCTTACAGCCTTGATCCTACAAATAAGTCAGCATAATTTTATTTCAGTTACGTGAGAATTTTCACAAATCATGACACAAATCAGAAACTAAATGATGATCAGACAGAGACAAACTAAAATGATGGTAAAAACAATAAAGAATTTTAAATTATTAAACATTTTTATGTCAAGTAATATGAAGGCCTAATTTCATCTTTCTTTTGTTTACTTAATATGAAATGTAAAATATCAAAGTTCAGGGTGAGAATACAGTAAAAAAAAATCAGCATCATAAAGTATTTAAAAAATAGCATATAAACAATTATATTCATATTGAAGTATTTTATAGCACTATTTTAATGAAAGATCAATCTTTCCTCCAAGCTGCATTCCTATAGTAGGTTAAGGTCCAACTTCATAACTTAAATTAACAGTTAGAAAGCTCTATTTTAAAATGTTCGTTTACATTAATGTTTATGGCATATCTTTAATTAAATGATTTTTTTAATGTTAACTGAAACTAACTGAACATTCCTGCTCCTGCATAGGTTGCTCTGAAAGTAATACCTTCTATTTAGTTCCATGGAAACTTCAACAGATTCAAGGAGCAAAACAGCACATTTGATTGAGCAAATTCTCAGCTACAGAACACTATTTTTCAACATTATCACCACTAATGGCTATACAGTTTTAACAGAGATTAACAAGATCCTGTACTCTACACTTGTAAATATCTGCACAGCAATCCAGAATTTGACTAGTCCTTCACATTGAAGTCATCACTACTGAAATGCACCGCTACTTCCTCACTGTGTTCACATGTTTGGTCTCCATAAACATTCAACAAGCATTGATGAATGTCAACAGGCACATTCTTTGGCGTGAAGGAATTCAATTGTATACCTTTGCTTCATGTGTACTTCCATGTCAGTTACCATTTTGCCAGAGTGCCTCCCTTCTGCCATCTGTCACATGGCAACAAAATGTAACAGAATATTGGTGGGAATATTCATTCTCTACAGTCGTACCACCAATACTCACCTCTACATCACATTATGTGAACTGTTAGGTCACAGCCTGACCCAGCTACTGAGCACCTAGTGAAAAAGTGAGGCTAGCCCTGGAAGTACAGGTGCAAGCAAGCAGTTCATCTGCACGACCAGAAGGGGCGGACCAGGGTCCACCCTCTCCCTAACCTCATTTAAGCACTGGCAGCAAAAAGGGAAGCTTTTGTACTTGGAGATCGCTTCTGGGAGCTTTCCTGCAAACTCTTATCATCTGAAAAGGGTAAAATAATTTTATGGGGTTTTTTTATTACTTGCTTGTGATTAATTTTTTTCTTGGGTTATCTGAAAACTGGTTAGAGGCAACTGTATACCTCTGTTCTTCCTATACAACTAACTTGATAAAACAGGAGGTATTATTTGTGGAGAATTCCTTTTATATGGACAAGTTTAAGACCCTATGCCAAACAGTAAGCAGTTTACTATGCTCAAAGACAGTGTATCCAAGAACACTGTGCTGATGCTTTCCTTTCGCTCTGGATCTAATTACTGTGCGGAGCAGTATCATAATCTCTAACCTAAATATTTGCCAGAATTAGAAGTGAGAAAATATCCCCAAACACATTTATTCTTTTATTTAGAGATGTATTTTAAGGAAATTGGAAGAGAAGAATACTGAAAAATTGTATATTATCACTGTGAAAATGAAGGAGAGGTGTGGTTTCAGCTGTCTTAATCTATACTGAACCCTTTATCTGTCATAATCTGTGCTCCCTCTAACAGGTTGATTTTGTTTCCATTAGGATTTAAAAGCTGTATGAAATGAAATGTTCAAGTTTGCTTTTGTTCTCTCTCCCCACCCCAACATGAACCAACATGATTTGCGTTATGGAATCATAGAATGGTTTGTGTTGGAAGGGACTTTGAAGATCATCTATTTCCAACCCCCTGCTGTAGACAGAGACATCTCCCTCTAGATCTAGCCCCATCCAGCCCGGCCTTCAGTGTTTCCAGGGAGGGAGCCTAGACAGCCTGGCTCATTTGTGGGAGCTAGAAGTTTTCACAGGAATTCAGAACATTGGTTTGTTATTGACATTATTCTCAGCCTAAATCCAAATCATGGTACTGTTTCAACTACTTCATGGGAACTTAACTCTATCCTAGGCAAAAAGATGTTATCTCATGCACTGTCCACTTCTCACAGCTGTTCTTAAAAAGCATTCTAGCCAACACTGCTTCATGTCATGTCCAGACCCCATTTAGGTACCTGTTCTATGCTTCTCACCACCTGCACAGAGCCTGTCAGAGGAATTATTTTAAGCTACGTATCTCTCTGGAATGTTTCAGAGTCCAGATGGTGGCCTATTTGAAACATCTGGTACCTTAAAATAATTAAGGGTGAGCATCCCTTTTGGTATGCCCTTCTGGGTGTTAATGCTATATCTTAATCAGATAGTGGGAAACTGCTTTTTGATCATTTAGGGTCTTATTCTTCTCAGTTACACAGGTCTGTATCTAGTTTCACTGATGCAGAAGTGCAGGTGAGCAAATAATGTAGAACCTTTAAAAGCTTTTTATGCTTTGAAAACTGTAAATGACATGTACTTTGTCCACTTCTGGAATTAATATTACACCCCCCATTTCTGCAGTTCAATCAAGTACTATGCAATTTCTGCTTAATGAGTGTAGCTTGTGATAAGAGACCTAAAAACTACTGAGAGTGTATTACTGATTGTTGTCTGTTCAGTATAATGTTTTTTGCTGGTAAGAGTTTATGGCTTTCATTTAAAATGTCCGTTGTAATATTAAAGCATTATGTTTTAGACAATTAATTTTAAATCAAAAAGTTCTATCTACTTTTAAATAAATATAATAAACCAATAATAAGAACAAACTTTTAACATCTTGGCAAAAATAATTATTCCCTGTAGCTAAGAGGTAGGTAATATGAATGTAAAACTGATTGCTCCTCTCCTTCCTTCTGGAAGGAGTACAGAGTCCGTGACAGCTGGAACTGTCTACTGGCATAACATGTGATACAAACCATCACAAGACAGTACAACATTCTCTGATGGCCTTATTGATGAATATGCATTATAAAACTCTGCTGCCTCTACTAAAGGAAACACCGGCTGGACATTAATTACATCAATACACTGTATTCAGTGTAGACAATAATGGAAGTGCTTAAGAATCAAGAATTATCCATCTCATGGAGCACAATGGCTCTCTGGAAAACTGAATACCTCTCACAGGTAAAAACAGGTTTGGTACCACACATTTTCTGGCACTTCTACTTAAGCAAGACGCTGTTGGACTGTGCATCCCCAAAACACTAAGGCTTTTAATACTTTTGACAGTACTGACTCAGGTGTCCTTATTGTCTTCTGCAGATGACTGAGGCAATCGAAGCACACGTTCATCTGATGCAGTGAAAATGGCAGGGGGAGGTTGTAAGGTGTAGGCAAGAGCACTGCTCTTTCAGTTCAGCAGTAGCAGTAAACAGGGCAGTAGCTGGAACGAGATGGGATATCTCTCTTGTCTGCAGTGTTATTATGGATTGATTTGTATATTATAGATAAGCTCTTCAGGAAAGACAGGATAGGACAGGGAAGAGAAGCTCAGGCTCATGGGCCTCTTGTATGTGACAAGGTGAATGAGAGCTTGTGGATCAGATCAGAGGAGAGGTCAGAGGGGGTGATATCAGAAGATCCACCTGGATCAGTGTGAAAAGAGGATGAAGTATCCTTTAAACAATCTAGACTGGAGGTGTCTTTATAGTGGCCTCCCAGTACACAGGTACTGGTACAGAAAGACAAAATCATATTCTTCTCAGAGGCTGTTGTGTGTTCTGGAAGGGTGAGTCATATGGGGTTAAGTTGAAAAGAGGGGTTAAGACTGATTGTAAGATGAAGTTTACTGCCCATGAGGACTGTCAAGCAGTGAGGCAGGCTTCTCAAAGTTGTGCAGTTCTGCATCTTATAGATTTTTAAGACCAAACAAGGCCATGCCCGGAGCAGCCTGCTCTGATATCATAGCTAACCTGGCTTTGACCAGGAGGTTGGGCTAGAAGCCTTCTCAGGTCTCTCCCAGACTGAATTACTCTATGTCCTTTGAAAACTGTCTGTTTCTACAGCACTATGTACTTCAAAATTGTGAGGGACTCCTCTGTAATGCTCAGTAGGAAAACAATACTTATGATTCTTGTTACTAGCCCTTCCACATCTTACATCTTACTTACCAATGGGTGGAATTAGGTAATAAAAACAGTGCAGCTCCAAAGACTCAAATACTTAAGATTTTATTATTGAGACCAGAGACTTTTCAGAATGCAGAAAACAAATATGAAGGATATACAGTGCTTTATAGTTTCAAGGTATGCAGTATTTACCCTAAATGAACTACTGCTGTTTTCTGTGATCCTAGAGAACTCAGAGGCCCTTCACAAACAGGGATCTGACTATGAGTGTGAAGTTCGTCTATAGGACCTAGAGGTACACAAGCTCTACAGGCCAATACGCTGCAGTGAGAAATGCCTTTGACCATTCATACAGATTTTCAGGTCTGATTCAGAGGTCACTGGTATTAACTGGACTCCTTGATATTCATGGTTGATATTAATTGGGGTATTTGATCTTCATGGATGCATTCATTGCCAACATTTTTATCCTTTTAAGAAGCATAGGAGATGACAGCTTAAGTTGTTAAACTGTATAAAATTCAAAGTGTTTAAAGACAGTGTGAGTACTCCATCTAAATAAAAATACACTTCAATCACTTAAATATAGAAATAGAATAAAGAATTATGATGGTACCTAGATTTGTTTGCAGGATCTCAGCAAACCATTACAACACTGAAGAAAACAAAGTTCATGTTTATGCATTTCAGTATTAAATACTTTCTTAATATATACATCTGCCAGTTTTATCTCTGGTAATAATAACAAATCTGAAGACCTGTAGTTTCATCAGGATTACTGTCTTTGTTATTTTTAATGACTGAGATTGCAAGCGCCATAAACACTGACCTCACTGTATTTCCTGCCTTCCTTCACATTAGAAGGCCTTTGTTGTTTTGAAGAGCTTACAGTTTGAGACAATTTGGGAGTGTGGATGGAAGAGAGATGAGTGGAGGAGTAGGAAAGGATAATGCTGATTGTAATACATTGTTCTTAACATGCTTAATCGTTGATTGTTTGATGTTTGTTTGAGTACTGTTCCCAAGTTTTGCCCCTGAACACCAAATGATAGAAAATGTAAGTAAACATATAGCAAAAATAGTAGTTGTTGATCATCTTACAGCATTTTTGCTAAACGCTCTGGAGGGCTCAGAAAAAAAAACCTAGTCTGAATGTTTTGCTGCCTTATGCCTTCCCATAAGGTACCAGAGTGTTTACTGAAAAGCACTGAACCTTTTCATTGGAATAGAAAGATCAAAACCCTTTTTGGGAATGAAGAGTTGCAAAACAAATCAAAGTCATTGCTTTTTCTTTTTTCCAGCTTCTCCATATTTGCCATTTATCTGCCTGCAAAGGAAATGTAACTCTAAAATAAAGAAAAAGATTTCTTCTGTTTCCATAGAGTTTCAAAAGAAAATTGGCTTTTAAAATGTAAATCAACCTCCGCATTGATATGCAGAGGGGAAAAAAACGTGAAGGAAGGCAAACACCCCACAGACCACCATCAAAAAAAAAAAAAAAAAAAAAAAAAAAAGAGTAAAAGAGAAAATGAGAAAGTGAAATTAAATTTAATATAATTAAAAAAAAATAGAAATAAAACAAATTTTAGCTAAGGTGAAATGAAAACAAATCAGTAGATATATATATGCAGCATATAAGCTGTCCATCATGCTTTGATCCTCTAGTGAATAGAAAAATGGACTTGATATTTCTAAAAAATTATAAGTACAATGTCTCAAGATAAGTAAAACTAATTTGTAAAGCTGAGAACCGGTAGATTGTTCTACTGTATATAATAGATTGGTATACAAATATTATTGTAGAAATTGAGGGCAGAAAGAGAGAGGAGATGCCTATTCAGACCTCAACCCAATACTGGTTCTGGACAATAAACCCTAAAAGGACACATGGTTATGATTTTCAGAACAACCAACTGTCTGGACACAAATTCTTTTCAGATAATTGTAGAGAGTGATAAGGTCTCCTCTGAGCCTTCTCCTATTCTCTAGTTTGTTTATGAGGTTTTCTGCATAAAACTGAACTCAAGAGGTGCATCCTCCTCTGTGTGGCTACATGTAGATGCTTCTGGAGTCATCCTCTTGCTCTGGATTTGGGAAGCTCTTGCAACTCCCTGTTTGTATTGCCAGAGAGCACAGATCTTGTCAAAGCAAGAAACAGTCCAGCACATCTCCCCTACATTCATCTTAATCCTTCAGAACACTACTGCATAGTATTCAGCTGAGAAAATTCCATAGTCAGTAAAAACATTTTGTACTTCCTCCCACAGATTTTAAGCCATATTAATTGGTCCTTCCTAGTTCTTGATAACATACAAAAAGACAAAGTAGACTAGAGTTGCATGTTTCTTGAAGAAGGATGTAGGTTTTACATTTGAAATAGTTAAAGCGAGACAAGTATGTGGAAAGTATGTGTGGGTGGGATAAATAAGAAAGACCACTTAAGGGTTTGGAGAAAGTTGAATGAATAAGTAGACCTATTGAGGCTAATTCAAATAGAACTGCCTGAAGTCTGTCCTGGCACAGCTGGGACACAATGTGGTGGCTGTCAGCAAATTTCTCATCAGAATATTCTGTTCCTTCACTCCTTCAAATGAGAAAGAGCACGACAGGGAGATCATCCAGAATGTAGCATGGGTTAAAACATGCAACTGAAAAGAAGATAAATGGTTTGGTCAGATGAAATCTATAAAGTAAAAGTTTTGATAATTGTTATTAAAAGAATATTCAGATGAAAGCACTACTTATTTTCTGAAGTACTAAAGATTCTGAAATTTCAGGAGAACCACTCTTGACAGTGGTGCGTATTGTGAATACTTACCAGCTTATTTATTAATTCTATGAGTATCAAGAGGACTGTGCTAGCCTATTTAAAATGACAAGGTTCTAGAGAATCAAAGCATCTTAGGGACCCAGGGCAAAGACTTTTTTTTTTAATTAATGATACTATTGCAGTTCCCTCTGAAGCTGCCATATTCTTGAAAATGACTCTTCAATTCTTCAGACAAAATGCAA
Source organism: Callipepla californica brunnescens (assembly GCA_023055505.1). Taxonomy (NCBI): domain Eukaryota; kingdom Metazoa; phylum Chordata; class Aves; order Galliformes; family Odontophoridae; genus Callipepla; species Callipepla californica. Next base: position 14,087,592 of record JALIRH010000007.1, on the reverse strand, counting down.
TAACTGCTAACAAAAATATTTCTCATATAATTAATTGATTTGCTACTGTACTATTTTGCCAAAACCTACATTCTTTTTCCCAGATCTTACTTTTTTTTTCCTTTTCTTTCTGTTTAAGGTGATTTTTTATTTTTTTTTTTCCCAAACTGCCAAGTACATGAACCTGTACGTTTCCAATAAGGCTTTCACGCAGGTTTAATTTTTTTCTTACTTCCTGTAAATTTGAAATACCTCAGAACAGCTGATCTATATGTAACTGTGTATATATATGTATTCATGCTATTTTCCATTTTAAATAATGAGGATCGTGATTCTTTTAGTAAAATGAAATCCTTCATAGCAAGTCAACCAAGAGACATCTCTCTCTGTTGTCCTTGTTGAGAATTAAGGTCAGTATAAGCAAATAGGTTCTCTATTCACCATGCAATTGGTTTCATATGAACAATTTTTACTGTTCCTGTACAAAAGCATTTATGTATCGCTGAAGAGGTTTCCCTTCTTTCATGTATTATATCAAACATTCATATTCAGATTTTAATAAGACACTGTTCCAAATTAATGCGAAGCATGATTTGACATATTTGTCTAATACTATATACCAGAATTCACTTCAAAATCTTGTCAGAAATGTTCAAAGTCACTCTCTAAGGTACAGAAAAATGAGCTTATTCACAATTCCTACTATCCACTTATGTATGATGTTCAGCCACAAATTTCACTTAGATTTTTCCTGCAGTTTTTCTTTGCAGTAAGAATGCTTTCATAAGGAAATGATACTGAATTCTCACATATTTAATACTGAAAGTAGGCGTGATTTGAGCAGGAGCTGGAAGAAGCGCAATAGCACTTTGTAACCAGAATGAAAAACATAAAAACAAAAACCTCTCAGAATTCCATTTAAAAATAAATAAATAAATAAACAACATCTGAGCATACTGCTTCTTTGTAGTTGAATTCAGAGTTTCAATGCTGTAGTAGCTGATCATAATTGTAACGCCAGAAGAAACCAGTCAGCTGCCTCTCCTAGAAGTAGAGTCTGTGGACACTCAGTAGTTTTTACTCATATTTCAGCAGTCTTTGCCCCACACATCTTTTTTAATCAATTAAGACAAAGCCGATAATTTATATTTTTGGCAGCATAGTAATTGAACTTTCAGAATGGGCACTCTTAGCTGTCAGAGACTCATTAGATATTGAAACTCTCTTCACTTTCATTATTGTGTAGAATGTAGGAAGCTTTTCTGTTTCTTTACAGGTAAGTAAAACTTCCAAGTAGAGCAATTAAACAGGTAAGCTAGCATTCTTTAGACAAATAATTATAAACACTGAAAAAAAAACATTTGAAATTTGTGGATCTTTTCCATTTCTGGCATGTTTGAGGTAAGCAGAGCTTTTCATATCAATTCTTATGTATTAAAGTTCACTGAGCAGAGAGATGAAGTATATCTCTATCTATAGAAATTACTTGCACAAAGCTGCTAGAAAATGTTCTACATTCTCTGGGGCATTTCTTGAATGTGTGGGTTTCATCTGCACAACACTAACCTGTGTTTGGCAACATGACATGTCTGATTATCCTGATGATGTTCTGTATAAATTTTATCTAATACTCATTGACTGTCTTTTGTTTCTCCTTTTTGCCTTCTTACCCTGCTGATTTTGAAGTATATTTGATACAAATCTGAGCATGCACTAGAATGAATTTGAAATTGCCACCTAAAATGTACAGTACAAACTGCCACAGTAGGTCAGTGCTATCCTCATACACTAAAAGAGGCAGAGCTTTCCAGCTCACATTTCTGGGATGACAGTATGATAATGAGAGGAAAAGTCCTAAATACTTTCCTCCTACTCCTATAGTTTTTGATAATCTGCAAATAAGAGACCATATTTGTTTGTTTGCTGTTTTTTTTTTTTGTTTTGTTCTGTGGTTGACTGTCCCACTGCATCTTCCTGCTGTTCTTAAAGAACAGTTTTTTTATGAATTCTCAGATCTCATAAAACTATTTTGCTTTGTGGTTGCAAAGAAGCAATAACAATTTTCCTAACTTTCTGGAAATGTAAAATTTTGTGAATAAAAGCAGTCCTGATAGCTTTACTCTTTCTCACTGTTATCTTTTCAACGGAGTACTTGGAAGAACTAATCTAACCTAAAACAGGCTTTAGCTACTTAGAAGTTACACACATTGTCTAAAATAAGCTGTCTGGGGTTCCTTTGTCAGCTAAGATGCATTTCTTGGACTGAAGTTAGTTGCCCACTGGAGCAGTATATTTCTGAGGTGAGCAAAGGAAGCATGATTCAGTATGTCTAGGTTAGGAAGATACTTGACTGATTATTAAATTTTGTCTTTGGAACATTATGATCTATAGCTTTTTTGTAGACAGAGTCAACTAACATAGTGTCAAAAGGAATTTCTACAATCTAGACTATGAGATCACACGGGATCCTTGTGGTTCAGACAGTAGTACAGGAAGCTACCAAAATGAATTTGAACAGAAACTGAAATGTAAAATGGTGAGTCCTGAAGAGTACTGGACTTTACATTGAGTACAATACCTTCTAATTGAAAACTGAAACCTGCTGTCTTCTGATGAGTTTGAGAAAAGCATGGAGTGGGGGAAATATGGTGACTATATTGATACTCACAGAGGATGACTAGACAAAATAAGGAATGCTACACTTACCCTCTAGCCAAAGTGAATCTTACTGCTGGCACAGCTGCTGCAGCATGTTTAGCAAACTCCCATTTTCCTGATGAAATAAGCTCAGCTCTTTTTCATCTTAAATTAACATGATAAGGCTGAACTGTGAAAAGAATTTCAAAAATGTTTCACTCCTTTGAAAATAGTTCTCACTATCATTTTGTGAGAATTCTGCTTAAAATAGGATGTATGTGAGTCAACGGTTTACCAGGCTGATCGGCCGGTTCCGTGACGATTGGTGCGGGGGACCCACGGACCCACGCCCCAGGAAAGGGGAAGGGAAAAAGGGAAAAGGGAAAAGGGAGATGGGCCTAGAAGCAAAACAGCGGCAACGATCTGAGGAGGAAAGCTAATTTACTAAATAAGATATCAGAAAGTAAAATAACACAATATAATACAATATAATTGGAATTGAGGCTAGTGAATCAAAATAAAATGAGCAAGAGAGAGTGTCCGATAAACCGAAGGCCTTACGCTAAAGCTGAAGGCGATACGGCAGCGAGCACCCACTGCTGAGTCGATCCCGAAGGAAAGAGAATGTCCCGTGACCGCTGAGGGCTTTTATCTGTTCCCTCTGAGCGGAAAACACGTAAAAATACAAAGCATCGCAAAGTCCTCTGGGGAATGTAGTGCTTCTTCTCTTCTGAGACAGGTATACCTGGAATTATCAATGATCTATGGAGCTGGAGTATTAGCTCTTTAACTCTTAATGCAATACATGATGTTATGATGTGGAATACCAGTACCAAAAATCATAAAACCATGACAATGTGTTTAAATACATGTTCATATTTAAAATCCCTAAATACACACAGTTTCCAGGCTAAATACCTATACAGTAGACATACTTTGTGTGATATTAATTACTACAGTGGATGGCAAAAGTGGATTTAGACATACAGCTTCTGCCATCCTTACTGAGGACTGTATATCAAATTCTAACATACGATGCTGAAAGATAATCCCTAAGAATAATAGTTTATAATAGAACTGACTTTCCTACCAAGGTCTAACAAAAAAAAGACCACTTGACAATGGGAAAGATTGGATAAAAATATTAGCGGTGTCAATGAAATTATTATCATTACACTTGCTATCCATCTGTTTTTCTAGTGGTCATTCTTACTTTTCATCTCTGACTCTCCACTACATCTCCTGGTTGTTGTATTCTAACTTTACAGTGGATGTTCTTACCATCTATTTAAATGCAACAGAGAATATATGGAAAAAATAATTATTTTCTCCTGGAATATTCTGAAAATTATACATAGGAAAAAGTTCAGAGAAGGGCACAAAAAGCTCTTAGGAAGTTTAAGTAACAGATCTGATAGGCAGTGATGTGAAAGAAGCAATGCAGACAAACCCTGGAGCATTTTCCACAAAAATCTGAAACCGGATAATGGTAGAAGCTTTTAAGATATTTGACAATAATGAACCACATTAGGTTTTGATAGGCAGTACATTAGATAATTTTGTAAGTCTTTTACCTATATCTTTAAATCTTGAAAAGAGACATTTGAATCAATATACACAAAACTCACTAGATGAAATTAGTGTAAATGTGGCACCATTTCTACTTTGAATTTCTTCAAAATTTGAGCCCTGTAATAGATTGCTAACACATTATTCACTGCTGCAACATTTCCTTTAAAAGGACTGATAAATAATTGTGTAGAGTTATCAGACTTTTTAGATCAGTTTGCAGTAGATTGAATTTCCCATGTTCTGGTCTTATTTAAGTCCTTAACTGCATGGGCATATTTTTTATTTTTAATCTCACAGCTTTTCTGTTTTTCTAACAGCAAACTCTCCTTTGGCGTCTATTCATCTGTGAAATGCAGTGTCATGGTTTTATGATTTTTGTTATTGGTATTCCACATCATAATATCATGTAGTGCAGTGGGAGTTAAAGAGTTAATGCTTCAGCTCCATGGATCATCGATAGTTCTGGGTGCATCTGTCTCAGAAGAGAAGAACTACGTATCCCAGAGGACTTTGTGTTGTTTTGCATTTTTCTGTTCTCCACTCAGAGGGAAAAGACAAAAACTGTTTGCATGTCACGAGACATGGGCTCTTTCCTTTCAGATCTACCCAGCATCGGGTGCTTGCTACCTGTCTCACCTTCAGCATTAAGTGTAAGGTTTATTGGACATTCTCTCTTGCTCCTTTTATTTGATTTATTAGCTTCAATTCCAATTATATTGTGTTATTTTGCATTCTGATATCTTATTTAATAAATTAGCTTTCCTCCTCAGATTGTTGCCACTGTTTTGCTTTTAGGTCCATCTCCCTTTTTCCTTCTTCCTTTTCCCCCTTCCCCAATGTGTGGGTTCATGGATCCCCCACCCCAATCGTCACGAAACCAGGCTGAACCAGCCTGTAAAACCTTGACTTGCAGAAAAGCATATTAGTCATGTAAATATACTTTATTAATATTACATTTTAAATATAGTTGGTAGCTGCCATCTGAACTGCTACACCTTAGTTGCATCATTTCTAATCCAGTTTCAACCCTTTGTTGTGACTTTAGTGAATTATGTTAGCAGTGCTGGAGACTGCTTCATGTAGACAGGAGCTGTGAGATAGGAACAAGAGTGACAGCAAGACCACATGGATATTTATGGACATGCAGCAAAACAAATCACCAGCTAGCAAAGGACGTTTTTATCAGTTGTTTGGTTTATCTACCCTAGTGAACGTGTGTGCAAATGCTACCAGAGAAGAAAAGAAGTGGACAAGTGTTCTGGTTTAACCGGACAGATTGCTGACCACCACAGTCATTTGCTCACTCCTTTCCTTCCCAGCGGGATGGGGAAAGAATTGGGGGAACAAAAGAACTCATGGATTGAGATGAAAGCTGTTTAATAAGACAGAAAATGGAAGAGGAAACAAGGATAATAGTTTTGATAATTTCATTTTATATATATATAAAACAAATGCTGCACAAGCGATTCATGCTAGACAAATAAAGCCCAGTTAGTTCCTGAGCAGAAGCCTCCAGCCAATTCCTCACCATTTTCAAGGGTTTTTTTGCATGGTGTAGTATGGTGTGGACTATCCTTTTGGTCAGTTTAGGCCAGTTGTCTTAGTTGTGTCCCCTCCCAACAGTTTGTGTCCCCTCAGTCCCCTTTGTTGGCAGCACAGTACAAGAAGCTGAAAAACTCAGGCATACTTGACTCTGTGCAGCACTATTCAGTAACAAGTAAAATACCCGTGTGTTATCAACATTGTTTTTCCCCTAAAACCTAAGAATAGCATCATACCAGATGCTATGAAAAAAAAAAAATCATCTCTGTCCCAGTTGAAACCAGGGCAAGTATGAAAGAAGATGAACTATTTCCATTAAGGTTATTAAAGTCAATTAAATTTAATTTGAGATAATTATAGGCAAAAACTTTTAGCATGCTTTAAAACTGATTCATCAGTCACAAGAAATATAAAACTGAGTTTAGACAAAAGGTTACTGCAGTAAAATGAATGTGAAGCATCACTGTGATACATTGGTCCACACAGAACCCCCGTTTGGGTTATCCTCCATGGCCCAGGACCTCAGTTCAGCACCAGAGCCATCAGTTCCTGCCCAGCTTGGCCACAGTCATGGGCCCTGCTGCGAAAAGCTCACCATGTTTAGGTGAGTCATCACCAAGGATAGATTGGTTACTTGCACTTAAAGATGGTCATACTGTTGTAATGTCACTCGGTTACTGCAGTTCTTTTGTCAACAAATTGCATATGTTTATAGCGCTCTCACGTGCATCTAATGAGGTTTTTTTAATACATTTTAATACAACAAAAGGCTTCTACTGGCTGCATATCAAGACTGGACAAACTTCACTGAAAATACGCTCACACTGCATATAGTAATAAATAGCAATCTACTATAGTCACTTACTCATAATGGGTGGACATTTGAATACCTTACACTTAACCTATATTTAGCTATCTACTGCAGGGATCCTACCTGTGACCTTCCATCTCCATGATCATTTTACAATTAGTAGAAAGAAGTAGGTACTGTAGGACATGATTCATATGACCTACTTTAACCATCTACTTCAGAATGAGATGAATTGCACCCTAGCTGCATCACTCTCTCTTTTGATTATAGAGTTTTAAATCACTAGTCACCTATACAAAGAGGTGCCTCGATGTGGCCAGATGAATCTCACCTTCAGTGACATGACTGAATAGAGTTTGAGCCAGGAAAGCTTTCTCTGAACGCAGCATAGAACTGGCAGTAAAAGAGCTGTAAACCATAAATGACCTTGAGACCTTTTATTTTATTCCAGTGTAAAAAAAGGATGTTCACATCTTTGCAGTATTGACTAAATTTTAAACTTTTTCTGTCAGATTAAAAAATATATATGAAATTCATTGCAGAGTATAATCCACATTTATTTCTTTGATCATTTTCTCAGAAGAGCTGAAGTCATAAATCATATAGAAGTTGTATTATGTACTGGTTTAATATAGTAACTATTTTTATTCTTGTCAACTTAAGTTCTTTCTTTCTAATGAGAGTTCCAAAGTTTTTTGATGTTGTTTATGGCGTCTTGAGGCTCTGCGTGTCATTTCACAGATTACAAACTTTTGCTGTCTAGTACTCTGTTGAATGCAAAACGCATCTCCTTCTGTACAAATGTAGTTTGCAGTGAGTGCATATTACATCCAATTATTCCTCAGTACAGTGTAGCTGTCTACTTATGTCAGACCTCATTACTGTGTCTTAGAATCAGAATCCTGGTACACCAGAGTTTAAAATATTTGAATACAAAGTATTCTGATTAAAAATCTTTTGTTTATAGTTAGTATGCTATCTTTATCAAATTGGCGTTTTAAAAGACTTTGGCTTTGAATTCCTCAGTCTTGGATCTCTGGATTGAGGGACAGTGATTGAAATAATCCTTATCATGTTAATAAATATTATTCAGCGTCTTTAAGTTTTATGGCTACATAAAATACTGCAATAAAAATTATCTAGGGAATTTACAGTGAACTGTTCTTGAAGGTATATTTGCAGTAGGGAACTAAACAACAATTAGACGCTTATGCAACTAACAGGTCAGGGAACCAAGTTCAAAAATGGATCTTCAAAAATCTCTCTTAGGGTATCCTAATCTCAGAGATTCTTGAGATCTCTCAGCGTACCAATTTTCAGCTCATTTTCTTCAGAGTCTGCTTCTGCTTAAGTACCCCAGCTAAAGTACCGCTGTGCAATTAGTCAGCTAGAGGACGACCCAGGTAAAGCATAAGGTTAGCATAAGTTTTAGTTTACCTTCATATATTTGGATTGCACCTCAGTTTTAGGCACCTCCCTTTGTTGCTTAGATTAACATTTCTTTAAAAGCCTCCTTTTTATTTTCAACTATGAAGTATGTGTGGCAGAAAGATCACTTGTCACTGCTTTCTCTGCTGAAAATGAAACTACAATTTCAAAGCCTGCTTACAAAATATGCTACATCTCAAATGGAGGTGCAGTGTGTAACTACTCAATCTAATCAAGCAATGACAGAAAAATGGGCAATGATAATGATTTTGCTGTTTCTGAAATACTCTGCTGTCATGGAAAGTCAGTACACACTGTGAGACCCAGAGCACCCTCTCTTTTGGGAGAGGAACTGTGGTGATAATTATCTTATTTGAGAATGCTAGCAATTTAAAGATTTCATAAGCTTTGTGGTGATGACAGAATGACAGAAAACAATGATTTTATAACCTCATTTTTTCCTTCAGAATGTGATTGTTTTTGTATATCATTTGAGAAAAGATAGAAAAGAGAAAATAAGTGTTAATTTTAAGCAGAAACTTTTGCACAAAGCTGTTTTAGCTCTGCTTCTGTCCAAAGACAACTTTCTACAGGGCTTTCTCGTAGCTCCTGCAGCACACTTCAAAGGTCCAGCTGAAAACCTGTCTCTTTTAAAAATCAAAGCATGCTGGCAGTTGAGTCATGAGTCAAAGGATTCTGAACTTGGTCAGACCTTTGAACTGTCATACAAAACTGGTGCTGACAGACCTCTTTTATTTAAATACAGAAAGTATTTCTGCTGATGAATTTCATAAAATGAAAGGAAAAATCTAGATATTTAATTCCCTGACAAATCACTGACACAGTCCAAGTGCTTGAAATAGTCTAAACAATTAATCTACTTCACTATTCATGATAAGAAAGAAAGTGAAATAAAAATAATCTCGATTAATTTAGTGGGTCTTTAATCTGCTTTTATTTTTGCTTCTCACTACTCTGTTCAGTTTTTGAGTTTTTTGGTGTTACTATTTAGAAGACAGGCAAGATAATTTAAAATTAAAATATAAATGCTTAAGAGATAAATATTTATATTAATACAGTGGTTAATGTTTTACTGCAATCTTCTGAATACATATAGTTACTGTAAAGTAATAGCTATGCATCAATGAGTCCAAATGAATAAATAATATATTTTAATGTAATACATCTAATAATACGTATATTTATTCTAATGTTTATTTCCCATGTTTCATTGAAAATTAGCATGCATTATTACATTAATCATTTTCAGGACAACTCAGTGCGAAAATGCATAGTTATACTTAATATCATTTAATTTCTGTTTGTCTAGGTACATTCTACTGCAACTTTAGTAGAGACAAATTTTATTTAGATTTTCTGGGTATTTTCTGCTTCCCTTGAACTTTTAGCCATTCTCAACAGTTTACGGGCTGGTTCGGCACAGTTCCATGATGATTGGAATGGGGGGACCCACAGACCTATGCCCAGAGGAAGCGTGAAAAGGAAAAGGAAAAGGAAAAGGGAAAGGGAAAGGGAAAGGAAAAGGGAAAGGGAAAGGAAAAGGAAAAGGAAAAGGAAAAGGAAAAGGAAAAGGAAAAGGAAAAGGAAAAGGAAAAGGAAAAGGAAAAGGAAAAGGAAAAGGAAAAGGAAAAGGAAAAGGAAAAGGAAAAGGAAAAGGAAAAGGGAGATGGGCCTGAAAACAAAACAGCGGCAACACTCTGAGGTACAAAGATAATTTACTAAATAAGATACTGGAATGCAAAATAACACAATATAATACAATATAATTAGAATTGAATCTAATAAATCAAATAAAATGAGAGAGTGTCCAAAAACCAAAGGCCTTATACTAAATGCTGAAGGCAAGACGGCTAGTGAGCACCTGCTGCTGTGTCGATCTGAAAGGGAAAGAGCCTGTGTCTGGGACCCATGGTTTTTCTCTTCTGAAACAGGTATACTCAGAACTTTCAATGATGCATGCATTAACTGTTTGACTCCCAATGCACTGCATGATGTTATGATGTGGAATACCAATAAAAAAATTCATTAAACCATGACACCATAGAAAAAGAAATCGCTTATTTCATTTGCTGTAGGGGTGAGCATAAGTCTAAAGAAACAAATAAGTATAGACTCTGGAATTCACATTGTGCTAAAGCTACATATGTGTCATATGTTACAAGTAGTAATCACATACAAGGGATGTTCCAAAAGTAATGCCTCCTATTATATGATGTTAGCTCATAGCATCAGAGATGGGAACTGGTGATGTGGCAATAGATGCTGAACCTTCCCACCAATACTCCATTAGATTTTATTGCTATGTGACAGATGGCAGAAGATGGTCAGTCTGGCATAATGATGTCTGACATGGAAGAATGCGTGTAATCATGGAATTGAGTTCCTCTTTGCAGAAAAAAATTGCACCAAGTGACATTCATTGAAGCTTGTTTAACATTTACAGAGCCCAAACAGTGGATGTAAACATAGTGAAATGATGGGTACATTTCAGCAGTAGTGACAGAACCATGAAGGACCAGCCATGTTTCAGACAGCCATTTACAGATGTCACACCATGAAATGAAGTGTCCTGATCTGCACATCTGCATTAATCCACAGATTCTGACCAAGGAACTGTGTACAGAGCTGAATATTAACATCAAATCATTGGAAACAATGGCAGTAACACTGGAGTATTGTAATATTTGTGCCATGTAAGTCCCACAGGTGCTCACATATGAATGGGCAGTACAATTTTCTTCTTGCAGTAAAATAATGCAAGGCTCTCTGCTGATTTGAGAACCATGGAGAACATTGCTGGAGTGTCCTACTGCGCCCACCATGTTGTCCAGATTTGTTACGTTCTGACTTTCCATTTGCTTAGGCTGATGCAAGATGGACTGCATGGGCAACATTCTGGTAGCAATGATGCTATGTCAGCGCAGATTTTTATGAGCACAACATGTAAGCTCTTGTTCATTGCTGGCAAAAACGAACAGCTAATGGTGGTGACCATGTTGCAAAATAGAGTTTTGTAGCTGAGAATTTACGCCATGAAACTGTTGTGCTTTTTGTATCTGTTGTAGTTCCTCTGGAAATAAATAGGAACCTTTTGGAACTACCTATGTATGCTTATGTGGTCCAGGTGTAAGTGTACAAAGTGATATTGCATGTACGGATATAAGTTAAGAAACTCTTGTCCGTGGAGATATAAACCTAGGATTCTCAATACAGTTGCTGTGTATTAATTAACTCAGTATTGATAATGGCACTTTACCAGAATGATCCTGACAATATTACAGGAAAAATGTTCTGTTCCTCCACATTATTCCCTGGTGGAATGGAAAGAAGATGTTTACTTCATTATCTAACCTGTGAACAAAAATCACAGATACAAAATACTAGTTCTTCAGAAGTTGTTGAAACAAATCATTACTCTTTCAAACCCACAGTTTTAACTCCTAAGATCATCAGCTCAGATGAAAGCCGACAAAGTCAAATTAAACCATTAAAAAGTCACAAACAACACCAAGCAAAGGAGGCTGAAGCTGTCATCACTCAAATGATGCAGATCACACAACAACTGGAAAGTATTGGAACAAAGACTTGTAACATTCTGATATTTGGGATTTGAAGGACAAAGTCCCTCTCCCAGGGTGGTTGTGGAGTTTCCTTCTCTGGAGATATGCAAGACCTGCCCGGACACTTTCCTATGCAACATACTGCAGGGAACCTACTTTTTAGCAAAGGAGTTGGGCTGGATGATCTTTAGAGGTCTCTTCTAATGTCTACAATTCTATGGTTCTGTGATCCCTCCTTCTGAAAAACGAGGTTTGCAGCTCTTTGTGATGGAAAGTCTATCCCACAATGAAGTATCTCAACAAAAAAGAAGCTAAGGGAAGCAACAGCTATTGACCTCAAGATACTAAAAATGTGAAAAGAAGCTGCAGAAGCTAAGAGAAGATACAAAGCATTGAATATATTAATCACAGTGTATAGTCAAAAGCACATACTTATTCGGAGAACCACTTTGAATGGAAAGCATGGATGTAATTCTATATTGTATTAGTCTTGCTCAGCTGGATCTCATACATCTATGAGTAGTAATGCATCTGACTTCTTGATGTTTATAGTGTCTTCCTTTGTCCCCTTTATTTTTCCTTTTATGTTTGTTCTCTCCCAGTTGATTTAATTTTTATATGCTGTATTACATTCCTTACTCTGTGTTCATCTGCAGGTTTTTCCTGGTCTTTTCTCATTAATTTTTGAGATGTTCACTATTCAGCTATCTTAGGAAAGAATGGAGATGCTGCTTTTCCCAGGAGCCAGTAAACAGAACATTAATAGCTGTCCTAGGCAATGCTGCATGATTCTTATTTTCACCCAGAATAACAGTTTTACACTCACTGCTCTACTTAAAGTTATAACACTGAGACAGATCTGACATCTCTCCAGAAAAAAAAGCCCAAACTTACAACAACAAAAAGATGCATAGCACCATTGTCCTTAATATTAATAAGTTTAGCATCCTAGGAATGCACAAAGCACCTGTCTGTGGGCATATGGTTAGAGCGTACTGTTACCCTGGAGTGCCATAATGAGCGAGTAGAGAGGGGAGCCAGAGAAATCTCTGGGCAGAAGAGCTGGAATAAAATAGAAACAAAAGGCATGGAGGAGTTGGGGGATGCAAAAAGTGCTTGTTCTGGTAAGTCCCTTGGTTCACTTGCAGGAAAGAATTGAAAACTTCAGTGGTGATGTTTTATTATGCAAACCTTGGGAAGTCCTTGTCCAAACGACTTGTTTCTTTTGGACTTAGTTCTATCTTCTTTACACAAAAGGAGGATATTCATTTTTGGTGAGCCACTCTGGGCATAAGCCCAGAATAACAAAATTTTTAGAAAAACAAGATGTCTGAAAACCATCACCGATACATGCTTAATTTCAATAAAGCTACTTTATTGGATGTTTTTGTGTTTCAAAAATGAAAACAAAAAGGAAGATATTCCATTCCAAAGCAGTGTGAATGCTAATTCTGTCACTTCAATATATTGAAGAATTCAAACTATAAGCTAAAAAATCTTTTTTCAGTCACTGAGTGTTTTAATATATCTGATACCTTTGATAAAATAGAGGCAGTAAGTAAATTCCTTGAGCTCTTTAAATACTTGCAATGTAAATAGAATGAAGAGACCTTCAAAATGAACTTGAAGGTCTATAAACAAGAAAAACAGAGCCGTGGGTATAAATTTGTGAGATATTATAAAAATAATATTCTTCAAACAGTTTATTTTGTAGACAGGATATTTCAGAGACCCTCAGTTTACACAGAATTTATTGTCAGCACAGCTGATAATTTCCATGGGCTCTTAGAACAGAAGACATTAACATGTGAACTGCACAAGTCCCTTATCATCAGGTTGCTCTGCACAGAACTTTTCCTTCAGAAATAGCTTTAACTGAATTGAAACGTTATGTACTGTTTTTTAAAAACAGTTTGTTAAGCAAAAAGAATGTGACAAGTTTTATGGTATTATGTCTTTCTATGATGCAGCTACCACAAAGGTTCTTTTTCATCCATGTCTATCAGAAACATAGAAATATTAAACTGAATTTATAATTTAAAATATTATTTTTGTATACTTCACCAGATACAGACAATCTTAACAGTCAGATAGAAAAAAATGGAGTTTATGATAGCTTTTTCACAGAACATCCACTGAGTACAATAAATCTACCATTGCGAAAGATGTAATATATACAAACTCAATAAAGCTCATTAACCCCTCTTTTACAATTTGCATGATCTAAAATAAAACAATATGCTACATAAAATATCAGAAAAATAGTCTTTCTTCAGTGTTTGAACAAACAGATTAATAATCCCACAGTATATGAAGTACACCATTCAGACAAGATTTCTTACAAATAAATCTATTAAAAGAACTATTTTAGCGAAGATGGAGCAATTCCAATGTTTTATTTTAAAGATCATGTATACAAGTATTATATAAGTTTGAAAGATAAGATGGGAGAAACCTGCACATACATAATATATATGATAGTATATATGAAGAATTCAAATAAGTATTCTCTAAAGTCTTATTCAATAATGCTTAGAAAGTTTTTATTCAAAATAGTCCATTTACTTAGCACAGGATTATAGACATACTACTGCTGCTATTATGACTTGAAGTTGTAATATACAGTAAGAAGAAACCACAGTTTAAGGTAGTAGGGAGGACTGTTAAACAATATAGATTAACCAAATTATGAAAAACCATAGTGATACTGGAAATAGCATTCACATAAGAACAGTTTGGAGGAGTTGAGAGCATAAGTAGACAAGGCATGAACTCCTCAAGGCTTAGATTTAATTTCAGCAGTATGTAGACAACATTCTGGAGATGTAAGACTGATAAACTGGGGCATACTTCAGATAAGAAATGAATGAAAATGTACAAATGCAAAGCTAAATCAAGAGTTTTGAATCTAAGGCCAGGCCAATATTGTTTATGCTAGTGGGATTAACAGAATTTGAGGTAAAAAATAAGAATTTACTAATAATATGAATTTCAGTATGTACTTCACTAGAGTAAGCCCAATTTATGCATAAATTAGAAACTTATTACACCTGCTGGTTTTCATTGTGATTTTAATTTTAAACTGTTATTTTCTACTTCATAGCTTTCAATTTAATGATATGATTTGATCAAGATCAGTAGGCAGGGCAGAAGTCCAGGGCTGAACAGAGATCTTCCTCTAGAGCTTAGGTGGAAAAAGAAAGTGTATGGTCACTGAAAGCAAGGCCAAGCAACATTGGGTGGACTATGGTGATGCTACTCACCTTTGTGTGGTAAAAATTTGTGCAAACAAAGGTCAGTTAAACTTGAAAGTGGCCAGTACTGTGGGGAACAATAAAATAGGAGAAGAGACATTAGTCTGTTATTGGATGAGAATAGTCACCTTACAAACAGAGACATAGACAAGGCAAAGACATTTAATGCACTCTTTGCCTCTGGCTTCATAGTTCACTTTATTAAGTTTGCTCTCTTCACATAGAAAAGAAACCAACACTTGACAAACACATTTAAATCTGTTTAAAATTAGTTATGTTTCAAATGAAGTTTGAACTTTATTGTTGCACTGCAAAGTATTAATAATATCAGTACCAGAATTAATAATTAGAATTAATAAGAATTAGTGATAATTAATAAGAAATAGTAGTAATAATCTTCAAAGTTGACTACATTTTTTAATCAGTTTTGTTTATTGCTATTTTGACCTCAAAAATGTTACCATATCTTTCCACTTGAGACATTATGAAACTTGAAAAACCAAAGCCAGAATGAGAATAAGAAAGGAAAAGAAAAGCTAAAAACTGGGTTTAATTTATTTCTAGCTTCTCAGTTGCCTGTTGCCTCAGACAGCAAAAGAAAATCACATACCACTACAATAAAACATTAGGTGGCCCTAGCAGACGATTGATCTCTTGTTTTTAATGAAGTGCTCATTAAAATTAATAGGACAAAAGAAATATCCTTTGCACTCAAGCTATTACTCTTGTCCAGGAAGGTGCAGAACAAACAGCTCACCTTGATACAGAAGCGTCAGCAGAACAACATGCACTCTGGAAGAGCTCTGAGGCAAAGGAGCTGTAAAAGCAGGCTTGTTTCCAGGGAACCCAGCATCACTAATTTTAAAAATTCCCTTGAATGAAAAAGTTATCCTTTATATGCTAATTGATTCGGTTCAAAGAACAACTCAGTCGCTAGAAGTATGAATAAAAATGGAAAATTGGGGGTGGAGGGGATCATAAGCAGCTTTGCGGAAGAAAGAAGTAAAATAACTGTCAAGATGGAAAATGCTACCCAATTCTCATTAGAAAACTTTTGCCTCAGCTACTCTGGCTTGAGGGAGGGTAACCAATGGAAGAAAAGAAGATTAGTTTTTGTCACCTCACTGATCATGTCTGACAGACTAGTTTGTCAACACAAAATGTGAAATAGTAAACATTTTAAGGTTTATAAACAACATACAAATGGCTGCTTCAAGCAACCTTTCCCTCTGAGGGACCTAGGAGTTTAATTTCTGTTGTGTCCACGTTTCTGCTTTCATTCAGCACCAGAATTTAAGTTTATTGACTCTGTTATACCATATCTGTTTCTATGGCAAATAAATCAGTCCAGTTAGACTTAGGAAATCTATCAAGTGTAACTTTATTGAATTTCAGTGTTATGAGCTTCATTATGTCTAATATACCACGTATCTGGGCAGTTTGCTCATGCCAGGAAGTATTGCAGTAATTTCTGAACAGTAGTGGCAGTTCTGTTGCTCCTCTGTGTTGTGGGAGACTGCAGATCAAATTCTTTCTCTGTCACCTCTCTAGCAGCATGGGGGGATGCACATCATCAAAAGTTCAATATTTTTCATTTCACATTACTGTAAGAAGGAATGTCTCTAAAATCTTTTAGTACTCTTCATTTTTGGAGGTGATGAGGTGAAAATTCTACAAGAACTGATTGGGAAAGAACTATTAGATACTGTGATTTTCTTGCCCTTTGTCCTTCGATTGCTCTTGTATGAGATGACAAAGGTGGAAGAACAACATAGGAAATATATAAGAGCTTGAAATTCTGAGTATTTGACCACTAGTGTTATAGAGAAGGCAGTTTCCAGGATAAAGACTATCAAAATATAAGATGTTCAAAGGAAAGTTAGGGCACAGGTTCCACAAATTGCTACCATTCCCTTGTCATCTGTATATCTATGATAACAGGATAAAAATTTAACCCAAACACCTACCATGGAACTGAGATCCAGATTTATGCATAACAGTGGAGTGGTCCCACACTGCAGATAGCCTGGGGACAGGATACCAGGCATGTTACTAAAGCATATGTCGTCATGTTTGGGAGGCCTGAATCCGCCTGAGCTAGCACAGATAAAACCACACGACTGGACTCTGATATGATAATGCAGAAAATGGCCGTTTATTAAAGTGCAACAATTCCTTATATACTAATCTTACTTAGTCTACGCCCCTTTAAGCTAGCATCATACATCATTCACAGAGCTTGGGGAGGTTACACCTCGAGTCCTCGGAACACACCCTTCTGCTGCCTAAAAGCCCTAGATCTCTGCCTCTGCACTCTTCCCAGCATCATCTCTCCCTTCCCTCCTCCCCAGGTTGTGTGCACCTGGCATCCCCCAGTTGTCAAAGATTCACCCCTTGCTCAGTATCTTTCACCTGGTTTATCAATGCTGTTTGATGATGCACACCAATAGAAAAGAAAGAGAAAATATGAATATGAACCCTTCCATTAAAGGGTTCATATTAAAGTTCAGTTCCAGTACAAACAGTAGACTTTCTGTTGTGATAGAGTTTGCTGGAGTGACCTGGCAGGGGTAAGAAATTTGAGGGGGAATCTAGAGATGAAAATGTACAGATATTTACTGCTAACATATTCAGACACTGCAAACAGCTATTCTTGAAATGGCATACAACAGGATGGGGATACCTTCCTGAGTCACTTTCAACAGGTAGCTGATGTATAAGGAATATACGTATGTATAAGAATATGTATATATATATATATGTATATATATATATGAATATATATATGTATAAGGATCTCATTTTCTGCCTGGGAAGTGATCTCAAACTTTTTTACAGTCAGTCTTATGTTACAAAGTTGGAATTTCTTAAGGATGTTAAACAGAGTGAATTCTTGTTATTGTCATTCCTCAATCCAGACAGAATATATTTCTTTCATTACTGCCAACATGCACAAATAATTTGTAATGTAAACAATATTTATAGCCCTAGATATCTGAAATCAGAGATCAGATGAAGAATGCAGTTTAAGAAATGTTAAATTATTATCTACATGGCTCCAGAAAAAAAAAAAAAATAAAATAAAATTGAATTTCCTTTCCTTTAGACCTTTAACAGAGGTTAAATAAAAGCCAGTGAACATGAATTACATACTAAAATCTGAAGATCCTTTTTTAGGGAACAAGTATTGTCTACTTTTATAGCTTAAAGATACTAAAAAATGTATTTGTTATGATAAATTATTATTTACTATAATGAAAATACATCATTTATTACCAAAATATTCTCTACAAGGAAAGAGCTGTGAAAATATTTCAGAACATTAACTTCTATGTAATTATAATTAATTATTGTATTACAGTAGAGTAGACATTCAAGAACTTCCTGATGATCCATTGTATTGAACTGGCTGACTGGCAGAACTCAAGGGAGTTGTGATCAGTGGTGCAGACTCTAGTTGGAGGCCTGTACTTAACAGTGTTCCTCAAGGGTCAGTGCTGGGTCTAATCCTGTTCAACATCTTCATCAATGACCTTGGTGAGAGGACAGAGTCCACCCTCAGCAAGTTTGCTGATGACACAAAGCTGGGAGGAATGGCTGACACACCAGAAGTCTGTCCTGCCATTCAGCGAGACCTGGACAGGCTGGAGAGTTGGGCAGAGGAACCAAATGAGGTTTAACAAGAGCAAGTGTAGAGTCTTGCCCCCAGGGAAGAGTAACCACATGCACCAGTACAGGTTGGAGGTTGACCTGCTGGAGAGGAGCTCTGACATGTCCTGGTGGATGACAGATTGGCCATGAGCCAGCAGCGTGCCCTGGTGGCCAAGGAGGCCAATGGGATCCTCAGGTGCATTAAAAAGAGCATGGCCAGCAGATCAAAGGAAGTGATCCTCCCCCTCCACTCTGCCCTGGTGAGGCCTCACCTGGACTATTTTCTCCAGTTCTGGGCAAAAAAAGACAGGGATCTCCCCAGAGAGTCCAGAAAAGGGCTACAAAGATGATAAAGGGCATGGAAAACCTCTCTTATGAGGAGAGGCTGAGAGACCTGGGTCTGTTGAGCCTTGAAAAAAGAAGATTCAGAGGGGATCTGATCCATATCTATAAATATCTAAGGTGTAGGAAGCAAAAGGACAAGGCCAGACTCTTCTCAGCAGTGTGTGGTGATAGGAAGAGGGGGGAATTTGACTCCTACAATTCTCTGAGATTCTGTGATTCTGTGAATCCACACACACATAGCAAGAAAAAGCTCTTGTTGTGAAGATATTATGATGTGAGTACAAAGTAATAGGATCAGAAAGATGAAGAACTCATAGTCACTTAACAGATAGACACTGTGCAAGCAACATGAAATACAGAATAAATCCTTTTCCAGAAATATATGTATGAAAATATTTTTAAGGTCTGCTTCTGGATGCAAAGTATTTCCATCATAAACAGTCCAGTTCACTATAAGATGTCCCACTAACATAGGTAGATTAATTGAAAAAATAAAAAGGAATGCAACAGATGTATCTTTTCACCTACATCTAAAGTACATTCATGTTACCAGCTTAGAAGACAGTAAACAAGGCTGCCGCAACTGAAATCATCTTTACAATTTTATATAGCATCTTTCTATAAGGATGTATCATATCAGTGACTTTCAGTGAGGGTTATAGAGACATTTTTGAACAACTGTATTGTAAAATCAGACTGATCACTGAGCAATATAAAAAAGCACTATCCTGTTAAAAGAGACCGACTCAATCTAGTTTTCAAGGGGAAAATATTTCATACGTACATAGTTTCAGGATGTTTATGTGAAGGAATTTATTCAAAGGAGTCATCTAGTTGTGCTAAAAAAAAATAAATGTAACATATTTCCTGTAAAGAAAACTGGAAATATTTATCATTTGCCCTAATGTTACATTGATGTAAACTCTAGGAGGACAGTCAGTCTCTAGTGTAGAGGAAAGGAGCCTATTTTATCAAGAGGGAAATAATAAATGTCAACACTAAAAATAACAAGGCAATTATATTTAACGGTCTACTGACACTGATTGGCAGATATAGTGACATAGATTCTTATTTTGCAATGACCTAAGGGTTCATTCTTGAAAGCATCATTTCAAAACCTCAGCTTTTTTGTCTCATCAATTTATAGCAGTAGAAATAATGAAGTTCTTGTTCCTTGTGATAGAAATACATTGAATCTATGTTCAATGATGCGTGGACACTGTGTCTTTCTCCTTGGAGAAAGGTAATTGCAGCACTGAGGTGAAAACTTCTACTTGTTGCTTTCTCACCACAAAGAGTATTTTCAGAGTCTTTACAGCAGGGATTTTGTGTCTCAGCTGATTGTCAATAACTCTTCTTTCTACTTAGTGATTCTCAATGGTACAAGAACTATTATTTGATATGCTATGATCCACAGAGAACAACTATAATGAAAAATATTACTATTTATTTTGCAAGTTAAAAAAAAAAGAAGAAGAAGAAGAAAGAAATAGATCCTTTACAGAAGTATTAAGTGAAGAATTGTACAGAGAAAATGAGCTGGGACAAGGTTACACAAGGAGCTGCCCATAAAAGAAACTGTGCATCGTAGTAATTGTTAGCATTTCATATTTTTGTACATATTTTATTCTAGATTTAAGGATTCTAGGTTATGTGTCTTAATCTGTGATAAAGCAAAGCACTATAAACACAATTACTATACTTCAGAAAGCAAATGCATTTTCTCTTCCTTTAAAATATCTAGATATCTAATAGCAGGGACAGCCACTGGATGGATACAAGACATTCACATCTGTAAAGAAATTATGTATGGTTCAAGTGAAGCTAAAAACACAAAAAAGAATCTAGATCTTAAAAGAATTTCATGAAGAAACCTCAACATTATTTTTTATGCCTGTATTTCTATATATACATGTATATATCTGTATATACACATATCTGTATGCATATCTGTATATCTATATTTTTATATATTATTTATTTATTATTTGACAGATAACCTCTGTCAAAATAATAATTTATCCATTACATTGTTTGTATTCACATTATTCTTTCTGACGATTGTAAAACATTTTGTCTGTCATTCCTTCTCTCTGGGCAAATTTGAGGAAATTTTCATTGTCTTTGCATTGTCTTTCAACAAAAAGGTTAAGACATAAATTTTGAAGTTATAATTTTAGAATAATTTTATTCATGATATACATGCATATACATTTTGATGGATATCTTTTAACGACATTTTTTTTTTTGAAGATGTGTATTTTTGCCTTAAAAGGTATAGTAACAATACTTTCTAAAAAGAGCTTCAATGAAAATTTTCAAGCTCCCTAGCTTGAGTTATTTTTACATCACAAACACAAAACAGATAGGTCGTTTGCTGTTGTTTTTCAGTGACTTGCAAACTATCTGTTAGACTGGGAATAGTTTTGAACAAAGCAGGAGAATGGTTAAAGAAGAAAAAACTTGTTCACTTTTTTTCTTTAAAAAGTAATATAAGCAAGCAAATGCTGCAGCATTTCTTAGCTGAAACCCTAAAATACAGGGATTTGAAACTCCTGAGATCTATCCATCTGTCAGCAAAAAGAATATCAACTTGCCAGCTTTAAGCTGTCATATGAACTTCAAAGCTTTTTGAGACCCTATATCGAGAGAAATAAAGCATTACTATTAACTGGTGAATATGGAAACTTATATTGCTTTAAACTCTATTTTTTTTATTTCAAATGGTTGGAGCTGGTAAGCATGTCTACTAAAATAAATATTCTTCATATAACCCTCCTTTATCTTCGTCAGCCAACTGCACTATGCCATGAAGAAATACTTATCAAGATACTATGCTACTATATCTGACAAATGGCAGCATCATGTTTTTCAAACATGTTTTTCATCATATTCTGCATTCTAAGCTTCACCAGGAAACTGTTTATTTTCCTTAAAATCTGAGAGAAGACATTACAGAACGCACTAAAAAACAAAACAAAACAAAACAAAAAAACAACAAAAAACAACAAGTTGAGCTAGGCCATCACTACTCCACAGCAGAGGCATGCTGATGTTGTTGAAGAGCCTTCTTTCTTATCTACATATCTGTATCAGTGGAGGTATGTTCTCATGTGATATATTTATTACTTTACCCTTCTATTACCTGAAGAATAAAATAATATTAATATTGTGGATATATAGCACAAAGACTTTAGTTAGACCAGATAATTTGCCTCAAATCACTAAAAAATAGTACAAGATCAAAATTGTTTAGATGATCAGAAGTCTATTGTGTTCAAAGCACAAAACAAGATGTATAACCTGCCTCAGAGAATGTACAGAATTTATCTTAAAGGTAAACTAGACAGAGAAAATGAGACTCCAGAGACATAAGACAGGCTCACAAAGACAGGCATGAGATGGCTGGCAGAGAGAAATTTCTTGTACTCCTTCTCCATTTCACTGGACATCTTGTTTTCCTGCTTTATTTCACCATATGATTGTATGCCTCCAGTACTGTTTCTTCCTGTTTCTGACCAACGCTATTACAGCTACACAGATTCTCATTATCAGTTCATGCATTTCAAAGATTGTATTGCAGGAACTGGAATGCCCAGACTTTCCAACCTATGCCTCTGCTAAGATTTTAAACCAATAGTGTTTACATCTTCATAGCCAGTATTACAACACAAATATTATTTTCTGTAACTTACTAGAAGTTTTTAATCTCTAAGCTTCAGCTCTAACCTTGGGATCACATTTACATATTTTTCTCCTATTGTTTTTTCCAACGTAAAGTTACTGCAGAACATTATCACATAAAATAGACATTTTTCTAAACCTGAGAACATTATTTTCAAGAGTGTTTCCTCTGTAAGTCTTTATAACTTAAGCATCTTATCAGAATGGTATTCAACAAAAATAAAGCTTAATCAGGTATGGCATTTTGACTGTTTTTCTATAGTAGCTGACTGTGCAGTTTACATTGCTATAGTTTAGGCATCATTAACATTTACATTATAAGCCTTGATTATTAAGAAAAAGGTTATCAGCTGTTCCTAGGACATATCTGAAAAGAAAGCAGGTTTTCAGCTTTGAATATATTTTTATTCATTATTAAGAAATTCTGAATGGGTAACTGATGAAAAAAGCTACTTTATCTAAGAAAAAGAAGCAGTTAATCTTCACTAGAGTCAATGTATTCTCTAAATAATTAAACAATTTAAAAGTTTCCCAGAGTTTGACATTGTTAAAGTTTTGTACCTCATATAAAAATATTCCTTTTAATTATTTTTAACATCAATAACAAAATAAGCAAAAACAAACAAAAAAGCAATTTTGGACAGTATCAATAATTATGAGTAAATACTTCAAGGAAAATTCACAATTGCCCCTTAAAATATATGATAAAAGAAAAAAGAGATTAAATGTTCATGTGATACAGAATCCTGCGCCTCACAGGAAATGGAAGATGTTGAACAGAGTTCTAAACTCATTATTTCACCATTGCAAACATTCTGTATTAGAGATACTTAAATAATTTCCTTGCAAAATATGTGCTTTAAATTCCAATAAATCTAAAGTCGTGAATATGGAGAGTATGCTAAAAGCAAAATTGTTGCTAATATGCTGCTTTCATTTCTGTAAAAGATAAGAATCCAAATCCTACTACAGTTGGAGAGAAAAGTGGATCCTCAACACTAGCCCTAGTATAATCTAATTAATGGCAAATGCATGAAAGAGAGATGTAACTTGAAAGTAAATTAACTGGTGGGCCACAATGAGAAAGGAGAAAAAGAGAAAGTAAAGAAAAAAAAAGCAAAATGAAAAGGAAAAAAGAAAGGAGAAAGAAGAGGGAAAAAAAAGAAAGAAAAGAAGAAAGAGAAGAAAAAAGAAAAGAAAGAATGGAAAAAGATACTGGAAAGTAGATAAGCAGGTATTTGTCTCTTCAAATAACATGAAGGAGGACTTCAACCATGCAGATACTTACTGATATTGATAGCAACTTCCTGAGATGACTAACTGAGGAGTTAATCAGGAATTCTCTGGATTTAATACTTGTGAGCAAATATTAAGTGATGTGAAAGCTGGGGGTACCTTTTGTTGCAATGACCACTGAGTTTAAAACTACCATCCAAAAAAAAGTCCATCCCAACAAGTAGAAAATAAAAAGAAATAACTGGAGGCCTGAGTGGGTGAACTAGTAGCTCCTAACTGAATTCAGACATGAGAAGAAGGTACACAAGAGGTAGAAGATGAAGCATGTGACTCAAGAGTACCATAGAGTTACTGTACAGTTGTGCTATGATGGGATTAGTAAAGACAAGGTGAACCTGGACCTGAAGCTGATGATGACTCTGATGTGAAGGGCACTGGAAGAGGACTCTACCAGTATATAAAAAGTAAAAGGAAAGTTAAGAAAAATGCGGACTTTTTGCAGAATAAAACAATAATCAAATCACTTTGTCTCAATCATTACTAGTAAGATGGCATTCAGAGACCCCAGGCCTTGAAGACCAGAGGCCACAGTTTGGAAAAAGGAAAACTTTGTGGGCCCTCAAGAGCAGCAAGAATGATGATCAAAGGAACTGGAGACTGAGCTCTCTGAGAATCTCTCTTCACTGTGATTATACCAATGGCTTCTAAGCATCTACGAAGGTCACTCCAAAAGTAATGTCTCCTGTATATTTCCATGGAGACTCCAATAGATATAAATAGCAAAATAACACTGTTTGATAGAGCAAATTTTCAGCTACAAAACACTATTTTTCAGTATAGTCACCACCATTAGATATGTGTTTTCACTGAAAATGAACAAGAGCCTGCATGTTGTGCTCATAAAAGTCTGCACTGCAGTACGGAACATGGTTTGTCTTTTCTGTTGCTGTCATCTCTACTAAAACTCATCACTTTGTCAACAGTTTACAGGCTGGTTCAGCCTGTTTCCGTGACAGTTGGGATAGGATACCCTCAGACCCATGGCCCAGGAAAGGGGAAGGGGGAAAGTGAAGAAGGAGAAGAGAGATGAGCCTAAAAACAAAACAGCAACAATGATCTGAGGAGGAAAGCTAATTTATTAAATAAGATATTGGAATGCAAAATAACACAATATAATGCAGTATAATTGGAATTGAAGGTAATAAATCAAATAAAATGATCAAGAGAGAGTGTCCAATAAACTGAAGCCCTTATGCTAAACGCTGAAGGCTGCTGGGTCAGTCTGAAGGGAAAGAGCCTGTGTCTCGTGACAGGCAAATGGTTTTTATCTTTCCCTCTGAGCGGAAAACAGAAAAATGCAAAGCAACACAAAGTACGCAGTTCTTCTCTTCTGAGACAGATGCACCCAGAACTGTTGACTACCCATGGAACTGGATCATTAACTCTTTAAATCCCACTGCACTACATGATGTTATGATGTGGAATACCAATAACAAAAATCATAAAACCATGACACACTTACAGTCTCACTGTTTTCACATCCACTGTTTAATCTGAACAGATGTTCAGTATGCATTGATGACTACCAGTGGGTGAAATTTTTTCTGCACAGAGGAATTCAGTTCCACACTTTTGCTTCACACACACTTCCATGTTAGATGTCACTTTGTCAGATTGCCCCTTTGCTGCCATCTGTCCCACAGAACAAAACACAATGGAATATTGGTGGGAAGGTTCAACATCTACTGTCATGCCATCAACATTCACCTCTGATTTCATAGGCCAGTATAATAAAGCAGGAGTCATTACTTTCAGAGCAGCCCTCATAGATATCTAATAAGCCAGATAAAAGTGTTCTCAATAATCTGGGTCTATATTAATTGATGGACAATGACCTATGAAGATTTAGAGGTCAGAATTTTCAGAAGATTCCAAGTTTGACATAATTTGTTTTATTACATTATTACTTTAATATTAAGGCAATTTCAACCATTTACTAAGGTCTGTAGCAGCAACTGTAATCAGGTAGCTGGTCTTTGGAATGATTGTGGGTATTACTCCTTAGAGAGTCTTAAATTGCTATTTCTATGGAGATTTTCTAGGTTGTTTTTTTTAATTTTTTTAGTCTCTGCATGACAACTCTTTAACAATTGTAATGCTTAAAACTTAAAACTCCCACTGCAACTCCTTGCTAAGGTTTCCAAGTCATCAAATTAGCAGCATGACATACTTTACATAGGGTATACCTCATGAATAAAATCCGAGCCCCTTGATATCCTCCCTTTTTAGCTTTATTCTAGTTTACTATGCTAGGTGTGAACAAGATGACACATTATACATCTTAGCAACTCCTTTTCAGCTTCTGCTTGGACTATAGAATTCCATCTGTTCTATTATGGATCATTGACAATTGTGAAAGTATTCTGTACAGTTTTTGTAAATTCTAAAAGCCCAAATTGTTACATTATTATATTAATTTCTTTGATTTTTTGTGATTCAACCAGAACAGCTTTGATCAACAACTGTCTAAAGAAAATTCCATGGGACTTACTTAAAGGTAGTGAGGTTCATTAAATTATATGAGGAGCATCCTGCACATTCAACTGATGGTGAAAGGTGTTTGCTGTTACAGCAGTGAACTGCCTTTGACATTACAGTATAACTTGGTATGTAATGGATTTTGAAATGTATCCCATAAAGGAACAAGCAGAAGGAGGCCATATAAATAATTTCTGAAGAACAAGCAAACATATCCACAGAGCATTCAAAATCACATATTATTATAAAGACGTCTCTCGAAATAAGACTTCACCTCAATGTGAAAAACTACTTCTGCTTGCCTGTTCTGAGCAATGTCACTTTTTTTAAACTACTCCAAGCTAAATTCTATTTCTCATTTCGGTATTAGTTTTTTCTTATTTATAACTTCAAAAAAGGCTATAAATCAGCAAACCCCAGAAAATTTTGCCACCCAAGTAATTCTATCCAAGTCTGGGGACTAATACATGGTATTAATGTTAAATATCTTGTCTTTCTCATCCTTAAAAACACATCAAGTAAGTGTGATTGTTGTGAAAGGATCATAAATTTATAAATGTGTTGTCAACTTCTCTTTCAGTGATGATTGGTTCATAAGAAAGATTTTTAAAAGAGAAAATAATCAGGATTTTAGGAAGCTCATAATAATAGGCAGTGGTGAATAGACTCTTCCCAGAATCTTAGAAGCCTCTGAGTCCAAATAATAATAACAAATTTTTTTGGTAATTGAATGGGATGTTAATGTTGTTATTTTTCCATATTTCATCTTGTCCTACCAGTGGTCATCACTGAGAAGAGTCTGGTTTGTCCTTCATTCTCTCCAATCAGGTGTTTATATACATTGGTGAGATTCCCTCTGACAACTCTTTATGTTGAACAGTTCCAGCTCTCTCAGTCTCTCCTTACATGAAAGATATTCCAGTCCTTTATCACTTTTGTGGTTCTGTGATGATGACACTTCAATATATCCACATATTCCTTGTACTAGAGCCAGATAGAACCAGACAAAACACACTAGATGTGAAAGGGAAAGCGGTGTCTGTGCGCTTACCATTTCAGGTTTTAACAGCTCATCAGGAACTGTATTGCCATCATAATGGTATAACACAGTTTTGTCCAAGCTGCATGTACGTCAATTTGTGTAATTATGATTTTAAGAACAAAACACACTCTTTTATGTTGTTACTTTTATCAATGCATTAAAAATTGTAATATGCTATAATATGGGTCATACACATTGAGCTCTCTTAAAATAATACAAGACAATAGTGCTTTGCAGCCATAATATATTACATACTCACTGATTTCATTGACACCTACATCAGTTTTGCTAATTAGTTTGTTTCTATATATATTGACTCTTTTCATTGACCTTAGCAGAATGCTACAAATTCATTTAGTGTCTTAACAGACTATCTATTGAATAGCTCAGTAATTTGCTCAACCTGTAATGCACTGCTTCTCGACATTATTGCCCAGTTTATGTGCTTCACATAAAAAATCTATTTACTTATTACAAACACTAATCAAATGGCAAAGGCATTCTGGCAGTGCACTGCTAATATTACACATTTATGTCAACAACACTAATTTACATAATCCTTGCTTGCATGGTGTTTAGACATTTTTTAGATTAATGGATCTCACTCTTACAGCTGTAGATCTTTGAAGTTTCTTCACATTGAACTTTATTTCCCTTGGGCTTTAACTAATTGAAGATAACTGCTCCACATAACTCACAGCATTAATGGTGAAAACACCTGGAGACAGAGAAGGGAGGGTATTTGTCAGGGATTTTTGTGATCCAGCTCACTGATGTAATTGGTGGATATGAACTAAACATAATGTTGTGAAAACATGTTACGAAGTTGAAATCCACTCACAACAAAACAAAAAGCAAAGCAGTAGTTTTCCAAATTTACTGTAACATTTAACAGCTAGAGCATCTATCGCTAAGGATATTCATTAAGGTACATGACATTATGACAAAGACTATTATAAAGCTGAATGAAAAGAGCTTTAGAAACAAAGTTCTAAAAGAAAAAAAAACAAAAAAAAAGCAAAAAAAAAAAGAGAGATTGAGATTACATTCTTTAATACTAAGGATTAAACAAAGTGTCAAAAAGCACAGTTTTCGAATCTATTTTCGATCTCATATGTTTTCCTATCCTATTGAATCTAGTATTATTTCCTTATGTGTTTCATCAAAATTATACACATCTGTCTTATCCCACTCACTGGATTTCGAGGGAGGTGAATCTTTCTCGATCTCTTCAGTTGCACCTCTCCTAGTCATTAAGGTATTGCTACAGTGATGGAGTGGAGTCATCCAAGACTCAGGGGAATAATACATGCTAATTTATTGAGAGCTTTCATAACAACAGACAACTACTTGGAGTTAAAACTGGCTA
Organism: Callipepla californica brunnescens; assembly: GCA_023055505.1. Lineage (NCBI taxonomy): Eukaryota > Metazoa > Chordata > Aves > Galliformes > Odontophoridae > Callipepla > Callipepla californica. The sequence goes on along the minus strand of JALIRH010000007.1, from coordinate 14,058,923 downwards.
ACTGGCTAATTATGATTAATAAGTGTTATAGTTAAAACAATTCTAGGCAATGGCTACTATGAGGAGTAAAAGAATAAAAGAAGATAAAGAGAAAAGATATAAAATGGGGAGACAGGCAGACAGCAAGCAAAGCGGTTCACCACTCCTAGATCCAGTGATATCTTAGTGTCAGGTGCTTATCTTAGTAGTGATGGGTCATTGGAGGTTGTGTTATTCAGACAACTCAAAATGGCAGTGCAAACTGTTATAGTTGTTGAGTAGGTTTTTTTTGAGTGACAGCTTCTGGCTTTGGAATTTCAGCAGGAACTTCTTCATTCCTGTCTACAGGACTTGCAAATTTAAGTCAGCATATAAGAGGAAGCAAGGAGATGCCAGGTTGTATCTTGTCTTCACATGATACAATGGTATAATCTTGCAATCTCCTGTATCAAGCTGGAGTTATTTGCTTACAGGCCAAATCTTCAGCAAAATAACACTCCTGACCACTTCCTTTCAAAGGCAAACAACTTCAAAGAAATGTTTTCAAATGTAAAATTGACCACAAAGTGATGTCCGTTAGTCTCACATTGATTTGAGACATTCTTTACCAGTCTTAGATGACATCTCATCAAAGAAAAAAATAACTACAGTTCTGCTGTATAGTAGTGTAAAACAAAAATAGGGACTTGGAAACTTCCTTTCCTTTGCCACAACCTAAAACAATACACATGAAATTTTGCAGTAGTATTCTTAAAGACTAATCTTTGTAACCATTGGAACCTAATTTCTAAGTTACAGTTTTATAGATTAATTTGTGAATTGTTATCCCTGAAAAATAAATCCATGAAATCAGGACAGGATGTGTTTACTGTCAATACTGGAAATTGTGCCTTACTGTCTCAGTATTGTCTTATCATTCTACTGTTATCCATTGTGGAAGAACTTTTTTTTTCAGGTTAACAAACATATAGACACAAAAAATGTCGTACTGTGTCCCTAGGGCTGCCTTTCCAGCATTGTAGTCTATTCTTGCATGAGCAACAGGAGGTATTACTTAGGGCAAACATTACCAATGTCTGTGATTTATTCTTGGCTTCCTGACCTAACATTTATTTAGAGATTCCTGAACAGATAACTTTCCATCTGATCTATTGTAGTTTCTGACCTGATATTTTACTACCCAGAGGGCCTTTTGGCTTGGAAATCTTTTCAGTACAAAAAAATCAACAATATATTAATTTTTGAAATGAAAATCATAGTAACATTTCCTTCCACATCCTGCCTTTTTTCATTTTCTCTATGTTTTGGACAGAACTTTTTAATTTTTCCAAAATCTCTCCCATTTCAGATTTAGATTCCAGAAATAGATGGCATGTTAATATTACTGATATTAGTGAAAAAGGCAAAATTAATTACTTCTTCTGTGTGTTCTCTTGTTTACTAATCTAAGGGCTTTATTAATCATTCATACTCTAGAATTACACAAGGACTTCATGTCTAATTGGTTCCTTATTACAGTCTCTCACCTAACTCTTTCCAAGGTAATGGCAGGCTGGACTCTATTCATTGGTTTCCAAGTCTATTCTGCTTCTGGAACATTCATCTGTGGACTACTATCCAATAAAATGCAGAAGAAATTGGATTTGCTATGTGAAGTATATATATACATGCATATTATATATAGCATGTTTATGCTTATTCACAGAATCATAGACTGAGTCCAGCAGAAAACTCTGGGTTTGTTTGGTCCCAACCCTGCTCAAGCAGTGACATCCAAAGCAGATGCATGGCCAGCGAGAGCTCTTTCACTCTTGCTGTTTAGAAGTGTTTTCTGATGTTTGAAGTACACCTCCGATGCTCCTGCCCATTGCCTCTTGTCCTGGCAGAAGATACCACAGAAGAGGGCTTCTAAGAGCCTGTTTTCACTGACATAAATAGTGATTAATCCATAATTGGAATAGTTATTCTTGTCTATATTTACCTAAGTGCACTTAGTTTGAAAAAACACATTCACTAAAAAAATAAAGGACCAACTTAGAATAGCATTATACTATCCCAGTGTTCTCTAATGCTACCGTATGCAGTCACTCGTGTACATGAGATACAAACCCGTATCTAAACGGCTGTCAGTTTTGTCATATACATCTGGGGATGCAACCACCTCAAACAAAAGAGGGATTAAATAGTTTAGAAATAAGGTGTAGATTACATATTAATACTGAATATAAACAAAGAAATAAGAAATCTGTACTAGAGAAATGAAAAATTTCTGGAAGTTCTACTATCTGAATGTCAGAATTTTACATTTCTGAAGTAGATATAACCAGGAGAATACAATGACAGAAAAAAAAAATCTCAGAAAAAGTAATTCACATTTATATTCCCCAGTTTTATAACTAATTGCATCCAAAATTATAGTATAAATTATGACTATAAATATTAGGAAGACAAGGACTGTTTAAAGTACAAATTATTTAAATTTATGGGCCTTTCAGATGAAAAATAACAGGACTATCGTAATAGAAGCCCTCACGAAATTAAAAATCAAGATGTTCAAGGAAAACTGTAACAGAAATGACATAACTAAACGTCAGTCAATGAACTAAGACATTGATTATGCAGTCTGTAAACTCCTATTTTCACATTTTTTTTGCTCAGTGGCCTGAGTCCATTCCCTTAAAGAAATGTATGCTACTTAAGCAGACCGCATCGTAATCGAGAGCCAAAGGGCCAGGAGGCAATCTTGGCAGATTTTTCTCTCGTGACAGAAAGGGATAATATCTTGACTAGTTGAGTTGTTCTGACATGATTGCTCAATTTTTTATCAACTTAGCTACTTTCCTTTGGTTAGCAAATCATACGGAAACCAAAGCCTGATTGTCTTTGATTGTATCCATTATTCATGGATGTTGTCTAAGAAGTGTAGATGAATACTTTTCAGAGCTGGGTTTTGGGCTTCAGTTATTTGCTGTTAGTCATGTATGGTGTGCTTTCAGTCATGTGTGAACATTTCTGCTCAATGAATAGATAACTGTTCTGTTTTTCTGTTAAGAAAATCACACAATGCATTTCTAGACTGTGATATTAATGACAGTCATTTGTACTAAAACAGGTTTGCATTTCAGGCTGTCTGTCCTCCACTGGCCTTACAGTTGGTGAATAGTTAATGAAAAATGTATATAGATGGTTTTAGAAAGTAGAAAAATAATAAATACATTTGCTGTCAAGAAAATTAGGTTTTTATTAAAATTCCATATAAAGTTTTAAAGCCTTCCATAGGAAGCTTTTCACATGGACTGGTAGTTATGAAATAAGTAAAATATATTCCCATTAATATTCTAAAACTATCTATTAAGTTTCATTTGAATTTGGTGCTAATGTTCTCATCTTTGTGACTGACAAATGTAGCAATATGTACCAACAGCACAAGCATTAATTCATTTGCATCTGTGAACTGAGTTTTTTATGGTTTAATTATTTTCTTTATTGGTATTCCACATCATAACACCATGTAGAGCACTGTGAGTTAAAGAGATAATGTTCCAGTTCCATGGATCACTAATAGTTCCAGGTATACTTGTCTCAGAAGAGAAAAGAAACTATTCATCCCAGAGCATTGTTCATGGCATTATCCTCCCATTTAAATGACTATGCATATCCTACAAAGGACTGATAACATTTGACAAAATTGTATGTGTCCCTATCATTTACATTTAGTGAAGTTAACTAATACATAGTAAGAATGAAAATCTCATAAATAGAAGTTGCGTCTTATTACCTGCAAGTATTTGCTCACTGTTAGCCAGGATGCCAACATTTTCCACAGATCAAGGAATAACTCAGCCTTCAAAACAGGAATTATGACTAGTCAAAGATATCAACAATCACCTAAGAATGTATATAAATACACTGATTTATTTCCAAAATCATATGTAAGCAGGTGACCAGAATATAAGCAAGCTCTTAGTAATAAATGTATTTTTAAGTGATTGTCTTTGTTAAGCTTAGAGAAAGCCATTAATCACACAGCTTTTTACTTTTTTGTCTCGTTTAAAAAAATACATATTAACTAAGAAGCAGAATATATCTTGTTCATATTGTTTGAAGTATTACTAAGAACACATAGTAAACAAGCAAAAGAAAACAGAATTAATTTCAAATTATCTAGAGTCTGTTATTTGCTTCACTAAATACATGTTGATCACAAACACAATCATGAAAGTAGGAATAATTCATTAACCATTCATAAGAAAAGAAATTTTGGGGATTATTTAGTCACACTTCATTCCTATACTATTCCAACACTATAACTTATAGTCACTGCTACTTTAAATGCAATCGTTTGAAAAGAAAGAACTTCATTTTAAAGAGCAGAGCAATTATTTGAAATAAAATATTAAGATTCTTAAAACTAGTGAATCTTTGAGAGTTTTCCCTTTTCTCTGAAAATTGTAAACAATTGTACTAAATTTTTTAACACAGTGGAAAAAGATCTTAACTCCACTGGGATACTAAAAGGATTCTTACACTACATTGAAGAGTTAATAATTAGAAACTGCTCCTTGCTTTATACATACATTACATCTTATTTTTTTTTTTTTCACAAACTGCAATTAAGACAAAGACCATGCTGTTATGTTACCTTCTAACTAGATGCAAATGTTATCATTTACTCCATAAAGCTTTGGTAGTCACTGAGAAGGGGTAGGAAGAAAAATAGAGAGCATAAAGGAACTGTGGCAACCAGATTTGACCAAGTGTGTTCACTGAAAAGGTATATGGAACTGTCATTTTTCTATAACAAAAACTGGAAAAATGTAAAGCGTGAGTATGGTATTTAATACTTATATTGAAAACATGTAATTTGTCTTTTTCCTTTTTCTGCATGAGGAAAATGTACTTTTGAAATGGTATCACACTACTTGTTTTTGAAAGTTAAAAATAAAAGTCTTCCATTATTAATCTGAGAGTATTGATGCTGTACTGTCAAGAAAGATTAGTGTCCAGAACTGAGCTACCGTGTGATTTATTCTATGCAGATATACCGTTATATATGGTTATTAAAGAAAGACACAGCTTTTGGAGATGGAGCATTAGCATTAGCTTTGCTTAAGCACATTTTGTTATTTGTCTTTCTTCAAGTTTATTTTTCTTTGCGAACAAATATTAACAAAATCAAAACATCTTTGACATTGCTCATAATGAATAAAAATGGTAATGAATAAAAGACAATTATTTAATCAAGGGTTGTGATAAAACTATTTAAAAATATTTCAATCGTTATACACAAAAATATATTTCAGTTTATATGGCATATAATGTATGAAAAAGTATGTCATTAATATTATTTTAGTGTATCAACAAATAAGGATAATTTAAACGAAAATAGCACCTTTACTTGTCTATGAAGCTCAGAATTAAAGGCTCTCAGTGTATTCACTGTATTTTCTGAAATCATTCCCTGAATCTAAATCACTTCAGAAGTGAAAAAATGCAGATAATCTTTCGTCTCTGTTTGTTTTATTTGACATTTGTCTTTAAAAAAAGATGTTGACAAAGAAGGACTCATTCAATAAAGTATCAACCACATGATATTACAGTTGTAGAAAATTTTAACAAATAATTGTAATTATAATTAAAAACAATTTCCAATGAGTACGTAGCATACTTAGTACTTTTAAAAACGGTCCACTCTACCTATTTAGATAGATTTCTCCACTTCAGAGCTGTGGGAAGATGTTTGAGATGAAATTCTGGAGAAAAAGTTTCAATGCAATTTTCTAAATTTCCACTCCTGATAAATGTTCTAATTGAAGAAAGACATCAGCAAAGTTCTTCAGTGCCAACTGAAAAGTTAGGAACAGTAAAAATCAGTTTCATACCAGGTTTCTGTCACATGTCTTGTGTATATTTCATTTGAACTGCAAAATAAAACATTTCTTGAAGACTGAAGTATCAGTTATTTAATTGCAAGATACAAACCTTATTACACAGAGTAATTGGAATTGTTAAAGTGATACACTTAAAACATTTTTTTTAATAAATCCGTGCAATTGCATCTAAAGCAACAGAGTATAATATATCGCTATGCAGAACTGTTACTTAATTTTCCATTTATGATGGCTCCATGGAACAGTCACTAGAGGTAGTAATCTCTGAGACTGACCACTTTGCCTAAGAAGATATTTTTTATAGCTTTTGGAGAGTAGATAAGGCAGATGCTGAATCTTACATTTCTTTGCTGAAACTCATAACCACATGGCTTTAATTTTTTTAGGCTTTCAGGGAATACATTTACAGTTGAGAAGAAAAGTATTCTCCCTAATCTAAGTGTCACCGTGGAGTTGAGTCTAACACTCTCTTCTGCCACAACCTTTTCAAGAGAAAAGGAGATAAAAGATCAGAGTACCATGGCACACTGGAACTGGGAACCTCAAGTATCCATCAGAGTCCTAAAGATGAATCCTTTGATTTTTCTCCCCCAGAAAATATCAGCAAGTAGACCTGTTTTCATTTAAAGTAGATTTAAGATCTAAAAGCACTCAAAAGGGTGAAGTTTTCACCAAGTAACAAATTTAATCTTTAATCAATTAGAACAATTTATAAATAGACAAGCAAACAAATAAGAAAATAAAAATAAAAAGTAGAAAGCATATTTTATTTGTGTACAATAAAGTTTCTAGAAAGGGGAAGAGCCCAAGGAGGCTCTGTCTAAAACATACATAGTTGCACAAAGTATTATGGAATTAATTACTGTGTTGCAATATTTGATACTGTTCACTATTAATTCCATGAGTAAAAATTTTATTTTATTATTTCCTGTAAAAACTTCCATTATTTCCATTATTGATGCAATACAATGCTCATAATACCAGGTTTCTTAGTACATCTCTAATACATACGAAATTTACAAGGTTATATAGCTTACATGGGTTCAGAGAACGATTGAGGTTGGGACAGATCTTTCATCTTGTGAAAAGAAGCAGGATCCTCATGAGCAGAGTCAGCTAGTGCTGGTTGCTAATGGCTTTATTCTTTTGAGTTTGTGGTGGCTCCAAGAACAGTGAATACACTTAATAAGATTAACATTTTGCCTTGTATAACCAAGTTCCTTCCCCACTTTACCAAACTGGATTCATTCAGTAGGCTCTATCTTTAATGTTCATACAGGTTAGATGTATCTGAATGTCTGTGAAGGACAGAAATTTCATTATGGGACAGAGGTTGGAGGATGATATAAATATTGGCCATTAAGAGGCAACTGCTGATGCAGTGGCGCAGGATTTAACCTATAACAAAAGTTTTACCAGCTCTTTTAGATCCTTTGCACATTCTTTTACTTAAACAACCTTGAACAAAAGACTAGAAAATTAAATTCAGGTTTCCTTTATTGAAAATCTCTTCTTTTTTTTTCAGATTAATAAAACATAGGATTAAGAAAGTCAATATTTACCAGAGATTTTCATCATGCAGTCACATTTGAAATAACAAAGTTCTTTAAGTTTAATGTCCTACCAATAATAAAACATATCTTCATGAGATTCAAATAGCTTTCTACCTTACTCATCTGCAGGCCTGTTCCAATATTATAAGCTGGTAAATATTGGTAAGCTTCAGTATTCCATGTTCTTTCTAACACTCTATATGCTAATATATAAGCTAGTATTTGAATGTAAATATAAACAATATTTTAAACCCTGAGCCATCCTGTAAACCTAAGTTCCCAAGGCAAAAAGAATATGTTCTTTTGAGTTTGTTATGACTATGCTGCAAATATGAAATGAGAAGTCAATGGAAGCAGTTTTAACAAATCTCGGCATGAACTTTGACCTTCAGAATTTAGATAACCTGGACAAGTATCCAGAATTTTAAGTGCTCATTGTATCTGATCTTCAGGGGCCATGATTATGATTCAGACATTTTCTGTCTTGATTCTGTTTGAAACTTGAATGACTATTGCATCATTGCATACTATCTTTTTATAAAGTCTTGATAACTATTTGAACGTGAAACAAGTTATTCTTTCCCACAAAACTCTGTAACATTTCTTTCAGCTACTCTACAGTAAGATAGGTGAGATTTGTAGTATGCAAGTGAAGTGCATTAGAAAACTTCAGGTCTTTCTTCTGATCTCAATTACAGATACAATTGGAATGATTCCATGAAGTCATTCTGATTTTATTGGTGTAAAACCTTTTAAAAACTTAGTGAAATTCACTTAAGGATCACTGTTCTTAATATGTGCATTTTCTGAAGTTTAACACAATTAGGCCTACAATGTATTAACTCCATGTGTTTGCATCTGCATTTATAGAAGGACAAACACCATTGGTCCTTTCTCTGTATCAATATTTCTGTTCCAGTAAAATAAAATTTGCCTTTGTTTTATAGAATTAAATGCTGCTATAGACACAGTTTTTGCTTTCACTAGTTAAGCAGTAGGTGATGCACTCTGGGAAGCCACAAAACCTTGAAACAGAAGAGAAATCTAGGTGATTTTACATTACTAATATGAAGGTGCTTTGAAATACAGAGTCCTGAAAGCACTTTTTCTCTCCACCTTTTAAAATTTGGCTTACAGCTTAAATTCAAGCTGTAGAATAGGCTGCCAGGTCACCCATCCCTGGAGGTGTTCAAGAGTCATGTACATGTGGCACTGAGGACCATGGTTTTAGTGAGTATGGTATGGTGGTGATGGGCTGATGACTGGAATTGATCTTAGAGGTCTTTTCAATGTTAATCATGCTATGATTCTATGATTCTACTTTAAAACTGATCTCTTAGAAAGAGAGACTTGAAACATTCTTTTACTTGTGTACTTGCAGTGATTTTTCTACAACAAACCTAGGCTGAATTTTAGAATACTATTCCCCAACCACAAATATGATTCATTTGTCTGAGAAAAAAAAAGAAAACAAAACAAACAAATAAACAAAAAAATGAAAGAACTTATTGAAATACAGTGCAATTGTGTTCTGTATCTGAAGTATCCCTTTAACAGAGCTAATTTTCATTTTCCTAATTTATCTTTTTTGTTCTTACAAACTGTAAACATTACTGCCTGTTGAATTTTCTATGTTTTTCTATAAGTTTATACCAAAACCATGTTTTGTTTATACCTATCAGAAAAATATAAGTTGAGTAGCACTGCACACAAAATTATACTCAACACATTTTAAATCTGAAGAAGCCAACATCATAACATGTAACACTAAAGAATCCTTGCATGTTTTCATATTTTCTCTATCTTGGCCAGTGAATTTTATATACTGACTTTAATAATTTTAAAAATGTATTTTACTAATACTATTTTTATTTTTGCAAAATTTCATTAAAATATCTTATGCGTATAATCCTTGTAGTTTGCTTATAACATTTTTAACTTAACAGTTCTCATCTTTCACCTGAATATACTCATTAAGTTTAAAACACTGAAGTCTTCCAAGGACAGTGACAAGGAAAAGACAAAATATATATACAAATAGAAAGCATATAAAAAATGGAAATCAATAAACTACCAATTACCAAGTCATCTATCTTAGATCTGACAGTATTTCTATTATTATCCACAATGGACCTAACACCTCTGTTCTTGCCTATATCAGGAAATATGATTCATATATTTGTTTACACTCTGTCCTCATTTTCCTCTGAAAAGACAAGTAAAGCACAAGCTCAGCAAATCTGCCATTCTTTTATCCTTTCTATCCCTATTCAGCTATAATTTCAGGAGTGCAATTTTATTCCTTATCTTCAGTCTCCTGTAAAATATTTGAAGAACAATTTACTATTAACTGAAAAGCTCTCTTTAATTCAATGAGGTAGAATGTTTTTGTGTTCTTGATTCTTCTTTTTGTAATTTTATGATCATTTATATGTCTACGTAGCAGGTAGATGTAGCATGAAAATCATACCTTCATATTTTGCCCTAGGGTCAAAAGCTCAGCTAACCTGGATTCAAGATTTGATGGCCACCTTTTTCATCTACAACACTCAGAAGACAAAAAAAAATCACACATACTGAAAGAATACATTTTTCATCATGCATGTACAAGTATCATTTATTTATCTGTGCAAGTATTTGTGTAGCTGTTATCAGCTCAGTATTTAACTGCTTTTCAACTATTTAAACACAGATGCAACTGCATTTCTCTTCTCGTCCTTCTCCTGAAGAAGGCGCAGCTGGATTGCTGTGACAGAAAGTTACAAAGGGAAAATCAGTAAAAGAAAGAAAAAAATTTCTTTTATTATAGGATAAGTTAAAATCTGAGTGATTCTTATCTGCTACATCAGTAGCTACTAGCTAATGTTCTCAGTAAGGCTGTATCTTCAGAAGCTCATGAACTTCTCAAGACTGGCTGACCTCTCCACCTGTGCCAGCAACTACAGTTGAATGGAAAAATAAGTGATCTCTAAAGTTGTGAGGTATCAGTCCACGGAGAATTCAGTCTTTGAATTGAATTGTATTAATACACACTTTTCCTTCTTTGTTACTTCTATTCCACCTTTGGAAGCAGTGCTATTTTTGGATCCAGCAATTCAATTATAGCTATGAGATACCATCCTATGTAATACAGCGTTCAAATGAAAAGCACAACTCCAGAAATTCACATTTAAAAAGAAAACAAATGAACAAATAAATAAGCAAATAATCAACAAAAGAAAACCCAAGAGGCAGCCAACATGCTGAAGTGAACCCTTGTTCCATCTTTATAATCGAGATTTTAAGAAGATCATATCTATCAACTAGCAGCATTTTGGAAAAATCATTTTGTGCTATAAATGCTGAATACGAAGTTTTGAAAAGTTAAAAAGTGTAGTAGAAATATCTGCAATAAAACAAAGCACATTTTTAACACACTGATTTTAATAGTTTTCACCTAAGGATTTTTGATTCTAAATGTAGCTCTTTCTGTATTTAGATCAGGTTACTCAAATGTGGACAGAATTAATTCATTAATATTATTCTGAAAAAAAAACCAACCCAAAAACATTGTATTGCTATACGCTAGGTCATATTACTTGTCATTTATAAGTAGTTATTTATTCACAAAAATATTCATAAATTCTTTAAAAGTTTTATTGAATTAAATATAACTAAAGGAGTAGCAAACATTGGCTGTGTTTTGTTTTCATTCACTACTTCCATTTATTATTCTCTAATTTTAAGAAGTTTCAATCATTCAATTATAGAGAATAAAAATAAAATTTGATTTATGAGATATATCAAACACTAAGTACTCAGTGTAAATAGTTTGCAAAGAATACGTAGCTGGAAAATTTATGAGAAATCATTTATCTTGTGCGTGTGAATAATGAATGTATCAAGCACAAAGGAAAGGTAGTTCTGCATAATGTACACAAACAGGAATAAACAACTAAGTTCAGACAACAATTTGGTTTTAGAAAATAATTTGACCAACAGCACTAACGATGTTTGAAAAACTGTAGCATATGGTAATTCAGAGAGGTGTAGGTTGGCAAAAATGCATAGCTACTGATGGTGACTGCTGAAAAATACTGTTTTGTAGCTGAGAATTTGTTCTATCAAATAGTGTTACTTTGCTCTTTGTTTTCACTTCCATGTAAATAAGTAGAAGACATTGTTTTTAGAGAGACCTATGCACATGTGAATATGCATGTATTTATCTATATACAGTCAGAGTATATTCATGAAATATATATGTTTGAATTTTATTTGTTGCTTTCATTCCATATCTTGTCTTGCTTTTACCTGCCTCAGCCTACATACCCCTCAAGTACCCCAGTAACAGAATTCTTGTGGACATTTACACACGCATATATAGAAAGATGTAAGTCAGCAGCCAGGTCAGGCTGAATGTCAAAAATAATTGAGGAGGAGGAGCATGACATGAAGTGTGCAGGAGGCAACAAACCTTCAGTTTCTGTTTATTTTCTGGGCACTACTATGAGAAATATTAACTATCTGCACAGAGCAGAGCATGTCTTGGGTTACCTCATCCTTACTTCAATTTCAAGAGCATTTGCATACTAAGATTCCACTACCCACTTCCACCATGCATTTTTATTCCACCTTTAATTATCTTCTTTTCTGCTATGGCTATTTCTGAAACAGCCTCAGTCTGTGACAACTGTTCAGAAATCTTTGCACAAAACCACATTAGTTCAACCTATGGAAAAAGCCTAACTTATATACTGAAAGACAACATAAATTTTGGATTTCTTTGAAACGTTCCCTTACAAGTAAACCATTATAATTTTTATAACCACAGAAAGATCAGGACTTCTTTCTACTTTTAATTTCTGTTCAATATTGTGTACTATTTCAAAATAAATGACAGTATTTCAACCTAAATGGCAACCTAAATGGCAGGGCTGATGTTTCAACCTAAATGGCAGCACTGTGTAGAGTTAGGGACACCACAAGGTAAGAAGGACATCAAACTATTAGAGAGCATCCAAAGTTGGGCTACAAAGATGGTGAAGGGTCTGGAGAGCAAGGTGTATGAGGAACAGCTGAGATCCATTGGTTTGTTCAGTTCAGGGCAAAGGAGCTGAGGGGAAAGCTCATAGCAGATGCTGCTCCTCAGAGGGGCAGCACTGAGCTCTGCTCTCTGTGACAGTGACAGGGCCTGAGGGAACCTTGTTGGGGAGCACTGAACCCTAACCCTTGTGCCCTGTAGCCAGGAACACCATGGCCCATTGCTAGCAGTACCCATGGGCTCTGCTTTGATCTGAGACATAGCTGACCTAGTTTGTCGAATACTCGTGGCAATGTTTTTTTGTTTTGTTTTTATTATTGTTAAATTGTCAGCCTTGCTAGTGGCACTGGGAAGCATTGTGGGTGCTGCTGGTGCATTTCCTGGGTCATGTAGACCCCCCTAGACTAGCAATCCCTGACCCAGACAGGAGTGGAGGGGCTACAGCTGCAGCCCTGGGCAGAGACCTGCTACTGCTTCCAGCTCTGTCTCCCCATAGGGCCTCTCCATCTCCCTGTGGATGAGTGTGGTGAAATGGTCCCTGAGTTCCCCAGGAAGAGCTGTGCTGGAAAACCCAGGAATCTACTCCTCACTGGGACCTGTAGGGCCGCCCAACAGCATAGGGCTTGTAATGACAGAGCAGGCAGCTGAATTTCCTCCTGCTCTACTACTGGAGGATAGCAGAAGTGTGGTTACAGAGAGCCACATAGACCACATCAGCTCTCACATAGTGGCAGATGGAACATAGCCATACCTCCTCCATGGCTGTGTTCTGCAAGCTGCAGCAGGCTAGAAGGAGCTGAAGGTGAAGAGCTCCTCTTCTTACTGGCACTTGCAATAGCACTGCTGCGTGCTGCAGAAGTTCAGTGAGTATCTGTACAACTCTCTCAGACATGGGGTTTGAATTTTGGGTGGTCTTGTGTGGAACCAGGAACTAGACTTGATCTCTCTGGATCCCTTCCAACTAAGAGAGCCTATGGTTCTGTGACTCTGTGAACAGAAAAGCAACTCCCTGGTGCTCTACTGCACTGAATATGCCCATTATTTCCCCATCCATTCAGTGTACACTGAGACATGGTATTTTAAACCCTCAATGAATTTCCTGTTCAGAGTCCCTGTCATTCAAATATTAATCTCATATAGTGCTTATCTTTGAAAGCATGAAAAAAAGATGAAAGAGAAAAAGACATTAGAATTCTTTTTAATATATTATGCTTTGCCACACCAGCATAAGTCTTATAGTTTTACTACAGTCTTCACTGATGAAACAGAATTATGTCTGCAACCCAACTTGTTTCATGAAAGTTTTCACACTCCTACCTTAGAAATTTTTTATTTAAGCTTTCATTAATGATTTTTTTTTCAGTTTCTCAATTGTCTCTGTCAGTTTCAGCAGCAATATCAGCTCCTAGAGAATTCCTTGTTAAGATCTCCTGAAGACTCGGCTCCTATTGATTTGCTGTTGTGTGACCCCAATTCAGTAAAATAGTTAAAGCTGGTTACTAAATTTGTGTATAAACACAGACACACTGACTGACTGAGACTAATTGCACATCTAAAATTAGAAACATGTACAAATCCCAGCATGGATTTAAGTTTGTGTTTGCAACATTCTAGAAATACTGCTACATTTCCAAAGAGCATGGAAATTTCAACATCATTCTCTTTTGCTATACATGGAGCCCATTTTCAGGGAAGATGTTTTTTTTCTCCTTTGAAAAAACTTTCAAGACAAGGGTACATACTGTGCATATTTGCAGTGTGAATCTTTATGGAAGGATTAGAGTTTGCAACTGCTTTTATAAACAATCTGTTCCTGACAGACAGGTGAGGATGGTTTAGTTTTTACTTCAAGATACTACTGATTTTTTTAATTAGTTTTTACTTGAATTACTACAGAAAATAATGCATTTGGCTTTATTATCCATGCATCTCTGGAATGAAGACTGGCAAATATCAGAGGAATTTATCACATAATAACTCTTTGTGATATTGAGGATACAGAATGTCACTAGGTTTTGCTGCAAAGGCACAGTGCTGGCTCTTGTTCAACTTCCTGTCCACTGTGACCCAGGACACAAGGACTTATGTAGGTGTCCCTTTTTTTTTCTTTTTTTTTTCTCCTTTTTTCTCACAGTCTGTAAAATAGGTCTTAAAACAGAACTTTATTTATAAAGATATTCATCTTTGTTGTTATACTGACAACAATTAAAAATATTTTAAGTATTGCAGCTTTCAATTAAACTGACCTTCATATAAATTAAAAAGCTATATGCTACAATTCCTGAAGAAGCAAATACTTAAAGTCTGAAACATCTGTAACCAAATGATCCAATCCATATTATGGACAAATCTCATAAATTGGCTGAATAAAAAGAAATTTAGCACGTAGTGGTTTCACCCTGTTCAGCCTCCAGGCTGTCCTAATGGTTTGTCATTAGATTAGAGACATCTAGATGCAACTAGGGGAAATTCATTTTCATTAATAGATTTTGTGACAAAACTGAGCAAAACTTTCTTTAACAGGTGTCAATTATTTCTTATTTTCTTTCTCTTCAGCAAGACAACTTCCACTACTAAAAATATATAGAGAGTTTTCTTTCTATGTAATGAATACTGTCCAATTATTTTCATAATAGCCACATATAATTATCCTGTTAGAATGAATGAATGAATAAATAAATGTTTATATATCAATTGTAATGGAAACGCTAAGTCACAGCTTGAACCAGTGACTAAGAACCTGGTGGGAAGGCAGGGCCAACCCAGGGGAGCTCAGGTGCATGCAAAGCACCTGAGTGACCGAAAGGGGTGGAGCCAGGATCCACCCTTTCCCAGACCTCATTTAAAGGTTGGCAGTGGAAGCAAGGTTATCTTGCTGGTGTTCCTTGTGGAAGAGGTAGGATTGTTACTCTGGACGTCATGAGTGCTGTTTTTGCTCTCTTCCAGGATGATTTTTTTTTTCCAGGACTTTCTTGGAGCTATCCTGTCGCCTACCATGTTAGAAGGTAAAGGGGCCTGTGAGTGCTGATCAGCATTTAAACAGCACTTCTTCCAAGTTCAAGATCAGTGCATCCCTGTGAGTAAAAAATTAGGCAAAGTTGGAAGGAGTCCTGTGTGGATGAGCAAGGAGTTCATGAATAAACTCAAAGGGAAGAGAAAGATCCATAAAATGTGGAAAAAGGGCCTAACCACTTTGGAAGGATATAAGAATGTTGTCAGGGCCTGCAGGAATGCAATGAGGAAGGCCAAAACCAACCTGGATTTGCATCTGGCTAAGGAGATAAAGGATAATTAGAGAGGTGTTTTTTTTTGTTGTTTTTTTTTTTTTTTTAAGTATGTCAACAGCAAAAGGAAAACTAGAGAAAATGTGGGTCCTGTACTAAATGAGGGAGGTGCTCAGGTAATGAGGGATGCAAAGAAGGCAAATACTGAGTGCATTTTTTGCTTCTGTCTTTACTGTGGGAGCTCCTGCTTTGGATTCCTGGATTGAGGGGGTAAGTGTTGGGTCTGGGGAATGGAAGGTTCCCCTTTGGTGAGGGAGGAGATGGTGTAAGAGCATCTATGCAACATCTGTGTGAATCCATAGGCCCCAATGGATGTATCCACATGTGCTAATGGAATTAGAGAGCAGTTCAGCAATCACATCTGCCATCGTCTTTAAGTCTTTAAGAATGGGAGAGGTGTCTGAAGACTGGAGGGTAGTCAACGTTACTCTCTTCTGCAAGAAGACAGATTATTTCCATGGTGAAAAATACACCAGTGCTGTCTTTCTGGCTTAATTTTAGATCACCATCCCATATCATGGTTCCTGTAAAATGATACATTTGGAGACTGCAGAAAATAAGTGAAGGTTGTTGTGCATTCTATCAGAGTTCTCTAATTGATGGAGTACAAGGCGAAGATACCCAGATTTCAGTTTGCACATTACTGAAAATGCAGGGTACCCTCTGTCTGAAGGGCCATGAGATTTACTCATTAACTATATTCCTCTTTTTATTTTTCAGTCTTATTTACTTACAAGTTTATTAAGCCATGTGTTGTGCCTTTCTTACTGTGATCCAGAAGTAACTATGTATCATCTCTCTGTCCTCTATGTCTCACCCCAGAAAAAACGGTGATATCATGTCTAATCAGTAAAGATCATGCAGCTGCTAACATCAGTAGGCATAATTTTCTGCTCTGTATTAAAGCAGCATAAGTACTAGACGGGAGTACCACAATATTTTTCAAATCATCAGAATGAGTAAACTTTAATCCATCTTCTTTCTGCTCCTGGGAAATACTTTCAAGATGCAGGTTTCTTAGTGTTATGAGTAGCATCTATGAGCATGATGCAAGATCTCTCTAAAGGTTAAAAGAAGAATATTCTTATCACTCAGCAGTCAGGCTCTACGAAGCACACTACAAGGTACTTCTTAAATTAGCATAGACTTTCTTTTTTTTTCCATGGGATAATTGGACTGCTGATGTTGCTCACTTTGAAGTGGCACTTAAATAATTGTGATGACATCTAAGTGCATTCTGAGACAGTCCTTTATAATTAATTACTCATTTCATGAATCATACATTTATCTGAAGTATACCTGTTACCAGTGAGGTGGATGTAATGGGAATTTAATTATATATTTTCTTTAATTGCAGTGAGTTTTAGACTTTTTTTTGTCTGTGTTTGGTGGACAAAATGAGTGATTACAGTTAGGCTCCATGACAGCTTTGATTCCCTGGGCTATGCTGATTCCTGCTAAAACACTGAACATTCAGACACAGGCAACATGCTCAAGTTGACAGCGATGCACAAGCTGCAAAGCTGAAGCAAATCCTCTGTTGGGGTAGAGATGTCTAGCGTGTAAAATCCTTTGAGCAAATGTGGAAAAGGACAAGAAATATTGCGTATAGCCTAATGCCACTAACCAGCTCAAAATATGTGAGATTAAGATGATATTTTTGAACTCGTTAGAGGCGTTAGAGGCATATGTATGTTTGTATATTTGTTAGCTTAGTTTCTTACTTTATAAAAATTACTTTTAATCTGTGGTTGATGGATATATATATATAAAGCTTGACTAGTATGTTATTAGTATTTTGGGGGGTATATTTCACAAATGGAAAAAATATTAGTAATTGATCACTGCCAAATAACAGTATATTTTTATATATATGTAGCTAAGGACTAGATATGATAGCCTTCTGTATCTTCAAAAAACATTATTGGAACTCTCCACGTTACAAGTGGGATAGGAGAAGTCTGTGGCTGACTGAATAATAGTTGTGCTTTGTGAGGTGACACTTCTTTTCTTTTAGTATCAAGGTCTTCCATATTTTTCACTTATCCTATAGTCTAATATTTTATAGATGTAGCCTTCCAGGGCAGATGACTTATTTTTCAGCTTATTGAATGCAAGCAGACTGAAATGATAATGTACTGTTTTGACATCCCTTCTCCATTTAAAAATCATTAATTGCTGAGGAGGAATTTCAAATATTATTTTTGCCTTCATAATTTACAGACAGAGTGATATTTGAGTAACCACTTCCATAATACCTGGGATTTAGACACAAGCATTCCTGCAAAGACTAAAGAGCTACCTTATAAATAAGTAGTTAAAATCTAAGGAAGTTGCAGCACAACAGTGAATAATACCTGTGCAGTCAGGAGTTTATTCAGTGGTTTTTCTTTACTTAATGGGAAGATGCAGAGCAAAGAACCAGATGCTTCCTTGAAAGTTTGTAGCAATTTGACAAAGGACACAACTTGCCACAAAGGAAATTCTGACTAGATTATTTTTTTTCACCCACAGCGTATTTAAATGCTGTCACATATAGTGCAGTAGTATTGTGTGAGAGTACACATAGCTCAACACGACAAGGTATTCAGATGCTCTGGTTGACCATGTGTCAAGCAGGAGATGATTCCTGGAAGGCTCTTACAAACTCAATTATTTAATAATTCTGTAAAACACTACTTGTCATTTTCCTTCACCGTGAGTAACTTTGGTCCATGTTTCAGTCAGCTTTCCTAAAAGCTGTACATTCTGACAATTTGATTTTAATAGAAATTGTTATTCTGTAAAAGATACGAAAGTTACACAACATTTTAAAATGTTTTACAGCTTTGAGGGCCTCACTAACACTTTTACTGTGGTAAAACAGTCAGTGGTTTAAAAGTACAGTAAAAGTTATTTGTTTTAATCAACATATCCTAAAGAACTCCATATAAATACCCCATTACTTCATGATGAATAATGATATTTGTATAGATCAGAGCACAGTACAACTTTTAAAGAATGGAAATACTACTTTAAATGAAATGTAATGATCTGTAGATGTCACTCATTTTGGCAGTGTGTTGCAGAACATAGAAGACTTAATACCACGACTAAGCAAGTTGTATTGAACTGTCCAGAAATTTAATTTAGCTACAAGAAAATGGATAGTAGACAGATTCTGTATTCCCACCTTCTGTAATTACAATAAAGCTCATTCTTTCATTGTCTTGCAATTGTCACTGGTAGATAAAAGAAATCTTATCAACAGAATATAAGTAACTAAATCAATACACAGTTTTAGAATATTCAAGAATGAAAGCTGCAGGGTGAATAAAAATGTTGCTTAATATTGAAGGTTGTCAACTGCTATGAAAATTAAAGTCACTGAAGCATTGTTCAAGGCTCTTGCACGGGTCTATTCACTGCTGGAAATATTTAGATTTTCTTCTTGTTTTAATTATTTAATGTGTCTTTTTGTATTATTTGTTTTGTATTTATGTGCAGCAGAATTAGGAATCCTGGAACTGTTAACTGTAGGAAGATCTCTGGGATTTCTGCTTTGGACTGAATGCAAAATACCTGGTACCTCAGTAGCCCAGTTACAGTGACCTAATAACTATACAAATGTTATGGACTCATGGAATTATGTGGGTAATTTTATATCAAACTGGAGAAAGACCAAAATAAGAATTTTAAAACGTGGTATCTATGAAGAGGACTGTTGATGAGGAAAGGTAATCTCAAGTAGCCAGAAGGCATTACATACTCAGTAGCAGCTCAGCAATGCTCAGCTGAATGGGCTTAGATAGTATCCAATCTCTATACAGAAATTTAGTTTCTCTGATCTTGCTTCTGCTCTGAGTTGTCCCTTCAGCATTTCGTTTGACTCACTTATTTCTACCATCCTTCATTTCTCTGTTCTCCCACTACAGCTATTGGATCACTCCTTCATTAATCAGCGGTTAGAGTGGTATCTAATGCAGTTGACATCAGGCAAATGAACATTATGTAACATCAAAGTCAACATTTAGGAATCAGAACAGTACCTAATGCAAGAAATATTACAAAAATGAAAATTGAACTTGTAAGTACTGGGGAAAAAAAAACTTGCAAAGTATCATATCGGTAAGGGTTTTCAGTACTACACAAAAGCTTCTATATGGGAAAGAATTATACGTAAAGTGAAACTCCCCACTTAGAAAGTCTTCTTAAACTCTAGAATTTGCATGGCTCTTATATTCTTTCTCTAAATATCAGCTTTTGACCACTGTAGTATGTTGGGTAGGATACTGAGTTATTCCATGTAGATCATTCCAGTCTGTGTGTATAGAGCAAAGACTGTATCTTGAGAATATTTTTCAAGGAAGCTTGAAGAATAGACATTTTAATTCACTGCCTCAGATCCATTCTTTAAACTAGTAGTCCCAGGATCTAACAGTTATTTTTATATTGCTTTTAAAATAGACTTCAATACAGGAACAAATGATGTCTAATTTTCTTTAGATTTGTTTGCTAGTTAATGTGAAACTCAAGTAGAATACTTGCCATGGCATGTAAGGTATCATATCACTGATATCTAATCAATTGAAGGGACTCCTTGAGTTATGCCAATAGTATGCTTTCTTACTCAGTTTCATGCCAAATCCATTAATCTCTTATTTTTACCTGTGGTAACGCCACATATTAAAAAATGACATGTAGAGAAATAATTATGTATGTGCACTATGGTACATAAAGCTTTCATTTTCAGAAAATGAGGCTGTGGCAGTCCCTTTCATCACCTCTGCCCTTACTTTCTACAGTTAATCACAGCAGCTGCACAGTGACACTTTTTGAGAAGTTTCCTCTTCCTTTGACTGTTCAAAACCACTACTTATTCTAGCCTTGATGACTTAAGAAATTTAAAATATGAGACTATTCTACTCAGATAAAGCTTAAAATAAAGCAAATCGGCATTAAATGAGAGGCATTGAAAGAAAGAAACAAGGAAAGAGGGAAAGAGAGGAAACAGTCTTATTTTCAGTGTACTTTCAGTCAGACAGCTCACAGATTGCTCACAGGAATGTAGCTTCTAACACTTTCTGCCTCTGCACTATGATATCAGCACCTTAAGAAGTTATACTTTAAATGCAACTTACTTTACTATTATATTGAAACCAAAAATAGACAGTATTGAGAAACAGCCAACTGTCTTACTGAAATTACTGGTTTTGGTAGAAAATGATTCTTGCAAATAGCTCTAGTTGTGAATAAATATTCCATTAGATTGTACATTTTTGACACGGATATATCCATTTCCACAGGTACCTGAAAATCTTCAATAAGAAGCAAATGTATGACAGACAGATTTTGTTCAGAATATATTCAAACCCGCTCTCTTTCAATGTTAAATGTATGATCTTTAATAGTTATTATTATTTTGCTGTCTGCATTATGTTTTTACTTAGTCTATTTAACATTTCATGTTCTACTGCTGGTCTGAAGAACTTCTCAGCTTTAAGTTGTAATAGCGAGACATTTCAAGTACTTAGCATGGTGTGATTAAGAAGATTCAGGGAATGAATAGTAGAAAATTGGCTTCTTTAATGTGGGTTCACCTAGATACCTATGAGGAAAATGTGAAGCTTCTTAGTTTGGTCTCTTATTAAGAGTAATTTTTTTGATTAAAAGTATCAGAAGGGTTTTAAATCCACATGGTTTTAGTACATTCTGAGTCTGCTGTGCAGTTGTTATACTCTTCACCATTTAAGACTCATGTGTAAACCCACGCATCCCAGTAAATGAATTAATTTGTGGTAGAGTGGCAGTGAGGCTCAGCTGGCATTGACTGTTCTCCTCTTGGCTGCTCTTTCTTCAGTGGAGAAGAAAGCAGAGGGAAAACCTCCTTCCCACCTGCTCAGTACTGCAACACACCCCTACCTGTGGGATCCAGACAACGTGGCCAGGTCTCTCTCTCACACAGTGCTGGGGTTGTTTGTTTTTTTTCCTAGTTATTCTTGAGGGGATAAAAAGGCATTGAAGAGAAAAGGCATGAGGGACCCTGGTAACCTGCAGTCATCCTTGCTCAGTATGACTCACTCCCTTGGTGCAATGCAGAGAGCAATTTCAGACTCCAGAAAGGAGAATTTGAAGTAGTCCCCCACCCCAGCTCTTTCCAGTGTCACTTCACTGCTGCCATCCGGATGGTAGTTGAGCAGGTCAAAGTACCTCAGTGCCCAGAGGAAGCTTAAAGGAGGAGAAAACTTCAGGCCTTCATTTCCCCAGTCCTCTTGTTCCTCTACTGCTACTGAACCTCTGCTGTTCTCTGCTGTCCCTGTGCTCTATAAGGTACATCAAGTTCAGAATAAATCTTAAAATTAAAAAACAACCATGTTATTGTACTGAATGATATCGAAAAAAATGGTGTACCAGTATATGCAGAATGCCACTATAGGTTACATTAAAGCAATTCACTGTAGACGTTTTGCAGTTTTTATCATTTTTTCCATTTCTAGTCTATTATTTCTAGTCTATTTTTTCAGTGATGTAAATACTTCCACAGCAACTTCTGAGGTTCTTAACAAGCAATAATGGAAGCAAAAGAGGAAAATGCTTTACATAAAACACCAGAGTGCATATTTTGCAGTATTTTCATTATAATTTTTTTCATTATGATTTTGTTTTAATATAGTTTTTAAAGTTTTCTTTTTAATTTGTTTTTGGGTGGCTATGGAGGTTGCAATTCACCGCAGAACAAAAATGTTATTATTAGAGCAGATGAGACAGATGGGGAAAAAAATGAGACTGAGGCCAATTCTACCTTTGAATCTGAAGTTAAAAGTTGAAAAATGGCTCCAAGTTCAGATATGTTTGGTGAGTTAACTAATTCCTGATTGTGCAACCATTAACAGTTGGGAACTGTTTCAGTATTGCACAAAAAACTTGTCAGCCAGTGAATAAATAAGGAAGTTAAAAGATGGAAATTCAATGAATATGGAAAAAAAGTCAGGTAGATAATTCTTCATTCTGCTACCAAATTCATTGTGTATAAAGGGAGAGGTTGTCCACAACTCTCTTCTTCATCAGAAGTGAGGGATCAAATGTAGTGAATTATACCTCTTGTACTTTCTGACCCATGCTCTTTGCATTCATACTGCTAGCTAGCTGGTGAACAACTATAGCTGTGTGTGTTATTTAATCCCACAGTGCTTTGGAAGAGAGATGTTCTTCTATTCTAAGAAACTTAAGGGACAGCTTTGCTTTATATAAGGCTGTTATGCAACATCCAGGGATTCGTTGTTCAGGTTTTTTGCACTCAGACTTTAGCTTTGCAATGTGTTAATCCTTCACAAAGCACTAGATACAGCTAATTAATCCTTGTTTCAATTTAGGTGGTGTAGTTGTTTTCCCTGCATTTCTTGTCATGATGACAAGGAAGAATCCATAAGCAATAAGATGGGATGTAACTTATCTCTATCTAAAAGTTGTCAATGAGCTTATGGAGTACCTGGTATGTATGGAGTGTATTTATGGATTATGTTAAGGCCTAATAGAGTAAAATCAGGCTTGCTTGTATAAAGGTGACCAAAATGCGCAGTCAAGTGTCCTTTACAGAACATGAGAATGTCACTTCTGAAACGTGATTAAAAATATATATGTTAAACTCCTTCAATTTTTGTGTTCTGCTTATTATATTGCAAAGACTTAGGGGGGAAAAAAAAACCTGCTCAGACAAAAAATAGCTAAGCCATAAAGTAATAGTGTGATTTCTGTATTCTATTAATTTCATCTGAATTTAATGTGGCAGCCTCATATAAAGTAGTGATGTGAATAGATTTGTCAGCTAGACAGTGCTAATGACAGTGGTCTGCAAGCATGGAAAGGAAGCAAGAAAATGCACGGACTAGTTTGGCAGAATTGAGAAAGTAGCAAAGAGGACAGGAGGAGACAAGGTGTCAGAGGCAGAAAGATCACAAATATCGTCAACAATGAAGAGTTTCAACTTCTTTCTTTTTCCCCCTGTATCTGAGTATTTGCTGCTTTCTTGTATTTCTGTTGCTTAAATAAGCATTCATAAGTATTTCCCATGTACTTTATTTTTTGAGAAAGAACAATAAGGAAAAACCTCCATTCAGCCATGTTTCTGAGTTACTGTTCAATATTTCTCTATAAAGAATATTAATTATACTGTCTTAAGAGCTCAAATGTTGGGTCTGCTAAAGAAGTGTTCATCTTCTCTAATAGGTGTATAAATAAATCTTGCTTCTTATGCAAGAAATATAAAAACCTATGTACAAATGTTCATATCTAAATATTTCAAATACACATTGAACATATTTTATATGTATATGCACGCATAGGTTACTGAAAGTAATGCTTTATTTATTTCTATGGAAACTATAATAGATACATAGAAAACAACCACACTAGTTGATAAATTCTCAACTATAAAGCACTGTTTTTCAGCAGCAATGCATTTTCACCGGCGATAAACAAAAACCAGCCTAGTTCACTCAAAAATCTGCACCAGCAGATTACCACCTGTAACTGATGGAAAGAAATTATACTGTACTGCACTTGTAAGTGGGAAGCTAGAATAAAATTCTTGATGTGATATAGGTGTAATGTAGTGATTTAACAAGATTTGCACTGATTTACTGCATAGAGGGTAGGGCAATGGACACAATATAGTGATTTAAAAAAATAGGGCAGTGACATAACCAGATTTGAGGTGGCAGAATACACATGGTTTTTTACTTCATATAGAGTAGGGTAAATGCTTTTATAGGAGGCCTCTCATTGAGTCACAAGGCTCAGAGTGGATCCCCTTGCTTTCTAAACTCCTTGAACTAAACTTCTTGAATTATGGTAGGGAGCCTAGATGCAGCTGGATCCACTTCTAGTCTCAGTTTTGATCAATGGTTTATGTCTAAGAGTTCGTATGTGCACAGACACTTTAAGCTATAATCTTAGGAAGGCTAATGAAGCCTCAAACAAACAATTAGTTAGTTAGCAAAGATCTGTGTAGGCAAGGCATCTTACTTTCAAGGTGTAAGGGATCTCTTTGCAGATGTATCCTTGAGAGGCATATCTTCTCAAGAGGAGATCCTGTTGTGCAGCTAGCTGCCATGCAGGAGAGTTGAGGGGACACTTGGGCTGCTCACTGTTTATGGGGTAGGATGACTGATTTGTACTCATAAGAAAGAAGAAGCGGGGAGGATCAGGGGGAGCACACTGTCACAGTCCTATCTGTGGTCACATCCACTTCATAAGCATTCAGTAAGTGTTGATGAATGTCAGTGGGTGCCAATGATGTCAATTCAGTTGCACAGCTTTGCTTCATTTGCACTTCCATGTCAGACACTGTTGTGTCAGACTGCCCCTCTGCAACCATCTGCGGGTGGCAACAAAATGTAATGGAATGTTGGCAGGAACATTTAATCTCTACTGCTGTTCCACCACTATCCACCTCAGGAGTCATGCACTAATACAATAAAATGATAGGAATTACATTTGGAGCAGTGTGTGTGTCTGTGTGTATAAGCATCTCCTGTGGGGATGGCCTGCATATATACATACACCCCCACAGGAACTTCATATTTGGAATGTATTCAGTATTTTGAGGGGAAAAAAAATAAATTACATACATATTTTAAATATAGACTGATTTTTCTGTAACACACATATAGAATGTACTTGAAATTTATGCATCAAAATACATGTGTATAATAATGTACGTGTCTGCGTATTTCATATCTAGTGTTTAAAGCACTGGGCTGACATTACCACAGCAGAATGTTTAGCCTGTCCTCGGGATGTGTACATGTCAGAGGAAAGTAGTTTCCAAAGAGACCATTTGGAATCATTTTTCTAGGGCTCCTTGGTCATTTCAGACAAAATGTTTATTCTACAGCTGCTCATCTTGGAGAAGCTGCTACTTGACATTACTTGCAATCGATGAATGTAAAATTACAAATACACTGCAGGTAAAACACTGACATTTTAGGAAGCAGGTTGACCTCAGCTGTTAGGCACACGTATCCAATAATAGCATGCTTGAAGGGTTAAGATAAGTCGTATTGTAAGTTATGTGAACAATTCTGAAAGGTTTTCCTCAGAGCTTTCCCCTGCTTCTAGAACTCATTATCAGTAATAATAGTGAGATGACATCGGGAAGTAAAAGCCTAAGAGCACTGTTTATTTTGTTTCATAAGCAGAAGCTAGCTGTATATGTAACTAGAAAATGTTGTATTTTGCTTGAACATCCACCTCAGAAATTCACTCAAGTGTAGGGGAAGTTCTACTCTGAACAGCAGTGAGAACTTCGTAACATTCAATAAAATTTTCCTGACTTTATTTCCCCCTCTTGCTGAGCAAGAATAGCAGACATATCCCAGCACAATGCCCAGTATCACAGCATGCTGCCAGAAGTAGCTTGCACTGCACAGAGAGAATCTCCACCAAGTACTGCAGCTCTGGTTTCAGTGTTATTTGAATCATTGTTTCACAGTTCCAATTCTAACATCTCTTTCTAGAGTTTTTAGTACTTTCTCCTGGTAGCTGCCTTTATGAGGTGTTGCAACACTGGAGCTCACCCTTCCTCTAGCTGTTTAGCAGTGCTGCATGTATGTACAATTGTTTCATATATCAGCTTTCTGAAACCAGATGCACTCCTGCCATCTATAGCTTCTTCAGAAAGCTTGTAACTGTCAAAGTGTCCTCTTAACAGAAGAATTCTGGAAAAGTCATGTAGAATCTATGGAGGAAAAACAAACAAACAAACAAACAAACACAAAAACACCACGGATCCAGCCACAGGAAAATCATTTGTGTGTTGCAAACCCATTGCACAAGTTATAGGTTACAGAGGAAGGAAGAAACTGATGTAAATAGTATTTCCAATCCAGGAAAACGTAATCAACGTATTGAAAGCAGAATTAATTACTGATTCAGGATTCAGAATTCACCTCTGTACTCACATCAGAAAATATTTCAGGGTACTGGATCTCCACTTAGAGTCAATAGAAAACAAGCTACCAAACTTTGGCACAGTTTTGGTCTGGATCTGGCCTGTGTTCTCCCACAGAATTCATGGGTATTTTCAACGTAGTGTCCCTCTCTCACTTTCCTTTCCCATTTGGAGGCTTAAAAGTTTAATTGCTACTTGCTAACAGACTCTGTACAGGAGAATAGTTCTTGGCACATTTAATTTGCTTGTGTAGATATAGCCAGAGGGTCTATAAAGAATCATGCCAGAAGTATAGTGGATTTCAGATATCATCTGAACTACCATGATTCTTTAAGCTTATAGGGATTGTAATATACACAGCCAGTAATTAAATGTAAGAAAGCTTGAAATACGGCTTGAAAACATACTACTGATTTATTTTTAAATCTATATATGTTGATTAGAAACCAGAGGAATGTGTCAAACACAACCCTAAAGTGAAATGAAACAAAGCAGAGTAGTTCTGCAGAGAGAGATTTTATAATATCTTATGCATGTACACTCAGATTCTTAAAGATGAGATTTTAATTGTACTTTATCCAATGCATTATTTCCAACAGGAAAATAAAGCAATAACAAAAACTGCAATAGGCTTACCAATACTTACAACCTTAATTTTCTGGCAAAGGAATATAAGACCATTAATGAGTTCAGAACATTGTCCCTCTGGGGTAAAATAAAATGGCTTAATATTTTTTGAGCTACTTAAAGCACAGAGCTGCTGTATTTTCCCAAATTACAGTATTTTCATTTCTTTGTGCTGAAGAAATAATCCTTCAAGTATTTATAAAGTATAGAAACATAACAATTGGTATTTTGTTTAATAGTGCATAGAAAATAAGGAAAATGGATCTTAGGAAAGTAAGCTTCAGCAGCCTCAGGGATCTGCATTGGCAATCTACAGCCAAAGTATTAGAAGGGCCTGGTAACATGAGTTTCATGGTTTACACAGGATACAATATGTGAAGGTATGGCCTACAGGTTTCCCCTCTCTATTTTAAAATGCTCCTACCCATGTTGATAGCTTAACTTTTAGTACATCACAGTCCTCTCAAATTCCACCAAAAGCTCAGTAATTCTGATGTATGAGTAAGAGCAGAAAGACAGAACGAAACATCCTGAAAGGTGGTCAGAAGCAGGAGAAAGTATCTTGAAATGCTGGTGCAGAGGAACAAGCAGCTCAGTGCAAAAACAACATAAAATTCCAACAGAGTATCTGGATAGCAGCTGAAATAAAGGTTTGGAATAAAAGTTGATCTATTTGTGAAGGTGAAGATCACAAAAATAACCAAAAAGAAACAAATATGTTTATTAACAATAAATTGCTAGCTCTGAACTATTGAATTACCTTCCATTAAAGCAGTAAGAGCAAGTTGCCAGATTATGCCACAGAAACTTGCAATCATTGCATTCCCAACAAGAATAAAACTTTGGAAAGATCTTACATTCATTTCATAAAGCTGGAAAAGGTAAGATGCAACTGAACTATTTAAAAAAGTCTTTTGTGTCTTTAAGCTTAACATTTTATTTTGATGAATTTAGGGACTCCCAGTTAGAATCAGACTCAGTAGCCTAAGACTAAGAGAGTGACATTAGGAGAAGTTCACCATACCATACTGAATTAAAAGCCAGAGCAACCACTTGGATCAGCTTGCACATTCTGGCAAGGGAAAAAGAAGGAGCATTCTGCTGAACAGAAAATCAGGCACCCACACAGGCATTTATTCCAGTAAATGCAAAATACTAGCAGCTTAGCTTCTTCAGCAAGAGACAATTAATTCCACACACTGTGTGGAATAAAACACTGCTTCAGCATCCTGCTTTTCAATAGAACTGCTGCAACTATGTCTGTTCAGACTGAAACAGCATACAAAGAAGCAAAACATAAGTTTTCTGCACAGAGGAAGTAACGCTGCCCAGAACAACAGCAAGCTGTGCAAAGATGGCAGCAGCTGCAAGCAAGGGAGCTTATGATCACTGGGAACGTTTTCAGATGCATCAGCATCAGTAGCAGTTCTTCACAGAATTTGTTCTAGAAACTATCAGTATTGAATAATATGAATTTAATTGTAGGTGTGTACTTGGTAGACACCTGAGAGCATCCTCCCCCCCATATAAATAAATACATACGTACAAGCTTACATACATACATACTCATGTAGTCAGTGTTGTAGAAATATTAAGAGTTTATCTGACTCCTCTTAAACACCTGTTCTAAGGAGAGATGAACTTTGTATTAGAAAAGACTATTTTCTTCCTCCGTCTTCAAAAGAAGTCCACATAAAACCCTCTGATGTAGTTAAAGTATGTCGTATAACATTAATCTGATGAATTTTAATGTATGTGTCATGAGAGATCGTGGAAGCAGAAAGTGGAAGGTACCTTTTGAGAAAGTGTAAGGGTAGAAAAGAATGCAGTTAAAGAGAACAAACCAAATGAAAGTAAATTAAATCAAAGGAATTTAAAGCATAAAATTAGTAAGAGGGAAGGCAATCCTATAAGTGAGATCAAGAAAACAGACTTGAAAAGAATGATACTGTCAAAACCTTTCTGAACCAAAGACACACTGAAGCACACAACAAAGAATGAATAGCAGGATTTTAAAATTTCTGTGAAAACATATTCAGGAAACACCAAATCTGTGCTGTACAATTTGCATAGGTTTGTTTCTGATGAAGAAATATTTACATGCTTTTTCTGCATTATTATTCACATCATCTCACTTCAGTTTGTTTTAGGGAACCTGAAAAAGTTCAACAAGTAATACACCATATAATGTCTTTTAGATATTCCAACTTTGATAAAGATAGAAAATGAAAGACTGGTAAGAAATTTAACTACTTTGCATGTTTTTAAACAGAGTGCAATTATTGTGTGCAGATCAGCAAGAAGGAAGCATATCCATAGGGTTAACTTGGTGCTCAGGATCCTGCAGTTGTGCTATAACCCTTCCAAGGCTAAAAACACAACAGCTCCATAGCTTTTGGAGTAAAAATGAGTTTGGGCCAGCTGAGATGGAGTATGGTTGCTGGATCACTAATCTTGCATTATATAATATTGACTGTGAAAGATTCCTTCATACATCTAGGTGTGATCAGACATTTGTCACGATAATAAATAGAGAGTAGTACACATATACACTCCATATATGAATAGAAAAGTGTAGGTTTCCATCTTTCTTTCACAAGAGATAACTTTATGATGGAGAGGTGATTTTGCATCACTAAGGCTATTTTCCAGTACCTGCTGCAGCATATCTTAACTCTGCACTTCTGAGCAGACAGCTGGGGCTGCGTCCTGGCCATGCCCGCAGCCTGCCCCCAGGAGAAGCACACATGTTGGCTGAGGGGCTGCCTGCTACTAATAAAAACAGCTACTTTTTATTAATAACAGCTTAATGACTGAAAGAAACATGCTGATAATGAATAAAGTAAAAGCTTTGTTAAAGGCTACTTCTGTTGTCATCAGCTAATGCTCTAAAATTAGAATCCTGAGCACTCCAGACTGCTTAGTTGTACCTAGCCCCCAGTGAACTGACAATTCAGAGAATAACACTTCAGTCATATAAAATAAATAAATAAATAATAACTAAATAATGATTGTGTTCCTGGATGTTAAAATTCTTTTGACTAGTAAGAGATACAAAAAAAAAAAACCATGAGCATACTCAAAAATACCAAGTGAATTACTCACATAAAGTTATACTCAGCTTTGAAAACTGAACATGGTTTGAACCTTCAAACATTTTACACTGATGTTGAAATCTGCATCTCTTCGTGGTTTTAGTGGAACATAAAATTAAAAGGTGCATGAAATTGATGGGCTTGGCAACCTATATGTGTATCATGGACTTTAAAACTTCCCTCTGTTTCTTCTGTCTAAGGTTTGCATGTGTATATTTTAAATAAGTAGCACTTTATTTTAGTACGCAGTGGTTCTAATCAGATACTTTGTATTATCTTTGTGATTTTTTTTTTCATCATAAGGACCAAGAAGAGATTAGAGCAATCTGACTAACAGAGAAGGCAAAGAACAGTCAGTTTTAAATGACCTGAGAGACGGTGCCTGTGTATTTCTTTCAACCATATCAAGCTTGCTGTCATCTTCTGAATTAGAGTTTTTAAAAAATAAAGCTGCCTATGTGGTTTTGTTTACTGTATCAACCACGGCAGAAAGGAACTAAATTCAGTGACTGATGGGTCTGTTGCAGTCTTAAGAACACTCATGAATAGAAGTCACACATAAAAATGAACAGCCAAAAATGTTCATATAGTCTCTGATGGGTCCATTTACTTTAAGTTTGTGTGTTTAAGAGTCCATGAATTGCAAAAATATAAATAATTATTGCAAATATATTTTTCATTTCTTGGTCAAGTCCAAAGTAATAGAAAAAGATTGAACTTAGAATCTCAACATTCTTGAACTTCTATGTCTGCTCTTTGTGCACTATTAACTCTTTTTCCCAAAGGGTCACCTACGAACTTATTTACTTTCACAGGATTACAAATATAGTCTGGTCACAGAGCAGCACAAACTACATCTCATCTTTCCAAATTCATTCTGTTTTCTTCTTCTTGACATATTCCCTGGGGATTTCATGCCTACTCTGGTTGCATCACCATTATAAAACTAAAATATGCAGTTTTTTTACAGTACTAATCTTACTTTTCTCATTTTCCTTTTCTTATCTCAAACTTTGTACATCTGGTATGAAAAAGACAGGGATCTCCTCGAAAGAGTCCAGAGTGTAGAGTCTTGCACCTAGGGAGGAGTAACCTCCTGCACTGATACAGGATGTGGATGACCTGCTGGAGAGGAGCTCTGAGGAGATGGACCTGGGTGTCTTGGTGGATGACAGGCTGGCCATGAGTCAGCAGTGTGCCATGGTGGCCAAGAAGGCCAATGGCATCCTGGGGTGAGTTAAAAAGAGCATGGCCAGCAGGTCAAAGGAGAATCCTCTCCCTCTTCTCTGCCCTGGTGAAGCCTCACCTGAAGTACGGTGTCCAGTTCTGGGCTCCCCAGGACAAAAAAGACAGGGATCTCCATGAAAAATACCAGTGGGAGGCCACAAAGATGATAAAGGGTGCGGAGCACCTCTTTTATGACAAAAGACTGAGAGACCTGGGTCTGTTCAGCCTTAGAAAAGAACACTTCAAGGGGGATCTGATCTACATGTCTATAAATATCTATAGTGTGTAAGGCAAAAGGACAAGGCCAGAATTTTCTCAGCATTGTTTGGTGATAAAATGAGGGAAATGGCCACAAACTGATGCATAGGAAATTCCACACAGATGTATGTGGGAACTTCTCCACAGTGCAGTGATGGAGCACTGGCATAGGCTGCACAGAGAGGTGGTGGAGTCTCCTTCTCTGAAGGAGAAGTTCAAGACCTTCCTGGATGCCTACCTGTTCTACCTGGGCTAGGGAGCTGCTTTGGCAGGGGGGTTGGACTTGATGATCTCTGGAGGTCCCTTCCAACCCTACAGTTCCATGATTCTGTGATTCTGTGATTTGTAGTATTCTGACTGAGAGTCAGTGTGACAAAGAGCAGTAATTTCTTACATGGCACCTGTCCCACTGTGAGTAAAGTCATCCCTTTGCTGAGCCACTGAGGTTAAAACAAATTCACATTTATAGTTCTTTATGAACTCTTACAGGTTATTTTGACCATTTGTTTATTTTGGCTTCTCTATTTCTTCTATTTATGAGTATTATTTCTATATACAAACATTTTCTTTACTAGAAATTATTTGAAATGTTTGACCTTGTTATCTTGTATTAAAACTGATACTGCATTTAAATAATTTATTTATATAAAATTTTCTATTAATTTCAGATCTTCAGATCTGAATTTATAGATAGATAGATCTGAATTTATTTCCTTATTTATAGAAATATTCTGGTACAGTAGACTTTACCAAGAACTTCTAATCAATTGTTCTACAGTTTGCAGACACTACTTCATACTTAAAGAATGACTTTTTTAGCTTTCTGATGTATTTTACATAGACAGATGCTGATGCCTCCAAGATTAAGTCAGCTTTGTTTTTGTCTTAATCTCCCTACAGCTAATTTTGTAGACAGTTCCCTCTGAGAACTGTCCCTCAGCATATTGGCACAGAACCTGGAAAAAAAGGCTGGTACTTACAATCACCTCAGTTTAATGTCTGATCTATATAAAAGTGTATTTTGTGTGTTTAAAGATTAAAGAACCAGTACCAAGAAAGTGCAAAATCTTTGGACTATTGGTTTATTTTCCAGCAGGCAAAATGTACTGCAGAGAGCTCCAAGTACTTCACTAAAAGGCAGGCCAGCCTCATTGCTAGAGAGTCAGATCACAGGTCAGACTATGAAGGCTACTTTATCCTTTCCTACTTCAGGTGTACAAAGCTGCCATAAAGCCAGCTGAGTTTTTGTTGAAGGATTATCTGGAAATACAGTCATGTAGGAACTTCTACACAAGATCTTTTTGACTTTTATAGGTCATGTGTACAAGAGAAAAGGAGATAAAGATAGCAACCCTCTAACTTCAGATAATGTCATACCTATAATGGATTACGT
This sequence comes from Callipepla californica brunnescens, assembly GCA_023055505.1. Classification (NCBI taxonomy): domain Eukaryota; kingdom Metazoa; phylum Chordata; class Aves; order Galliformes; family Odontophoridae; genus Callipepla; species Callipepla californica. The sequence goes on along the minus strand of JALIRH010000007.1, from coordinate 14,025,666 downwards.
GAAGTATTTAAATAGCTTTCTTATCAAATCATCACTGTAATGCCAGTCAGAAGGATGGAATAGTCTTCACAACTCCTTTATTGCTATGTATAACCTTAGGGAAATTGCCACGTGTGTGCAAACGCATGAGCCATTCAGTGTTAATGGGCTTCTTATCCTAAGTCAATTAAGAGCTTATTGAGAGTTCTTTCTGCCAAGACTTTTCCTCCCAAGTCTATCTGCCTTTTTTTAGAGCAGCATTTTCTTATATCATATGTACTAAAACCTATTCACATAGAGAATCAGGATCTTCGAAATATACCATATTGCAAATAATAAAAAGCAACACCAAATTTCTAGGTTGGTCTAAGCTACACTGAGGAAAGTCTCTGTTCTTAGAGCTGAAGAAAAGCTTAGAATTTCAATTACAAAAGACAAAATCCAAATCCTACATTTTTTAATGACAAAGTTATTCCTTTATTTACTGGAAACATATCACATTCAATAGGACTTTCAAAATTAAAATGATCAAGCATTCTTTAGGTTTTTGTAAATACCAACACACTTTATCACTGACACTGAGAAGTGGTCAATGGATCCCACTTTCAAAATATTACTGTACAATATCTTTAATATATTCATGTATGTTCTCATTCTTTCTAAACCTCATTCATTAATCACTTGAAAAAATAGTAAGACTACATCTGCAACTGTTTTAACAAGACATACAGCTCAAACCTATGTTTTACATTTTTGTATGTGTTTTTGCTGAAAAATTCACCTGACTTACAGCACCAGTAAAACACAAAAATTAATTCCAGACAGGATGTGTCAAAGAATGATAAGTTTTGAAACAGAAATCCTGCCAAATAAACAACTGAAATGAAATCCTTACTACTGAAAAGCTCTCATCGGTGCTGTGGTTTCTGAATTAGTTTCTCTGTCGGCTTCGCATCAGATATCACTGAAATACATTTTGAATATTGTCCTAGCTTCACACTTAGCAGAATGCATGTAGTTTTTAGGGAAGGCTTTGTTTAGGCAGATACTTCAAGTGAACTTAACACAGCACAGGAAGAACACCCGATTTCCCTCTATTTGGCAAAATTGGGTTTCTAGTCACGACCCATGAGGGCATCATGGAAGTCGGCTGCAAACTGGGAGGCATCTTCTGAAAGGGCCCAAGCTCCCTTGCCATAAAACAGAAACCACTTAGCAAAGGACCACAAGAACAATTCTCTTCCACAGAACTCCCAGACTTCACAAGAGGGGAAGGGAATACAGTGAGAGCTCTGCAAGATGTGATGTTTTCCAGAAAGAATAACAAAAAGAGCTTTTTATCCTGTTGCTGCAGACAGTCTTCATTTCTGAAGCTGGATTTTCCCTGCCAAAATCTTCCTGTTGAAGCTTTTCCAGGTCTGTGCACCTGCAGAAAATACTTTGTTCTGCAGTACAGGATACCTCAATGTATGACAAACTTACATACCCTTTGTATATACCCAGTATGTAATATGCGCATTCTCACTACTTGGTTGACTCTGAACTAATGCTCCCTAGAATATTCAGAGTCCTATCTCAAAAGCAAGAAGTCTTTCGTAGCCAAGTTTCAACATCTGATAACAGCAGCCACAAGAGTTTGGTGGTTCAAAAAAAGAATTTTTTTGTTTGTTTGTTTCACTCTTTTTCAGTGTTCTAAAAAAACGGTGGATTTATGCTTAAAAAGAAAGAACAAACCTGTGAGAAGAGATTAAGTCTAGAAAACTGCTTCTTAAAGTTTGAAGTTAAAGGAGGTGATGGGCAAGTGAAATATGTGCTTTGAGACTACACTGCAGTTACTGATATCTGCAATGAAAAATTGATTTTCTGCAGATCTTTTCTCAAACATATTACAAATTCTGAAAGTGTAAGAAAAATCCATGGAATCTACTTCTTTTATTTACTTTTCAAATCAACAGAACTGATTCAAATATTTTGATCTCGATTACCTTCCAGTATATTCCTGTACTTACAGGGATCTAAATACAAAAAGGTTGTATTTTTCTGTTTCTTCAGGGCACACTGTGGAATCAGTGCACAGGTCAGATATTACAGATGCTGTTTACTTGAGCCTCTGTGTACCAAAGGGGAAAAATAAAGTCCCTGCAAGTCTTCCCTCACACAAAAATATGTATTTTTGCTACACTGGAGAGCAGGTTGAAGGTTGGGAAAAACAAACGGTTTTTATTTTGGGTGACTGCTTTTACAAGATTTTAACTAATTCTAAATCCATCAAATGATACAGATTTAAAATGACTGCAAGCTTGCAGATATAGGGGCCTAAAATTCTTGTCACCTTTTGATACTGTGTTCATCATTAAGCACTGCTGCTTGTTATAATTTTGAGAAAAATATTATTATGCTGCCAGAAAGATGAAGCACTATCATCATCAGCAGAAGCAGAGGCAACATCCCATGTAACAAACAAACAAACAAATGAAAATCCTGGTATTTTCCACTTCCTTTCTCTCTTACAAGAAAAATGACAGTGTTTTTTAAAAGGCATTCTGCCATAGTAACAGATTGAAAGGCTCAGATACTGTAAATACATCCACACTTTTTCACTACTGGTTAACTCATAGCTAGAATTGTACCTGCTTATGTCAAAGTGCTACGCATGCTCCAAAGACGGAGATGACAAAGTTCTTGGGTAGACTGCAATTCTGATTGTTAACAAGTCTGGCCTGGCAATGGGATCTAGTCGGGATAGTGCCTCTAAGCAAAAGTAAGCGATTAAATAAAAAAAGCAATGGTGTATAGGGTGATTATTCAGAAATGCTACCTAATAGAGTAACAAATCATGTAGCATTTTTTAAATTTTGTTTAAAATCCAATTGAATTAGTCCTAGATAATTTGTTTGCCAGTTTTTAAATTTCTGTATGACACTTGCTGGTTTTCAGTTTATACAAGTCTGCTTCAGTTGAGGCAGAATGCAGAGAACAGAATAACAAACGGTCATTATATTTTATTACTACTATAACATTATGATCTGCAATGATGTCAGCAAATGACCTGAAAGAGTTTTTCAATAATAACACTGGAATTACAAGGAATGAGCTGTCTTTGGTTGGTTGGTTGGTTGGTTGGTTGGCAGTTCTGATTCAAGATAAATTGTAGAGCAAACACAAAAAATATGTATCGTCTATAGCATTATAGCTATACTGGGTTTCCAAACACAACTTCTGAAATGTTTTTTATGACTGAGTACACGTTCAAAGTACTAATAGCACAAAGTAGACAAAAGTTTGTGTCACAGTTTAAAACATAATTTGTAGATACAGAGAAATACCCCACAGTACACTAAAACTCAGCTGGCAAATTAGAGACAACCTCTGAAAATTTGGCCTTTTTAAAAACCTCATTGTAGAGGATAGTTTTGATGAATTTAGTGCAGTAATTCAATGGAAATATCAGATTCTCCTGAAGTTTTTATAATAAGTAGATTAGCATCTGATTATCGGCCTTGAATTTTATCTTTTACTTCATACTGATCTCAATGAGGCAAAAGGTGGGTCATTTGAGAAATAAGAAAAGCTTCAAATACAAACAAACATAAAACAGTTTTAGTTGTATTTTGTTTTGAAGCTCTGAAAAATAAGTAGGACAAACTGCACTAAACAGTTTACCATAATGTATGTGTTAGGACTAGGGCTGACCAGTCACATTTGATACAATGAAGAATTTAAATTAATAATGCTAGTTTTCTTTACATTAAAGGAAAGCATTCACTTTTTTTCTTTGCTTGTTTTGTAACAATTTTTTTTAACAAACTCATCTGACCGTTGTGTTACAACAATGTCCTGATGTTATGTGTTGTACTTCCTTTAGGAATACGCAAGTCCCACTGTTATGCTATAAAGAACAAACTTTCCAGGTCAGAGATGTACTCAGGATTTTGTAGTTCTCCTTACTTTAAAACTAACCAAATTCTTCTTCATCTTATCAAATCATTTGGCACAGGTGGCATCAACAATTTGGGGTAAAATATTTACCTAATAGATAATTATGAAAGCACTAATAACGCTGCATTTCTGTAAAGTAAACTGTTCCTCTCTGGAAAAGCTTCAAAATTCTGACCTATGAAGGCATTTCTGTCAGGCACTAAAAATTAACATATGAATATACTGAACCACTAGCAAACTTTGATGTTTTAATTCTTTCTGCTATGAAATGGGATGATCTTTTATTTCGGGATTAATCTTTGATGTTGGCAGTTACACAAATATATTAGGAAAATCCCAATGACAGGAAAAAGTGTTGATGAATTACTGTGCTGCATGAATAAATTCTTAAAAGTACAGATCACTGACTCACTACAAATAAATGTGAGGTTCAGTTATATTCCTGCTAAATCAAGCTGGACCTGCCTAATCACTGCCCCACACTAACTTCAGAGATGGTGACAGGTGGACAGTTGGACTGGATGATCTTGTGGTCTTTTCGAACCTTGGTGATTCTATGATTCTGTGTATGAAGTAGTAGTTATGTAGACATAGTGGTTTATGAGATGAATTACCAAAGTGATCACGTCTGTTTGTCTGTTTCATTCACCATGTTATCATATTTTTAAGCCTCTACATAACAACATACATGTTGCAAATAGAGAAAGATTGTTTCAGAATTTTTTTTTGGTGGTTCAAAGTCAGAGCCCCACAAATACTGTAACATTGAATGAACAAAAGACAGCCCCCTTGACCACTGAATTCTTTTCCTAGTCATGAACAGAGCAGAAACCAGGTTTTCAGGTCATCACGCAGTTTCAGATGTGCTCAGATTTTTACTAATATATTCTGTAGTTTTCACTAAGGTTATATTGAGCATGAAATGTTGTCACTGTTGTGCTGTTCTCTGCTCTCTACTCCTGTACTTTACAGGAAAGCTCTAAGCAAAGAGCAAGATCTTTTGGTACTCTCTCAGGAGAGAGGTGTAAGAGTAATATGTGTGTATTGTTAGTTTGGATTCACTTTTGAAGTGAATCTTCTCAATTATCATCTGTGGGTGTTCATTTTGGAGTGCCTGAACTGTGTCTGGATATTCATCCAATATGATGATGTTTTGGCTGGATCAAGTAGTCTCCTTGAAACATGTATTGCTCAGGCATAAGGTCCTCATACCCATTCTCTATCTGTACCATGTCTTCAATCCCATTCTCTATTTGTACCATATTCAGTACATTATTGCTTGTGTATTCCTAAATGGAAAATTCAAGGAGTGACAGAATATTAGGGGATATTCATTTCTTATTTGTTGTTGTCATGGTTTGGTTTAATTTGGTTTGGTTTGGTTTGTGTGTTTTATTTACAACCCTTCACATCTTCTGTTTCCTGAGACATAATCAAATAGTTCATCTCAAGTGGCATCTTCATGAGGGATTTATAAGCAATACTGACTTCGGAGAGTCGCTGTTCTATCCAGCCCCTTAGCATCCCACTCCCCTTTAACAAGTAATTTTTAACATTGTTCAGAGACACAGACTACAGTAATACAAAATAGCTTTGGCACAAGCCTAAGAATTGCACACACAAGACAGATGCAAAAAGTTCTTCAGTCAAGTGCTATCACCAAATTGTTCTCACTGTATTGCTCTAGAATATGACTATTAAAAGTGAAAAGGCTTTAGCACCTTGCAGAACCTTTCTTTCCAGATTAGATACACATACATGATACATGCTGAAAGTAAATTGCTAGATCCTTTGTTGCTGGGTGATTTATATGACTTTACCCTGTAATTCATCATACTTAACATTGTTTTGTTTCTCCGTAATTTTATACAGCCTAAGTTAATGTCTTCTCTCTTTACATAATCTATTATTGATTTTTCTTCATACTCTTCCATAAACGTAAAACGGCAACTATTAGCTGCCTCAGAGCTGATTAATTTCTGTACTAGTTAAAAGAATAAAAGTCTTGACCTAATTCTGTTAACTATGCCCCGAAGTTAGTTTTATTCCTCAAAATTCCTAGTTTATTTCTTACACTAACACTTCTCCAGTTAAAAAATAAAAATAAACAACAATTACATATTCAATTAACTTAATTTTACAGAGGGTAAATAAGGAAATAGATAAAAATAAGTGTTTGGCTACCAGGACCCAAGAAGTCAATTACAGTTTCCTAAGCGAGAAGATACTTCTTCAGCTCTCCATGTATTGAACGCTATTTCCTCAAAACTGCCTTGAAATTTTTGAATTACATTTAAATTTGTCATCATCATGAAATATATATATATATATATTATTCTCTGCCCCATATAGAGGTTTTTTTTTCTAAAAATTCTTCAGCAAATGACTGCTGCCTATATGTCACAAATGACAGATGCTGAAGTCTTTCAATTGACAGACAGAAAATTTCAGTTCCAAATGTGTCATGGTTTTATGATTTTTGGTACTGGTATTCCACATCATAACATCATGTATTGCATTAAGAGGTAAAGAGCTAATTCTCCAGCTCCATAGATCATTGATAATTCCAGGTATACCTGTCTCAGAAGAGAAGAAGAACTACATTCCCCAGAGGACTTTGCAATGCTTTGTATTTTCACGTGTTTTCCGCTCAGAGGGAACAGATAAAAACCCTCAGCGGTCACGGGACACTCTCTTTCCTTCGGGATCGTCTCAGCAGTGGGTGCTCGCTGCCGTATCGCCTTCAGCGTTAGCGTAAGGCCTTCGGTTTATCGGACACTCTCTCTTGCTCATTTTATTTGATTCATTAGCCTCAATTCCAATTATATTGTATTATATTCTGTTATTTTACTTTCTGATATCTTATTTAGTAAATTAGCTTTCCTCCTCAGATCGTTGCCGCTGTTTTGTTTCTAGGCCCATCTCCCTTTTCCCTTTTCCCTTATTCCTTCCCCTTTCCTGGAGCGTGGGTCTGTGGGTCCCCCGCACCAATTGTCACGGAACCGGGCCGATCCAGCCCGGTAAACCGTTGACACAAATGAAATTTGATTACTCTTTTAATACTGTATTTTACAATCTGAACTGGAGTCTCTTTGGTTTTTCTTCTTTGTAGGAGGCATAGACCTAAACTTCACTTTGGCACTTTGAATTAGTCCAAACTATATGAAGTGTGAGTCTTCAGGTAGATCTTGAACTATTAAGTACCCAAGAATGTTTCCACAGATCTACAGTTCCTTAAAAATAATATTATGACACTTCATTTTCAATTCAGATTCTTCTTTCGTGACAGTTTTACTCTTGGCACAATAAATATAACTGGAGCCAAGAATACATTCAAGCTTTTGAAAAACACTTTTCCTTCTATTTCCATCACAATGTTAATGCAAGTAAACATATCACTGCATTCATTCATTTTTAAATTTTGCAGTAGAAGACTAAAGCAGTTCCTTAATTTATAACACCAAAGATAGAGTATTTGGCTTTGAAAGGTGAAGCAGGAAAAAAAATATATATAGAATGAGGAATGATGGGTGCATGGAAACAAAAGAAATACAGAAGTGCTATCAACTTTTCTGCAGCAGTATTTGTGGTTTACAATACAAAAAGCAGCTCATACGATCCCCTTTCACTCTTCAGTAGATAAATCTTAAATCAAAAAGAAGCTCACGTATTAATTACCTCTTGTCCAAATGATTTCCTTACATAAAACATTCACAGAGGCTTCTGTATTATCCTTCATGAATGGAGAATTCTTCACTTCTCTGGTTCCCAGTTCATTGTACATTCATATATGCTAAATTGGATTGAATTTCAGACCTGTCTAAATCCATACATTCCAGTTGGTGTTAAAAATAAAAGTCAGTCATCAACTGGTAAGAGATCACAAATAACTGAAAGCAGAATTAAAAGAATTCAGTGTTCTGAGAGAACAATTAATATCTATATATAAAACATAAGATTATAAATACATGCAAGTTATTTTAACCAAATACTTGTTTTTTTTTTTGGCTTAATAAAAATTAAGTCTATGGGAATGAGACCACTGCCTTGATCAGAATAATAACAGCACTTTTACACAAAATATTACATTTACAGCTGGATCTTCATCTCACTGAAGATCATTGTAAACTCCCTTGGACATAAATGTTAATAGGAATTCGGAGTAAAGAGCTCACCTCTGACAGAAAGAGTATCAATTGAATAAGTGGTTAGTTTTGTCTGTTATCCTTCAGAACACTGAAAAAAAAATGCTAAGAAAAGCAATGGAAGTGAATGGAACAAATCTTTTATTGAGCATGCCAATTTCGTTAAGGAAACCATGGAAAGATGTGAAGAAATAAAGCAAGTAACAGGATTATAGATGTGTCTTCATATATTGATTGAATTTAAACCTCTGCTGTGATATCAAATGCACTCAAAATTGTACTTAAGCCTTACCTCTACCATTTAGATCCCACCTGGGATCTAGAAAACCCACATGGTTTTACATTCCTTGTACAGTATATCCATGCAGTTGCAGTATACCGAATACAGGTCTTGTACCAAAAATGGTGAAAGTCTGAGAACATCTCGGACAGAACACTATGAATTTTGGAGCACTCTTTCTTCCACTGATATTTTATAAAAGTTATTTCTACTTTAGGTATATTTGGTTGAATGACAACCTTCACTAGTTTACCAAGATTATTTGCATTATATTGGGCCATACATTATTTTTAGTACATCTAAAACAAATGCAATCTTGCTTACATGTGTAATTATTTTTGGTTCTCCAATTACTATTAATGCAAGGCATTGTAATGTCTTCAATTAAAAGCAAGTGGCGTAGCCTTTCATTAGACGGAACCGAGAGGAAAACTGATAACCTCATAGAAAACATACAAAACAAAGATATCATAGTTGGACTACCAGTGCTGGAAGCATGCAATTTCTAGAGTACAGTGCAAGAATGGTTTGGTGACAGGTACTATGTGGTTTGACTTGATGGGAGAAATATACGCTGGGGGGTCTTTCGCTGCCTATCAATTCTGCACCTCCATACTGTTCTTGGCTACCTGTCATTTGGAAGGAGATCTGTATGGATACTGCTCAGCTGGGAACGTAGCTGTCACCTCAGCTCAACAGACCTCAAAGACTCCATTCTGGTTGTTGCCATGTGGAAATGAAATCTGTGAAACTATGAGAAGATTCACATTTGGTACTAGTCTGGTGCTCAACTACTTGTATCATCAGGACAGCTTCTGTTACTAGGAACTGGGGAAAAAAAAAACATAAAAACATACATGCCTTGGAAGCAGGGAGGAAGAGCATATGGCTTGAATGACTTGTGACCCTGATTGGATAAGTGCCTGCGTGCACGGTTAAGGAGCGTTTGTGGAATGTTTTGTTGACATGTAAAGGTGGATGGGAAAGTTAAAAGAGAGAACTTGTGTATGTATATAAGGGATGTTAGAACCTATAATAAAAGATTTGGATCGTCCATATCTGGGTCCGTGCCTCAGATGCCGCAGGCAGGTGAGTACTGCAAGAGCAAGGCTGGTGAGCTTATAGTTCTGAGTAATCTCAGCAAAGAGTATTGATGGGGATTTGTTTGCTTACTTTTTCTTAACTCCAGTCATAGTACGCCAGGCTTTAGGTCTTTACTTCAAGAAAAACACCTGTTCCTCAGAAAAAAAAACAATGAAAAAACAAAAACACAACAACAGTTCTTCCCTGATATCAGGACAGAATCAGGTCACCTGTGTGTGCATTTGAGTGTGTATGAGAGACACTGAGTTTCTCATTAATTTCTTCAGGTTTCTTATAATAAATGATAGACTTGGGGAAAAAAAAAGAAAAAGAACACAAAAACCAACAAAACCGAACCAAAGAAATACTCACAGGGTTTTATTTCCTTCTCTCTACAGCAGTAGGGTAGGTATCCCCTTGAGCTTTATTTTTCCTTTTGTACGTTTTATCCCTTCTATAGTTATAGGGCTTTGTTCAGCTCTTTGAGCTTTATTGGCTCCTTTGTAAATTCAAAGTTTCTCGCTCCAGTGAGGAGACATAGGACTCTGCTCCTTGGCCAAAGGACAGTTAAAAACAGGTTCTTCAGTTTATTTCTCCAAATCAATGAAACAGAGACTTCATGAAGCTCTTGTTCTACAATCTCTTTCTCATATTTTCAGCAAGTCCTTAAGGGTTTGTTTTTGTTGGCTACATACTCTACCACTCTGCATTAAACCACATGGAATTTATTGTGGCTTACAGAATACTTGTCATATGCAGAGCCATGAATGTATTAGTAGTCTAATTAGTGTCTTGGCAGTCTAGTACAACAAAGACATATTATTAACCCAGTTACAATGTTACTAACAAATGTATTCCAAATTATCCAATTATTGCTAATCCCCATTAATCTCATACTTCCAGCTGTTAAACAGTGACTTTCTGCAATCTAACCCTACTTCACTGTTATGTTTAACTTTTCAAGACCTGGATCCTAAAACTGATCCTGCCAGCCTCATTTAAGATGAAGAAATGTTTGCACTGAATAACCAGTGGCCTGAGTTCTCTGCTGGGAGGACTCAGTTCTTGCTTTTTCCTCTGCTCTTATGTCTGCTACAGGTTGTTTTTATATATAGCTTCTGAGAACCCTGTTTGACCACCCTGCCTCTTCTTTTTGTCCCTCGGGGTACTTGCACAATGATCAATCTTTGTTTCAGACCACTACTCAGACCATACGTTTGCAGAGTCAGTGTTAAGCTAGATAAAAACCAATCTGGGCAATATCTCCCCAACTCTTTGGCAATTTTACTGCTACAGTTAAACAGTCGAACAAACCCATGAACTGCCTTAGCAATTACTGAAAAATTTTAGTTTGTTGTCAAGTTTACTAGCAAGCAATTGATTAGCTGCTTAATATACAGGAATTTATACAGAATCCTGGTTGCCTTTGTTTTGATCTCTTTGTTTAATTAATGTGTGAACAGAAGAAAAAATTCTACCAAACTTTTTGTCTGCTAATTAGTACTAATGAGTACAACTGAACAATATAATAATAATAATAACAACAATAACAATAATAATAATAATAGTAAGAGTTACAAAGAATTTGGTAAATGCCTTTGGAAACAGTCATTTCACCTGAATATTTGTCACTTTTCCTCAATATCTTAGATATACTACTGTAAAATTTACAGCTCAAAAGCTAGAGAAATATAAGATTAAAAAAAAAATAAAATTGAGAGAATATGGTGCCAGAGCACATAGCCAATTTCTGCACTGTTGTAGAATGAAGAGCAGAAAATGAATATTATCACTGTAATGAACATTTTATTTTATTTCCTACTCTATTTTGCAAGGGAACTATTAAATACAGACTCTTCTGGGATTTCTCAGGCGATAAAAACAGCAGTAAAATTCTAATTGTCCACTTCCACATTATTTTTTTATGAAACAAAGCATGTCTGTCTCACATGAAGCTGCACTACATCTCTTTGAAAATGAGCTGTCAGTTGATTCACAGTGGTATAGTACGGTAATGAAGCTATATGAACATTTCAAGAAATGTATCGCGCTCTTATTTCCATTCATGAATTGCCCACAGATAAATCAACAAATCCATAAAAAACATGTCTACCAGCCCCAACATTATTCAGCATACAAGGCAAAGGGATTATTGGCAGAAGTGGGCTATGAATTATATACTCAGAAGTTTCCATCCAATTTACTTATTGGTTACCCAAACCACATAATGCTGCCTCTGTTCATTAATTATAACTTACCTGTGCTTCTCTGTACAGATTGCCTTTGTGAATCACATTTTCTCTCTTAATTAAATGCTTATATTCTTATGAGTCACTGGTCAAATACTATTGAAGTATAAATAATGAATATATTTGTCATATGACAAGTAACTCACAATCAGGGTTACACACTGGCTGACAAATATTATGAGCAGAAAACAAGGCAAAAGGGAAAGATGGAAGGAGTGTCATATGCTACTCCAGGTGTGCAGGTAGTTCACAGAATCACAAAACTGTAGAGGTTGGAAGGGACCTCCAGAGATCACTGAGTCCAATCCCCTGCCAAAGCAGCTCCCTAGCCCAGGTTGCACAGGTAGGCGTCCAGGAGGGTCTGGAACATCTCCAGAGAAGGAGACTCCACCACCTCTCTGTGCAGCCTGTGCAGTGCTCCATCACTGCACTGTGAAGAAGTTCCCACACACATCCATGCGGAACTTCCTGTGCATCAGTTTGTGGCCATTTCCCCTTATCCTATCACCACACACTGCTAAGTGCAGCCCTGTCCCTTTGCCTCCCACTCCACAGATATTTATAGACATGGATCAGATCCCCCCCGAAGTGTTCTTTTCTAAGGCTGAACAGACCCAGGTCTCTCAGTCTTTCCTCATAAGAGAGGTGCTCCACACCCTTTATCATTTTTGTAGCCCTCCGCTGGACTCTTTTGAGGAGATCCCAGTCTTTTTTGTACTGGGGAGCCCAGACCTGGACACAATACTCCACGTGAGGCCTCACCAGGGCAGAGTAGAGGAGGAGGATCACCTCCTTTGACCTGCTGGCCATCCTCTTTTTAATGTACCCCAGGATGCCATTGGCCTTCTTGGTCACCAGAGCACACTCCTGGCTCATGGCCAACCTGTCGTCCACCAGGACACCCAGGTCCCTCTCAGAGCTCCTCTCCAGCAGCTACCAATAAGCAGGGGTTTCTATATTTTTTCGCCCTTTTTCAGAACTGGCAATTATTTTGGAGCCAAGCAATCACTGGAAAACTCTGAGTAGTGAAAACATGTTTCCAGAGCTCAGCCCTTCTCTCTCTCACAAACTTGTGCTTTCTTTAGCCACATAATAATATTGTACTTCTTTTTGCACACTGGCACAGCTTTAACATCCTGACATGTTACTATCTGCAGAGAATGAGTACACATAAAGTGTTAGTTTGCAGAACATCAGCTCCTCCATTTGGTAGATTTCAAGGACAGGCAAGAAAAAAAGAACAACTTCAAGAAACAGTATCAAAATCCCATTTGGTTCTATAGTACTCAACACACTTGCCAATTAGCCACCCACTTGCCACTTACACTTTGCCTGCTTTACCGCAACTGGTGATGAAGTGTGCACATGGATGTTTTCAGGGTTACCAAAATCATCTGATTCTGAAGTAAGAGTACATACTGATCACTCTAGTACCCCTCTACAAACACACTGAGAATATCTCATTCAGATACCCAGTTGTTCAGATGCCAATTTTTAATCATCTTTCACAGTAACCTGATGAGTTACTCTCTTAAACAGCCTTAGATACTGAGCTCCTGACTGATGCAGGCAACGCTCATTCCTTCAGCAGTGACAAAATGATACCAGTTTCTTCCAGTCAGCCTTTGAATTTGGCTGCAGGGTGCCACGGTGGAGTGTACCTGTGCCTGAATAAAATGAAGGATACTGGTGGCTGGCTGGCAGCTTCCCCATTAATACAGGCTGCAGTTTCCCTGGGACATGTAGCATTTCTATCTTATCTATATGCAATTTTTACATTAAAAACTTTGAACTGGTATCCTTAGAAAAGTATGCTCTAGAAAGTCTCCTCCTCTGGAGATATTCAAAACCCATCTGGACACTTTTCTGTGCAACCTATTGTAGGGAACCAGCTTTAGCAGAGGTGTTGGACTTGATGATCTCCAGAAGTCCCTTCCACCCCCCCCCCCCCCCCCCCCCCCATGATTCTATGATTCTACCTCCCCATATTTTTGATGTCTTTCCACAAAATTAAATGAAGAAGCATTTATTCTTATGTTTTTCTGAAGAACTTGGCAAATGTTATTGCCTAAAAATGAAAAGTGGAATATCTACAAATATTGAGCTTTGTATTAAGAAAACAACCTGATTTTATTAGCTGTGTGAATGTTTACGTGTAGACATAAATATTTATAATGTCTTTTAAGACACAGTAACATTTCCTGGAAAATATAATTACACAGTTTCAACCATCTGTGTGTATACTTGTACGTAAGAACACAAGAATCTGTATGAAAACAGAAGGAAACAGAGCGATCTGTAATGTGACGTCTTCTGAATTCAGCAGTTTGCATCTATTTTCATGAACACGGTTTCTATTCAAACTTCACACAGGATCTGAAATTTTCTTGCTGTCTGCCAACATGAAATTTTTAATGAAACTTAATGAAACTTTTTGGGTACTATTTAACATGATGAATTTAACTTAAAATCACGGTATTATTTATCAAAAACCATGTTTTGCATCCTTTACATTTACTCTCTTTTTGTAAGATAACTTTGTTGATATTTTCTATTACTTTAATGAAATCTCAAGGGCTAGAAATTTATGAATAATTGCCTTATTTTAAATTATAGGATATAGTATAATCTGGAAAAAAAAAAATCCCCAAGTCTTTCATCATTAAAAAAGCTACTTGACAGCTAGCTTTCATTAACTGTATTTCAGGAATGGCAAAGGCAAAGGCTTTGCAGAATCAGGGATGCAGTGAAACTGAAAAACTACTGACAGAGGAAAAGGAAAGGCACACATAAGCTTTTCATTAGTAACAAACTCAACAAGGCAACAACTCCTAAAAAAGTTCATACGTTTCCTAAGCTATTAGATCTTACTGTCTCTTGAAAATAAGAAATTTATTAGTCGAAATTAATTAATTTTGCAGACTATCACAAATTGGCTTAGCTCAAATAAAATACTAAATTACTTTATTTTTGACTAATCTTCCCCCAAATCGTGTCTATCCACTTGCTTTCAGTACAGGAGTATTATAGGAGAGCATAATTTCGTGAAATGTATTCATTAAATCCCCAAAGTACTAAGTATTAACAGTTCCTCAGCTGTCTGATGTTATCCAATCTTCAGTGCGTTACATAAATCATTTATGCAATTGTCAGTTTTCAGATAAGCTTCTCAGGAAGTTATACATTGTGTGCAAGGCTTATGGTATCCAATTGGAAAGGAATTTTAAGTTCAAGAAAAGTAAAGCTTATAGATAAATAGAAGCATTTTGAAAAGTAGGGACTTATCTCTGTAAGTCGTTTCCCATATATATTCCCTCTACATCATAATACTACTATGGCATGTATTTTTTATTTACACTGACTTGCACCTCTGTTTTCTGATCCTTGCTTATTTCCTGTATTTATGGAAGAAGAGAATGAAGATGAAACATGAAAATAAAAGCAGTATGTGATAACAAGTTTGTAACTACAACAGAACTGCTCTCCATACTAGCAAATATCTGTCTCTTTTCCATCCTTCCTAAATTGTTTAAGCACATTTACATTAACAAAACCATAACCTACTCATACATTCTTCTTTTTTTTTTTGTTGGTTTGTACGTTCTGACAAAACACATCTGCTACATGGGCACTGCCTATGACTTCTGCAAAATACAACCTCGAAGGTGTGATGTTTCCAGAGCTATAGAACATCCACTGTTATTTGCTGCCTCCTTTCACCTCACAGCCTCGGCAGCCTGGGGCAATCCATCTCCAACAGGCTGCAGCTCATTTGTGTGGTTATCCTCTTTCCTTACATCTCTCACAGTGTCATCACACTCTGCATGCACGTGGCTTTATGTGGTTGCGTGAGGTTGTGGCCCAGGTTCCCAAGCATTTCACACTGCCTTACTGTCACAACTTTTTCAGGCATAGAGTGCTATAAGTGGTGTTCTTTTATCCAAGGGGTGGATTGGGGCAGGTCAGCCTTTACAGCCATGCCTTCAGGGGCAAACACTTTAGCAGAGTGTGCTGTGATAGGAAAAGGGAAATGGTTTCAATGTAAAAGAGGGGAGATTAAGACTGGAAAAAAAATTAAAAATAGGTTTTTACGATAGGGGTGGTGAGGTACTGGAACAAGTTTCCCAGAGATGAGGTGGATGCCCCATCCTTGGAGGCACACAAGGCCAGGCTGGACGGAGCTGAGAGCACCCTGATATAGCCGTGCACGTCCCTGTCCATTGCAGGGGAGTTGAACTGCATGCCCTTTAAGGGACCCCTTCGATTCACACGGTTCTATGCGCCATCTCACCTCCTTCCCATCAGCCCCGTGAGGTGCTGCACCCACGAGAAGTTTCCCAAAGCTGATTTCCCATAAAATGTCGGGGGGCCGTGGCGCGGGTCTGCAGCACGCCCCGAACCCCCACGGCTCCAACGGCCCCGTTCCCTTCCCGGGGCGGGACGGGAGCGACCCAAAGGCTCAGGACGAGCCTCGCGGGGGGGCTGCGCGGTGCAGAGCCGGGGAGGAGCGCAGCGGCGCCGGTGGCTGCACCCAGAGCCCGGCTGTGGAGATGCGGCCGCAGAGGGGAGGGGAGCGAGAGCGGCGGCGCCTTCCCCCCGGAGAAGAGCGAAGTTAAATAGGCAGCGCTCCTCCACCACCGTCCTCTCTCAGCCTCCTGGCTCCCAGCCTCCGGCGAGACCCCTCCTCCCCGTCCGCCGTGCCCGTGCTGCCGCCCCGCCCGGGCGGCGGGGCAGAGCGCTGCGCGGTACGGTGCGATCCCCCCAGCACCGCCCGCTGCCGGGGTTCCATGCCCGAGGCGCCGCGTCCTGCCGAGCCGCCCGTCTCACAGGAGGACCCAGCCAGCTGCATGGGAGGAGATGAGCGTGGCGGGGAAGCAGCCGCCTCCAGCACCGCTTGAGCGCCCCGGCAGCCTCCTCGTCCCCACCTGGGCAAGTATCCGCGCTCCCCGCGCTTGTCCCGGCTCCCGCGGCCGCTCGGGGCGGGCCGCTCCCGCCGGCGGCGCTGCCCGGAGGAGGCGCCTGCGGGAGGGGAGCGGGCAGCGGGGAGGAACCTTTGCCGGCCGCCCCAAGGCAGCCCCGGGCCGCCCCCTCCCTCAGCCCTGGGAGGGAAAGTTTTGGGGGCCGCTGTTGGGAAAGGAGGTGGGGGGCTCGTCGCGTCTCGACTCGTGCGGTATCGCGCTGGGAGGGAAGCGGGGAGTTGGGAGAGACTCGCTACTTTTCGTGACGGAGCGTTTGGCACGTCGTTTATAAACGGTGCCCTCTGATGGCGGTTCTCAAGTGTCCTTGAGTTATTAAATTAGCGTCGTCTGGTACGTCCTCAGTACCTTTTGAAGTAATGACGGACTCAGTGATTGAGTATAACGCTGCTCTTGGCGTGCGGTTATTCAGTGGAAGTGGAACTGCGGCATTTTTCAGTCGCTGTCTGGAAAGTTGCATTTATTATAAAATAGTTTACTGGTGCTGAAATAAACAACCCATTCACTCTTTGTCCCGTCCTTCAAGCTGTCTCAGTGTCTACAGCTGTGGGGTTTTAAAGGAAGAACTGTGTCACCTTCCTAATATTTTACCCTGAGCATCATTCAGAAGCCACCTGCTTGCTGCTCCATGCTGCGTGGCTTAAAGATGCTTTCCTCTTCAGAGCGATTCCGTTGCCTCTTAAAGCCTCCATATAATCAGAGAGTAGATGTTTGGACGAATGAATGTAGAAGGAAAGGTATTAAAAGACACCTGGAACCACAAGCACGTGCAACAGCTGCTACAAATCTGTGCAACTAACTGTTGTCCTGTCTGAGCCACTTTGGGCTCTGTGTGCTGTGTATCTGTGTCACTCATTTGACTTGTGTTGCAAGTGAGACCAACACTGACCTCATGGCTTTTGGAATTTCTCTAATTAAAAAGGAAAGAATCAAATTAAACCTGCTGTAGGATTGTCTGTGTTTTAAAGCTGCTTCACGGCTCTAAATTTGTAAGACCTGCTCCTGGGCTGTAAAAATAATCTGTGCAGCAATTACTTAAAATGTTAACAGCTGGGGGGATTGTATGGTAGTTCAGAATGTTTCAGTGCTAAAGGTGAGGTATAATCACTATCATTAGGTGATATTTTAGGCTGGTGTTCTTGTAGTTGTGTTAAATGTATATATTTAAGGCCAATGGGACGTGCAGTTCCTGCTGATACTTACGGGACTTCTGCCTGCGGTATTGCCTGGAGCAGCACTGGGATCTGAAGGAAAGGATAGGAGTGATGGGAACCGGAGGCTCCTGGCCATGCAGCTTACCTGGACCTTACATCAGAAGCGGGAACATAAATCAAAAGCTGCTTTTTTCCAGTGAACAGAAGACAGCTTAACCTCACTTTCCAGAGTATTTTAAATGCGATTGAAGCAATGTCTGTATGTACAGTCTTATAAAAAGTCACTTAGACTTCAGATTCAACAGTGGCATTTTATGACAGGTATTTATGTACTGTGTTCATAACTGCACAGCTTCCCAGAGATGCCATGTACTCAGGCAGGGAATGGCAGGAACCATTCTGAGCATCTTATAAAACAAGACCTTGCTTTTATGATTAGCGGTGTGATAAGTATGTTTTCTTATTTTAACACTGCTGATATCCTTATCCATTTACCTTGCTATTTTTATGTACATGTGTTGCCTGTGCCTGTACAATTTTTTTTGCAGAAATAATATAGAACTATGCCAGGTACGATGTAACTACTAATCACTGCATGCTGAGACTATTTCATTGTCTGGGGGTATAGTAATTAGGCAGTCATAGTGCTTAAAGGTACCTGTATTTTATTTTATTTTTTTTTTACTTTTCAGAAGGAAGACAGCTAAGTGCTGCTCCTTGCAAAGTATCTCAATTCACTTTTAAATTGAAGACAGCAAGCTAGATTTTGAAACATAATACTAAAATATTTTGGATGCTTGTATTTTTAACGCTAACAAGTTCTTTTAAGTCTTTCTTGCAATATATCCATAAACTTTAAAGTCTGTTTGTTTGTATTCTGTTCTAGATAAGTGAGGCTTCAGTCAGACATTGTCTCTAATGTTTTGCCTATCAGTGTAATTTGTGCTACTTGCCTCCTTCGGGATCAGACACGTGTTTATATTGAGCTGATTTCAGAAAGCAATGTATTTCCTTTATCTGTAGTGAGCTTCTTATTTAGATTTCTCATATAGCTCTTCCCCTCTTTGCCCCTCAGAAATTCTCAAGGGATGCAATCCCTTAGGGATAGTTACTCGCTGTATCAGCATGCCTGTGCCACAGTTCTTCCTGAATCTTACACTGATTATGAGTTATTTTCTGTGCTTCTCATTGTCTTGCTGGAAGCATGAAAGGCAGTGATAGCCTTTCGAACTTGTGAAATGAAGACATAAAGGTATATTTCTCATTGTTATGTAGAATAGAGGCTATTCTGTTAAAATTCCATTATTTATACTGCATGTCAACTAATAGACCAAGTTTTCTAAAGCTTTTTTTGTCACTCTGTGTGGAAGTTATCAGTAGATTTCTTTATTCAGCGAAAGACCCAAAGGAAAGAAGTGTTGGGGAAATATATTTGATGTTGTTCTGCTCTGGAGTTACTCAAACTGTTATCTCAACAAGGTGACATAACGTGGCATATGCAGATTTTCTTTTCCTTTCCTCCTCTTGTGTTTTTATCGCTACATCTACATAATTTAGATACTTTGATAAAGGTTATAATATTTGCTCTCTATTTTTTATTCTTATTTTAAAACAAGGTCTGGTGCATTTACTTAATTATTTAATGTTTGCATCCACCATTACAGAAACTTCCTGGATGTGATCACTAGGTGTCACATTACCACAAACATCAGTCTCTTGTCTTTTCCCTCCACATTTTTTTTTTCTTTTTTAGGGTCAACATTCAGTTATGCTGTTTTCCTAAAAGAGATGGCTACCATTAATATTCCACACCAGTATTTTGGTATGCCTGGATGGTGTTCAGTCAAATTGAATATGACCATAACAAGCAGAGCTTGCTTCAACTATTTTATTTTTTATTTTTTAAATTCCAATTTATATCAGCACTTGCTTTAGGTTTCAAGATTATTTCCAAGGTACCTGTCTACACTACAATACAAATCCATAGGATATAGTTATTAATTGAAGCTTTTCCACCCACGCAGTCATTTTCTTTTGCAGTTTCTTGCTGGGCAAAAGTGGATTTCTGAAATTTTGTTCAAGAGTGTAGCAGAATTTGTACCCTGGCATGTGGAGGAAAAGAAAATAGATGGTGAAACTTCATGATAGAGAGGGGATGTCTGTGGGTACCACTGTATGAAGCCTCATAATAATTACTTTCCATTTCAAATTTTGTTGATTCCTCACTGACCAGGGAGAATGTGTTGTTTTCTTGTTGTTTTTTTTTTCCCCCCCTCTCTCCATCCTTGCACCCCGAATCTGAAATATGATAGTTTCAAGATTCTATTGAAGAAATTTACCAAACATATTGTTAAACATCAGGCTGCATGATTTTTTTTTTCCTCTATTTTTTTTTCTTCCACATTTCTTCACTTTCTATCTCTTCCCTCAAAAACAAAATCTGAGTCCTGCTTCCGTCAGTTCATAGCTCCATAAGTATAGCTATCAAACTGATAAAAATCATATTCAAGCTTATGGCTTTAACATCTTAATGGAAATAAGTCTTGTTCCCACCTGCTGCTCTGAAAAACAATGTCTTATCTCAGAAAAAGAACAGTGTCGGTATTCTCTTTACACCTCAGATCTGTGTTTCATATTGTAAGCATTTTTTTTTCCTGATGTTTTAAACATTTTATGAGATGAATATAAATAGAATTACTTTCATTTGTGAGTGCTGAGACTTCTGAGAATAGAAGTGGTAGCAGAGCTCAGCATAAGGAGCAGTGCGTGATGTGTACCTGCAAAGTGGCAGCTGATACTGCGTGTCAGTGGCATCATGGTAACAGTAACAACATAGAAAACTGAGGTTCACTAAGGTAGAAGGGACCTTTGGGGGTCAATGAGTCTAACCTGCAGAAAACAACATCTGTCCTGAATTTAGACTTGGCTGTTCAAGGTTTTTCTTCATTGCATCTGGAAAACTGCCAAGGATGGAGGGTACATAACCTCTGTGGGCAACATTCTTCACTGCTGAGCTATTCCCACACTGAGCTGGGGACTGCAGCAGGCCCCCCTAAAGCTGTCTTTTCTCCAGATTTAACAAAAATATCTGAGTTTCTCTTGGGAAGTGCTCTAGCCATTTTTGAGGACATCCATTGCACTCGGTCCAGTTTGTCAGTATGCTTCTTGTACCAGGGGGCCCAGAACTTGTTGCAGTGTTTGGATGTGTTCTAAGAAGGGTTAAGCTAAGAGAAGTAGCCAGGTTGATCACATCTGCATAGATACTGTTTGCCTGTGTGGCTGCCAGCATGCAGTGCTGACTCCTGCCTGGCCTTCTGTCTGCTAGGGCCACCTGGGCATCCTTAATGTTACACATTTTTTCTCCATAATTACTCAGAGAGAAACTGGAAGCAGTGAAAGTTTTTAAAAAGCAGATGGCTTTTAAGTGCCCTTTTTTTTTTTCCCTCCAATGGTTAAGAATGGATGTGTACCTCAAGAATAATTTGGAATTTAGCAAATTACTATACTACCTTTTCAGTGTGCTGTTTTGTTTATGTATTTTATTTGCTGAAAGGAGAGAAAGGCTGATGTTCACTTTCACCTAAAGTTAAGGTTCATTTGCTATAAAAACTGCCTTCATGTTGAAGTAAAATACTTAGAAGGATTTGGTCATCCTTTATTTTTCTGATGAAGCTGTCTATTAAATCCATCAGAGGCCCAAGACTGTACTTCATTCCAGATGTCATGTGTTAATTTTACTCATCCAGAGATGATATAAATTTATTTTATCTCTTTTCTTGAAAAGAAGGTAGGCTGATGTTCTGAGCTCCTCTGTACCTGATTGTCTGAACTTTGTCTGAATGAGTTTCTCTCCAGTGAGAGCTGTCACGCCGGAGTTCTTTTGCCGCTCTGTTTATGTATATCAGCAGGCAGATTTTTGTAATGAGATTTACAAACTCTCGAAAGGATATAACCTTGAAAAGCTGTAACACTTCAGCACAATCTAATCAATATTATCATGTTTATCATCTTGTGAAGTTCAGACTGTAGTAAGGGCGAAATGCATTTGTAGTGTTTAGAGAAGTTGTGGGCAGGAAAATCAATGCAAAACCTCAGTTGTTTTTTACTGTACTTAGAGAGGCATGGTGCTTGTTCACAACTTGAATAATACCATAAAATCTGTAGTCTTACAATGCTTCCCTATGCCATGCCAAAATTGCACAACTGTTTGCCTGTTAGCTTGGGAATTTTGCCTTTGCGAGGTTTGTGTGGGTTTTCTAAGTCATGAGATGAATAAAGACTGAGGAGAAACTCTTCCTGTGATCAGGCACATTCTGTATAATGCAGTCTGCTGGGAAAAACACAGCAGGAGTAGCTTAGGCTGTAGATGATCTTCCTAGAGTCTGAGCAGCCAAGTTTCATAGCACTTCCTTGATTTAAAGGACTACTGAGTTCCTTGTTCTGGTGGTAGAGGTATGTAGCAGAGGGGTAATTGACTTGTTGAAGACCGCAGAAGCAGTCTTACCCAAACAGCGATGAAATCAAAGCCTGTTGGTGTTTTTATTGTGAACTCTTGCTTATTCTTTCTTTTAAAAAAGAAAAAAGAAAAAGGAATTGTAGTCATTATGACTCTTGATGAGGGTTCCCTTTTTATGCCCAGTTTTGCAGGAAGACTAATGGAGTGAGTGGATAGAGTTCATGTGAGGCTCAGAGCTAAGTCTGTAGTTGGTGATTAAATACTCTTTAGAAGCTAGCAGAAAAAATGTGTGTTTGCTGTGCTGTGTGTGCTGGTGGGCAGAGCTTCCTCGGTACTACTATTGCAATTCATACTATTATGGCTATTATCGTCCACCAATAAACAACATCAGTTAGAAATAGTGGCACATAGTGGCAATAGTGGTGTCAGAATACAATGCCAAGTGAGTGAGCATTATTGTTCCTGCTTTACCAGTGGGGAAGCTAAAGAAAAGATGGTTTAATTAAGGTATTGGATTTTTTGTTGTCGTTGTTTGTTTTTGTTTGTGTTTTAAATGTGGATTGAGTATATTTCTTTCAGTAGTTTATATTTCATGAATACACGATGAAACTTCAATGAAAATGACACGGAGAATGATTTTCAGTTATAAAATTTTCTTCAGTATCTCAGTTTTAATTTATATTTTTTTAGCATGAATAGTTTGTGCATTGTCCTGTCCCATCCAATATTGAATATGGACTTCTTTGAAGATTATGCAGTCATTTAACTCGAGAGTAAAAACATACTTACTTCCACTGCTTGTGTAAATCAGGAGTGGTATTTTAACATCACTGGGAATGGATTTATAATATAAAATATAATAGCGGGTATTTGATGTGAATATATTAAACAGAAGAACAAGCATCCACATTAAAAACTGTCTTGAGTAACATGGGAGATAGTGATGAGGATTTATTTTGTTTCTTCTATGAAATCTCTTTCTCCTCTAAGTATGCATAAGACTATTAAGTTGATTGGCAGAAAACACCAAAATTGATCTCACAATGGATATCATGAGGATGTATTTCATATTTGAAAACTTTTTATTACAAGCATATGTTGAAATCTTCTCCAGCAAAGGCTGTTCAATCAACAGGCAAAGAAAGAGTGGCTTTTTTTTTTTTTCATTTGTTTCACTGCCTGCAGCGAAGACCCAGATACTGCAAGGAAATTCATGGGCATGTATCTTTCCATACAAATCCCATTTAACAGTTGTTTTTAGAAAGGCTTAAGGAATTACTTACCAGTGTGATTGTGTTAATAAAATGCAAGTTTATTCAATACTAATAAAATATTCTCTTCAAGCAGGAATTATAATATGATTTTGTGCATTTCTTTACCTCTATTTTTTACAGTATCCTTCTGTTATACACAGTGTTTTAGTAAAGGTAACATTTAGTTGTTCTGCTATCCTTCATGAGCCCTGAGTTAATGGTAACACAAGGATGTGTGGTAATCTCTGATATGGATTTATTTTAAGGATGGAGTTGAAATATCCACAGGAGGGCTACAAAGATGGAATGGGGCTCAGAGTTGCAAGTATGAGGAGTGGCCAAAGTCACTCAGACAGAGTCCAGGAATGAGGTGGGCTGGGCCTGGCTCTGTCATGCCCCAGTGTATGCTGTAGTGGGCCATGAGGTCACAGTCCATCCACTGGTGGTGTGACATACTATGACTTTGTGACATCACACCTGTTGCTTGGTGCTGTCACCCTAGAGGAGCCTGTCCAGCCTCAACAGTGGTCTGGTCATCACCAGTACTGTGCCTCCACATGCCTGCTGGGGCAGCTACTAGCTTCGTCATGAGGTGAGAGAATGGGCAAGATCTTATCTTTCTTGCAATAGAGGGAACAGCACAGAGCTGTGTCAGGGGAAAGTCAGGCTGGATGTTAGGAATAGGCTGTTTACCTGAGAGTGCTAGGCATGGTTCAGGCTTCTTGGGGCAGTGGTTACAGTGCCAAATCTGTTTGAGTACAAGGAGTTTGGACACTGCTTTCATACGTAGGGTTTGAATTTTGAGTGGTCCTGTGTAGAGCTGGATGTTGGACTTGATGATCCTTCCTGTTCCCTTCCAACTCAGGATATTTTATGCTTCTATGAAGTGTTGCCAGTTCAGTTTTAACAATCTTGTTTTGTGATGTAGCTATAGCTTTTTATAAAGTTTTTTTTTTTTTCTATTTCTATTCATAAATTATCAGCCTGTTTATCAGCTGCATCAACACACTGTTTTATACAACTATTCATTGTATTTTCACTTAAAAGATGGATTAATTACTAAGGCATCTGGTGGATCATATGGTGTATGTGCTGGATGTGCTGAACAGAAGAATGTTTTTAAAAAAATAAGAG
This sequence comes from Callipepla californica brunnescens, assembly GCA_023055505.1. Classification (NCBI taxonomy): domain Eukaryota; kingdom Metazoa; phylum Chordata; class Aves; order Galliformes; family Odontophoridae; genus Callipepla; species Callipepla californica. Next base: position 14,001,018 of record JALIRH010000007.1, on the reverse strand, counting down.
AAAAAATGACGTTACATAAAAGGATTAAACTTTTAAGTGTGCTTTGAAGAGTTACTTTACAGTGCTAAAATCTCTGTTATTCAGGATTTTGTGATCATTAAAGGAATCTTTGATTCTACTAGAACAGATGTGCATTCCTGTCTGTATATTTTCTTGTAATATATTTAAAATAGGAAAAAAAAATAAAAAAAAATACCGATATTTTCTAACAAGAACTGTACTATGGAATAGTAATATGGTACTTTTTCTCGATATTATCATGAATCTACTGCTATAAATAATTCAATTTAAAATTTGTAAGGCACTATATTTTTATTCTTACTACCTATTGAAATTATATCCATGGAAATAGAATTCCCTTAGTCTTCATATAGTCTGTAGATAATAGATGCATTTTAACACACTGTAGCTAGCTCCACAGAAACGTAGTGTTTTCTTGGTATACTTACAAGGAAGATCATCATTACTTTACATTAGAAAATTACTTAAATCTACTGTATCCCAAAATTAGCAAGTGGCACCAGTTTAAAGTCTAGTTACTCATTTATCTCATAGCATCGTTGCCAAGGGGAGGATGGTAGAAATTGAATACAGTCAATGTATTTACTGTTCACATTTTTACATCTTTGCTCCCAATCATCTGAAATTAGGTATATATCACCCTTTTTACCTAAGAAAGATGAGGCTTAAATGTATCCATTGTACCTTCTGTTTTCAAAAATTAATTTATTCATTGAAAGAAAATTATGCTTCTGAAAGAGTAATAGTTGTGTTTTTTTTTTTTTTTTTCTTCTTTAAATGTTACATTAACCAAAACATAGCACCATTACAACTCAATTGAAGCCATCAAGGTTGAAGATGTAGTGAGATGCATTGGTCTCAAAGGGCTTTCAAAAGCAAACATCTTTTCAGAAAAGATACTGATTCCAACAAGAAAGAATCACCAAAGTTGGAAAAGACTCTTAAGATCATTTAGTCCATCTGTACACTTGTCACTAATATTTCCCACTAAATCATGTTCCTAAGAAGTCTTCTTTAAGCACATTTTGCTTTGAGCATGTACTTCGGGGGGATCTTTTTAGTAGCTTCATAAATTACATAGGCAGTGGGACTGAGTACACCCTCAGCAGGGTTGGATATGGCTCCAAGCTGAGTGGTACTGTTGATCTGACAGAAGGAAGGAATGCCATTGAAAAGGACCTGGACAGGACTGAGAAGTTGACTGATGTGAACTGAACGAGGTTCAACTTATCCAAGTGCAATGTGCTGCATCTGGATCAGGGCAATCCCAAGCATGAGTACAGGCTGGAGAATAAAAGGATTGAGAGCAGCCCTGAGCAGAACTTCAGGGTTGTGATAGATGAAAAATTGGACACAAGTTGGCAGTGTGTGCATACTTCTCAGAAGAACAACTGTATCTTTGGCTGCATCACAAGAGGTGTCCAGCAGGTCAAAGGTGGTGATCGTCCCCCTCTACTCTGCCCTTGTGAGGCACCATTGGGAGTACTGCATCCAGGCCTGGGCCCCCAGAACAAGAAAGATGTAGAGCTGTTATACTGGGCCCAAATAAGGGCCACAGAGATGATCAGAGGGCTGGAGCATGTCTGCTATGAAGAAAGGCTTGGAGAATTGTGGTTATTTGGCCAAGGAAAACAAGGCTCCAGGGATGGCAAGCAGACTTGCCGTATTTAAAGGGCATGTACAAGAAAGATAAGGGAAAGATACTTTATCTGGGAGTGTAGTGAAAAAACAAGGTGTAATGGTTATAAACTAAAAGAGAGTAAGTTTAGATTATATGGTAGGGAGGAGTTGTTCGCTGTGAGAGTGGTGAGGCATTGGAAAAGGTTGCCCATGGAAGATGTGGATGTTCAGTCCCTAGCAATTTTCAAGGCAGGATTGGATGGGGCAACCCTGTCCACAGTAGGGCATTGGAACTTTAAGGTTCAAGTCCTTAAGGTTCTTTTCATCCCAAGCCATTCTGTTATTCTATGATCTGTAGCTTTAATAGAGCGGTTTTCCTGGGAACAAATCTGAAATTTGAATTGTCAAAATGATATGAGCAGTTTACTGATGAAAATTAATGAACTGGTATTGTTTAGTTCTGATTTACATACGCAACCCAGAAGAGCTTTCTTTTCATTTTGACAGTATAAATTGTAGCTTGGAAGAATGCTTCCTTCTGTCTTTTACTACCTGTAGTTGATCCCTTAGAGAAAGAAAACAAAAATCAAACTTGTTGTTACGAAGAGTGTAGTTGCAGTGATTGGAATCATCTGTGGCTAATGCTCTCTAGAACGTTTCTTTCAGCTGTCATGAAGGAGAAGAAAATGGATAATCAGGTATTGACTGCAAGTAGAAGTAATGATCATTAATAATCAGACTTGATTTTGTTTTTATAGCCTCTTCATGTTTTATTTTGCCCCATGATTAATTCAGAAGGAGAGGAGGGGATTGGGGCAAACGAACAATTTATGTTCCTGTCTACTTCTGTACTCCATTTTTTTTCCGCTCCTTTCCCCTTTATGAGCTTTACATTATTCCCTGAAAGAAGTTTCTGGCTTTCTCATTAACACAACATCTACTCTTTGGAGACAGTCCATTTTACTGGCTGGCAAGTATAAAAAGAAAAAAAATTGAAGAGAGGAGAAATATATATATATATATGTATATATTTCTATATATATATTTAAATAACAGAAACATTACTGGAGGGTAGATTTTAGGGTGGTTATTAAGGGGAAATATATGTGAATGAAGAAGTGAGCAGGCAGTCAGGAGTTATCTAGACCTCAAGGGGCAATGAGTTGTTTCTTTTTTCTGGGTGATTTCTATCTGTGTGTAGTAGGGAGAGTCCATACTTTAGACTCTGATAGCTCTGTTTCTTCTCTTCGGCTTTCAATAGTTTGGCAGATTTTGAGAAATGTCAGTAAGGTTAACTTAATGTCTACTGGATGTAGGTTTTGTAGCTAAATATAATTAAATGTAGTAAACCTGCTTGAGTTGACTCTGTAATTCTTATAATTCTAGTGTCGTTTTAATCTGACTGGGGTCAAACTAATTCTCTTCCACAAAAACATCTTGGTTCATCAATTTATAGCATAAAATGAAGACTTCATCTTTTAAATTTTATAACATTTCCGTTCTATTAGTCTAATATGTGATTCACTGCTGAGTGTCACAAAAAAGTGCAGCGAGTGCTTCATGTGTATTTTTTAAGCAATTAGTGTTAGTGCTGTCTCCTCTGGGAGATATTTTTTCTTTGAAAATTAGCTCCGGACTATGCAGCCTCACAAAACTTATGACTTAGCCCAGTATATCTGGCAGAAGAAAAATAAACAAAATAAACCCACCAGTCTACTGCCATGGCTTAAGGCACTGAGGTGTGACATGAACATGATGTAGTTCTGTAAGTTCCTTTTGGATGGAATTTAGAAGTAGTAAATAGTAGACTGCTCTGCAAAGCATCATTATTTTTCAAGAACTTCTGTGAAACTTTGGCAAACAGACTCCTGTCAAGAGAATGGAGAATTTGTCCTTGTCTTGAGAAGACAGAATCTTTTTGCCTTAAATTAAGTAATCAAAACAGCCTCTAAAATGGGAGGTGGAGGAAAGTTATTTAAGGATAAGGACAGTGTTTCCTTCTAACTGACTTCACTGACTATAATCCTTGCTTTAAGTTGTGATGTTGCAGTTTTGTTAGGAACACATCTGCTCACTGAGAACTAATTCTCTATCGTGTTTAGCTGAATGTGGCTTAAAAGAAGACACTTAAAAGAAGCTTGTGTGCTCTCTGTAGAAGCTGCAGGAAATGCTGAGAAGTCTTTTCCAGGAGTTATTTTCCATGATATTTGAGAATAGTATTTCACAAAAATATTTAGTTACGCTAATTGTAAATTGCAGTCTAAATAGCCACTCATTAGCTTGCTTGGTATTTTCAGATCAAGTGTCTTGTGGAATTAATTTCATGTTCATGTGTGAGATTAAGGTACTTTCACTAACGTGCTCTATGGATAATTTTTATGAATGTTTCAGTGTACTGGAATAGAACAACTTGTCTTTGTTTTTTTAAAACCTAGTAGTCTTATAATCTCTCCACTGGTGGTACCTAGACATATGGTCGTACCTCAAGGTTTGGGAACTTTGATTTTCGTCAAATAACTGCCATATAAACCAAATAATAGCTGAAGATAGGTTTGATATCATCTATATTCTGTAGGTGGGTGTTGCTGACTACTAAGAACACTAAAACGTGTTGGCATGGCTTCAAACACTCAAATGTATTTGATCTTACTGTTAACCTTTCAGCATTTTCTTTGGCGTAATTTGGTCCTGGGTTACTTAGCAGTCTTTCAGACAATATCCAAACCCTAGTGTAGACCATTTGTGTGGGCAGCACAATTATGGTATTCACGTCTTCTAGAAAGGCAAAGAGTTTAGATTCACTGATTGAAGCTATTCACTGCCAGCTGACCTCCAGACCCCCAGGTGCTTTATTTATCAGTGTAGATGTTACCTCTTAGATTATGGCACTCCTTTTTGGCATTTATATTAACCTGGTGTGCTCAGAAGTGTCGGAGACTTGCTGACCTTTTTATCCAAGAGAGTTAACTGCCAGTGATCTGAGTAAAGGTTGAGAGGAAAACTGTTTTCAAAACAAAAAGGTATTTATGTACATTACAAAACAAAGCATAGAACTGTGATGCATATTCCATTCCAAAGAGTCTTTATTCCATCTTCAAACTCATACATCAGTTACGTTGGATTAGGAATGTGCTTTTCAGTTGACTTTCATTACCGTCCTTATTTGCTGCTCTGCAGTTTGCATTGTAAAGTGGTTTGGAATTCACCAAAGGCACATCTGATGTTGGAAAGTAGTGCATCAAAATAGGAGTAGATAGAGTAAGGCAGAGACACTAAATGTTCACACTATTTGAATCCTTAGTGTTTTATTACAAATAAGCTATAGCCTGATTCTGTGAACTGCACACCTGGTAGTGGTCAAGCTCTCTAGGTGTGTCCTGGAGCATGCCTCCACTAAGGTTAATTCCACCTGAAAAGAATCCAGCACGTGTACCCTGAGACTATGCCACAGTGCAAAGTGCAGTGTGATGAATAAGTGGGAGGTGACTGGAAGAGACTTACTTCAAAATGCATATTTCAATTTTTAACTAAAATGGTAATACTTAGCTGAATTTCTTTCTGAAAGGGGGGCACCTGATTAATTGCAGCTACTAATGAGCTTTCAGTCTGAGGTAGTATGTAATAGTAAGTCTAAAATAGAACCTTCCCAAAGTGCTAACAAAAGAAGTGTTGGGTCCTTGACAAAAACGTCAGTTTTGCTTGGCAGATCTTCTCTTGTAATACATAACTAGTCTATCTGGAAATAGTCTCAGTAAATCTCATTGTGTATTTTCTTCTTTGAACTGATTAAAAGAGGCATACTTTGATTAACTGCTTTTTGTATCTCTTGTTTTTTTACCCAGAAGTATATAAATAAGGACAGTATTTCTCTCTTCCTTGACTTTGCCTGCTAAACTTTCCTTTTCTTCAAGCTTAATACCATGCATAGCATTGTAGATCAGGCTGAATGAATAAATGCTGACAGCTCTTTCTCTTAACATTTTATTCCTAATCCTTTCCAATTTTATTATTTTTCAGAGGGTCTGATTTTGAGTATTACTCTCAAACGTGCTATGAGATGTATGACAGAAAATATTTCCTCAATTTGCAAATTCTCTCAAGGACAAGAGCTCCTGCTCCTTGGCAGAGCAGACTGCTGAAGAAGTTTCCAGGAAGTAGGCATGGGTAATCTTTGAGGCATGGAAAATGTTGTTTTTTTTCCTAGGGAAAAATTATTCCTCTTAATAATCATTAAATAAGTTAAAGAGTGAGGGGAAATTAGACTTAATCTTTTGAAAAGAACACACAGGCTCTTAGAATCTGGTTCAGTGCAACTCTAAATAGGAGATAGGATTTCCACTACAGTAATGTTGTGGGTGCTGAGTCATAGCTTGAACCAGTGATTGAGCATCTGGTGGGAAGGAAGGGCCAACCCAGGGGAGCTGAGGTACATGCAACACACCTGAGTGACTGCAATGGGTGGAGCCAAGATCCACTCTTTCCCAGACCTCATTTAAGGGCTGGCAGTGAAGGTAAGAGTACCTCACTGGACATCCCTGTCTACCTGAAGCCTTCTAAGGGTTAGTAGATTTTTTTTTTTTTTTTTTTTTTTTTTAACCTTTATTTCTGTGTCCTTAGCTGCTGCATTTGAGAATATCCTCACTTGTTGCAGCCAGGAACTTTGCTACCCGGCTGTTATTGTTGTGCTTTCCTTTGCATTATAGCATTACACCAACATTAAGTTAGGACTTTTTACCCCTGTTGAAAAGCAATGCATAAATCTGACTGCAGTGCCCTGTTGAGCTGAATTCACAGTTATTATTTTTTGTTGTATGTTACTAGGTCTAGCTAGCTAGCTAATTAATATCTTGACTGCCAATCACTGTAATTGTAGATGCAGTGAAGAGAACTAACAATATGTTTTTTCTTTGCCCAATAGGAATGTTTATTGTTCGCATGTCTCTTATGTCTGTTTATAAACGTTCCTAACTAGTCTGTCTGCTTGGATATTATACTTTGTCTTACACTTTACACAGCTTTTCTTGCTTATGCATTCAGGGACACTCTTATGGTGGTTAAGGTTGCTTCCCCTGTCCCATCCAGGGCTTTCTGCTCACCTTTTTTGTTAAGGCAGCCCACTCCATCTGCTCCCTGGCATCAGGAGCCCCATGTTGATCACTATCAAAGCAAGATTACTAACCTTTATTTCTTTGCTCTGTTGGCTCTCTCTTATTTTCTTTTTTTTAAGAACTGCTGTTACTGTTCTTTTTTTTCCCAGTACAATATTTGCTCTTTGCAGCAGTTTTCTATGTATCTGAAGGTTGTTAATATCTTCTATAGTGTAAGCAGCATCAGGTTCCTGATTCTTTCAGTTGTCCATTTTCTTTGCTTTTAACTTTCTTCAGTTGGCCCGTATCTGTGTATAACAGTTGTTTATTGGACTCCAGCTGTGGCCTGGTCAATATGCTGAATTGAGCAGGATTTGTCTAAGCCTATCTCATGTGGTACCCCTAATTATATTTCTTGGAGCATGAAATACATCACTGACTCATGTCCAGCTTTGGATTTTTTTTCCTAATTATCCAGTCTCTTTTCTGTAAAAAGAATTCCAGTGTTTTTGTAGATGTTTCTTTGTGTTGGAATATGGCTTTTTCTCTTTGACACTGTTAAGTTATTCTTTAGCATCTCTATTTCCAAATTTTTTTAGAAAAAAACCCTATGTATGATTGCAGTACATACACTGTTCTATGTATGATCCCTTCATTCAAGGTATTATTCATAGGCTCGCTGATCCAAACTCCTTTTGTTTACTTGGTGTATACAGGAGGAACAGGATGATTAATTGCTTTTGATTTTATTTCATGAATTGTGAGGAAGAACATTTCTGCTTAGTTTTCTACTTACTTGTTTTCAGCAAAGTAAACTGGAATTTGTGATTTAGGAATTGGAAAGCCTTTCAGGAATGGAATGCCATATAGAATGCCTTTGACACCCACATATGTATATGCATGTATTTTATATTTTTCTAATTTCTCAGACTGTACCTGTGTTTCAGTCAGAGTTGGAACAGTCTGTCTTCTCAAGAGTAAGACACTAGAAATATCTGCCTTCTAGGTGAGGTCAGATCACTTCTTCAGGGTTGGATTTGGTGGCCCAGATTTGGTCCTTCTCCAGTTAAATTGTGAAATATTACTCCTTAAAAAAAGTTCTCTTAACAGCATGTTCCTGTGGAGGTGAAGATATTTCTCATTTGTTCCAGTTGTAGTAAACATAAGGAGATTAAGACCACCCTTCAGAAGTTGTATCATTTTACCACTCCATATCTTTTCCTCTAAAGGAGGAAGTTTTTAGAACCATAAAGTTTTGGGGATTATGAAATATTCTTTACTATCTCCTTTATTTTCCAGAGATTTTTGTTTACTGGAGTTACTCTATGCAGGGGAATGAAGTAGGCCTCAATTTTCAGAGTTAATTAAATAAAGATTTGGATATGACATTTCTTGATCAAGGAAAATTCTGCATTGAAGTGATGAAAGATCTGAACATATTTTCATACTATTAAACAAAGAGAATTCTGTCTTGCTTAGGCTTTTTTTTTTTTTTTTTTTTTTTTTTGCCTCGTGAGATTGCTTTTGTAATGATGAGTAATGAATTCTGTTGATATTTGTGTCCAATTTCTCCAACTGATATGGGGTAACAGACTGAAAATTCAAAACTTGGTCTTATTTCTGTAAAAGATTTCATGAACACATTGTTTTAGGTGCTGAAAACCTAGTGTTAAAAGAGCCTCAGAAGAATGAAATGATAGGTTTTTCTTGTACTGTGCTACTTGAGTTGTTTTTTTTTTTTTTTGTCCAATTTTGGTACACTTTATGATAAACATAATATCCAAATTTTTCTGAGCTGCAGAAGTCTGTAGAGAAAGGATTGTTACAATTCCTGTTCATCCAAGTGTGAAGAAGCCATCCAAATGAGGGAAGAGCTTATTCATATGGTAACTGATAGGGCAGTGATGCTGCCTGTGCCTAGTTCTCATATATATTCTCTTAAATAGACCCCTGCTTTGGTATGTGAACTCTAATCCAAGATCAGAAAAGATTGTGTTGGAATTCTAATCAGGAGGTTGGAGGTTCTAACATTTTTAAGTTAGAAATTAATTTTTTTCTAAAATATTGAAAGTATTCATTTTTTGAAAGTACCCATCTTTACTTTGAATATGCTGTTTACTAGTTTTCATAACTGCTATTCTATTGGAATATTTTTATCTGATTATTTTAAAAGTGAAAACCTGATCAGATGCCCACAGGGGCAACCAGGTCCTTCTCTACAGGGTTTCTTTCTACGAGGTCAGCCTCTAACCTGTATGATGCATGCAGTTTTACTACCCCATATGTACAACTCTATGCTTGTACTTCTTAAATCTCATAAGGTTCCTCTCCTCCCAATTCCTCAGTCTGTCCAAGTCTTGCTGAATGCCTTCTGGTGCATTAGCCACTTATCCCAGCTTTGTGTCATGGCTGACTGACCTGTAGTTTCTGAGGTCCTCCTTTTTGAAGACTGGAGTTGTATTGGCTTTCCTCCAGTCCTCAGGTAACTCTTCTGTTCTCCATAATCTTTCAAAGATGATAGTGAGAGGCTTGACAGTTATTTTTGCCAGCTCCTTCAGTGTTCATGGATGCATCCCATCAGGGCTCATGGGTCTGTGTGCATCAAGTTTGCCCAGATAATCTCTGACCAGATCCTCCTTGACCAAGGGGAGGTCTTCCTTTCCCCAGGCTCTCTCTTACCTCCACAGTCAAGGATTCCTGAAGGGCAGTCTTAGCAGTTGAGTGAAGCAATGGAGGTGTTCATTAAATCTTCCTTTTCAGTGTCATCTGTCCCAAGGACCTCCACCTTATTCAGCAGTGGACTCATATTTTTCCTAGTTTTCTTTTTGCTATTGACATACTAGAGAAAACGACGCACCTCTCCTTGTTGGCTTCTCCAATCTCTATGTCAGGAAGTTATTTTCCATGCACTGCAGGAACCTCCTGGACTGTTATGCCTGGCATTGTTGCTTTTTCAGCAAATCTGGGTACTGAAGTACCCCGTGAGAACCAGTGTCTGCCGTCATGAGGCTACTTTCAACTGACTGTAGAAGGCCTCATCAACTTTCTCCTTCTGATGAGGCTGCCGGTAGTAAACACATTGGTGTTACTAGCCTGCCCCTTAATTCTGACCTGTAAGTTCTCCAGTCATTCATCATTCATCCCTAGGTAGAGTTCAGTACATTCAAGTTATTCTCTCACATGAGGAGCAACTCCATAACCTCACCTTGCTGGTTTGTCTTTCCTAAAAAAAACTTAACCATCCATGACAGCAATCTGGTCATGCAAGTTGTCTCACCATGTCTCTGTGACTGAAGTGAGACTGTGGCCCTGCAGCTGCATACAGATCTCTAGATCTTCCTGGTATTTCCGTGCTGCATATATTATCATACTGGTATTTCAAAGAAGAAAGGGGAGCAGAGGTTGCAGGTATAATGAGAGGGATGCTAGAGGATCCATCTTAGCTGTACCCTGAGGTGGCTGACCTTCTGGCTCATGTTATAGGAACCAGCTAAGGAGTAACTGTCACTGTTCTGGTTGGCCCAGCTTATTCCCTGGTCAGTTGCAATGATGGATGTGAGCATTGTTATTTTGGACCCCACACTTGGAGTCCTTTAGTTTAAATCCTGCCTCATTAGGTTAGCTAGCCTACTGCCAGATTCCCCTCCTTCTTCTAGTTGGGTAGGTCCCATTGAAAGGTTTAAGAAAACAATGAAAATGTTCATGAAACTTAGCAAATCTGTAAGAATTAATATTCACAAGTCTATAATAAGTAGACTTAGCTAGGTAAAAGCTGAGTTGAATGGAGAAATTATGACTAAGCTTCAGGGAAAAAATTAGCAAAGACAGACTGCAAAGAAATAATCTGGACGTAACTGCATGGATGTTTGAAAGATCACAGATGTGTCTGTTACTTCAGAAATACCACAGCAGATAGAACTTTCTCATATTAAGAAGTAACTAAGAGTATTCTATTGTCTAATACAGAGATGTGACTTTATTGCTTTCAATGGTACAGAAGGAAGTATGTTCTAGGAGACTTCTGAAAGCTAATGTTATGCTTTTGACTTTTTTTCTTAATGTGAAATGTACGGTGCCATTCTGCAGAAATTAATTTATTAAAACCTTAAAATTGCCAGTAATCAGTAATGAATAAACATTTTCATAGTAGGAATTTGAAGTTGACAAAAGTTATTAAAGATGTATTACTGGGAACAAACAGAACAACATTTCAAATTCAAACAATTTAATGGTTTTACTATTAAAATTTTTATCACTTTAATATTAAATCGTTTAAAATAGGTTCTGAGTAGGTGATTTGAATATGTCAAACTTAGAAACTCAACTTTGTGGTGTTTTTTGTTTGTTTTTTTTTTTTTTAAATAAAAACAGCAAGCTTGATTTTTGGAAAAATTAAATATACTCAAAAAGATGGAAAACCTGTTTAAAATAGAAGATATAAAAGGAAATAAATGAATTGAGCAGAATACATAGAAGAAATAATAGAACAGGAAACAAGAAGCTTGATATATTATTTTCAGCTATTATTTTTTTCCTTTTGCAGCTGTGGTTGTCTTAGTTTTCGAGATACTGTATTATCTATCTCAAGCAGTAAGAAACTAAGCAGATCTCTTCTGTGTGAAATGATGGGTGGATATCTGAGTAAATAACATCTGTGGTTACTTCATATTAACAGCTAAAGCTTAATTATTTTTTGTCTCATTTTCATCCTGATGAAAATGGCCATCCTGTGCAGATTGTTAGGCTTTTGTAGCAGCAACATTGAAGCTCTGTGATTTCTTTTAGATGCTTTAATTTCAGTGAGGGTTACTGCTACTGATTTTTCTGAAGTTGTATTGATCCAGGCTTGTACTGCAAGTTAAAAGATACATTAGCTGTTTTTCTTATTACCATTTGCGTTTTGAGATTTGATTGAAAGGATGTGGAAAAATAAAGAATTGTTTATTCTCCCTCCTTTATTCCTGCCCCTAGTCAAGCATTTTGTGCTCATGTAGTCTTAAGATTCTCTTGGGCACCAGAAAACACAGACATAATATATGCATAAACAAATATGTTGTTTCTGTGTTCTTGGAATTTGGTCCAACTCCTTCCTCAGAGTGCTGGAGGCCTGTTTATTGGTAATGCCTTCCAAACTGTTAAAAGCCAATTTTGTAGTCACTTTCTAGATTCTGTATGTACTTAAACTCTAGCATTTCAAGATGTTAGAAGAGTTCCAAGAGCGTCTTATTTTACAACAATTCAGACACATTCAGATGCGTATTATAGAAAGTCAAAGCAAGTGTTGTTTTTTGTTTTTGCTTGTTTGCTTTTAGCTTACCAAATAAGTTTCTTTTGTTTCGTGCAGTTTGTCTGCACTTTGCAGACAATGTCATAAGTCTTTTCTATTTTTGCTGTTGCATGGACCTATTTCTCCAAAGTAATTTACAGTAGCTGGATTATTGAATGACTATAATAGTTATCAAGAATTGAAGTAATATATATAGGCAGAGTAATTTCATGCTTTTCAGATGAGATTATATTACATTTAGAATAGGTCAAAAATGACTCTGACTTCACCAATTTTAATTAACTTTAATATCTAAAAAGAAGGAAAAAAACTAGCTAAGTTGTCAATCTTTGCAACTTTAGTTGTTATTTCACCACTAGCAGTTTTCTGTGTGAAAGATTATATCTTTTAATTTTTTGACATATTTTCTTTTCATGATCTTTTTGAAATGACGCGGCATGAAACTGAGCTGTCCTTGACACTGCAGTGGGTGATGCACTGGACTGAGTTTGCTTGTTTGACGACCTGCCAGTTACTTCTGTGTTTGTGAGAGGACAGTTAGTAAAGCTTCAATGCAGGTATCTTAGTGTCTTGTCTCTGAAAACCATTTAATGTGAGGCTTGAGATCTTTGAAAATAATATTGAGTCTTAGGTTTAACATCAGACCCTACTAAACAGTGGAAACTTGCTCAAAGGCAGTGCTTGCAAAGTAGCCAGAGCAGTGCTTGTCACTGCCTTTGTAATCTTTTCCCATTACACACCTTGCTAATTTATTTCCCTCTAAATTAACAAATGCATGGCACTAAAGGTAATATTTTCACAGCTCTAGCTTTGGTTCTTACAGACATTTGTATCACCTATGTAAACCACTGAAACATTCAGGGAGTCTTCCCAGCATGGTGGAAGTCTGATGAAGAGCCTATTTTAAGCATGACATGGCTGTACTGGATGTATCATGCTGGTAGAGATTTCATCAGAACTAGGCAAACAGTTTTACAATTTAGAAGTCATAAACAGGATTTGCTTTAATGTTCTACTGTCTTCAGATCCAGAAGTGATGCATTTTAGTGGCAGGAGCTGGAGCAACAGATCCCTGAGGCTGCCACTATGCCACAGTATCCCTGCCCAGCCCCCCTGGGGCCTGTGCCCAGGTGCCCCACTTCAGCCCAGGCCCAAACCCCTTGTCTTTGCCTGAACTTTGTTGTCTCCACATAGTGCCAGCTCCCCTGCTGATCATCCTTTGGCTTTCCTGGCCTGATGTTGGATAGAACCCATGCCTAGTGCTTGGTATCACCAAGCTGCCAGCTCACCTGCACTTGGTGAACACCCTGACCCCCCCCATGCTGCTGCCCAGTATCGAGCTCTTGCTGAACAGGACTTAAGTGTGGCAGCTGGCCAGCTGCTGCTGCCTTAGTACTTGCCTGAGGCTGCATTTATTCCTGTGCCAGCTGCTGTTTTTCCCTCAGATAAGGTATAGAGTGAAATAAAGGGCAAGCAAGCAGTATTGATCTTGTTTATGTGTATAGAAAACATATGCAAGATGTACATCTGAAGTGATGTTATTTTTGCCCTGATCCGTATTATATTCTCTGTAGTTACGAATTTTAGAACAATAGGAAAAGGTTTATAATGGAAAGTTTTATTAAATATGCTGCCAGTCTAGTCTTTGAGAAAGCTTTTTAAAATAGCATTTTTCTTGTTCATTATTGCTGATTAAACAAAATAATTCAGATTGCTGTAATCAATTTTTGTAATCTAATCAGAGCATTTCAGTTCTGGAATGTGTTTTTCCTGGAATTTATGGACAACTTGTTACTGGTTTGGCAAGAAAGATTTATTACTTCTGGCTTCTCTGATGAGTGTTGTATTTTAAACGGTAACGACTCTGAACTTCACTTGACAGATTATAGTCACCAGATCATTAAACAATCTTTTCCTTTGGTAGGGATTCTGATGTTTTAGTAGCGCGGATGGAAGTGTTTTCTCTTGTTCTGTTATTAAGAACAAATGAAATTAATTGTTTCTTATTCTCTTTTGAATGCTTAACAGGACACTGTAAAATAGTTGTCAGCTCTACCATCAAAATTTTCTTTTTAATGTGTCTTTGCTGTCCAGTATAGGATCTGATTAAATGGTAACAGTGGTTGGAGATAAGGAGTTGAATGAAGAATATTTTGTGTGTTTCTGTATAGAAACAATGTTTCCTGAATTCTGGAAGAAGCTTGACCAAAACCTAGAAGAAAGCAACCTCTATGTTTTATTCCATTAATATAATAGAAATTTCTACTAATTGAAATTTGAGAATGATGCATATATTTGAAGATTAAGATATTTCTATAGGCAAAAACAACTAAAACTGAAAATTCATCGGAAGATGGCAAATGTGTATGAAGAAGGTAGAGGCTATATTTGTCTTCTCTGGGAGCCCAAAGACAGTGTCACAACTGATGGCACTGCTTTAACATGTCATCTTACTGTTTTTATCAAGAAATTCATTCCGAAGCCTAGTAACGTCAGTGACAATGTTGGATTATGAATTGCCATCACACTGAGATGATCAGAGACTACATTTCATCCTTGGATGCTCTTTTCAGACTTTTTTTTTTTTTAAAGGCTGTCTTGTGATTCAGAGAACATCCACAATTGGGCTGTACAGGCAAGGGTTTCCTTGCACCATGCAGTGTGTGTTACAAAATTCTTGAGCCACAGCTGTGTTGTCTGACTGTCAACAAGCAGTGTAGGAAGTAGCTGTACTGATTAATTCAGAAAGTTATGTGTCCCTGTTCACTAGATAGTAAAATAACCAGTTATTTTACTCAGAATGAAGAAACAGCGCAGTCCTCATTTTAAAGTTAATTGTATTTTGAAGTCAGTTATGTGTAGGTGTGAATAATGTTTCCTGTAACTGATAATCCACCTTTATTTTATGCTGAGTTTGCAAACTTCTCAAAACTTCTTCTGATCTCTGAGTTGAAAACTCAACTGAAATATGTTTGTCTTCCTCTTGACAAGACTTGTAAGACTTTAGTATTAAAATGAAAAGAAGAATTTAGTAATCTGGCTGAAGATGAGGAAAACTTGAAGGTACTCATCAGCACTTTAGCACTAAGTGACAAATAAAGCGATTATGTCTCATTTTTGTAAGGCGTACTCTGTGGTAGCATGTCTTCAGTCACAGTGTGATTAAAAGCTAGACTGCAGCCAGTGCTGAGCATGTAAGGCATCTGCAGCACAAATGAGTGTCAACTAGTGGCTGTGCGCTGACACTAAATTGAGGATTTCAGGATTACTGTCCCACATGTTGCATGTAAAAGAGATAAAAAAGCACGGAATGTGGTTAAGGAGTTGTAGGTAAAACGCAAGTCAGAAATCCTGTGATACACATCCTTTGAGGGAGATTAAATACTGGGAGGGTGTTCTTAGCTGGGTGTTTGTGTAGACCCTACCCTCCTTTCTTCCAAGCTTGTAGCATTATTGGATCCTTTTATCTATAATCAGTTTCATGTCAGACAAATGCTTTCTTTACTTTTCTGTTAGTCAGCCATACAAGGTAGTAGTCAGTCTCTATGCTTGCTCACTTAGGTGACTTTTTGTGAGTTTTTGATGCTAGGAGAGGGTTAGCAACTCTGGGTTCTCAGCTCCGTCAATGTGTATCTATCTTCTTGTCCTCCTGAAATGACCTGCCTCAGTTTTACTTTGAAATTTAAGGTGTATCTGATGCTCAGTTTGCAGGCATCTGGTGAAGTTTAGTTTACTTACTTGCCTCCTTCTTTTACTAAAGAGGGATCTTGGGGGTCCCTGAAGTTCAAGAGTTGAGTCACATCAAGACGCTGAGTTAGACTTACCTTTTATTAAGGTTATTTGCACACTTAATCATAACATCTTCACAAATTCAGGTATCTCTCTGTGGTTTCTTTTGAATATGCAGTGTGTAAAGAGGAGTGCATATGTTATAACTAATGCTCTCATTTTGAAGCAAGAGTAGTAAGTGATGTTATAGAAATATTGTACCATTGTGCTAGTGTCCTTTTCATCTTTTTTCCTGACCACGTTGATCTGTTTTAATCATTTAAATTGGGTTGTGATTCTGGGGAAACAGGGATCGTTATAGAAATGGAAGAGGAAAGAGGAGAAGGAATCTGTTTTCTATTGAAAATAACGTAGAGATAATCAAATATCTCAAATCTATTTATCTCAAAGAAATAATTTCAGGCTTTATATTTTACTTCCAGTTGTAGTGGAGTATAGTGAAGCACAGGATGGTGCCTTTCTTTTAGCTGTGATGAAAGTCATATGAGAGAAGTTGAAATCAAGTTCTTATGAGGACAGTTGTGTACTGTTTCTACTGTATACTGTGTTTTGTTGAGTTCGGTGAGAACTGAAATTGTTTCTCTTTGAGTATGTTACCAAATGAGGTCTTGGTATCAGAATGTTACAAAAAACAAAACAAAAAAAAAACATAACCTCACAACGTTTTCCAGGGTAAATGTTTCATAGAATTTATGTCTCTCCAAGAATGGCACGTTTTGGGGAAGAATCAGTTAGCCGGTGTCATTTGAAATTGCCTGATTCGTTTGAAATGTCTCTCCTTTTGAGTCTTAATTCAGATTACCTGCAGGTTTCAAGATATGTGCTCGAGCCTCTCATTTAAGGTTTTAGAGATCAAAGAGTTGCTGTCTAGCTTCAAAGTGTGTTGCTGAAACCCTACATAAACAATTAAAGCTGATTCAGGGTCTCAGGAGCAAGACTTGTTAACTACTATGTTGTACATACGTTGAGATTTGTACAATTACAGGGGTGTCTTAAGGGATGATTGCAGTGCTTATGTTGTATAATTACTTGGAGCATCGTTGGAAGTCTTACACAATTAGGTAAAAGCTACTGGAAGAGACAAAGGTTAATTGGTCAGAATTTTTTCTTAGGAATTAAGTTAGGAAACTGAACCAATATAGAACTGTTTCCTGTGTTGTTTTTTTTTTTATTTTCCTAATGAGTTGCTGGGTAATTGCACATGCTGCAGATTATCCAAAATAAGAAGGGGTTTTAAAAAGCAAAACAAAAACAATTTCCCTGGAGCTGTTTTCATTTCATAATGCATGTGGTTGGATTTGATTTGATAAATAGGTTAAATGTATATTTGTAGGTTAACTTTTTTTATTCATGTCATGGAATATGGATGGTTTGGCACAGAACATTTGAGAGGTGGACTAAGACAAAATAATTGGTTGCCACCCACTAGATCTGGCTGTGCAGGATCCTATCCTTCACGGCCTTAAATGCTTCGTCTATGAAGTGGGCTATACAGGTATATTCACTGTTGAATTTGTAATGCAGTGTTATCTCATGAATTCAGATAATACTTCATTTGATTTCTCAAGGGCAGACTGATAATTGCTTCAGGTTCAAGAAGTATAAAGCAGAATGCTAGGAAAGTTCAATGCCTGTTTTGTATGAGGAAGTTCAGTGCCTGTTGTGCTGCACGAGACAGCACAAGGAAAGTTGTTACAGATTTGGAGAGCATATTATCTTTTAAACTCTAGGGATGGTATGATCAACATTAAAGAAGTATGTTCTTCACAGAAGGTATAAATAAGATTAATACCCCATTAATAAGCACTGAAGCACCTAGCTGTAAATGCCAATTGTTGAGTATATCACAGAATCACAGAACTGTAGGGGTTGGAAGATACCTCCAGAGATCACTGAGTCCAACCCCCTGCCAAAGTAGCTCCCTAGCCCAGGTTGCACAGGTAGGCGTCCAGGTGGGTCTTGAACGTCTCCAGAGAAGGAGACTCCACCACCTCTCTGTGCAGCCTGTGCCAGTGCTCCGTCACTGCACTGTGAAGAAGTTCCCACATAGATCTATGCGGAACTTCCTGTGCATCAGTTTGTGGCCATTTCCCCTCATCCTATCGCCACAAATGTTTTTAAATTAATTTTTACTACTTCAATCCACTGTATAGGTTTGGAAACAGAATTTCTACTGTATGTAGATTACAGGTTAAGGCATGGCCAATTACAAAATTTTGATAGCTAAAGCTCTTATACGTAAAATACTGTGTGGTCAGCTTGAAATGAAGCTCTAGGCAGGAAGGAGTATGCACAGTACACCAGTGCCTTCTGAAGGGGAAGACATACATCATGTTTTTTCAGGCCACCCTGTTGCTAAATCTACTAGCTACACAACTGATTTTTTTTATTTTTATTTTTATTTTTTTGGGGGGGGGTTGTGGTGGGTGCTGAGTTACAATCATAGAATCAGTAACGTTGGATGAGACCCCTGGGATTATCAACCCATCATCACCATGCCCACTAAACCATGTCCCTCAGTGCCATATCTACATTTTTTTTTGTTTGTTTTTTTTTGTTTTGTTTTTTGTTTTTTTTTTTTTTTTTTTTTGAATACTTTCAGAGGCAGTGACTCCACCACCTCCCTGGGCAGCCAGTTCTAATATTTCACCGCCCTTTCTGAGTACTTTCTTCTAATATCCGATCTTAACTTACCCTGAAAGTTACTTCATTCAGCCTGTTTTGTGTTTTTTGTTTGTTTGTTTTCCTCATCATAGGTGAATTTTAACATTGAGGGCTTGAGCTGAACCTCAGTTTTTTCTGGTTTTGAAATTTGTGAACAGCTCTGTTATCTATGTCTGTGCCATTCCTTGCTTGGAATTTGCTTGTGGTAGGTCATTCTGGAGCAAAGCAGGAAATCCTCATGTCTGACTTTTCAGTTGCACGTGTGATGCTCATCACTGCTTGTCTTTTTTTCCACTACGTATCTACACAGTAAGCAAATTGTACTTTGTCTCACAAACCTATTGTGTAATGCTTTCAAGAGTGTAAAGCAATTAGATACCGTGTGACAGGAATTTATTAAGTACCTTACATGAGAAGATGCTGACTATGCTTGTGCTCAGACAGTCTTTCTTACAGACTTTTCTTTCCCTTTAGCCCTTTTAATCTTAATTTTTTTATTAGTGAACTGTCTTTCTGATGTTGCATAGACAGAGGAATAACTGAGTGTTCCAGGTATAAAAGTCTTAATCAGCTTAAAATAGAAAAATTTAAATTAATTTTTGATGGGTCAGTCTGACTTGTCCAAGAAGATGAAACATATGAATGCTTCAGTTTCTCTAATGCTTTAGTATTCTGGCTGTCACTCAGGCTTTCCTTGCTAATCCAATGAAAGACTAATGTGCTGTGATTAAGTACAATACTTCTGGCATTCCTTTAAGGCCATATTATGACTAAAAGTAAATTAGTTATGAGAATATTCCATTTTACTTTAATAAGAAAACTATTCTGTTTTATTTAGAAGCAAATACACAAATCTCTGTAGTAAAGAATGCTTTAAAGAGACTTTCTTTTTATATTTAAATTCATTTTTGAAATTGAACATCATTGTGCTTTTTGGTAGAGGAGAGCAATGACATTTTAGTGAGACTTGATGCTTAGTTAATAAGCATCTAAAAGACTTATGAGTCATTCTCTAGATACTTTTAATAAACAGCATTTTAATTTGTTTAACAGTGGAAAGATAGCAAAATATACATTGTGTAAGAGTACGCATTCATGCTGTCACTGTTTTTCAGGAAGAAATATTTTGGTATGATTTGCTTCTGACTGAATAGGATGTTAAAAAGCTATCGCCTGTTTCTCCTCTATCAGCACAGTTTTTGTAGGGGTGGAGAAAGGCAGAGTGCACGAAATCATTCTCAGTTCCTAACTGAGAGGTATACTGGATGGCTTCTTCAAGAGCTTAAAAGAAAACAACAACAACAAAGCCCCTACAAAACGATTAGAGAATGAACTGTTGCAAAGAAGCTGATACTACTGTGAGTTGCAGCTCCCAGGCAGCTAGTAATGTGATAATATGTTCTGTTCTTCCCTATTATGATAGCGCAGCAGTGGCACAGTGCTGCAAAATTAGTACTCTCACTTTCTCATAATTGCTTATATGAGTTAGATTCCTGATATTTCAGCCTTCCAAACAAGAGGTATTCATTGCAAGTCAGAAAGTCCTGTTTTATTTTCTGTTGACTGTTTTCCAGAGAATTTCATAAAGTGCCTTAAAACATGTTCTCAAGAACATTTTGTCATGAGGATAGCTTCTCATATTTTTGCTGTGGAAACCTGTGCTTTTATAGTTCTTCAGCAGTTTTTATTTTTTTTAATATCTAAACATGTTTTTTGTTGAAGCCAATCAGTAGACTTTGAAAAGCTTTTTTTTTTTTTTTGCAAGATTTCATACACCAAAGTTTTCTCTAAAAAAATCCTCTGAAAGACGAGAAATATTTTGTAGTGTATGTGTATATTATGCACTTCTTGCCATAATTTATATGAAACAGTGCAGACAGACCTTGATAATTCTTTTGGGTCCCTTCCAATTTGGGATATCCCAACTATTTGTTTTTTGTTTCTTCTGTATTATACTGAACTAATGTGTTCAGTATGCAGTCAAACCACAGGTGTTCTCACATTTTATGTAAAATTTTACATTTTACAGTGGCAATTTGGCACGTTTAAAATTCAGCAAAAAGTAAATTGCAATCAAGGTTCTCTTCAGTGCTGGGGAGAGTGCATGTGGTCTTTAATTAATTTGTTAAATAATGAACATTTATGCATATGGCAGAAACTTGCTAATTTGTGCTTCTCATATGCCCAGTCTAATTCAGACCCAGCATTCAGCATCTTCATTCTGTGGATAAAATTCACAACCATGCTCTGCTTTTAATTCTTCCATTGCTGTTTTCAGTATTTGAAGCTCAGCTGTCACATATGTATCACTGCAAAATATAATAATTAAGAAGTAAATAACCCAGAAGTACGTTCTACTAAATTACTATTTTCAGAGTTTTTGTTCTGTCTGTAATTATTTCAGTTTGTATTGGGAAATTTCTGTGAGTTATTAAAATGTATAAATATTACACTATAGGGGGAAGTAAGCCAGATTTCTGACAACCACACACGTAAGTTTAAGTGACTTCTGTTTAAAAAGTGTTTCGTTAAAAAAGAAGACAAACCACAGATTCAGAACAAAAGGTTCTGAAATATTGTTCTAGATGGTACTCCTCCTTTAATTCAGGGAGGGAATGGAAAAAAAAAAAAAAAGCATTTCTGTTATTTCTGTTAGTACTGTTCATGTTTGAGTTTGGGGCAGTTTCCAACCATTCAAGTGGTTAACTTAATTATACTGATCAAATTTATCATCCTGTGAAGTAGCTATTTGAAGACATTAAAAGGCTTTTGGGTTATTAGGCAACGTGATGAGCTTAATGCATCGGATCCCTTTAAGACAAAGCTTGCAAAGTTCTACGTCACAATAATTCGACTTTGAGTCCGATAGGAGGTCTTTAATTTTGGCTGCTCATTGCAGAACCTGCTTGATGTCAAGGCTGCAGTGGTGGACTGGGTCTGCTTATGGCCTGGATCAGTGCTGGCAGCTCTGAAGGCCAGTAACTCTTTCTGTCTGAGGAGTCAGACTACTTCATGTTCTGCCTGCAATTACTCTCCTGCTGCTGTAACCTGCTTTCTGAATTTCCTGTATTTCCTCCTTATCTCTTCAGGGAAGAGTGATGGAAATTGGATAGGTGTGTTGGCTACATCTTTGCAGTGAACAGAAGTGCTTTCTTGACATTATCAAAGGGGTTTCAATCCTGCAGTATAAATGAGGATGATAGTGTAGTAGAGGACTACTTCAAACTATGGAAGTATTCAGACTGTGGTGCAGTGTGCCTGTAGTTTTGTGACCGGAATGATAATTTTCATTGTGTTCCTGCCATGCTGAAAATCTCATGTAGGTCTAGCTTTGTCTCCTGGTTTTGCCCATCTTATCCCTGAGGCTCTTGAGTAACATTGAATACCTATGTGTGTGCATCCAAATCAAGCCCTCTGATCATTTTATATTTATAGGAAATGATTCATCTATTATAATGGGATCTTTGTCACTCAGTACATCAAGAATCTATTCTCAAAGGGGAATCTGCTTCCACTTTAAATGACTTTTTTAACATCCGTACTTATCTATTTAATGTGCAGTGTCTTTGAAAAGTAGTATTTGCTTGGGGGAAAAGCTGTGCAGTGATTGCTTCCATAATGTAAATAATCACTTTTCTTACTTCAGCTTCTTGTTTTAGTGTTTCAATGTGAATTGTCCCAGGAACACCTTTGACGAGAAATAGGCCAGTTTGAGAACTGGATTGCAGCACCAAATGTGAAGGTGGGATTTTCTAATTAACAGATAGAAATGCAAAGAGAAGCACAAATACTATGGATTTTGGTGTACTGGTAAAGACAGCAAACATCATTTATTCATAGGACAATTTTGGCTGTGTTTTATCGATGACAATATGGAGCAACACTTGCAGTTATGTCGAAAAGATGTCATGGTAGGAGAAATAACTTTTTGTATATTGTGCACAGTTCAGGGAAGTGTAGGGATCTTTGCACTGTTGGACACGTTCATATCTTGCTGCTGGTGTTCTGGCAGAAAAGAGTGGAGAGGAAGGCTGTGCGCAGTCCTGAGTGACTCAGTTTGTAAAGGAAAAAAATAGGTCTGTAAAGCATAAGGACAAAGCGTTTATATTTCCTCTAGTGAAAAGGGAGTTTGGAAAGCTTTAAGGCTATTTGGAAAGAAGGAAGAAAGTAATAACATTTAGTAGAGTGTTTTTGACATGCTTGAGGGGACGAATTTGGGTGCCAAGAACCTCAAAAGAGAAAGGATTGCAGTAATTATTGTTGCTCAGATGGAAGAGGAATAGACTTGCATGCCACTTTTGTAAATTTTCCGAGTGTTGTTCATATCCCTGAGGTCTCTTCTAAAATATTACCTTTTCTGCAAAAGGAAGCGTAATGGAATGTATTTGACAGGATAGTGGTTCTTTGAATTTAATTTTTCTCCGTAACTTTTATTCTGGAAGGAACCTTCTAAATATATCAGTTTTCAAAATTCCATTCTTTTTAAAGAGTATTTAATCATAACGGTGGGTGGTATTATGAAGAACATACCTGTTATGTGCCTACTTGTAAGCCTTCTGCCTGAACTGACAAAAGGTTGTCATATAGGCACATATTTTGTATGTCTTCAGAGTTTTGTGTATACAGTTATTGTTATTTTATTGTCTATGGTTATTTTAAAAAATTGTAGCTAAGCTTTTGTGGGTTTTTTGTGTTTTTTTTTTTTTTTCTTTCTTTTTCCAGCGTGGAGAAGCCTTTGCATTAAGGGTATTGCAGTGCAGATGAACAAACATGTTGCCTTTTAGCTATCAGCACTATGTGGAAAGAGACTGAACATTTATAGTATTAAAGTATGTGAGAGAGTAGCATAAGAGTGACACTGAATATGACTGCAAGGAAAGTACGTTCTTGATCTGTTCTTGGGATTTGAATCTGAATCTCTGAGGATCATCTATCTGTGTGTGAAATGTAATTACAGCCTGACTTTGAATGAATGAAGAGATAGAAATTGAGATCTTTAATGTCAGTTTTTGAATGATGTTGTCCAAAGCAATTAATATTTTGATTGATGGTTGTGGAATGTAAAATACACTCTCAAGAAAATATCAAATAATTTCTTATTATCGTTTATACCTTAAGTGAAAACTGTGTTGTATCCTCAAGTTTGTGACTCTAGCCTTGCATGCAGTTTTTCAAGGTAAGTTGTGTGTACTTAACCCTGCAGCCGTAAAATGGATCACCACAGGGAGCTGTAAAGGTTAGCCTTTTATCCTCGTGTGTTTCTTTTTCTTTTTTTTTCAGTCTTAGAAGAATACTAATGAGAAGTCTGTCTATATGAAATACTAATGTTGTGTCTATATAGAATGTTAATAAAAATGGAAATCTTGTTTTCGATTTCATTTCTGCTGCAAAAAAACAGCCAGAATTCATCAAAGAAGAGCATACTTACGTTTACCTGTTAATAGTCTAGGATTTCATAGAATAGAAGCGTAGAATCACCAGGGCTGGAAAATGACCTTTCAGATCATCCAGTCCAATTGTTCACCTATCACAAATATTTCCCTCTTAAACCACGTCCCTTAATACAACATCTAAATGCCTCTTGAACAGTAAATGCTTATCTTTGTCTGAAATACAATACTGGTAGATTAGTTCTAGTAAAATAGCTGTACTATGTTTGGTTAAGCCTGATCTGATTCAGCTGTAGTCAGTGACAAGATTTTTGCTCTCTTGAATTGATATAATCAAAGAAATGATAAAAGCTACATTGCAAATTATAAATATACAGTTACTCTTCACTCAGAAGAAGGATAGAGAAAACTTTGTCAGTAAGAGAAAAGTCAGTAATTCAGTAGATGAAAATCTTATCACTGATTTTGAAGTTATTTGAATTTTCAGCTGGATGTCTGATAAGGATATCATGCTAAACATAGGTAAATATGGAGAGAAAGAAAGATGATAGGGAAAGATAGGAGATGACTGGGGAGAGATAAGGATATCATTTGTTGAGTAGAAAAGTTGTATCATTCTTGTGGTTGTTGCTCACAGAAGAAAAAATGTTTTATTTAAATAATTCATAGCATGAGTTTGTGTGAGCATGTCCATGTGTTTAGGGTTCAGTTTCTTTCACTAGTGCAGAACTATATATTCAGCATGTTACACCCTGAGAGCTTTCTTTTGAGATCAAAGGACTCAGTGCCATTGAAGGCACAAAAATTAATAATCAAGACTTGAAATTATCAGTCTTTAGGTATGAAGGTAGTCTTTCATATTTGATAAAACGTTAATGTATTCTAGCATCTCTGTGTAACTGGCACAGCTGTTCTAGACTCCACTTCTGAAAAAATGCTGATGTAAGGGGACAGAATTTGCAGAAGAGATACCTGGTCCAGCTCTGCATTAGGTATTATCAGTGCCAACTTAACTAAGATGTATTAACCTCCTTCAACAAATAATTGAAATCACGCAAAATCATCATAGTATCTCTCTGTTCCTGTACCGTGTGTTCTTCTGACTATAACCATTCCTGAAGTGCCACAATAAGTCTTGGCTCAAAACAGATTTTTAGTAGTTTGCATCATCATCAAAGAAACTGAACTGAAAGCTGGTGTTTGCACAAATGGATATGGAAAACATTTTCAGTGGAAACATTTATACTTGCAGTGAAACAAGTTTAAGAAAGGGAATATGTTAATGGAAGATGACACAGAAAAAGCTATTGTAATTATAGCCTGACTGTGCTAGAAATTAACTTGCTGCCTCTTATAGCAGTCTAAATCATGTTCAGCTTCTGTCTCTCTTAAATCATTTAGCTTCAGTAAGAAAATCTAATGTCTCAAAGTCAACTATTTTTTTTAATATGATTACTTGTTGCTGTTTTTTCTTAGTTGTATGATGTTTTTTAGGAAACTAGATATATATGGTATTTCAGTTTTTATCTAATAATGTTGCCTAAAATTTCATTAGAAATATAAAAAATTAAAAGGGTACTTAAAGTCAGATTAGATTTTCATTTGGAAATCTGCCCTGTTTCATTACTGAAAGCCAGATTTGTTTGTGCTTCACAATCTAATTTCTATTCTGAATTCTGTTGTCTCTTCAGCAAGGTTTATTTATTTTTTTTAAATGTATAGCATTGAGATTTGGTGTTTTTTCTTCATGAAAAATTCTATCCCATTACAAAGTCTGTGTGGCCTACTACTGCCCCTGACTGTCTAATTCTGCAGTTCTGTTTGGTAGTAACTTTGTGTAAGAGTTGTACTTCTGAATTAAAACTTTCCAATACTTCAGCAAATTGCTTCTGAAGAAAGGTTATGTTGCTGGAATGCAGCAGGTTGCTTGCTGCTGTGGGACTCAGCTGGGTGGATGCAATGTGAAATTATGCCCACTCTTGGAATAAATTTGAACTGTTTTTGTCTTATGTACTCAATCTATGGTAGATTGAAGATTCAGTCTGAAATATAGTTTTGTTTTCCTGCTTCCTGCTGGGGGCTATTTAATGACACACGCAGGTGAGCTCCGGTCCCACATTGTTGGCAGAGTGAGGGTATTGTGTCTTCACTCCACAGCTATGGGTTCTCACTGCAGCGACTACTGATGAGAAAACATTCTTGTTTAGCTGGTAATGTACCTGGATGTGGATCTTTTCTCCCAAAGCTCTTTGTGGGAGGGCTTGAATAGTGCTGACCATACTTTGCTGTGAAAGTGCAGCAAGGAAACTCCTGCTTGCTGGGCAGGCAAGACCTGTGCTGAGCAGTGGAGTGAACAGGCAGCAAGCTGGGAAGCCACATTCTGTCCTTGGCACAGTTGGTTTCTCTGCACAGTATGCTGGGGCTGTGCCCATTCCTATTTAAATGGTCTTGCTACTAGTATTTTTCTAGGCTGGGTGTTCAGGACCTCGTGTGAGTAGACGTGGAGCTGCTGGTAGTGCAGGGAACTGGGGACAGATGATGGTGAAATGTGAAAGGGACTGGGAACAGAGACTGGAAAGGAATGCATTACTCCAGGGTGTTCAGCTATGACTTAGTTGGGTCTTTTGGCCCAACTTGGCAAAGGACTCAACACAGCTGTAATTTTGCATGTGTGTTTTTCCGTTGAAGTTTGCATATTTTTCTTGTACTTTAGTGAGTCATATCAACAAACAGTACTGACAGTAGCTGATTTTTGTGTTACCTAATGAAGTAACTAGTCACTTCTTAAGCTCACGTAAACTATGGATATTTCTAGGATATTCTTAGAAATCCACATAAATATACTTGAATGTGTGTGTATATTTTTAATTTAATTTTTTTTTTTTTTGAGGCTTTGGACTAGGAACAGAATAACAACTTTCTAAGTTTTGTAGCCCTGCAGTAGTAGATAAGGTTATTTTATCTTCTGGACTGATACTGTCTGTTTAAGATATTAGGTCTCTAAAGTGCCATTATGTTCAGGGAACTGAAAGTTATGTTGTACTAAGCGATAATAGAGTCCCATTGAATTAGATAACAGCATATATTAAGTGGTATAAAGTAGTGTTGGGAAAATGGCTTGTTAGAATGGCAATTCTTTCCATACATCTAAAATATTACATTAAAAAAGAAAACTGACAGCTTGTGCTGTTTACACATAGGAGTGGAATTACAGTAAATCTGAAAGTTTGCATATCCCTCATTTTAATCGATGCTTCATTATGTTCATTGTTTTTCAGCAGGTATCATCTGTTTTATTCTTTAATCTTGAAACCATAATGTCTCTGCCATATGTTGTGTTGCCTGGGTAGTAAGTAGACAAGAAAGACTTTTATACTTTGCTTTAAACAGCAAATTACACTTTTTTTTTTTTTCCCCCCTAAGAAGCAGAAATTTGGTTTGAAAGGACTCCTTTGAAAGCCTAAGCCTGATAGGGGAATTTGTAATGTGTTCTGTTTTATTTGGGATACGTGAGTGGAGTTCGTAGTTTCTTTGAACTAAACAATTCTAATAGAATTGTGTAAAATGTTAATAAAGAGATGTTATTAAATATTTTGTGAGAACTGACGGAAAAAGTCTGGAGAGTCAGAATAAAGAAGGACAGAATCTTGATCCTGATTTGCAAAGGGGCACTGTAGTCAAACTTTGCACATCTGTTTGACAAGCTTGTGTCATTCTTGTCAAAATACCCCTATCTTACTTTCTTTGAGAACTAAAAAGTAATCTTTGCTTACAAACTGTTTCTTAAAATGACGTCATAAATAGGGCTTGGAGTTGTCCCCAGTAAGACATCAATTACACATGAGACCAGTGTATACCAATGCTTTCTTCTACTCTGATTC
This sequence comes from Callipepla californica brunnescens, assembly GCA_023055505.1. NCBI lineage: Eukaryota > Metazoa > Chordata > Aves > Galliformes > Odontophoridae > Callipepla > Callipepla californica. The sequence continues at coordinate 13,973,279 of JALIRH010000007.1, read as the reverse complement.
TTAGGTGCAGTTTTGAGCAGTGCATTTGCTGAGACTGTAAAATGTTCAGCAGTCCAGATCTGTAGTGTCTTTGGAACATCTGGTATGTCTTGGAGTTACAGCATTAGTGGACAAAGGAAGAGCAGCTGATGTCATCTACCTACACTTGTGCAAAGTATTTGATACTGTCCCACATGACATCCAGATTGCCAAATTGGAAAAGAAAAAAAAAATGGATTTGATGGATGGACCACTCACTGGATGGTCACACTCAGAGAGTTACAGTACGTGGTGCAGTGTCCAAGTGAAGACCAGTGATGAGTGATATTTCTGAGGGATTGGTGTTGGGACCAGTGTTATTTAACAGCTCTTTAGGAGACATGAATGGTGGGATTGAGTGCACCCTCAGCAAGATTGCAGGCAGCACCCAGCTGAGTGGTGCAGTTGACATGTTAGAGGGAAGGGATGCTATTCAGAGGAATCCAGGTTTGGAGGTGGGCCTATGCCAACCTCATGAAGATCAGTAAGGCAGATAAGGTCCTGCATCTGGGTTGGGGCAATCCCAAGCACAGATGCAAGTTGGGTGAAGAATGGCTTGAGAGCAGCCCTGAGGTGAAGGATTTGCGGGTGTTGATTAATGAAAGACTCAACATGAGCCATCAATGTGCACTTGCCAACCTTATCAACCTGAATCAAGAGAAGTGATACCGGCAGGTTGAGGGAGATGATTCTGCCCATCTACTCTGCTCTCATGAGAACTCATCTGGAGTACTGTATCCAGTCCTGGAGCCCCCAGCACAAAAAAGAAATGAAGTTTTTGGAGCAGGTCCAGAGGAGGGTCACAAAGATGATTAGAAGGCTGGAGCACCTCCTCTAATGCAATAGGCTGAGAGACCTGGGGCTCTTCAGCCTGGAGAAGAGAAGGCTCTGAGGAGACCTTATCATGGCCTTCCAGTACCTGATGGGGGCCTACAGGAAATCTGGAGAGGGATTTTTTTTTTTTTATGGGCACATTGCAACAGAATGAGGGGAAATGGCTTTAAACTGGAAGATACAGATTTTGACTAGATACTAAATAAATTCTTTACTGTGAGAGTACGAGACACTGGAAAAGGTTAGGTTGCCCAGAGAGATTATGGATGACTCCTCCCTGGGGGTGTTCGAGGTAAGGCTGGATGGGGCTGTGAGCAGCCTGGTCTAGAGGGGATGTCCCTGCTTATAGCCGGGGGTTTGGAACTAGGTGATCTTAAAGGTCCCTTCCAATCCAAACCGTTCTATGATTGTGTGGTTAATTTTGTGAAGAAGTATTGAGGAGACATTAAAAATACAAGTGGGTTCTGTTTTGGCTAACATTCTGTACTTGTTTTGTTTGCTTGTTTTTTGATAGGAGATCTCTCTCTCTTCAAGGAAAGTGTTCATGTTGATACTTTAAAATTGATTGGTAAAAACATGATTTTTGTTTTTATAAGGTCAAAACATGTTATGCTTCCTTAGTATGTTGGAATTTTTTTTATTGTTATCTAAAAAGGCATCCTTTATATATAAGAATGATTTAATGTGAATGCCAAAATGTTAATATTTAATGAGTTTTGCATCGTAGTGGAGATTATAGTTCAAGTTGTTTTAATTACTGTCCTTTCTAAGGACAGTGTTTGTGGTGTTTCATAGCACTTGTTTTTTTTGTTTTGTTTTTTGTTTTTTAATTGCAATACATATATATATATATATATTTTTTTTTTTGAAGAACGGTAAATACTCAGTGACTCAGTAAATGGTTAGTGTGCACTGTTAGCTAACAGTTCTGTTAAGAATGAAAAACATATCTTTAATATATTCTATGTTGTAAATGGGGTTGATGTGGTTCTATTGCTAAACTTTCCAGGATTACAATGTTCGGGTGAGAGTAAGTGCTGACAAAAAAAAAAAAAAAAAAAGCATGGGGAGTAAAGTTGTGAGGATACTACTTGAGAACAAGTGACAGCTCACTTAGAAACAACTGATCTCTCTGCTCAGAAGCGGATGGCCCCACGTACGCTGCCCGTGAAGCACTATCCTGGTTAGACTTGTGACCTTGTCTGTGGAAATGTTCATTAGCACAGGCCAGACTGTGCCAAAGTCTAAGCTAACACTTTATTAGTAGGGGTGACTTCTGTCCATGTCCTGGTCCTTGTTAGTTTGTTAGAATGGATGTACTTTGAAGAAGTTACACATTTTCTGCACTATTTGTTATCACTTTTAACAGATGTTGGACTCAGGTTACTTTCTCTATAATCATAGGTTGATGGTAAACATTTTTCCATTTAACATGAAAAGCCTTCTATGATGTCTTTACTTCTTTTTTTTTTTTTGTCACTTAAAACATGCTTGTTGCTATTATATTGTATAGTAAAATGCATTTCTTGAGTTCCAGCCAAGTCTATAAGAATTATTTGGGGGGGGGGTTTCCTGGGGCTTGTTTGCAACTCCAATTGTGTTTCTTATACTCTTTGAGGTAAATACTGTTCAGTTTGAGAAATCTGACAGTCATTTCCTCATTGTTTATATAAATCAAGAATAGTGATGCCTGATAAGAAGTTCAAAAACAAGCCACTTGTTTGCTTAACTGGCTTATAGATGTGTGTCCTTATTGTTTCCAGAAGACTTGCATTTTAAAATTGTTATAAACATAACAGCAAACTCTCCCATCAGCCATAACACTTTTTTTAAGGGCAGTTAAACAGGGAATTTCAAAAGTAGTAGCCGTGGATATAATTTCTGGCACTATGGTTCAGTTTCAGAACAGCTTAGATTGCGTGTTCCTGCAAAATGAGTAATTTATATAAAGATGAATTAAATGCTTATAGTGAATATAGAAAGTATGTGTTCTGCCTTTAAATAACATAGGTCCTGCCGTAAAAATCATGCCCCCTACCTTCATGGATATTAACGTTTCTAGCTTAGTGGTAGTGAGATCACAGAACTGTTCAGGTTGGAAGAGGCTTCTGAGGATCACTGAAAGGAAGGCTACCTCCATCCATTATTATTTATGGATAATTATATCCATTGTTGAGATCCCCATGGAGCCTCTGATTGCTTGACTGGACAGTCCCACTTTCTGTGTCTACTCATGCCAGATACTCTAGACCTTTATGGGCCTTTCCTGCACTTGCTCCAGTATCCCCATATCTGGGAAGCCTCACAATGGAGAGGTGGCTCACCAGTGCTGAGTTAAACTCGCTACCCCCCTTGACCTGCTGGATAGTCCTCTTCATGCAGTTCACAGCTAACAGCATTGTTTGTCCCAAGGGCGCATTGTTGGCTCATGGTTGTGAGCTGTGTTCAGCTTGGTGTCCACCAGGACCTTAAGATCTTTTTTTTTTTTTTGTAAAGCTGCTTTTCGAAGCCATTTGTCCCTAATCTGTATTGGTACATGAGATTAATCCTTCTCAAGTGTAGGACTTTGTGCTTCCCTTTGGATTTCATGAGATACATGTTGTCATTTCTCTAACCTTTCAAGGTCTTTCTGAATGGCCCACTGTAAGATCACAATCATTTTAAACTGTATATGCAGCAATATCTGCTTTCAGTGTACTACGCTAGTGACTTGTTTATAGTTGGACATTCTACTGCTTATCACCACCCTTGAAGGCAAGCAGTGCAACAGTTTTTTCAGTATACCTCACGATAAATTGAGCTAGTCTATATTCATGCCCAGTTTTCCTTTTTGCTGCTTATATGTGTATTGTAGTTCTTCTGGTTGTTCCTCATGCCCCTCACCATTTCAAATTCAAGTTTAGCTTTCCTTACATCATCTCTGCAAACTTCTTGAACCATGTCTGTTTCTCTCCCAGATCACTTCCGCCCACTTCCACTTAATGTAGAGTGCTTTTCCTGTCCAATTCAGTCAGGAGAAGCTCATTCATCCACACAGGCCTCGTGCCACCTTTCACTTCTTGCTTGTCAGGAAGGACCATTCTTGAGCTTGAAAGAGGTGATCCTTGAAAATCAGCCAGCTGTCCTGGACTCCTTTCTCCAGGTTGCTATCCCATGGGATTCTTTTAAGATGGTCGCTGAACAGGCCAAAGTCTATTCTTCCTAAGTCCAAGTTTAGCATCCTACTTTTTGCCTTCTTCCATCCTGTCAAGATCTGCAACTTCAGCATCTTCATCATGATCACTGCAGCTAATTCTGGTTGTGGCTTGCACACTGCCAAGTAGAGCATGATTTTTATGCAAAGGTTATGAGTAGAGCCATACATCAGGTCTGTTTGAGCTGAAGTTTACACTTAAAGGACAATAAAAAAGGGAGGAAAATAAGTTTATGTATGGTATATTCAGTTCTAATCATAAATTTCAATCTCTTTAGGGATTTTATTAAGTTTTATTTATGTAGAGATTTTATTCATTCTAGATATGTTTGATTGCATTTCTTCTGCTAGACACCAGTGAAAATAACACATTTTGTCAGTTATTTCAACTGTCAAATATCTAATCTTGTCTACTTTTTTATTTTGGTAGTATAAGTGCAATTTGCAGGTAATTGTCCTGATACAAATTGCTTTGACATTGAGAACAGCAAGTATGCCCTATAGTAAAGAGAATAATCTTTCCTTCACTTTACATGTTTGTTTATTAATAGCCAGTTTTTGCAGTGACAACTAAGATAAAATGGGTAGCACAGTGTTTTTATTAAATGGAATTTTTTCACCAAAATCAAGTTATCAAGTTGCAACTTTTGAATCCTTCTGGAAATTTGATTCTGCACTTACTGAAGCCAATTAAAATGAAAAATTACAAAAGGTGTTACTGTAGGCTATTAGTGTTCCGTGCTTCACAGAGTATTTTTAAACTGAATAGAATTCCATTTTGGGGGTAAATTTTGATTTAATCTGCAGGTAGGTAATAATGTTGTTGTTGCCATATCCTTCCTGACACATTTAGTTACTCTTGAAGAAATGTGCATTTCTGTATCCACCTTTTTTTGCAGGGACAGAATACACATAAAAGTGTACTACTGCCTGGTACAAACTGAAAAGTGAAAAGTAGCTGTTCAAGTTTAAAGCAAGTAGTCAGCTGAGAACCACACAGCTGTTATTTCACTATTTGTACAGGAAAATGGGCAAGAGAATCCAAAATGCAAAAGTGAATAAGAGAGTATGGGTTGAGATAAAAGACCACCTAAATATAACAAGCAAATTCTGTATGTAAAGTAAAAAAAAAAAAAAAAAAAAAAAAGGATCCAGTCACTATTTTCCATTGACAAGCAGCTGTTCTGCCACTCCCAGGAAGCAGAGCTCATTGCACAGAATGATTTATTGGGAAGATAAACAGTATCAGATGTCCTCCTTTCCCTCACCCCCCTTCCCCCATTTCTACCCCAGCTGTCCTTGTTCTGTCCCTTTCCTGCTTTTTCCTGGCAGGACAGCATGAGAAGCGTGTGCAGACGTGTGCAGCTCTGCTTTGCAACAACTAAAACGTCAGTGTGTTATCAATGTTGCTTTTCACTACAGATCAGAACAGAACTATGTGACTTTCTTTGAAGAAAAAAGTAATTCTGTGTCCCAAAACTGGTGCAAGAGTTTGAAATATTTATTTATTACCATATGGTTTGCATAATGGGACTTCTAAGAAGGATAAGAAGTGCATACATGCAGCTGTCATTTAAAAGGTTTAAAGAGCATAGATGTAGATGTGTGGGGACCTGTTATGCACGCAGATGTTCTGTAACATCATTATGTCATTCACGTAAACATTAATTTATGCGGTTGTAATGTCTCTAAGATAGACATATCAAAACTGTCAAGGTCTGTAGAAAACTAGACCACTCTAGAAATGAGTTGTTGAACATTTTTTTTTCTTTTCAGTGCTTCTAGAGTAAAACTGTGAATGTCATGTCATCTGTCCCAAAAGACTTGTATACATTCAGTCTCATGAGGCAGTCTTAGACTTGCTCTCTTGAATATTGTATGGCTTATCCAGATTTTATAAAGACAGCCATTAAAAAGGAGAGGCTTACCAGTCACTGATGGTTGAGGCTCTCCCAGGACTCCCCAGAGGAGGGATCTCCAACAAAAGATCCTTCCTCAATGGCAGTCAGCCCTTAAGTGGGGTGTGGGAGAGGTGGAGCCAGACTCCACCCCTTCTGGTCACACAGGTACATTGCCTTCACCTGTGCTCCTGTGGCTGACTCAGTGCTTGCCTCAGGTGATCAATCAGTGGTTCAGGCTGTGATTCAACAGTTCCCATGCAGTCTGATTCAGTTAAATTAGCTGTGAATGGAAACAGCATTTTGATATTTCATAGTGAACGAGATAAAGGAGAAAGCTTGAGGGGGAAAAAAAAAGCATATATGATTTCATTGTGACTAAGCTAGTTTTCTGAGCGTGAAGGTGTTTTGATAGTGAGTGTTAAGTAAGGAAATGTAGAGATCTTGCACTAAGAGAAGGCAGACTGATCTCAATAGTGACAGTGTTCTTTTGCTTCTAGTTCAGTGAAGGAGGAAGGAACAGGAAAAAGTGTAAAAGCTGTTTTGTGACTTGTTTTCACAGGTTTGATAGCTGTGTCTAAATCCTCAGTTGCTATTTTCTGTATCCTTTATAGCATAGTACTTGATTACTGGTATTTCTTCATGCTCCTCTTTTTAATTACTTACATGTACATCTTTGTAAATACACTTGATGAACTTGAGGCACCATGCATGCATATGCATTAGGAAATTTGTATTTATTCCTACACCCTTTTCTATTTGGTTTTAGTAGATTGAAGACTGTTGAATTTCCTCAATATAATTAATATTAAGACGTTTCTTATTTTGTAAACTAAGCGAATACTGAAATTCTTAAAAATTACAATTTTAGCTTTGATGCACCTTGGTAAAGGGAAACAGTAGATGAAATAATTATTTATCTAATGTTATAGCTCAGAATGTTTTTATAAGCAGATAAGAAGTTGGAAAAACAGAAATATTATGTTAGGAAAAGGCTATGAATTTCACTTACAAATAACTGCCAACCACACTACTTAAATGCTGTGCAGATGCTGACAGTTTTCACCTTTCTGCTTCATTGATGACATCTGCTGTAGAAAGCTGAGCCAACCCAAGCAGTATTTCTGGTCCATCAGATCAGCCGTCTGCTCTTGCTAGTTGCTAGAATAATTACAGAAGTATAGAATGGCTTAGGTTGGAAGGGGACCTAAGTAACATCCTGTTCCAATCACTCTGCCATGGGCAACGTTGCCAACCACTAGATCAGGCTGCCAAGGACCCCATCCAACCTGGTCTTCAGTGCCTCCAGGGATGGTGCATCCACAGCTCCTTTGGGCAACCTGTTCTAGTATCTCACCAATTTCTGATGGAAAAAAAAAAAACATCATCCTAGTTTTTAACCTATATCTGCCTGTGTGGGAACTGTTGAATCATGGCCTGAACCACTGATGGATCACCTGAGTCAGCTGCAGGAGCACAGGTGAAGACAATTCACCTGTGTGTCCGGAAGGGATGGAGTCTGGCTCGACCTCTCCTAGACTCCATTTAAGGGATGACCACCACTAGGGAAGGATCTCTTGTTGGAGATTTCTCCTTCGTGGTGTTTTCCCCCTGCAAGCCTCTATCTTTGGAGGCAGGTGAGAATTTCCCTTATTATCGACCGTCTCTTTGCCATCTGGATAGTATTTCTAAATTACTCCATCTAATCTTGACTGACAATACCATTTGGTATTACTCACTGTGTTTCTTATCCTGCGTTCCCTTATTTTACTTTTAAACCATTCTACCCCTTCACCCTTTCCTACCTCCATCACTTCACTATCAGGCTATATAAAATTTTGTCTCCTTCCTATTTATAGGCTCTATTTAAGTACTGAAAGGCTGCAGGGATGTCTCCCTGAAGCCCTTCGTTCTCCAATCTTAACAAGCCTGGCTCCCTCAATTTTCTTCAAAGGAGAGTGCTCTAGCCCTCTGATCATCTTCATGGTCTTCCTTTGTTTTGACATAGACTCCGGGGTGTTCTCCTACCCATTCTTCAGGGCATGGTGTGGGAGTTAGCTGGGATAGGGACCATTCCCAATAACTAACTGGCTATCATCTTCCTTTTCTCAACAACATGTGAGATTAAGCAGGCTGTACCTGAGCTGCATTGTGCCATTTGGCCTTGCTGACAGTGGACAGTCCTGGCTCTTTTGAATTTATTGGTGTTTTTATCCTGTTGCGTACATATTAGCCTCAGTGAGAATAGTCAGCTTTTACTTTTTCTGCTGAGGTAAATGCCTAGGCTGTAGGATTTATTATTTTATTAATGTTTTCTATGGTTTGTATGGTATCCCTGATGAATTTAACAAATCTTAATGGTATAATAGAAATGAGATTTTCTCATTGTTACATTGTTTGTAACAAACAGTTCCTGAAAAAAGACTCATGTTATGAGAGACTGCATGAGAAAAATACAAACTTGTGTTTCTAGCTTCTGATAACAGTTATATCTAACTGAAGAATTTCATTACTTTGTCAAAATAATATTTGTTTTCCTAGTAGACTCTGGATTAGTTTTTAGTCAATTGAAAATGCCTGTAAACTGTTAAAGGCCAAACTTTGGCCTGTGTGGATTTTTGTTGACGTATAATGTATGACGTGTTTCTGAAAACATTCTCAAAAATTAATAGCTAGAAAACTAAGTCAGAAGTAGTGTGGCATTTGCTTTTCGAAGAAAATAATTATAAAAAAAAAGTTGTGGCCTTCAGTGAGAATGCTGTTGACAATCTGACACCAGCCATCCTTAAGAAGAGTTTAAAGGATTACATTAACGTGTACAAGGTTAGAGGGTTCAAACAGAAATGAACTGCATGCTTTTATTTTATTCTTGTCTAGTTGTTTACCTATAAGAATAAATCCTGTGGCATCCTACAGCATAGCAGCAGATGGAAAAATGTCAGCCCTTCTCTTATTTTGAGCCCCTAGAGGCACTTAACTGCAGCTTCTGGGCAGCTTTGTTCTCAGAGTGCCTTGGTCTTGGATGCACCTGTGTTTGTGAAGAAGCAGGAAGGTCACTTATACCTAAGATAATTTTCTACTTCTGCAAAGCAGGTGGTGTAATAGAAATCATAAAAATATTTATGCCTTTTAGGGAATAGTAGTGTTGGAATCTTTTATATTTAACTCACACAGTGTGGTTTAAGAAACTCCTAAATGTTGACTTCCATAGATGACTGAATGCATTTAAGAATGTAAAATATCTAAATTCAAATACCCAGAAAATGATGGCTCCATTCCTGTACTCTCAAAGAAAAGTGATATTTGATTAGAGAGGATTTGACTGAGTAACTCAATGCTAATCACCTTGATTAATGCAGTGCTTGGTGGTGTTTGTCTACGTAGGATTTATGTAAACCTTTGTAGTAAACAAGAAAATGAAAGACAAAATTTTTAAGTAGCTGTTCCATAAGGGGAGGGTAGCATATGTCCTTTAAAATACAATTATTTTGCCTTCAGCATTTAACTTTATTTCAAGTGTAAACAGGAGGCAAGCACACATTACAGTATTGTTAATTTACATAATAAACTTACTTTCTCATAAATAACTTTGTTTCTCCTTAATATTTTTCAGCGATATCTGGTAATGTCAGTGACCCAAACATTCTGGTTCCTTCATTTCCCTGATGCCAGAAGAAGTACATTGATGTAGAAGAGAAAAAAAATCTTTGTCTATTATGTGTCAACTGCTCCAAAAGTAATGCATCCAATTTTATTATATTATCCTGCAACATCAGAGGGGAGATGTTTGTGGTATGGCAGTAGAAGTTGAACCCTCACAACAGTTTTCCATCACATTTTGCTGCTGTGTGACAGACGGCAGCAGAGGAACAGACTGACACCAATGATGTCTGATGTGAAAGTGAGTATGAAGCAAAGATGTGTCACTGAACTCCTCCACGAGGAAAAAATTGCACTTGCTGAGATTCACCGATGCTTGTTGAATATTTGGGGAGACAGACAATGGATGTGAATGCAGTGAGGCAGTGGGTGGTGTGTTTCAGTGGTGGTGGCAGTAACATGAAAGACAAGCTGTGTTCTGGACAGCCATGCAAATTTTTTGAGTGGCATGCAAGCTCTCATTCAACTCTGGCAAAAATGTACAGCTAATGGCAGTGACTATTTTGAAAAATAGTGTTTTTTAGCTGAATGGTTGCTCTATCAAATAGTTTAGTTGTGCTATTTGTATCCCTTTTAATTTCCAAGTAAATAAATAGAATCACTTCTAGAGCAACCTGAGTACCGTGCACAGACGTATTTGGAAGAATATTTTTCTTTTGCTTTATTTAGTGGTGGTTCTGTTTTTCATGAATAAGTTATTCATGTGTCAGAGAATAGCTTGTAATGAAGTGTAGAAATACCAGGCAAAACTACACTATGAAAAGGGGATGCTTTTATTCTTGTTTTAAACTCAGGACTATTTTTTTTTTTTCCCTTTCTTGTGTAGACCCTTCTTCTCTACTAACCAGCTTTCTAGAGGAGCTGATAAATAAAGAGTAGCTGTCAATTACACTCTTCAAATCATAAAATTAATATTTATTAGTTGTTTCTTTTTGCTGACCAAAACTTTTCAAAATACAGACATGGAATTGAAAGATTATGAAATATAGAAATAGAGCTGAAGTTCACAAGGAGAACTAAGACACAGGCATACTACCCTAAGCACTCCTAATACAGATTTGACGATCAAAATGGCTTAAAAATTGGTCATGATTGCAAAAATGATAAATTCCTCACATGATATGTAGTACACAAGTTAGTCTGGAAGTAATGCCTCCTGTTTATTTCTATAGAAAATACAACAGATAAAGAACACAGTACCACCATGTAATAGAGAAAAAGTATCCTCCAAAACACGATTGTTTGAACATAGTCACTATCACTAGTTGCGCATTTTTGCCAGCCACGAACAAAAGCCTGCATGTGATGGTCAAAAAAATCTTCACCAGTGGAAGTGACCTCTCACTGATGCAACTGCTGAAATCCAGCACCCACTGCCTCACTGTACTCGCAATTGTTTGGTCTCCATAAACTTTCAGCAAGCATCACTGAATCTCAAAGAGTGCAATTTTTTCTTCATTGAGGAGTTCATTGAAAGATCTTTGCTTCATACTCGCTTCCACATCAGATGCCATTGTGTCAGTTTGTCCCTCTGCTGCCATCTGTCACAAAGCATCAAAATGTGATGGAATGTTGTAATGAAGGTTCAACCTCTGCTGCCACACCACCACCAACTGCCTCCAACACTGTGGGCCAAAGTAATAAAATGAAGGCATTACTTTTGAAGCAGCCCTGGTAGTTAATGTCTGTATTTATTTGATGTGTATAGTCAGGCTCGGATTTGGAGTTTCAATTGACAAAATATTTTCTGTAGAAGTTATAATTTGGCACTAAGTTTATAGAACACTAATTATATTACAGTAATTAATTTTACTTCACTTTGAGACACAGGTCCTGAAGCATGTGCCAGCATAACAACACATGTACTTGAGTCCTTTGTTTATGCTTTGGCAGAAGTCATAGTTCTGCTTTAGAAACTTCTGCAACAGCTCCTTAAATGGTGTGCTTTTATGCTCTTAGGTCAGCTTGTCTACCAATTTCTTAGTATTTATTTATAAGTCTGTTTATGTCAGATCTTCTTTCCCTGTTCCTCTTTACTTTAGGGAAGCTTCAAGTGGCCCCTTTGAAATGTAGGACTGCCTGAAGGCTTCACAGTGCCTTTTCGATACTCCTCAGCAAAAAGCTGCATCTTTGCTCGATCTCAGGGGTGAATCTTTATGATGCAGTAGGGCTCAGCAAAACCTACAGGCTGCGAGAGAGTTCACTAATGGAATGACACCTCTGTGGTTCCAGAACGTTGTTCTAGTTATGTATTCAATATCTAATCAGTTCAGCTACATGTTACAAATAACCATCTGCTCTTATGGTTCACTTACAGCCTCTAGATACTCTGCTGCTTTTCCTCAAGTTTTTGAATGACCCTGGAACAGATATCTTGAAAATTGCACCCTCACCTGCAGCGATCTGTGTGTTCATTTTTCTCATGACTCCTGCTACAAGGCCATGTAATCTGTGTAGTATCTTTTTAGACTGCTTCTGTTCCCTGGCTCTGTAGCAGGCTGATACCCATTTTATTTTCTCAGGGTTCCAAATTCAGTTTTCTGGAAAAATATCTGTAGTGTTATTTCTGCACTCATAAGTGGAAGTAAAGCAAAAGGGTGTTATGGAAGCTACCTATAGATGCTTGAGGTGTTGTTACAAAGGAGTAATATAATGGGAGCACTGCCACTTCAGATTCTGAGCAAAATATCTTTCTCTTCCTTAGAAAACGTAAGTGTTGAGGAATCCATGTACTTGGGAGCACATAAACGTAAATGGAGTACAGGCTGGGCAGAGGATATTCACGTGTATTTTATGTTTGGATGGCTCATGGGCAGTGAAGTCATATTATAGTTCCAGCTTACATGAGCTTATAAATCTCAGAATTAAATAAATCTAATGAAAAAAAGCTAGTTGGATGAATAATAGTGTTCTTTTCTAGTAGGAAAGCATTTAGGGGGACAAGAAAGTTCTAAATCCTCAGTCCTCAAATCTGAGGAACTATCTCTATCTAGTTGTGTGAAATCTAAGTGTGTTGGCATGAAGTACCTGTGTACAGACATCACAGTATTAAGACTGGCACACACTGTCAATTTCTATTTAAAAACGAATGGAAGTATTCTTATTTTGAGGTGATGGTTTTTTTGTTGTTTTTTTTTTTTTTCTGTAAATGATTTGAAGTCTAAAAAGAGTGTTAGCTTGGGGGGAAAAAGTGCTTTCTGCTCTCCTGTGGTGTAACACGGAGCTTTGACCAAGCTATAAAACTCTGAAAGTGTATCTCCTGATGGTAGTCAGTCTAATATTGGGCATGGGAGCTGAAGGCAGGAGGGCTGTTTTCTGTGCTGTAAGAGCTATGCTGTCATTTAATCATCTCTTTGAAGAAATAGATTTCTAACACTGAAAACGTTTGTTTCTCTAAGTAACATTTTTCAGACTTACTCAATTTCATGAACCTTTTTAGAGCCCACTTTTGTCTCACGTGTGATGGAGCAGACCACTGACTACTGAACAGTGACTCCTCTGAGTAACAGATAAATATAGAAAGGCTTCAAGGCATTCAGTGAAATGTATTTCATCTTATGCTGAAGGAAAGAACTTAATCCTTAGCAAGTTGCATGGTTGTAACAGATAAAATTAAGTTACTTAAATATCACTTTCCTTGTGAAAACCTGCTTTATTGAGAGCAGCCTTTGAAAATAATTTTCTTGGAACGGTATTTTCACATGGGAATGTGATCCATTTAGGAGTTGATCCTGTGTGATTATTGACCTACTAAATGATTGTATAAACAGTAAACTTATAAATATACAAATGTTTTATTTATGTAAGTGTATTAGATGATTTTTTTAAAAGTTTTAAAAAGCACTCAAGGATATGGAACTGGATATTTTCAGTAAGTGTGCTTTTCTTTGAAGTCAAAACAGAGCTACTTTTAAAATGGAGATTTTTAAATGATTCAGAAAAACAATCTCCTTAGAAGTAAATACTGTTTCATTCCATTCCTTCCTGTCAGTGAACTAATGGCAGATCTGTTATGTGGAGAACCAGACTTCTGATTAATGCCTTATTCCTGGTTTAAATGAATACTCTTAAGAAGGGAAAATAGAAAAAAAAAAAACGTTGCTCAAAGCAAGTGTTGTTTTTTTTTTTCATTTTTTATTTTTATTTTTTAATTTTTTTAAAGCCCAAACTCATCATACAGCAAACACTTGATGCTCAGGGGAGATAGTGTGGGGGAATTTTGGTTCTGGATTTAGAAGAATATGTAGGTGTTTCTCTTCACCTAAATTTTGCCATTTTCTTTCTCTAATGTCAGATGAGATATAGATAATTAAAAAAAAGGAAAAAAGGGATAGGGAAAAGGAGCTATTCTTATATTACTTTATAAATCTCTTTTTGAGAACTAGAGATCACTCAAAACTTTTTTTTTTTTTTTTTTTTTTTCCCCAGAGATCATTTCATATTGGAAAGCTGTATGAACAGTACAGGGAATGAGTTAGTACTGAAAGTAAGGAAATGGGATGTGCTCTGTGCATGGCCCGTCAGATACCTGGCTGCAATCTTAGTGAATCTAGGTGATACGGGTGGTGGCACAAGCAACATGGAAAGAGACCTTTAATTTTGGAAATACTCCTTTAGCAAGCGTAAAATGAAAAAGTGCAGTAATTGTTGGGGAGTAGTTTGGGTTTAGTTTTGCAGGCTGAATAGTTGCCTTCTTTTGAATGATTTAGCTCAGAAAAGCAGGAAATGTGTGTGTGCTTAGTGGCTTTGGATTGGTACACATTCAGTTAAGTATAGATATGGGATGTATAACTGTACTTCCATGTTAAAAGTTTATGGGATTGTTTCTGGCCAAGCAGTATTGTTAGAAATACTTCTCTATGTTATACCTTATCTTTGTGCTGTCTGCAGACCACCCCATTCTCACTACCAAAGCTTGCTTCCAAACCAGAACCTTCTATCACAAGAAACATTTTCATTGTCCACAACAGGCCACAGCTTTTCTTGCCTCACTTCACCGCCTGACAGGGGCTTATCAAGCTTATTTTATCTGACCTTAAGCTTGCCTGGAACTCTGCTACCACTTGTTCAACTGCAATAGCGATTGTGTAAAAAACGGCTAATTATTTTCTTATCCATTTTAGTTCTAGCTGAGTTCTGCAAATTATGTAGTGAAAAGACATTTTTTCTTACAGTTTCATACATTTCTATCACTAATAATGCAGTAGGATCAAAGTGTTACCTCTGCATAGTATGAACTATCTCTGTAGAAGGAGGATACCGCTTACAGGAGTAGAAGCATGCAATGACCGAAAGGAATAAAATTTACAAGCATAGAGAATGATATCCAGACCCCAGAGCTGTGAAGAATTCACCAATATTCAGTTACTGATCGCAGAAGGAACAAACTCCTTGGAATAAAGTAAAATTGTTTTTATGAATTAAAATATAATCCTCCAATATAGGAAACATGAGAAAGCATATTAAAATTTGATAGAATGTGGAATTGCAGATGAAAGAACATATTCTGTTTTCTTACCTACAGCACTTTGTTCTGCATTTTCCTCTGTTTCAGTTATTTTGGTTGTAGTTAATGAGAACTTAGGTTATATTATACCACGTGCTATTTCATGTATTTATTATGAAGGGGAGCAGTAAGAAATGTAGTTGTGTGATGAGATACTTCAGCAGGGTTCCAAGACAGCAGCTTAGTCTTGGTTTAACATTTGTAGGACTGCATAAATATGATCCCAGATTAAAAAAAAAAAAAAAAAAAAAAATTGGATAACCTGAGCATGAGTGTTGTTACTTACTGTTTTCTTTGGTAACATGGTGTTTTTGCCAATGAGTTACTCACATTAATCTAACCATATTGAAATAACTGAGAAAGTTGAAATTGAAGGGTAGGGGAGTTGGATTCTTGCCAGCAAGAGCAACAAAGTGAGCATCTGTCTGTACTGGCGTTCAGTTTTGGACCCCTCACTACTGGAAAGACATTGAGACCCTGAGATATGTTCAGAGAAGGGCAGTGAAGCTGGTGAGGGGGTTCTGGAGCACAAGTCTTACAAGGAGTGGCTGAGGGAACTGGGATCGTTTAGCCTGAAGAAGAGGAGGCTCAGGGGAGACCTGATTGCTCTCTACAACTGCCTGAAGGGAGGCTGTGGTGAGGTGAGGGTTGTCATGTCCTCCTGTGTAACTAGTGATGGGACTAGAGGGAATGGCCTCTCAAGGGGTGACTCAGGTTTGACTTTCAGAAAAGCTTCTTTGAAAGAGTGGTCAGGCACTGAATAAGGCTGCCCAGGGAGGTGGTGGAGTCACTGTTCCTGGAGGCGTTCAAGAAATGTTCAGTTGTACTGTCACTAAACTGTTATGGTTTAGTGGGGAAATATTGGTGATAGGTGGACTGTTAAACTTGGATGATCTTGGAGGTCTTTTCCAACCTTGGTGATTCTGTGATTTCTCTTGAAATCAAATGAATTACAATGAAATCTAGAAGCCCTACTTACCTAAAAATTTTTCACTGCGCTGGAACTTTTAAAATCAGTATGTATTCAGTATGTATTTTTAACCATCTTGTATTTGCGTAGGGCAGAACCGAATATTTTTCATGTGTTTTTTGCTTACAATCTGCCTGTTTTGCCTTTGTCTGCATTATGTGGAAACACTGAAAATGCTATTAAAAATTCAGTATGTGTAATCACAATTTCAGAAAATTATCATAAAACATAACTGGTACCTATCAATTTAAAGCTTACTGTAAGATTTGTTAACGTAGCTCTTGCATCAAAACTTTCCCTTTTTTATCAAATTCCTTTAAGTACTTCTGTCAAAGAACCAGACACAAAATGTTCTTCAGAAATGAGGAGGTATTCATGAAGGAAGAAACTCGATAGGAAAATGTTTCAGCTTTTCCTTAAAGAAATGACATAGATACTTACTGGGTTGAGTCCTTGTAAAAATCAAATGTATGAAAATCCTAAATTATTAATGTAGTAGTTACATATAGTTACTTTTTAGCTACATGACCAATAATTTTTTAATTTCCATCATGTGTTTTCTGCCATATAGTGACTGACTAAAAAGTTGTGTTGAAGAACAGTTATAAAAGCAGAATAATTTTCAAGTTGGGTAATGTCATATGCCAGTAATTAAATTCTGGAATATTAGCAAATATTTTGACATAATGTCATAATTGGTCGTAATATTATGATTTTATTAATTATTAGTACTATCTTGTTACATTGAATTAGGAGATGTGGGATGCAAGAGTCTTCCTTATGGACACTCTAGCATGATCTTCTGTGAATTCATTGTAAAATTCTAGTATTACACTATACTGTCTTGCATTAGTATTTGAGTCATGAATAGCAGTCATTTCTCTGTTCCCTTTTCTTAGCTTTATCATCAGGTTGAATATTGGCTTCATTCTTACTGGTCTTTATTATAGCTGTTAGCTCACTGGGGGGGAAATACAGTATCACTTATTGATGGTAAAGACTGAATGCCAGCATAGGTAGAGCTCCTTGTTCTTTAAGTGTTTTATAGCTGTATTTGTTATACACGTTGCACACAGTATGCTTTACAGTAATCAGGAAAAGGATAATGGTCTTGGTGTGACATTCTGAATTAATGATACCATAAGTATTCTTTTTGGAGGTTAACATAGGTTGTATGCATGATATGCATCTTGTCAATGCAAACTTCAGGAAGAATATGATGACTGTGAAGCGTCTTTAACTTTTGAATGGAAAAGGTAGGAATGTGAACAGTATCCTGCAGGGCTAGAATAATCACCGAGGAAAGAAAGTAATCTGAACTCTGAACACGTTCAAAAGTTTCTCTTTGATTTTACAGTAATGCAATAATCAATCTTCCTAATAACATAATTGCTACAACCTGAAGCTACTGGGGAGAAATTGTGAGCTGAACTACAAATGGGAACAAAAATCTGAGTAATCATATTACCTATAGCTGAAAAACATACTTGAGAGTTTGACATTGTGAAGTGTTTTCTAAGCACAAGCCCAGGCTGAAAAAAATTTATGAAAAGTGGTTGGCCATTGATAGGTTATTCATTGGCTTTGCCAAACAATGGTACTAGAACAATAATCTGTTAGTATAAGCTGACTTTAATAAGTTTTTCACTATTGATTGTTCTTTATCTGATGTCATGCAAACGTTCCTTATTTATGTAAGAAATGCACCTTTCTTATTTAAAGTCATCTTAATTCAGCCTATATTTCTTTCTCTGTGTCTGCTGAAGAAAACTGTGTACCTCACAGTTTTTATCTAGCATACTAAGTAATGTGCTGAAAAATGTTCTTTACAACTGAGAATAGTTTTAAATATTTGTATGTCTCTCGTGTTACTGTTTGTTTTCAAAGGTGTCTTTGGGTTGCTTTGTTAGGTTAGTCTGCTTTTATAATCATACTTCTCTTTTCCCTAAATAATGACCTATATGACATTAAATGTTTCTAGTAGAGGTGTTTTCCATACCAAGTATTTTGGGGCACAGGAAATACTTAATTTTTATTTATTCCAAAAGTTTTGCTTTTTCATATTTCAGAGTCAGGCAATGTATCTTTTTTTTTTTTTTTTTTCTCCTTATGTATCGTGAAGTAATCTATTACATACTGTGCTTTGTTTATAGTTATTGGCTTTTTAATTCTTGCATTTTCAAGGATTTTTGTATGTTAAATGAAATTTGGTTTATATACAGCAAAGGCTTGGATTTTTGGCTCTGTCTCCTTTTCTCTCCAAGTGATCATAGCAAGGGAAGCTTTTAATTGCTGTCTGCATCTGGGTTAATAAAAGTAGAGATCTGAGGCTTTTCTTCTGTAGAGAGAAAACACGTAGGCTTGGTAGACAGCAGTTGCCAATTGAAGTGTGGTAATTTTTGTAGATTTGTACTTCTATATACAGTCCTCTTCCACATCTTGGAGCATCTTCTTTTGCACTTCTCACTACCATCATCCTTGTCATTTGTTAATGCGTGTTCACGTTATGAACAGAGGTACCGTGAATACCTAGGATGTGCATATATATGCATACATGCATATTTATACAAATATATATGCATATAGCTGAATGGAGAAGGAAAGTTTTATCCTTCTTTACATGTATTGAAGTGATTATCTCTTAGGTATCTGCTTAAAGCATGTAAATATACATATAATCTGAAAACATAAATGTGTAATAATCAGTTTGAGCTAAGTACCTATGTATTTTCATGCGTCTTGTATTTCTTTCTTATTTTTTGGTTGACAAATATTTAAATATTGGGAAAATTTAAATAAATCAGACATAGGCAAGTGCATGGGACCAGAGGGGATATACACAATTGTTACCACTACAGTTCATCCACTGTCATTCTAAGGTCACTTCTGCACTTTGAAAGATTGGGACTAGTAGGGGGAGTTCTTGTGAAGAAGAACAAAGCAAATGCCATTGCTATTCTCAGAAAGGAAAATAAGGTGAATCTAGGAAACTACACAATAGTCAAGGTCATTTTCCAGGAAAGTGGTGATGAAAAAATTCCTGGAACATGATAACCAAGGGGGTAATCAGGTCTAATCAGCATTGATTAATCAAGGGAAATAGGCTAGATGAACCTCATGGTCTTCCCCAGCTGGCTCAGTGTGTGAGGTGTTAGGGAGCACATTCTGTTTGTCTTGTTTTTTTTTTTGTTTTCTTTTTTGTCATACCCATACTGATGAATAAAGGTTAGATGTGTAGATAGTGAGGCATGCTGAAAACTGAATTAATTGCTGAGTCTAAAGGATTGTGATGAGTGGCAAAAAATCCGGCTGGATACTGACCGCTAATAGTGTTCCCACTGTTTGATATTGGAGCCATAGCTGTTTAGCACCTTTATTAGTGATCCAGATGATAGGATGAGTGCACAATTGGCAGCTTTGCAGGTTGTGGCTGATACGCCATGTGGCTGCATAGAGGCATTTACTGAAATGGAGGAGAAGTGAGAAGAGAGAACCCTCATGAAGCACAAGAAAGGGTAATTCCAAAGGATGTATCTGGGGAGGAATAGCCAGAGGCTAAGGAACATCCAGCTGGAAAGCAGTTTTACGGAAAAGAACCTGGAGGTTCTCATGGATGCCAAAATGAATATGAGCCACCAATGCACTCTCACAGTAAAATAATGATAATAGGGTTGTTAGTTTGCATGCTGTGGGACTCAGTCTTTCCCCCTCTATTCAGCACTTGTAAATCCACACCTAGAGTGCTGTATCCAGTTATTGGCATCTCAGTGCAAGAGAGTCACAGGGATACATTGACTGGAACAAGTCAGGAGCAGAGGTTGGGCTAGACAGTCTGCAGAATTCCCTTTCAACCTCAACTTTTCTGTGGTTGTTGTAGTAGAGCAGAGTTATATGCATCAACCATGCTTTGTGAGCTCTGGCTAATTCATTTTTTCCTAACAAGCCTCAGTGTTTCCTTTGATCCCATATTGCAATGCCTTGTTCTTTTCCCTGCTTTCTTGGCACTTCCACTTCCCTTTAAATTATACTACTCTGAGTCTGCAAAACATCTGTGCACTTTGCCTCTTGGAAAAGTGGGCGAAAATCACTATGGAGCCACTTGACACCAACTCCCACAGTCCTCCAAATGCTTGTTAAGATTTAAGAAATGCTGCTCAAGTACAAAGAGAGCAGGAGTTATTTTAGCAGAACTTTAGTAGCAATGTATTCTTTCTTGAGAGGCAGTTAGTACTAATTTTCTTCTGTCATAAATGAAAAATGGCAATCCGCAGTTTGATATAGTTAATGTCTCAATATGTCATAGTCCACTTAGCTTGTGTGTACTTCATTTTCTTGTCAGTTAAGCTTTCATTTTCAATAATAACATCTAAAATTACCTACAGGTGTAGACTTCAATGTCATTAGAGTATTGCATTGTTCTGATTGGCAGTAACTTCCACAAATAAAATACATTTTATTTTTCCCAAAAGAGTAAAGGTATAGATTTATTGCAGGAAGAAATGTTATAAATTTGTCGTCTTTTCAAGATTAGCAGTTATGAAAATGGGTTGTTGACCCATTAAATCATAGTTTGTTAAACAGCTACTCAGTTGTTTACTCTTAAGTTCCTTGTTAGCATTCTAATCTGGCTTTGGGCACTCAGTAATGGTACTTTTCCTATGGAAAGCACAGCAAGAAACAAATAAGATTTTTAAATAGCTTTTTTTTTTTTTTGTAATTATTATTTCATATCAATTTAGTTATGTCTCCTAGCACAAGAGAAATGTAAAACTGTTTTTATAGAAAAATGAGCTTTATTCTTTCAAGTTATTAGGAGTAAAATCTAACTTAATTTGTCTAAGCTTTATTTAATGGTAGACTGTGCTTTTTGTATATTAGATTTTTTAGTAGTAGGAAAAAATATTTTTGGAAGATCTTTTGTTCTAAAAACACTCCTAGGTATTTAAAATAAACAGTACTTCTGTAGTGAAGTGAGTTTTGTTTCATTCTCTTGACTTCATCAAAATTTTAAAATTTGTTTAGTTTGAATATGGAGGTGAAATATCATCTTGTTCAGAATGTATTTGCATAAGAAGCACTGCTAAGATGTTTATCATAGGTATTTTTCTCAAGAAAAGAGCAAGTAAGAGAGGCTTTTCACTTCAAAATGCCCATACTGTTTCTAACAGTAGTCTTTGAAAAGTACATATTTGTTATCGTATCTGTTAAGGTGCATTAATATCTGGAAAGGAGAAAAATGCAGTAATATTAAAAGCACCTCAATACTATTTCAGTAAATTTCAAAAAATTCATAATCATCAATATCTAGGTATCCAGGAGTGAAACTTGAAGTTAATTTTGTCAACTCCAGGCTCTGAATATATATTTAAATTTCCTCTCTATTTTGATTGAAGCTCAAAATAAAGAAAGTAAATTACACTTATTTGGAAATCCTTGGCAGCTAGTTCCCAAATATTCCACAGCATAGCACATTCTTCTAAAACCTTATATATTTAGTGTTGCCTACTGTTATGTTCTATCAGTATGCATATTTAATAGTTCATTAAAATGTTTCTATTAAATGATTTTGTAAAAAAAAAAAAAAAAAAAAAATCTGTCTACAAACAGATGTTGATTCCTTAAGAGTGTTGCATTATGGTGGAAGTAGGACTACTTATTCTGTTTTTTGTTGCTTCTTAAATTAAATCTTGATTTGTGTACATTCTTTTTATATTGCTATTATTTCTGTATTAAGCTTTTAAGACAGATTATTCATTTTTATTTTTATTTTTAAGTAGTGTAGGTGGTTTAATTATGCTCTCTTGTATCACTCGTTCTGAAGTGCCTTCAAATTGAGCAGCTCTATTACCTCATGGATTTTTCTTTCAACTTGATGTGTTTTGGTGCAATCACACTTTCCTCTCCCCTTTTCTTGCTATGCAAGAATTCTTTCCTTTTAATTTTCTTGTATTTATTCTGGTCCGTCTTGAACTACAGCTATAGTTATGCACAGTACACTGATTTTCAGTCTGTAATCTCGTGCTGCAAATGAAATCGAGTTACATCAGGACTGTGGTTGTGTTACACTGATACATCAGAGCTATTCTGTGCAGAATCACTTCTCTCCAGCTACCAATATCTTAGTGTTTCTAACCTTGACGTTCATAGCCTTAAAACATAGTACCAAATCTAGTACTATTTTCTTGAGCAAGTACAGCCCTTGCTCTTTGTATTCGAACTTCTCTTGTACTGGCAATACCTCCTCTCCTGCCCTTGTGTCCTC
The DNA here is from genome assembly GCA_023055505.1 of Callipepla californica brunnescens. Lineage (NCBI taxonomy): Eukaryota > Metazoa > Chordata > Aves > Galliformes > Odontophoridae > Callipepla > Callipepla californica. The sequence continues at coordinate 13,950,938 of JALIRH010000007.1, read as the reverse complement.
ACCACTTTTATTTTAACGTATTTTTGTAACAAATTATAAATTTACTATTAGATAGGTTTGTACTGTGAATTATTCTCTGGGGAGTTCCAGAAGTAGTATTCCTCTAATTTGATACTTTTTCCTTTCATTATAATTTGTCATTATTTGCTTTATTTGTCTTTTGCTTTATATTTTTTTTTACTGATATCTAGGCAAATTAAGCCTATCAAGTACTTCTTTTTTCAAATGACAAGATAGATGTCACTTTAGGCTGCATAATGTAGCTTTTTTCATAAAGTCGTTTCTTTCTATCCTATTTTTTGTTTACCCTGTTTGTTACTTACTGCCATTAGTATTGACTCCTTTTATGGTAGAAGAGGTTAGGATAAGATGCCATCCTTGCTCAGATCATTCCTCCAAAACGTGATGTAGGTATTTTATGTACATCCAAGTCTTTATAAAATACTTTTATTTGATTACCTGTAACATTTAAGCTCTGCCTGGATGAGCAAAAAAGACTATAAAAGATAACTCATGGAGTAACATATCTTTTGTTGGTCATAGTTAATGTTTTGGAAATTGAAACATCCCCTATTAATCCAAGCTTGTGTGTCTAAAATACTGCTAATTACATTACCTGGCCTAGGGAGTAGAGGCAGTTAACAGTCAGATACTCTTCACAAATTTCTTGTCATGGTACTTAGTTTACATTACATTATTCTTGCTGTGCAAGTCTAAGTAGAAAAAACTCACCACTTTTACTCATATACGTATGCATGGTATGGTTAATATATGTATATACAAGTATATCATGTATGTGTATGCCTGTGTAAATTTATATATAGATGAATGTGCATGGCAATGCAGATAGTACAGATAGAAATTATCTGAATGCAATTACCTCCTTTTTCTTCACCACTCCCCATCAAAACTTACCAGGAAAAAAGGCACCAAATATTCCAGTGAGGAATATTGTCCAGAATTGTGCCTTTAGAAAATTAAAGGGATATGTATAACATCATTTCAAGATTCAGAAACACCAGCTACACTAAGTAGAAACAGAAACCATTGTTCATCAGAGTTATTCTTTTGCAGTATCCACTGCCTGGTTTATCATCTTCAGGGCTCTTGGTCTCATAGAAGTAAATAACAAAGGAAGGAAGAAGCACAGAGGATATGCAGAGAGCCAAGCACTTTTTATTGGAAATAAGATTTTTACCTACGCACGTGTAGGGAAGGAAGCATTAGAATAAAAACAGCCATGTTCACTTCTGATTACACCTTGTTCATACTACTTTTGAGTAACTTGACTGATAAATAAGTACTGTGCAAGCAAATGTTGTATCGAAAGATGTACTTTTTTTCCTAAAGCTTTTTTTCATTTAACTCTTGTTCAGCTACCACAGCAGGTTGCTATATAGAAATAAGCTTTGAGTTTTGTTTACTTGCCCAGTATCTGATTGTTCTGCCTCATTCACAGAACACTGTTATTAAGGGTAAAAAGCCAGAAGAGAATGTGCATATTGGGATTCATTAGAGTGTATGGTTATCATAAATGAATAAAATTGAAAGGTGACATGAGTTAAAATAAAGTTCTTTAAACTGCTTTCTCTGAACACTGGCAGGTTTTCTTTTTTATACTTCATTTAGCAGATGGGTATAAATGTAGGTGGCAATTATCTGTTGTCTGTGCCAGCAGGAGGCTGTCCATCTTCAGTGTGAAAGTAGGATCATTTCATTAGCAAAGTTTCCAGTTTACCAAAGGTTTTGATTTACAGCACTTTTCTGAAATTCAACTAGGGCCAGCTGCTTGGAAAATAGGCAGGAAAAAAAAAAAAAGACTATTTGTACTTGTTAGGGCCTTTCTACAATCTAAAGTATAATTAGAGAGAAAATACTTTATCTGGAGAATTAGGGGGGGAAGCACATCATAATGACAGTGTTCTTGCAGCAAAAGCCATTTCTTTTGCCATTTTTGTGTCTGATTCAGAAACATGGGTAATAACTCCTTAACCTGAAACACTAGCTTCTTTTAACCGAGGTTTGATTTGCATTCACAAGCAGAAGATATCTGATGCTCTGTTGAAATCCTAGCCATTACAGTTCCTTCCCTACAGATGAAGGAGCAATTTACAAGGGTATCGCATACCGATTTACCATGAAACTCCTGTCTAGGAACATAGTAGCTGGTGTATGACATGGTTGTTAGTGGTGCAATTATAGCATGAGGATATCCTTACAGTGTTCAAAAACTATTCAGTGCATTTTTATGGTTACATGAGTGAAGTTGTTTGATGACTTGCATAAGGAAATTTTTGAAATGGAAAATGAATGTTAAGTGAGAAACTGGAAACCGGCATATGAATACTTGGACCATGGCTCAAAATTATTTGCATTAGAAGTACCACTGATCAAAAAGTAGGGATTATAAAGAGACTATAGAATTGATTATTGTCATTACCTAATTTCTATTGGTCACTTATGATTGAATTTTAAAAGTATTAAGGAAAATTTCATTGAAGTGTCTGAGGATTCTTAGGTGAAGAACTGAATGGTGTTTTACATTTCTGTGAATATTTCTGTATAGGTATACTTCTGTAGGAAGAGTTCAGGTGTGATTCTATGCTCAATTTGAGAGTATAAACCAAACTTTAAATATAGTTTGCATTTTCAAAGGTATTTGTATAATATGTCTATAATTATACACATGAATATATATGAATATAAGGTATTCACTAATACACCTCACAGATGTTAGTACAAATCTCAAATGTTTAATTTGTATAATTACTGGACAGGAGTTGGTGCTTAGTGTATATATTCGGATGTTTCATTTCTTCCTTCATATACTTACACAGATATTGTGTTAGATAAAATCTTATCATGGGAGAGTGCATGTACTTTTAAAATAGATTATTTATTTACAGTGAGTCATTCCTGCTGAGTGTATATTTAGTAAATAAATATTGCGTATATGACAGAAATTAATAATGAGGATTGCTTCCAAACATCCATTATGTTAAAAAACTATGACTTTTCTAAGTGTTCTATGGAATTGTATCAGTTTATTTACCCAGGGAGTACTACCTGGAGATAAATAATCAGAAATACTGCTGATGCTGAGTAATTTTGTTTTAAAAATAGGAAGATCATTTTTATGTTGTTGTCTGTATTCCCTCTAAAATAAATAAAAAGTCATTTTTAAGTTTTAAATTTAAGAAATATTTCAAAAAAATTTCCTAAATAGACAATTACTAATACTACTAGAAGGTAATTCATTAAAATAGTTCTTAGTGAAGTTTTCTTGTTGTTTCTCGTGAAGATGATGCTACTTCTTGAACTGAAAATTCTTCACATCAGACATTAAATAGAAGTAGCAATTTTCTGTTCACACTCCCTTGGGACAGTTGTGTGGGATCAAGAAGGGAAAAACAATGCCTCATTTTCTCCAGATAAATCAATGTTGTTATTCCTAATTTAGACCTCTAAGTGTTCTTTATCTGAACCTAAAACAGTCATCCTTCATCTTTCCGGAAGATGAATGAGTATCTCTTTACAAAAAAATAAATATGGAGGCGATCTGTGATTTCATCTTGCAGAATGAAGATGAGTCATTCTGTACCAATTGTATTAGCAGTAAGAAATGTTAAGATGTGATGCTTTGCTGAACTACATGAAGTCATATAATTTTTTAGTTTCTATTTCTCTAAATAATTGAATTTGTATCAAAGAAGGGAAAAATGCACAATTTGAAAAATCTCATTTAGACTGATTAGATTTTTGAGAAGATTGCATCTCATTCAGTGAGGTTAATCCTCATTTCCAAATACTCCTATTGTAGTCAGTTTGTATGGCTTTCTGTTGTCTCGAAATTTAGTCCTAGAAGAATTTGTAAGTGTTCTTCCATCATCCTGTTGCCGAAGCAGTAGCATTAGTACAAAGAATGTGGAAAATCAAGAGAAATGAAGTGATGACATTTCCTGCTGTAGATGCATTTTAAATGCTGTAAAGCCACAGACAGGTGTTTTGACGTGCTTTTTTAAAATGGTGAACTCAGGAGACTAAGAAAGTTTTTCATTTAAAGAACACCAGGAAACTGAAGGTGACCAGGCAAATTCAAATTCACAAGAAATTTGAGCTTCTACAGCAAATTGCCAGCGTAGAAGAAAAGAAGGGCATCTTCTTGCTGAACTGCTGCCTTCTTAACTGGCTGTTGATTGAGCGCAGCCTAGGTGTGCTTTGTGTGATGTTCATAGGATAAATCTAATTTACAAAACGTTTAGTTTAGTATGTCTCGTAATCAAGGCTGTCATGAATTCTTTGACGCTTTTTTCATTGACACACTGTCTCTTGTCTGCCTGAGCTTTTGTAAACTTAGGGATTTTTATGCTAACAGAAATTATAGGAAGGTATGTATTACATGAAGCCATACAACTCTTTGTTCTTTACCTATTTAAAATTGTAAGCTGCAAGCATTTTGACTATTTGCATTTTATGCTCTTACCTCTTTACCATACCTGAGCAGTTGCTATGGTTCCTATTGTACTATGTGCTTGAGAGGCAAACTTTATAAAGAGACATTAGATGGTGTTGGGCTTTCGCAGCATACTGCTACATTTGTAGAGCTATCAGCTTGAATTTATCCGTATTTTCCATGGTCTCCTCTCAATAGAGTAGAATAGACCAATAGTAGAGTAGGCCAGGGATATAATGCAAACCATTAATCTCCATCATCTTTCTTTACAATAACTACAAATTGATTATGCTTTGTTTGATGACTGCATATTAAGAAAGAATTAATTAGGAAGACTAATGAAATTCTGTTAAATGAGTGATAACATGCTCTAAAGGCATAATATTTCAGCTTTGAGATCTGTGCAGGGCCTATTCTTTTTTTTTTTTCTTCCAAAGAGGCATGAATGAGAACAGACAGTTTGGTTTTGCTAGGATGAGAAGTTTGGTGCGATTTAAAAAATAGCAGTTTCAGTGAGAGAGTATTAAACCCTGGAAAAGGAGTAGATCTGTATGCACTGTGTAAAGGCAACAGATGCATTCAGTTCATGGTCAAAGAGCAGAATCTTTCAGCATAGTTTCTATAGCTTGAGTAACAGTTAATTTTTTAATGATATACTTTTATATTGACTGTAGTGTTCCAATCCTGTTCTCTTAACAGAGGAAATTAATGGTTACAGTTACCTCAGTCAGCTTACTGTTTCTGACATGAATATATTGCTACGTTTTCAAACAGAAGTGTATATATATGTGAATATAATTCATGTAATACACATGAATATTTTTTAGAATGAAACTGAATGGTCTATACTACTCTGAAAAAGCTTCTTAGATTGTAATGGTTTTATTTTGCAGCTCTAAGAACTTATGAAGGGTAATATACCATTTTTGACAATTGAATTCTTGATATTTCCCTGCCTTGTTTTTTGTGAGGACTGACAGATGATGTTGGAGTCAGTATGTTTGAAACTGCCTTTGAAAGCAGTTTAAAACAAGATTAAATAAGACTGCTACAATCCAGGAAGCACCACGGGGCTCATGAAAGCAATGGAGTAGTAGTTGACATGGGAACACTCCTGGCCTTGCTCCAGTAAGGCTGCCTTTTGTAGTACAAACCTAGAGAGAAAAGAGGACAGTAAAACCTTTAGTGTTGGTGAGACAAAACAGGAAGGGTACCGTGAAGGGAAGCTAAGACAGATATGGAAATGTTTAACAGAACAGCATTACTTTATATAAAACTAGAGGCTGGATGCTGAACACAGATGTAGCTGCTGTGAATGAACTTTTTTCTTGAATATATTTATTTTTGTTAACATCTGGTGATGTACATCATATAGGTATTAAGTCCATCTAGACCTGTCTTGTTTATACTGCTGTTCCCATAGTTAGGATGGATTACATTCCAGCCCCTTTTCTCTCCCCTATTCCTTGGGAGTTGAAGACAACCGGACTTGTCAAGTGCATCCTTAAGGCAGCAAGAGTCTGCTTTAAGCTTACTTTGCTAACTAACGTATAATTACTGTCTCAGTTTCATAAGTGCAGTAATTAAAGCCACTCTGGGATCCAGTACAACACTGGTAACTATAGTCTTTAAATAAAAAGATTGAGCTTCTTTGAGAAGACTTCATAATGATTGGTGGGTGCAGTACATTAACTGCTTTGTAGAATATATATCTGCCTATGTGTTGATCTTATCCTTTGTAGTTTGAGTTTATGGTGATGTCTTGTGATGTCCCTAATTTGTTGTTAGTATTTTGTATTTTGCATTTTTTGTACATTTATACAAATCTCTCACAGGAAAAATGTAGTTTTGGAAATGATTGTTTGTTGCACTAGTTACTGCCTTCAGTAGTGCTTGTGTATAAATAAAACCACACAATTTTAAGTCATAGAGACTGAATTTTAGAGAAAGAATTGGAATGTGGCTTGAGGCTGTAAAAATCACTCAGAGAATTTGAGTGAATTTCAAGATATGCTGAATTTCAACATATAATGAAAGCAAATTCCTATTCTTAGAATGTTTTATTCAGTATAATATTGAATAGCTAAAAAACAGTTTTGCTACTTTCATTAAGTAAAAGGTATTTTATACTGGGCTAGTCACTTTAAGTTCTACAATTAGCTTCTGTATGCCACCTATTTTCTAATCTTATCAGAACTTTAAAATTATAAAACATCCTACCAAGAGAAAGATTACTTTTAAATAAGAGATTCAAATGAATTAGGCTGGGGCGAAAATAGGAAATATCACTGATTGTTGTTTCTATGATTATTTTTCTTCCTCTTTTACTACTGCCTTTCACTATAGATGGAACTTTTCAGTGTGCATAGTTTCCAAGAGAGTTCAATAGAATGTCTTGTGTTCTGTAAGTCCCGACCCAGATTCTGCGTCAATGCGTATTGTTAATTAGACCAATTCCCACGTTGCTCGGAGTAGTCTATTAGGGCCAAAACAATTTCTGCCAGGAAAGAAGACTAGAGGCTAACAGAAGTGGTAAGGTAGTCTGGAAATGCATGAGTACCTGTTTCTCTTCCTGGCTTGAGAGTGCTACCATCTCCTCAGACCCAAGAGTCTGCCATTTCAGCATATTGTAGATGTGGCCAGAAAACATGCATTATGTGTGCTCTGCATTGCCAGGTGCTTAAAAAATTCCTCCTTTCTTCCTGTACTTAGAGTCAGCTAATTCTCTGGTCAGTGGTTGTGACTCTTCTAACCCCCGTTTCAAGCACACGCTTTGGAGCACAGTTGAAGAGCTGAACTATGCTGACTGTCTGTTGTTGGAGTTAATAATTCATTTGTAACTGATTTAGCTCAGTTGTTCTCCCACTGCAGTATAAACAGTGAGAAAATAAATTCCTTGCCAATGCTAGACTTGCTACGGGTAGCCATTAAAATGGATGTAGAGGAAAAGCAAATGAAACAAAGACAGGTTAACTCGATACAGTGAATTTTCTAATCGAACCCAAACAGGTTTCTACTAATGGTACTGCTGGAGGTGTATTTTCCTTCATATAGACCATTTTTGCTTCTGTAGTGTGAAAATGTGCATGATTCTTAACATCACTGACTTAGGGTGTGTGTGTGAAGAATATCATTGAGTAAAGTTAAATTGGAGTGAGTGGAGGCTTGCAATCAGAATATAATAAAATTATAGGGCTTGATATAGAGCCATTCTGTACCTTACATTCTTCAGGGAATACTTTTAGATGTTATTTACATTAAATGGTAGATTACATTGAGTTTCACTTAGAATTGAAGAGAAAAGTGCAGTAGCCAGACGAATATTTGAAAAATGTCACATGTATTGAATCCTTTCTGTCTTAAGTAAGTATTTTTGATTTGGATTTTTTTTGGTCAGATCTTTTCCTCACTTGAATATTATTCATTTAAATGATAGACTTCTGGTTGCCTTTTGACTTATGACTAGCAAGTTAAAATTCCGTTGCTATAAGATACACTGAATGAGCCCTTAGCTCAGTTTTGTAACAGAATTGCTGGTGGCTTCAAATAGGTACATAAGATTTATTTCAATTTCTTATTTATACAGAAATATATTTAATATGCTGAAAGAATACTTTCAATATGAATAACTACATCTGAATAGAACAGTATTTTTATGTACAAGTAAAACAAAATCTAACCCTACATAATTCACTACAGAGAGCTTTGTGGTGCTCTTACCCTTTTTTGAAGGAACATTTAAAGGAGCTATATTCCAGTCATATAGCCTGAGTTATGCCTCAACTCTGTGATACTGTTAAATTCCCTCTACACTATAAGTGTATGATTTTTGTATCACTCTTTGCTGGGTAATTTATTTGTTTAACAAAGATTATGTGTACCATCAGAGTTGGTTAAGATGGATTCTGCACTGGTGGACCCCAGAGATTCTCCAAAGAACTTACCTGGGTTCTGTTTCTTTGGCGATGTAAATTGTGAGGTCAAGATCCAAAAGATGGAAAGGTTATTGAGAGGTAATTGGGTAACTTCAGTTTGGATATTTTATCTGAGGTATTTCATAATGAAGATGTAAAAAATAAATAGCAGAGGTGGATTAAAACAGAAATTTTAATTTCATTTACTTAGATCATTTATACTGAGGTACCATTTTGATATATTTTTTATTTTGGGCATAATGATAGCAAGTTATTGTTATTTGCTGAATAGCATTTTTGGCTTGCTGTAAACTTAGTTTTCAGACTTACAATTTGTGATTTTTTAGCTTTGATATTATTATTCCGAACTGCACAACAATAACTAGTTAAAAGGAGGTTTTAAAATAGGAGTCAAAAGTAATTTATTTTTTAGTTGGATATTGTATTCCATAATGTAGTGCCACATGCCTTGAGAAAGAAGTAAGCTTCTACTCTGAGAAGGTATTATGTAGGCTATCCTACTTCCTGTCAAAGCTCTTATATGGGATAAATTATGGAAATTTTGTATTGGCTCTGCAAGAAAGTGTTTGGTAATATGCTGTACGAAGGTAGAAAGATTAAGGTAGAAAAATTTGTAACTAAATTTAAAATTTGATTGTTGAACTGCTAAGACACTAGCTATATGAGAAACTACTGGTGGGCTGTGTTAAGTACTCTGCTAATTAGAAGTAGCTGCATTCATATTGACATTGTTTCCATAAATAATCTAAGGTGGAGAGTTTTGGAATCTGACAGTGAAATCAATACAATTACTGGTGATTCATGGTTAACTGTTGTTAGATCTGCACCTAGTAACATAGCAATAACAATGAGAGTCAGAAAATGAAATAACATTTTTTAGTATTAAGTTTCATTCTAAGTCGTTCATTGATTTTAAGTAAAAAAAAGTATATGTATCTTGCAGTAAGTATGAAATTCAGAAATTGGAAATGCGGAAGTGGAACAAAGCTAATTTATATTTGCATGAATGGTTAGAATGGTTGAGAGGCACTATTAGAGTACTGCCACGTAAAAGACAAATATGATTCTTGAATATATCAAATGTGTTATGTTCGGTAGCAAAGAGAAAGAACAAATGCTGTTATATAAATCACATACTGTGCTGTTTTAATCATAAGTTTTGAAAAAACTACTCCAAAACAGAAGAGATACAAGGTGAGCCCCTGCAATTATTAAGATAAAGAAAAGCCATCTCATGAGAATTGTCTGAGTTTCATGATGCTTTTTTGATCACTAAAAGAAATTCTGATGTAGGAGGTTGTAGTTCTCTATAATTAGCTGCTGGGCTCAGATAAAAAATGGCTTTTTAGCAATGCAAAGCTGATATAGTGGCTGCAGAGAGCTGTTTGATTCACTATTAGAATGAGCACATCCTGTGGTGAAACGGGGCAGTCTGAATTTCAACGGATTAGATTGCAGATGGTACTTGCAGCAGAATAGTGTTTTGTGCTTGCTTCCTACAGGAATTAATGGGAACTTAGTGAAAAACTTTTTTCAGAAGGGTGGAGCTAATTGCAAAGGAGTGTGTACTGATTTTTCAAGGCCCTGAAAAACGAATTAGACCACCTTTTTCTCTGGTAAATTGACCGTGCTTTTATGAAGTGCTTCAGCCTGAAGGCAGAGAGTTTTCTGTAGCTTCACTTGTTAAACAGCTGTGTATTTTATTCACTTGCCACAGATCCAGTGAAGGCAATGAGACTTGAGGTAAATGCAAAACATGCTTTGAATCTCGTTTCTTAGATGCAGTAGGAAAGCAGGGATGGTCTGACAACAGGCTCACCAGTGTTTTTTACAGTGGTTTCTAAGGGCTGTCCGCATATAACATGGCAGAAGATAACAAAGCAGCACTCTACTTTTGCAGCGGTTTCTGCTTTAGGTATTTTGCGTGTTTATCAACTCCAGCCAGCATGCAACTCATATGAAGCACTGGTGCTGTTACACTACCCAGGCCAACATGATAGAAAATCAAATTAGGTTGCGGTTAACTGGGCAGCTGCATTCATCTTTTGTACTTGTCTGCAGAAAATTTGTAGATAAATGTAAAGACTTCTGTGTGTGCTAAGCTGTGAGGAGCTTGCTGCAGTGAGGTTATTTTTTACCATTTTATTTTCTAAAAAGAAAAACCAGAGTTACGTATGGCAAAGTTAACAAATATCTAATGTTAGTTTCAGAATGGATAGATAAAATAACTATTCGAAACAAGAATATAAAATACTCGACAATTTTGTAGGTCACTTAAATATCCAACAACACAAACCTGTTTCTGATTTTTAGCAGAGTTTTACAGAAATGTTAAAGAGTGCTCTCAACATTTTTGGAAAATGCTAAGATAATACAAGTCGAAAAGATCTCAAGAACTGTCTCTTGCAACTTTCTACTTGGGTCATTTCTGAATTTGAGCTTTCTTCAGTCAGGTCAAAGAAACTTCCCAAGATAGAGATAGCGCAACATCTGTGGGCAACCTCCTCCACAGCTGGACCGTATCTGAGGGAAAGTGTTGCTTTATGTCCTGTCTTATCTTGGTTTGTGACTGTTTCTTCTCATCCCTGTGCCATGCAGTGGTGAAGAGCTTTGCTTAGTGTGCTTGGCCATCTCCCTATAGGCACTGGGGGCTGCTTTTAGGTACCATGGAACTACTCAAACCCAACTGCCTCAGCCACTCTGCACAGGAACCACTTTCCTGTCACAGGCCCTTTGGTCAGCTGAGGTGCTGAATTCATCTCCTGCAATGGAATGAACAAGAAGTCAGTCTCCATAAAGTGACTATCTGTTTGTGAAATGGTATTTGAAATGAAAGTATTTGAAGGAGGAAAGAAGAAGTCCTTTAGTAAAAGCAAAAAACCTCCTTGCTGGTCTTGAGAACAGAGCTGAAAATCACTACTTAGTGACACAATCTGCCATGCAAGTTAGTCAGACATTACAACAAAAGCCTGTCAAAACAACTCTTTTGTCTTTTCTCAATGGAAAAGTTGACAGGTTTTTCTTTTTGAGTAAATGGACCAATTTTGCCAAAAGTACTAGCTAGGGAAACATCATTAGGAGTCTCATTTTCTTCAGGGAATAGTAAAATCTACTGAGTTCTTTGGAAGATACAAAATAAGCATCTAAATTCAAAGGGAAAAAAATGAGAAAAAAAAAAAAAAAAGGAAAAAATTCAAAATCACATGTGATTAATTACCACTTTACTCTTTCCTTAAATAAGAATCACCACTTTTTCTTCATTTTCTATGCTGGCATTATCTGTATAAATATGAAAAACAGGAGGCCGCTACTATTTCAAAAGTGTCAAGTTTCCTAAAGATCTTAAAGGTCCTACTTTTTAATTTTTGTGGGGTTTTTTTGTTGTTGTTTTTTTTTAAGTGATTCCATTTCAGGTGGTCTCATAATATCCAGTTCACTTAATAATTTTTAGTTGGTTAGTAATATTAGCTGTTTTTCTCTCCTTTGTCAGAATAAGATGGCTGGGAAGGGCATGACTGTAAAGAACATGTATGTAGATACCACCTAGCAGCTACACTATGTACAACTGCAACCCATCATGAATTATTATTTCCAAAGGACTCTGAGCATAGAAGATGCAATACTATTATTTTAACCTGTCATGTATGGTTAAACGCTGGAATTTCTCCCTTGAATTTTATCTGCTTCCTTCTAGAGCTGAGAAAGATATTCCATTAAGTAAAGACTCACAACTAGAGAGAAAGTATTTTCATTTATTTTGTGAACTCCTGCATGATCATTAAAAGATGTAGAATGTAGATGTATATGGGATGTGTCTTTTACAGTGAGGGTTGTGAGTCACTGGAACAGACTGCCCAGTGAAGTGGGTGATGCCCTGTCCCTGGAGACTTTCAAGGTGAGGGTGGACAACTGATTTAGCTGTGGATGTGCTGCTCGTGCAGGGGAACTTGGACTAGATAGATGACCTTTGAAGGTCCCTTCCAACTCTAAGGAGTTCATTCTATGATTCTGTGAACTGTGAATGAAAGCAGAACACAAAAAGACAAATCCTTTCTTGAACTATTGCTTTTGGTCTAGCAGCTATTCACAGTTTTCAAAAGATTGAACTTTCTAAACAGTGCATTCCAGCAGAGCTTCTTTTTGATTTCTCTGCTATATGTTTATTTAGAATTAAACATGTTTTGAAGTGGAAAAGATGAAGAGGTCTGCTACATATAAACACATAGATCACATTCTGCTCTAAAAGTTTTCATTAATTCACTTTGACTTCTTAAGGAAAGATATTCCATTCTGGACATGCATTCATACATGCAGATAGACTGCTCACCACATGCAGAATCCTTTCACTATATGTGTACTCACTGCACACTCAAGAAAATCTGTGCACGTTTCCTTCAAGTATTTTTAAGAAATTTCAGTTAGTGAATAGAAAGTATCTTGAGATTGTTCTTTGAAGTGAAATTTTGTATTTATATTCTGATATTTTCTTAATGAGGCTGTGGTGTAGTCAGCATGGACAGGGAGTATAGAGCTATAGTGTTTTTCCTCAGAAGAGACACCACTTGTTTTGTATGACACAATGATAAACAGTTCTTAAAGCTTTACTGTTATATAATTAATTAGTGGTGTAGGATCTCCTTACAGCTCATCGGTCTCAGTTTCAGCTGGGACTGAATTGTTTTCTTCAGAGGGTCTGGTATGATGCTGTGTTTTGGTTCTGAGAAAACAACAATGTTGGCAACACATTGATGTTTATAGTGGCTGCTAAGCAGTATTGTACCGAGCTGGGGCCGTTCTCAATGAAGGGCGTAGGGGGAAGCTGGGAGGGAACAGAATTGGGATAACTGACTTCAACTGCCCAATGGGATATTCCATACTGTATGACATCATGCAGAGGGAGTTTTGAAGGGACTGGGAATTCATCTCTCCCACTTCCTGAGGGGCTAGCTGGGCATAAGTTGGGGGTTGGTGAGCAATTGCTTGTGTGCCACTTGTTATATACTTCCACATACACACACGTATTTGAATGGCCATAAGTTGCACTGGGGAAGATTTAGATTAGATTTGAGGAAAAAAATTTTCTCTGAATGAGTGATCAGGCACTGGAATGGCCTGCCAAGGGAGGTGGTTGAGGCACCATCCCTAGTGCTGTTCAAGAAGCATTTAGATGAGGTGCTAAGGGATTTGATTTAGTAGCTTAGTGGGTAGGGATGGTGGTAGGAGGATGGTTGGACTAGATGATCTTGTAGGTCCTTTCCAACCTAATGTATCTATGAATCTATTTATACAGTCTTATCTATTATCTGTTTATGTATTGTAATAGTTTTGACTGAACTCACAAGTTCTATTTTGTTTTATTTGATTCTTCCCCTAGCCCACTGGGAAGGGGGAGAGTGAGTGAATAACCGTGGTGCTAAGCCACTTGGTATGTTAAACCATGTCATGGTTTTATATGTAAAGTACATCCTCTACACTACTGCTGGAAAGGAAGGTTCCACTTGGAGTTTGTGGCAAAGAGCCTCTGGAGAGACCCGAGGCTGACCCCTTGGATTCTGGAGTCAGGCTTACAGGGGCTCTGAAGAGCGCTACACTCCAACTGAGAAGGAGATCTTAGCCACATATGAAGGGGTTTGAGCTGCTTCCAAAGTAATTGGTACTGAAACACACTGGATGTTTAAGAGAGAGATTTCCTCTACCCATTATGCTGCTGATGCCACTGGGAGTAAGTGGATTGCGCTGATTACACAGCGAGCTTGGATGGGGAACCTCAGTCATCCAGGAATTCTAGGGGTGATTATGGACTGGCCTGAAAGTGAGTGTTTGGAACACCACCAGCTGAAGAGGTGTATTGCATGCTAAAGAGGCCCCACCATACAATGAGTTACCAGAAAATGAAAAGGAATTTGCCCTGTTCACGGATGAATTGTGTTGTGCTGTGGGAAAGCATCACAGATGGAAATCTGCTGTGTGGATCCCCACACGAAGAATTGCAGAGACCACTGAAGGAAAAGGAGCATCAAGCCAATTTGCAGAGGTAAATGCTGTCCAGCTGGCCTTAGATATTGCTGAAAGTGAGAGGTGGCCAGTGCTTTATCTTTACACTGACTCGTGGATGGTGGCAAATGCTTTATGGGGGCTGTTACAGCAGTGGGAACAAAATGAATGGCAGTGGAGGGGTAAGCCTATTTGGGCTGCTGAACTGTGGAAGGATATTGCTGCCCGAATAAAGAATATGGTTGTAAAGGTGCCTCATGTAGATGCTCTTGTGTCCAAGAATTGGGCAACTGAAGAGCAACAAAATAACCATCTGGTAGATCGAGCTGACAAAGTTAAGGTGGCTCAAGTTGACTTGAACTGGTAACACAAAGGTGAATTATTTTAGCTCGATGGGTCCATGAGACCTCGGACCATCAAGGGAGAGATGCAACATATAAATGGGCTAGAGACCGAGGGGTAGACTTAACTATAGATGCTATTGCACAGGTTATCCATGACTGTGATACGTGCACCACAATTAAACAAGCCAAGAGGATGAAACCTCTTTGGGAGGAAGGGCGATGGCAAAAGTATAAATATGGGGAGGCGTGGCAGGTTGATTATATCACCTTGCTATGAATTAGCAATGGCAATCGTTATGTGCTCACCATGGTAGAGGGATCTACTGGGTGGCTTGAAACATATGCAATACCCCATGCTACCGCCCAAAACACCATCTTCAGTGTCGAGAAACAAGTCCTATGGCAACATGGCACTCCAGAAAGAATTGAGTCAGATAATGGAACTCATTTCAAAAATTCTCTTGTAAGTACTTGGGCCAAAGATCATGGCATTGAGTGGATTTATCATATCCCCTATCACACACCAGCTTCTGGTAAAATTGAAAGATACAGTGGGTTGTTAAAAACCATGTTGAAAGCAATGTGTGGTGGAATATTTAAGTACTGGGAGAAGCATATGGCAGAAGCCACCTGGTTGGTCAACTCTCAAGAATCTATCAATTGCAATGGTCCTGCCCAATCCAGCTCCCTACCTACTGTAGAGGGAGATAAGGTCCATGTAGTACATGTGAAGAACATGTTGGGAAAAGTGGTTTGTGTCCTTCCAGCTTCTGGAAAGGGCAAACCTCTCAGTGGATCTGTTTTTATTTCAGGGACCTGGGTCCACTTGGTGAGAGGAATGGAGTTGTTCAATGTGTACCACAAGGGCATTTGATGCTGGGGGAGTGCTGTTATCAATAATTCCATGTGTATATATATATATATATATATATATATATATATGTGTGTGTGTATATGTGTGTGTGTGTATTAATGCTTGCTAATTATTATTCTGTATATATTTTAAGCATGATGTGACATAGACTAAGGGGTGGAATGTCATGGTTTTATGATTTTTGTTACTGGTATTCCACATCGTAACATCATGTAGTGTAGTGGGATTTAAAGAGTTAATGCTCCGGCCCTGTGGATTATCGATAGCTATGAGTATCCCTGTCTCAGAAGAGAAGAACTACATACCCCAGGGGACTTTTGTTGCTTTGCATTTTTCCATTTTCTGCTCAGAGGGAAAGATAAAAACTGTTTGCGTGTCATGAGACACAGACTTTTTTTTTTTTTTTTTTTTGGATTAACCCAGCAGTGTGTACTCTCTAGCCATCTCACCTTCAGCGTTTAGTGTAAGGCCTTTGGTTCTTGGACACTCTCTAATTTTATTTGATTTATTAGGTTCAATTCCAATTATATCACATTATATTGTTTTATTTTGCATTATGGTATCTGAGTTAGTAAGTTAGCTTTCCTCCTCAGATTGTTGCTGCTGTTTTGTTTTTAGGCCCATCTCCTTTTTTCTTTTCCCCTTTCTCGGAGTGTAGGTCTGTGGGTCCCCCACCCCAACTGTCACAGAACCGGACTGAATGAGCTCATAAACTGTTGAGAAACCACTATAGTGATGTGTAAAAAAGCAATTCTTAAAGCTTTACACTTGTATGTAGACTTTATATAGATTAGTGGTGAGAAACCTCCTTATAGATGCTCCTAACATTGTGGGGATGACTTGCTGGTAAATCCACTAAATTTTGTTTAATACATTCCTGTATATGTTATGTATGCTCCTGGATGTTGGATAAACATGTATTGTAGGAGAGAGACTTTTTCAAAATGCTTACACCTGTACTCACGCTTGTGACAAAAAAAAAAGTCTCTTTAAGATTTGTAGAGATGGCAGATACAAACAAGGAGGTGTCTTAGACGTAAATTATTTTAAAATAATTTATAGTGCGTCTAGTATGGCATTGTTACTTTTATGATTAGTAATTATGGTTGAAATGGTAAAAGGTTTAAATGATTCTTGATGAAAACAGCATCACTGATTGCTTCTCCTATGTAACTGTAAACTCAACTTCTGTTTTCAGTACTGTTTCCTCCTAAAGTATTCACTGTTGTTACACAATCAGCTGCTTATAGTTGATGATATTCTTTTTCTCTTGAAGGTAAAAGGAGTATGTGAATTTAAAAAGAGTGATTTATTCCACAGTAACTCTTCCTCATCATTTGTCTTCACAATGATGAATGTGTGGTGGCTTTTCATAACATATCTTTGTTTACTTGAGGATAATACGTAGTACACTAGGGAGCAAGCTGTGTTGGAGGTGACACTGAACAGCAGAATACTATTTAGATTTTGTGTTTTCACGTGCCAAGAATACGAGCTCTCAGATCATGGCTGAGCGGGGATGATTTTATTTTTTAATTTTGAGTTCCATTAAAATGTAAAGATGTAGAGATGGAGGCGATAGCTAATGTGATATTGGTAGAGTAAGACTTTACGACAAGTTGCAATTTCTAGTCCTCAAAGCATGTGCCTTTAGTCACATGTGGGAAAAAATGTTAGACCATGGAAATGCTTAGAATGTACAGGTAATGAAAAAAACTAATTGCAAACAGTCTTCTAGTATCTGTTTTTCAGTCTTTTTATACTATTGTGACATAACATAACTTTATATTGCAGATTGAGAGGTTTTTTTTTCGTTATGGCCTTATATCAAATATTTAGCAAGGGCTTGTAGTTATTGTGATATATTGCTAAGTGCCTAAGGTCAGATATAGTACAGTTGTCAGAGAAGTAAACTGTTTCTTTTTAGTATTATGTCTAAACTTTTATTACAGTTCTGGATTATGTTATTAATGAAGTATTTACAGGAAATGTTTTTCATAAATATCTGAATCTGTTTGATAATTTAGTAATGGAGGCACTCCAGACTGTACTAGAGTAATATAGGCAATTTTTTTGCATATGTATACTTGCCGGACAAAACAATTCATTTTTATTGCAGAAGTTCGTTTTAATCACGTGAGTAAAGTATATTTGTGCATTCCACTGTTACAGTAGCACAATTTGTAGTCCTTTCCTTGGCTGAGCAAGGACCTGCAGCTTAAACTGAAAAGAGCAGGATATTACAGAAAGTGGAAGGAGGGTTGTGTAGTCTGGGAAGAATACAGAGATGTCATCCACATGTGCAGAGATAATATCAGGAAAGCCAAGGCACAGAGGGAGCTGAACTTGGCAAGGGATGTGAAAAATAACAAGAAGGGGTTCTACAGATACATAGGCAGGAAGAGACAGAACTAGGCAAGTGTTCCCCGCTCAGATTAATGAGAACAGAGAACTGGCTTCCTCAGACATGGAGAAAGCTGAGGTGCTCCATAAGTGCTCTGCCTCCATTGTCACTGGTGGCCAGGCTCCCCATGTCTCCTAGGACCCTGATACTCTATGGTCATAGGGTGAGAGGAGGGAATTCTCTCCCACTGTAACAATGGAACAAGTCCGAGACCTCCTCATGAAACTGAATGTAAGTCCATGAGGCCATCCCAGGGTTCTGAGAAAGATGGCTTATGTGGTTACTGAGTCACTTTCTATCATATCCGAAAAAACATGGCTGTCAGGTGAAATCCCCAGTGAGTGGAAAAAGAGAAATATTATTCCCAGTTGTCATGGGACAAAAATCACCAGTATTAAGTATCAATGACACCAGTATTAAGAAAGGGATTAAAAATGACTCAGGGAGCCACCAGCTCGGGAGCCTCACCTCTGTGTCTGTGAAGATAATGGAGCAGATCCTCCTGGTTACTGTGTTAGGGCACATACGAGACAAAGAGGGGATTTGAGAAAGCCAGCATGGCTTCAACAAGGTCAGGTCTTGCCTGACCAATCTGGTGGCCTTCTATGATGGAGTGATTGCATTGTGGACAGAGAGGGATAGCAGATGTCATCTACCTGGATGTCCGGAAAGCCTTTTACATGGTCCCTCACCACATCCTTCTCTCTGAATGGGAGAGGTATGGATCCGAAGGATGGACTGTTCGATAAATCAAGAACTGGTCTGCTGGTCACAGACAAAGGGTTGAGATCAGTGGTTCTGTGTCTGGGTGGAAGCCAGATGGGAGTGGTGTCCCCCAAGGGTCAGTTTTGGGAACAGTGCTCTTAAACATCTTAATCAGTGACATAGACGATGGAATCGAGTCCACCCTCAGCAAGTTTGCAGACAACACCAAGCTGAGCAGTGCAGTTGATACACTGTGGGATGGAATGCCATCCAGAGTGACCTGAATAGGCTGGAGAAGTGGGCCTGTGTGAACCTAATGAGGTTCAAAAAGGCTAAGTGCAAGGTATTGCACTTGGGCTGGGGCAGTCCCGAGTATTTATACAGACTTGGGGATAAACTCCTGGAGAGCAGCCCTGGGGAGAAGGAATTAGGGGTCCTGGTGGACAAGAAGCTGGACATAAGCCAGCAGTGCACACTTGCAGCCCAGAGGGCCAACTATATCCTGGGCTGCATTAAGAAAGGGGTGGCCAGCAGGGAAAAGGAGGAGATTGTCCCCCTCTACTCAGCACTTGTGAGGCCCCATCTAGAGTACTGCATCCAGGCCTGGGGTTCTGAGCACAAGAAAGACCTGGAACTCTTGGAATGGGCCCAGAGGAGGACCACTAAAATAATAGAGGGCTGGAGCACCTTTCCTATGAGGAAAAGTTGAGGGAACTGGGCTTGTTTAGCTCAGAAGAGAAAGCTCCGGGGAGAACTCAAGTGTGTCTCTCCAATACTTGAAGGAAACATATGAACAGGAGGGTGAACAATAGTTTGTACAGGTTGATAGTGATAGGACAAGGGGGAATGGTTTTAAACTAAGACAGGGGAGATGTAGGTTGGAAGTCTTTCACTCAGAGGGCGGTAACTGGAGCAGGTTGTCCGGAGAGATTGTGGGTACTTCATCGCTGGAGGCACTTAAGGGAAGGCTGGATGTGGCTCTGGAGAGCCTGTTCTAGTGGTTGGTGACCCTGCCTCTGGCAAGGGAATTGAAACTAGATGATCTTTGAGGTCCTTTTCAATTCAGGCTGTTCTATGATTCTATTATTTTGGAAAACACTATTATGCCAAATTGCTTGTACAGTGGTGCAGTGGACAGTTACGAAATGTAAAGCCCTGTACTCTGGCATTGCTGTGGTCCCCTGTGCTCGTGCATATTGGGGCTCGTGAGAACATATTGGCTTTAAAGTGTTTTCAGCTGACAGCTGAGTTAGACAAATACTTTAAGGCTAATTAATGTTGATCCTTGAGAAAATTTAATGGCTAGCAAGTTCTTTTGTTCTCCCACCTCCTCCACACACACAGCTGGGGATTTAGAGTTTAAAGGAAGTAGAACAAGAACAAAATGATGAGATGACAATGTTGTGTGCCTAAACAAAGGGACAAGTAGTTTCTAGCTACATTTTCATTAAATAACTCGATTATAACTTTTAATACAGCTTTTAAACAGAGTCCACATGAGTGGAGTACAGGCAGCCAGACACAATGATGTTATGGAGTTGCTGCCATGCACAGTATAAAACAGGAATCTGAGTGTTTAATTTTGAAAGGAGGAAGAGTAATGAAAATTGCTGATAATTACAGTGCTGATACATTGTTGATTAAATATTGGTTCTCTTTTGCCTACTCTCATGTCTTCATTATGTTTTGTGGATGACTTCTTCATTCATTGTGATGTTCTACAAATTGATCAAGCGAAATATGAAACAGTTATATTCCATTGTGTTATGGACCAGGAGTTCTTTCTTGTCCATGTTATTAATAATCACGCAGAAGGAAAGCAATTAGATATTGCTATGTTACTGATTTTATTTTATTTCTTTTTTTTTGCATGTGAATGTACATAAAGATAAAGCAGAACTGCACCTCGGTGTTCCCTGCATTGCCATCCTTTTTCTTTAAACGAAATGGCAGTATCTTGAGAGGACAATCTGTAAGGCAGATGCTTCCAGATAAATGCCTTCAATGCAACCAACCTCTTGCTGTCTTTTTGCTAACAGCTAGATTTATCTGATCTGTCTCTCCTGAATACATTTATAATGAGCTATTTGGCTAACCCAGCTGTTGTGGTTTAATACTGATGGGCAACTCAGCACCACGAAGCTCCTCTCTCACTCCTCTTCCTCTTTCTCAGAAGGATGGAGGAGAAAATACGGTAGAGGAAAGGCAAGCCCCTGGGTTGAGATGAGGACAATGAACTAATTCAGCTGTAACCATCTTGGCCAAAACTCACCCAGCGTAAGGGAGATAAGTGTAATTTATTACCTATTGAAAACAGATTAGAGCATTCTAACTAAACGCAAACTAAAAACAATTCCACCTTATTCACCCTCTCCCATTTCTCACTCCTCTTTCCTAGCTGCTGTTGCACAGCATTTCTTCCTTCCTGTAATCTGCTCTCTCGGAGCACTCCCATCATGTCTCAGCTCTGGCAGTGGTTGGGTTCCTGTTGGAGCAGCTGGAGCTGCTCTGCTCTGATATGGGGCAGTGCTGGGCTCTGCTCACTGAGGCCAGTCCTGCAGCCCTCCACTACCAAAACACTGACATGTAAGACCAATACACCAGTGACTACCTTGGGAATAGGAATACCAGTTAAGTAGGTCTAAAACCAAAACAGATAGAATCAAGTCCAAAGTGCTGACCTCCATATTTGGTGTTTTTTCTTGATTTCTGAGCAGTGATGGATTTCAGAATATGATTGACTATATGTGGCATTGGTCAGTGGAGAAAAAGTCTTTCACTAAAACTTTTCAGAGTGAATCTTCGTGAAGGTAACAGATGTGATCTGGGAATGCCTCCAGCCAAACCCTGGTCAGTTTGCCTTCTGCTGTTGTTCAGACTTCAAAAGTGGTGCAGGAAAAGGTGATGTGTGGCCTTGGCTTGTCTTCCTTTCCTCCTTCTGTACTGAGAGCATCTCTAAGCCCATGAGAAAAGCTTTGTTTTTTGATGTTTGTGACTGTTCTAGCAGCCAAGTGGAGGCAAGGCTGTGTGATAATAAACAAGTGAGAACTGTGCAAGAGTTTTCAGGGGATTTGAAGAATGAGAAAAAAGCTTGTTTCTTGACTTTTGTTCTTTCATGGCAAATTGATCTTTTCCATTTTAGGTACAAGCTCATAACAGACTGCACAAGGACATTTTGGAGATCTTGAGTGGATAAAGACAATATTCTGTATGCAGTATTAAAAATTATTAGTCAAAGTAGTTTTATTTTCTGCCATCATAGGGGAATACTATTTGTGTAATTGAAATAATGTGAAAGACGTAACTTATTTTTCTTTTTTCATTTATTTATCCCAGTTAGTGTCAGGGTTTCTTAGCCCATATTCATTATGATGCATCTTTCAAGATTAGCATAACTTCTGTGAAATGTACAGGAACTAGCTATTCAGTTTGGTTTTGTGGACTTTACTGTATTTTGGTTGTACAGTAAAAGTAAAAATAAATACGTATTTTCCAGATCCTTTTCATATAGAAATGTGTGGATATAAAGTATAATGACACTTTGAACACAGTTTTGTCAAGAAACCTTACATTTTCTTCTAAAGGTAAGACCCTCAGTAAAAATTATTTGTCTTTAAAGTAAAAATAATTTTTGAAGAGGTCCCAGCATGGTAAAATCACATGGCGAAGCCATAATTCATTTTCCATCTGTCTTGCAAACAATAATGACAGGCACGAATGTAAAGAAAGATGTCTGTCTCCTTCAGTCGCCACCTTTCTTCATTCCCTGTTTGTGTGTTTTAATGGTGGTACTGCACTTTAACTGTCATTCAGAATTTAAAAATTCCATCTTCTGTTTTGATTTCTAAAAATGCAACTTATGTTTTCATTGTCTTACAAGTAATATATCATTTCAGATACATCTTACTGAAAATGACACTTGTCCACCTTGTCGAAGTTTGACTTGTATTATAGTTGACTGTTGCTCCAAATTGGACATTTACTCAGTGTGAAGATTCACTCAGAAAGTTTAGTCTTTTTTGTTTGTTTGTTTGTTGTAGAAACACTGAATATGATTTAAAAAGACAAGGTAAATTACAAAATAAGGAAAAGTGAAATTCATGGTGAAAATTACTTCGTGATTGTGAAAGGAATTCACAAAACGTAAAACAGAATAATAAATCACCTCATAGGGTCCATGGGTATTTACGGGAGCATATGAAATATACTGAAATATGAACAATCTACGTTTCATTTATTTATTTATTTTTATGCATGTCTCTTTCCTGATCTCTTTAATGCTTTTTCTTTTTTTTTTTTTTTTTTTTAACTCTATATTCCTTTTCTGGTAAGATTAGTTACCGTTAGCATGGTTTCCCACATCTTTTATTGCATCTGTCTCCTTGGGAATACTGATATAAGGTCTTCATTAAGTAAACTGATTGTTACTGCCCGTGTTACAGAAGGAGAGTAAAAAATTAATGAAGGAGTCTGTTAATCATCTTGCCTCAAATTTACAAGGAAAAAGAGAAACTATGTTCAGCATTGCTTACTTTCCTTGACTTTATGAAATGGGACATGAAATGTATGCTTTTATCCAATTTCAGTCTCTGATCCAACTAAATATTTGTGAATGTTGGAACCAATGTTTGCAGTCACCGCTGTTTAAGATCAGAGTAAGCTTATGAAGTAAAACCAAACTGGACTCCAAAAAAGGAAATAACAATCCTGCTTTATCAGCATTATGTAAAGTCAGAACTGAGCTCATGAAATCACATTGAATTAATCCTTGACAGATAACTGCACAGTTAAAAATAGTACAAGTGCTAAGGGGCAATTAACTTAAACTTTCTAGCCTTGCTCCTAACCGGTTAATTTTGGAAAGAGATGGTTTGAGGTAATTAATATATAATATAATATATATATATATGATGAAAATATATAAAATCTCACTAGTGAATTCATTAAAGTTTTTATAATTAGATATACCACCAAAATATATCACTGTGCGGTTGTATTTTGTCATTGGTGCTTCTTTCAGTATCTTTTCCCTATCACATTCAGCTATTTGTTGCTGTTAGGCGTTACCTTAGGAGCAATCCATGAAATAAAGATTTAACAGAAGAGGAGCTCTGTATGCCCTGGAATAGGTTACTGTCAACTAAGTTGCTCATATGTATTTAGAGAGTATATTCACTGCTATAAAGCTTTCTCTTTTATAGCTTAGTTTGTTTCTTCGCTCACTCAGGAGCAAGGTCGTAACCATTTTTGGTTGTCTTTATCTTTTCAGTATCTGTCTTTGAGTACAGGGACAAGAAGCAAGGTTTCTTTCACTCCTTGGAGAGGCATTGCAGGAAAAACCTCACTCATGCTGCTGAAATCAAGCCAAGCATGAAGCTGTTCATTTATATATAAATAGTAGACAAATAAATAGATTGTTATATTTCCTGCTCTGAGTCAGTAACAGCAATAGTAGATACAGAATGCAATACGGGATACTTAAGGAAACGTTAGATTTTCACATTGCTAAACATTTCTTGGTTATGCACCACTTATTTGAAGTAGAAAGTTTGAAATAGATGATCTTTTAGATCTCTTCCAACCCAAGCCATTCTATGATTCTATAATATTCTGATTCCATCTGGAGACATGGGCGATGCAAATCTGTGTGCCCTTGGTGCCCTCCATGGTCCACTGGGGCTCCCACTCATACAAAAGTCCCTGTGGGCCTTGCAGGCTTTCCGAGGCATGGATCCCCACCTGTGGCATCACCAGCTGGGTGCAGTGACCTGCTGGTTTCAGCAGCATGACTGTACTTCAGCACTATGCTGGTTAAATCCTGAATGCGCACTGCAGTGGTTCTTTGAGTCACGGCTTGGCAAAGGCTTGGATCACTGACTTTGCTTACTTTTTCTGCAAAACTTGGGTGTGCACAATGGACTAATTTCCTGTTCACTAAAACACACTTGAATGGTTTGTATTTTTTGGAACAGTGTCAGCTATGCATTTTAGCCATTATGCATCTGCAGATTCTCATTAGATCTGAATTAATTACCATGATCAACATTTGCCAGATTTGCTTATCTGTGATGAATATGGAAAGATTTCTTCCTGACTGCAAAACCTGGCCTTACTAAGGTTAGTGTTACAAAATTTATGATGTTCTCTTTGTTTTTAAGTTAATATTCTAAAATGATTTGAAATACATTTGTCAGCATACTCTGACCTACGGTCTGACCCACCCCAGTAAGCTACTATTGTGTTATAATCAATCTACTGAAATAAATACCTAAGAATGCTGGCTATCCTTGTAGCCACTATGCTGTGTTTCCCTGTTCCTTTTGTACCTCAGATCTGGGCTTCTGTCCAGTACTTCGTGAAGACCTGTAAAGGCTTTTCACAGATATGAAGCATTTGTTTGGGGCTGTAATTACACCGACGTGCTTTACAACATGTGGAAGTGGTTATATAGGGAGAGAGACAAATGAAGGAGCCCTTGAGAGATTTATTGTCTAGGTGTCCTGAGGTGGGTTTCTTTTCCCTGGCCTAAAACCATTCTTAAACTCACATGCAGTATCTGTCTTCTCTTTCCTGCTTTGCTAGAGAAAGTTGTATTGTGTGAACAAGTTAAGTTTTTAGCTTTGTGCTAGCCAACAGCTATCCTGGTGGCTGCTTAAACGCAGTGTAAAAGTAATTGCAGATGTGTTGGTAAACAGTGTGACTGAATATATAGATGCTACATGTTGGAGTGTATTTCAGATTCCCTGTATGTCACTCAGACCAAACCTAGACAGATTTGAGCAGTAGGCCCAGGAGAATCTCATGAGGTTCAACAAATCCAAGTGCGAGGATGTCAAGGCAACCCGCATGGCCAGTACAAGCTGGGGGTTGAAAAAATTGAATGCAGCTCTGCCAAAAAGACCTGGTGGTGCTGGTGGATGCAAAACTGGACATGAGCTAGCAATGTGCCCTCACAGCCCAGGAAGCCAACTGTGTCCTGGATTGTATCAAAAGAAGCATGGCCAGCAGGGCAAGGGAGGTAATCCTGCCCCTCTCCTCTGCACTGGTGAGGCCTCACCTGAAGTTCTGCATCCAGATGTGGAGTCCTCAGTACAGGAAAGACACAGACCTATTAGAGTGCATCCAGAGGGGGGGCCTGACAAATGATCCGTGGAATGGAACAGCACTCCTACAAGGGCAGGCTGAGAGAGCTGAGGCTGTTCAGCCTGGAGAAGAAGGCTAGGACAGCTTATGATATCTGACTTTGATTTCTCCATCTTTGCATTGAGAACTTGTATAAGCAAATGGAATATTAAAATTAGAATTAAGAAATGTTTTATAACCATTAATTTCTAGTAAAATTAACAAATACTAACAGCAGAAAATCAAGATATATGTAAAGCTGTGGGTCATGAATTAACATCTTAATAGCGGGACTTCATATAATTTGATTGTTCCTGAAACAGTTGTTTGGTGATAATGATTACTATATTTTTCTCCGCCATTGTATGTTAGGAATTTTAGTTTGGGATCGTTATTGCCAAAGTGTTGGTCCACAGCACATTGTCTCCTAGTTAGTGCAGTATAATTATTTGAAAATTTGCTATAAAAGGAATTATTAAATCAGGATTCAGAAAACAGTAGCTAGTTAAATGTTTATGTAATATTGTGAAGATCTATTTAGAACTGCACGTTTCTGTTTCCAGTTATGGCTAAGAAGTCACAGGTGGGGATTGCATTGGGTCTTGAAGTCTTTGCTTGCATTTTGCCTCCTCCAGCCTCCAGATGAAGTTTTTTGGTTTTCCTCAATGATGAAATAACCACTGAATAAATGCAAGTTGGAGAAAAAATGTGTTGCTGGTGGAACTGAAGTAGTTGGACTGGTTTAAATGAAGTTATGATAGGATTAGCAACTACTCTTCCTCACTTTCTGAATGTTTCAGTAAATTTTAAGTATGTCTTAAAATGTCTAATAAAAGGTATAACTATTTTTTGTTCTCTTTTCCTGAACTGTTTGACAGGCCCAGGCTAGAAGGATGTTAAGTGAAAAGGTTCCAAATTGGTGTTTCTGGCTGAGCAAAGGAGGCCTATGATTTATGAATAGACAGTGAGATTCAGTTACTTTCTTCATTCCTTTTCTATTCTTTGTTGTTTCTGCCTTTATTGTACTGTGTCAAACAGACTGCTTTTCTTTGTTCAGAACCTGTTCTGCCATACCTGTTTCCTATTGCTTGGTAGTGAGGCTGGCCTTTGCCAATTGTCAGATTATAACGCCAGCTTTTGTTTTCTTCACAGCTGACAGCTATAGCTGGACAGTAATTTTTCTGAAGTTTTTGAAGGGCCTCGTTTAGAAAAAAAGTAAAAATAAAAAGGCTTCCATAAAATTCAGCTCGGGCTTGGAAAGTGTTTCCCCAAAATTTCTCTTAGTGTTTCTTTGTTGTCTTACTGTTTCCTGATTTATCTTCAGAGGGTCCTTAATCTCTTGGATTCCTTTGGAGATTGCTATCTAAAATCTTGGAGACTTTGGCAATGTGATTAAAATGTAATGGGGATAAATCTGGGCTATGTTATTTCAGTACGTTCTATAACGGCGGAACAATGGCTTTTGGTCCATAATTAAGGTACCAGAAACTGCTTACAACAAGATCTACTTAGATCTAATTAGTTATCTCTTTTTTAAATAGTCATATTATTTTTGATGTTTTAAAGACATTGAAGCTAATTAGAAACAACTAACTGTTCTAGTCCTAAGATACATTGAATGCGCGCAATAGAAAATGGAGAAAAGTAATATTGAAACTGAAATAATCAATAACTCCTTTTAAAAAGTATGAACATATATACATAACTGAGACAGATGATTAATCATACAGATGCCACTGACAATTTGAATACTATTTTAATAACTCTTGGGTTCTCTTTGTAGTCTGGGATCCTACAGCTGTAAACATGAACTGTTTTAAAGCTGCAGCCTAGCAGTAAATATCCTGGACTAAGTTATTTCTCAAACCAAAATCAGAGTTTCCAAAGACTGATTTTTAGCATGTGAGGGAATATCCTTATGATATAAGGCCCACTTCCATACATTCTGCATTGAAACTTTATAAAGGAACACCTGACTGAAAACTTGAGAATGGACTTCCCTGTTTTTTGCATGCTGGGGGAACTAGGCAGTCTGAGTGTTTCACTTTCTTTGCAGTTTTTTTCGGAATTTTATCCTGTTTCTTTTATTTTGAACATTTTCTATTCTCTAACTCCCCAAAGTCCTATTTTATTCACTTACTTAATGGCATAGCCTATGTGAAAAATCACTGTGTAGTCTAAAGTGTTCTATTCCCCTAGGCTGCTTAGCACAAACCAAGGTGCCATCAGGATCTTCCAGGATTTAACCATTGGGTCTAATCTACTTACTCGAGTAATATCTTTTTCTCAGCTGTTGTTTCCTTCATTTTACCTGGCAGCCCTAGATATTACTTAGTGTAAAAGACACTTCAGACAGCTGTTTTGCCAGATTGTTTATTCTTCAGCTCATAAGATCATAGATGGAACTATCTCAGATGAGGGAAATTACCCATTGTGTTCATTATCCTCTGTTTGGTGGAAGCATATTTAATAAGACTATTTGAAGAAAGCAAGATTTCTTCACAATCATGAAGAATTGTAACGTGAAGGAGAACTATCATTTAAAAACTGTGAATCAGTTTATGAACTAAGAAGGGGCTTTTAGACTCAACGTTGAATACATGTATTTCACAGCTAAATGAAGAGGTGGACTGAAAATTCTGATTGTTGTGCTCCCAGTACATAATCAGTGGCATGGAACCCATGTTGAGACTGGTTAAGAAATAATGGGCTTAGATCTACTTAATATCTTAATTATCTGGACAGTGAGACAGAGCATACCCAGAGTAAGTTTGCAAATGATAAAAAAAACTGTGAACAGTGATGGATGCTCAAGGTAGCTGTGCTGCCTTTTAGAGGGCATCGGATGGAGAAGTAAGCTGACATGGAGTTCAAGGGGTAAATGCCAAGTCTTGTGTATCGGGTACATTATTGGTACCCTAAGCACCAATAAAACCTGAAGAGTTACAAACAGTGAGCTGCAAGCTATCCAGGAGACTTCTGGAGTCCATCCGTTATAACTTTCTGGTTCGGATGTTGAACAGGCATACCAGAGGTGAAGTGCTGTTGTACCTGGTGCTCACTAATGTGTAGGAGATTGTTAAAGACATTAAGACGTTCAGGAGACGCTAACTTCAGTCTGTTTAAGGGATTATTGGATGAGATCTCTTGGGAAGGTGTCCTTAGGGATGAAGGAGTGGAACAAAGCTGGCTACTCTTTAAGGGTAGCTTTCTGAGAGCACAAGAGCCCTTCAGAATAAGGAAGCAGGGAGAAGAGGAAGGAAACCAGTGTGGCTTGGCAAGGACATGCTGATCAGACTGAGAGAAGAGAAGGGCAAGTGCAAACAGTGGAAGCAAGGGCATATCATCTGGGAAGAACACAGGGATGCAGTCCAGACTTAAAGAGGTGGGATTAGGGAAGCCAAGGCACAGATGGAACTTAACATGAGGAGGTATGTTAAAAATAACAAGAAGGGATTCTGTAGGTACATTGGTCTGAAGAGGTAGACCAAATAGAGTGTATTTCCTCTGATAAATGAGAAAGGAGAACTAGCCACAAGATATACAGAAAAGGCTGAGGTACTTGAGGAGTTTTTTTTTTTTTCCTTAGTCTTCACTTGCAAACAGGATTCTCATATTTCTCACATCCCTGAATGGTATCCATGAACCTCTAGGTGAGAACTAAGCGAGCAAACTCCCCCTCTCTATAAGGACAGAGCAAGTCCGAGATCACTTCATTAGACTGAATATGTGCAAGTCTATGGGATTGGATAACGTGCATACCAGGGTCATAAAGGAGCTGACTGATGTGGTTGCTGAGCTGCTCTCCATCATATTTGAAAAGTTGTGGCTGTCAGGTGAAGCCCTCAGTGGCTGGAAGAAAGGAAACATCACTCTCATTTGTAAGAAAATGAAGAAGAAGGGCACAGGGAAGTACAAGCCTGTAAGCCTCATCTCTGTGTCTGGGTAAACCATGAAAGAGATCCTCCTGGAGGATATGCTAGTACACATGAGGGATGAGCAGGTGATCTGAGACAGCCAGCACAGCAAAGTTTCACCAAGGGAGGGTTGGATCTCATCATCCTGATGACCTTCTGTGACGAAGCGATGGCATTGGTGGACAAAGGCAACTGATGTCACCTAGATATCTGCAAGACTTTTGACATGCTCCCCCATCATGTCCATATCTCTAAATTGGAAAGATACATATTTGAAGTGTGGACTATTCAGTGGATTAGGAATTGGTTGGAAGGGTCAGCCAAAGGGTCATTGTAAATGGCTCTATGTCCAGGTGGAGGCTGATAATGAGCAGTATCCCATAGTGGTTTGTCTTAGGACTGGCACTCTTTAACATCTTTCTCCATGACATAGATGATGGGATTGAATACACCCTCAGGAATTTTGCAGATGACACCAAACTGAGTGGTGACTCAAAATTCAATTGGATGTGGTCTAGTTGACCATGATTTGAGCTTTGGGTAGAACTAGGTGGTTATCTCCAAAAGTTCCTTCCAACCTTTACCCCTTTGTAATTCTGCCCTTGTGTTTTCCTGTCAGTGTTTTCTGTAAAGTTTACATTTTCAAAAAAATACTTGCTTAAGAGAACAGGAAAATTACTCCATTAGCATTTCTATGCTTTTAATAACAGATTCCAGAAAAATAATCAACCACATTTGCTTCATTAATGGATCACTCTCTGAGACACACAATCAGAAAAACAAACAATGAAGTAGGTTGCTGTGCAGATTTTTTGCATATCTTAAATCAGGTTACTTAGTATGCTTTTTTTTCTTTTTTTTTTTTGTCTTGTTTAAAACATCTCCATGGAATTCTCTCCTATACTTCAGCAGCAAATTTGCGAAATATTCATTGGATGTCTGATAAAGTTTTCATTTTTAATTTCCACCTATTTAACAGAATTACTACTTCTGCTTTTCTGTGATTGTTTTTTTGTTCCTTTATAGTAAATGTTTCTGTAGTTCTAACCTAAGGTATTTAGTTAGGCCCTTGATATTGTGAGAAAATAGTCAAATTCAAAAAGGTGAAAGATAGGATTTTTTGGACATCACTCTTGTATCTGAAATGAAGAAATTGCATGTTTATAATTTGCTAAAATGCCCTTTATTTGTTCACCAACTTGAAGGAGTTGTTAATGAGCTGTGAATAAGAGTGTTCATGTTATGTCATCCAAAAAATTTCGTAGTATCCTGGAAGATGTACTTCTGCGTGAATTTTGATTGTTATGGTAGTAATTGTGCTATGAATATTACATTTTAAAAAGCTGTGAACATTCATGACAATTTAAACTTACTATTTTTCCAAACCTGACTTGACTGTAAACTTTCAACTAACTTCAATTTCATTGAGACTAAAATTAATTCTGTAGGGTTTTGTGGACCATTTGTGCTAGAATGTTCTTTCTTTTTTACAAGAGGAAAGCAATAGATCAGTTTCGGATTATTTAAGATCACTGCCAGTATTTTTAATGCCCCATTAAAATCTGTGCTGATCAACTGAATACAAATATTGTGCATACCTGTGGTGCAAAAATCCAAGGAAGATAGTGAAGGCTGAGGTAAAACTTCGAAATTTATGAAAAGGAGAAAACCTAACCAGGAAGAGAAGAGATGCTGTACACCACCCATTTTAATCAGAAAAACCTCAGTGCCTTAACAACAAAGATTCTGTGGAAACCTCAGTGAATTTTTGGTTGTAGTGATTTCACTTTGATAGGCAGGTGAACTCCACCACAGCTGCTCTCTCACTCCCCCTCCTCATAGGAAGAGGGAGAAAATATAATGGGAAATAAATAAAAAGCTTGTGAGTTGAAGTTCAGGGATATCACTCCAATTACTGTCACGGCAAAATACGGCAAAACAGACTCAGCATAGGGAGGCTGATGTTATTCCTTGCCTGTTGATAACAGACTAGAGCAGTGAGAACAAAAAGCAAATTGCAAACCTCTTCCTCCCATCTTCCTTCTTTTATCTTCTCTCCTCAAGCAGAAAAGGGGAACAGGGAATGGAGTCTGTGGTCAGTCTGTGATGTTTTGTCTCTGCCATTCCTTCAGTTGAGATTCTTAGAGTGCCTCGTGCATCTTTGCACTGGCACACACAGAGGAAGTTGTAGGAAGCAGTGACATGCTTTCCATTAGCAGTCATACCAGTGAGAACCAGCAGGATGCTGCTTACCACTGGCAGTGGTTTGTGGGATTGTTATTTAGCTAGGGTTGTTGTTTTTGATAATGCTGCTGTGAAGTATGTTTTGTAAATTCTGTTTCCATTTTTTTTACATAGATTTTTAATACCAACTCTGAGTGGAATTAACTTGTCAAATTCTATTATGCATTAGTAATCTGGGTTTTTTCATTTTTTCCATGTACTTCTTTTTTAGGTTTCTTTCACTCTCTGTTATTAAAATTAATTCCTCTTGTTAACCATCCTTTTATCCTGTTCTTATTTTGTTTTTGGTATTGTCTACTTCTCTCTCAAGTCATCCGAAGAACAACAGCTCTGTCTTTCCACACCCATACTTCTACTCTCCTGTATTCCTTCACAAACACTTGTATCTCTTTTCCAGCAGATCTTACTTTTATTTTTGCATAAAACCATGAAAATGTTGGTAGTTTAACTTTTTCCAATCATAGCCTTTCATAAATATTTTTCATGCATAAAATACACAACATTTTTGTATTTAAACTGTCCTATCATCAAAATACTTGTGGATACATTGACATTGTCTCTCACTGATGTTTCCACTATGAAGTAGCACAGAGATGATTTACCAGTACCTCTGTTGACTTTATGGTGCTGCTGATATTGTTACCAAAACCACTTTAACTGAGCTAACTGTGAAAACTGGAACTCACTTCATCTATACCCCTATTTGGCAGGAGATGACTATGTGTTATTTCCAGTTGTTTAGTGCTTTGAAACAGAGATCATCAGAGCCAAATGTCTCGCTAAGTGAATTTTTTATTTCAATTATTTGTCTGTTTTAAGACAGTGGCGGGAAAAAAGTAGAACACTCAAGCAGTATACTCGTCTATTACATTTGTTAAGAAGAAATACAAAAGCCCCAAAATATCGTATTCTCATTCCTTTCTTGCTTGCATATGAGTATTCTGCAGTATCTGGTTATGCAGTATTTTTGATCATAACTTGCTTCAGGAGATGTGTGCTTTTGAAATTAATTTCCACACGTTTCTACAGAAATAACACAGTCTCTTGGTCAATGAAATAGCATCTACGTAGACGCACTGTCTTTATGCTGAATATTGCTGACTACTTTTGTACTGACACACTGTAATCTCTTTTTCATCAAGTCTTTGCTGTTCTGGCTTTCCTAGGAATAGCTAAGAGCCTAACTTTTCTATTATCTTAGAGAATACAATTTATTTGTGCAAGTGAGACATTGTTTAAAAAGGAAAGTAAAAACGAAAACAAAAACAGCTATAACTGCATTTAATTATCTTGAGATTTGTATAGTATCTAACGACTGAAAATGCATCCTGCAAATGTTATTATTCAACTCATTCAAATATGAAAGGAAAGTAACAAAGATAGGTTGACTTTCTCACAAGCAGCAAGAATGCAAATAGGATTAAGTTCCGAGGGATTTGATGTTTTCCCTTTCTGTAGCTTTTATTTTTTCTTCTCACATCTGCCTCTCAAAATGCTTAAGTCAAATACTTAGAGGAAAGGTAAGATCTGCCATTTGAGGAGAAGCTTATTATAAATAAAGTTCAGAATCAGGTATTTACAAAACAGTTTTAATACGGATTGACTTCTTGTTGAGATGCAGTTGTGATCTGTGTTCTGTGATTAAGCCATATCTAACACAAACTTATAAGCATACTCATTTCACTGTTTTATTACCTACACTTGCACAATGTTAAATTTCAAAAGTGGCACTAATTCCTCCTTTGTCAGGAAATCATAGACTGGCTTGGCTTGGAAGTTTGGGGTTTCTATGGTATTTTAGAACATTGTTTTTCATCTTGAGGATAGCCATCTCTGGCTTTGGATGCAGTTTGCTAAAAAAGAATTCTTTCTAGAATCAGGCTCTCATCCAGTAGTTTATCGACATGATGTTTAATACTTCTATTGAAGTTTTCAAATTATTTGTCTTTGGTTAAGTGATTCAAGTGCATTCAATACAAAGCAATTACTCTTCTGTAATGAATCTATAATTGATTATTTTGATGTAGATATATTATTCCTTGAAACTTGCTTGTAAATTCTGAACTCATCTTTCTGCTTGTGTGTTTGTTTTTTATATAGATATATCTATGCATATATATTTGTACTATACTATAAAATTTACCTATACTATATCAGTATATAGTGCATACCTACATAAAAGTGTGTGTGTGTGTGTATGTATTACCTGAAAGTAATGCCTCTTAGTATCTTATGTTGGCACACAGTGTCAGAGTTGGATGTTGACTGTATGGCAGTAGAGCTTGAATCTTACTGCCAAAATTTCATCACATTCTGTTGCCATATGACTGATGGCAGTAGAGGGCAGTCTGATACAATGATGTCTGACAAGGAAGTGCTTATGAGGCAAAGATGTGTCATTGAATACATCCATGAGGAAAAGTTGGCACACATTAACATTTCTTAGTTAACATTTATTTATTTATTTCACTTCAGCATGAAATTCTATCTAAAGTGTTGTTTCTGTGGAGTTTTCTCATTTTCCTACCTAACTCTCATCTTTCTTGGCTGTTGTCTGGCAGTTTCATTACTTTTCACCAAGGGTTATAAATTTGGAGCAGTTTTATTATTTGTGTTAGGTAGCCTATGCTTTTCTCCTCTGTATTTCTTCATAAATTTTAGTAATTAAACGACAGTTTTCTTGTTGACATCATTCCCTATATTCAATGTTTCAACCAGTTTCTTGTACCTAGTGCTTTGTCTGCTTAATATGAAAACTTCTAAAAAGTTGCTGTTTATCATTTTTAAGTATTTGGATAAAACAAGAAACTGAATTGTCTCATTACTTTTCAGGCTGGCAGCCAAATGCATGACTGAAAGGATTTTTGGTTCCAGCCACTGGGTTTGTTTGAGCTACTGGCCTGTAAAAGCAGTAACTACAGATCAAATTAAAATTTTCCTTGGACGTACTTTAAGGCTTAGGAATTCTTTAAATCCTGAATCTTTACCTAAATCTTGCTATGTTCTATATTTCTAGAAGCCAGTGTAGTATGGGAAGTTCTTACTATTATGTTGGTGTTTTTTTTTTTTTTTGTTTTTGTTTTTTTAGGTTTTGTTTTGGTTTGAGTTTTTTCAGGCTATATTGTAGTTGACAGTAGGATGATTAAACCACATCTAAAGACTAGAAGTATTTTTATCACCTTATCCAGAAATTAAGCAGTTAGGTGTAACTTTGCTTAGTTGGGTAAATAATTTGTTTGTCTGCCTGAGTGTAGGAAGGCCCTAAAGAGGGTTCTGGATAAGATGGATTGATGGGCCGAGGCCAATTGTAGGAGCTAGTTACTAAGACCAACCAAGTGTAATGTCCTGCACTTTGGCCACAACAATCTCAGGCATCACTACAGGCTTTGGGGACGGAATGGCTGGAAAGCTGAGTGGAGGAAAAGGATCTGAGGGTGTTAGTTGATAGCTGGCTGAATATGAGCCAGCAGTGTGCCCAGGTCCTCAAGAAGGCCAGTGTCATCCTGGCTTGTATTACAAACAATGTAGCCTGAAGGAGCATAGATGTGATCCTGCCATACAGTCTGGTATAAGGGGATGATGCCCTGGTGAGGCCGCACCTTGAGTGCTGTGTACAGTTTTTGGTCCCTTGCTACTAGAAAGACATTGGAGCACTGGAGTGTGTCCAGAGAAGGTCAACAAAGCTGTGAAGGGTTTGGAGCACAAGTCTAATGAGGGGTGGCTTTGGGAACTGGGATGGTTTAATCTGGAGAAGAGGAAGATCAGAGGAGACCTTATCACTCTCTACAACCACCTGAAAGGAGGTTGTAACATTCTGGGGACTGGCCTCTTTTCCCAGGTAACTGTGATAGAGTGAAGGATAATGGCCTTAAGTTCTGCCAGGGGAGATTTCAAGTTGAATAGTAGGAAATATTTCTTTTGATCTTCTTGGTCTATCGCTAAACATTTTAGTTTGAACTCTGAATGTCATGCTTTGTTTTTTAACTAGTAGGAATGTACTGTAAACGTAGGAAGATTTTTATATTCTTAGGAACACTGTGACCACTTGCCAAAAAAAGTGAGGCTTAGTAATAAGCAAATTCTTTGAAGATATTATCTAAATAAGAATGAAATCAGGCAGTTTTTCTAATAGCTTGTGCCTTGGCTGTTTTAAGGAATAGAAACCATATTCTAGCATATTCAACTATGTGACACTATTGTTTGCTATTGATTCCAGTTTTTATTTTTAATCAGGCAATTTTTATTCAACATGATGTTCTGAAAGTTAATTCTCCAAATATGCCTTACAGGATTCAAATATTTGTGTCTGATGTTTTCAGAGGTGCATTAAGATGACAGTAATCAATCATATCTAATTAGTTGGTGACACACTGTGCTGCAGTAATTAAACAAGACATTACTTCTTTACTTTCTAATGATTAAGATCGCAGAGATGGAGAGCCAGCTGTTAATCACTTTTCTTGCAGCTAATGTCATTAACAGAAAATCCCAACAATCTGCCCCTAAGGCTATTTTTAACAGAACTTTTCTTGTGGACAGTATGCGATTTAAACAATAAAGTAGATTTTTAAAGTTTTTGTTTTCAACATCTTTTCAGATTGGTGTTGTCTTGAGTTAACATTCTTTCTTGTAGATTTCCACGTGCTACAAATGTTTAAGAGAAATTCTGTTGAGAATTGATAGAAGTTACTGTGATGCTGCTGTTAAAATCTACTACCAGCTGGTAATAATAATATACTTTATTTTAACTAAATGTAATGCTATGTAAATACGTAATATTGTCATTAATAAATGCAGACATTAAAAAAAAGAGAACAATTTATGAAAAGTTTAATTTTCAAGATGAACATTTCAGACATACGCTGTGCTTTTGGGAAAAATGTACTTTTTAAATATTTGCTCTTGATCATTTTTATTTCAAATTCTGAATCTTATCATATATATGATCTTGCATTGAAAAGTTAAAATATATTTTAATTAAGTATTTTTATCCTTAATTGACCTACCTAGGATTGTTAGTGTCCATCAGATATCTTCTGCTGGCGTTGGTTTGTATGTAAATCAATGCTTTAAAATGGATTATCTAAAATTTGTGATCTTCTCCATTAATTAGCAGTTGAGCTTGTTGGCAATATGAAACTATGATATGGTGTTAAGACTCTAATAAAAATGCGTGCAGTCATAATTGAAATGCTCAAGTGAATTTTTAAAAAGTTAGACAAGAATAAATATCCTTACTAACGACTGATAGAGCCTATTGAGTGAGGGCTTTTTTGCTTTGTTTTATTTTTGTTATGTTTGGCCTGACATTGGTTCATTTTAAGTATAAGCTGAAATAAAATGCATGTGTTTCAAATACTTCTTAAAAGTTAGGCAGCTGTGCAGTTAGTTTGGTTGTTTATTATTCTAGATAAAAAGTTTTTTGGTTGAATATTGTGAAATTCAAAGTAATTTACCTTTAAAAAGCATTTGCTTTCTAACTGGAAAGAAATTCAGATTCAGGTTTTTTGCTTTCAGTTAAAATGTTTCTATTCAAACTGCTATAAGACATTTATCTTCCAGCTCACATGGAAGCTGATGGTCTGAGCTACAGGTGCAGGCATAAGTTTCTTTTTGAAGGGATCCTCTGAGCTGTCACTGTTTGGGTCCAAACTGCAAGTCTTGTGCTGGTTTAGAAGGGAGCTGGAAGCAGCTTGCGGTGAGCAATACATGTTGGTGTACATGGAAGGGGAAATAAGGCTTGTAGACTTTTTGCAAAGCACAGTGTGGAAGGTGTAGGTATGTTCATCACTGTCCTGGCCTTTTTGCAACAGAATTTTGAGTACTTAAGGCTTTCATTAAGTTCTCTTTTTTTATTCAGTCTTTAAGATAGATAACCTTATTCAGTGCAGAATTCCTTATAGCTTCTATTTTCCAATTTTCTGATCACATTAATTTGTGTTTCTCAGGACTCTTTTCAGTTCATCATCTCTTTTCTTTAGTGTTGCTATGAATTAACACTGTCCTAATACTGTGTGAAAGGAAACAGTACAGTGACATATATTAAATGCACCATTGGTGATAGATTGCTCCACCGATTTGAACTTATTCCTCCGTCATATTCAGTGGTGTTGAGGATCCTTTTGTACTGCGCAGTTGAAGTAATGTGTTTATGTTTGGGCACTGTTTTGTGAGAGTGAGAAAACAAAACTTGGTAGAGAAGAACTCAAAGCAGAACAATCAAAATATCTATGCTTGCTTTATAGCAAAAATATATTGATGCCAATGTTTTGCTGACAGTTCTCAATGTTATATTTCTTTTCCTGAATAAATGGTTCAGGCTTTTTTCTTCTGTGAAACTGTCTGTTCTTAAAGTGTAGCATCTCGTGCTTTTTAAATGTTGTACTTCACTTTTTTAATTTTTTTTTTACAGTAGTCACAGCAATTTTAAATTTAAATTCTGTCTTGCTCTGAGCAAATGTCTCTGTCTTTTGATCATAGTCATAGATGTGTAGAAAACTTAGCAAAAGAGTTTTGAGAGAAAATAATTTTAGCTTGCTGTAATTTAGTGGTCAGAGATCTGACTATGTGGGACAGCCTGAAGTTCTCTCTCTAATATTAAGTGAAGTAGAATAAAAGTGAGAGACTCCTTTCACATCTTTGGTGGGTGCTTCAATCATCAGCATGCAGTAGATACAGAATTTCAACTGAGTTTTTTCATGCAATAATTAAACCCAATTAGTCAGTTTGGTCACTAAGTCCTCTGAAGTGTAAATGTCACTGGTAAAATAGTTACATATGAAATGTAATTGGAAAGATTTGAGGTTCAAATATGATACTTAAAGCTTTGTCCTTCCAAATTTTTTAAATTTATATTGATAAATTTATAGGAACAACCCTGACTATAGGTATAGACTGGGAGATGAAATGCTGGAGACCAGATCTACTGAAAGAAATTCGGAGATCTGGTCAACGGAAAGCTGAACATGTGTCAATAATGTGTCCACACAGCCAGAGAGGCCGACTGTAACCTGGGGTGCACAGCAGTGCCAGCCAGTCGAGGGAAGGGGACTGTACGGCACTGCGCTACAGTGGTGCAGCCTCACCTTGAGTACTGTGTGCAGTGGGGCAACACAGTACAAAAAGGACATAAAACTATTGATGATCTTTGACGTTTTCTTTCACTCTTCAATTACTAGTATCAACAGCCTCACAAATACCACAACCAAGTCAGTAGTTTCTGTAGAAAACCTAGTATGCCTCAACAACACTTTTACATTCTGCCTAGTTTTTTACAAGACTTTTCAAAAATTTAAAGCAGGGGGAACAAGTGTTTTGTGTCAGTTAGACCAAAGTTTTGCCTTAGAAATGCCTATTTTGAAACAAAATTCACAGTTCTGGGATTTAGGCTTTAGATGAAGTACACACTAAAAGAGTAGGGTATTTTGAGTAGGGCACCACAACAGGGACTGCTTTAAAGCAAATATGCTGACTAGGGACATGCCTGATGAAGATAAGAATAAAACTGATAAAAGTATTCATCTGCATTCATCTCCCTCTTGAGAATGTTTTTCTCTTCTGTGTAGTATTGAGAGGTTTGGGGCTTGCTTAAGAAAGTTTCAGTAATTTTTCTTTTAGAAATGAAATAGTGACTCATCTTTCTTAAAAATTCAGGTGACAATTGTATTACTGTTCTTTTTACTTCTTCCTTCCTCCATGTAAATGTGCACACATGGTTATAAGCATGCAGCCTCATGCTGTTTTTTTGAGTGCAGTACAGTCTAGAAACCTCATCAGAGGTATGGAAACCAACATTTACTTTTTTTCTCTGCCCAAATGAGTTTTAATTCATATTCCCCTATTTGTCATTATAAGCACTTAAATCCTGTGCAACTCCATTTTCTACTTCTTTTGTTTGTTTGTTTGCAAAACACATAATTCTGATGTGTGATCTCCTAACATTTACTACATCATTTTGGATGTCTTATTTCATCTTTTCAATCCTTACTTGCTGATGACAGCTTTTGGAGCAGCTGCCGCATAGAGAGTTCTGAAATGAGAATTCAAGACATACGCAGGGTGGTTTAAATGCTGGATGTGAATGTACATGCAAAACCTAAATTCATAGAACCATAGAATCCTTAGAGTTGGAAGGGACCTCTGAAGGCCAGCTAGTCAACTTGCCTGCAGTGAACAAGCTAGATCAGTTGCCCAAGACCTTATACAGCTTCACTTTAAGAAATTCCAGGGAGGGGACAGCCTGTAACAGTGCCTCACCACCCTCACTGTAAAAAATATATATATTTATATCTAACTTAAATTTACCCTTTTTCTTCTTAAAATCTCTTTTTTTTTGAAGAAGCACTTTATCTGGACTGAAGGTTGCCCAATAGAGTTGTGTATACAACCTCTTCAACACAGAGTGAAGAAGGGAATGTTCTGAACTCTGATTCACAGCTATTTATAATAGTCTGAAAAAGCAGACTTGAAAGGCAGAGAGAAATCTGGGTTAATCTTTTTGTTTCTGAAAACAAATAAGGTATTGTTGCATGTTGTCTTAGTTCATGTAAGGAATTAGATGAAATGTGAGGTAGGTTCTGGAATTTAATGGGAATAGATGAGCTTCAGTGAGACTCTCACTTTAAGTAGTTTGATAGGTACTTAATCTGTTATTCTGCATATTTCGAGATTTTTTCCAGTGTGTTTCTTCTAAACCTATGAAACAATTACAAGCTACATAAAAGGTCTGCTTTGTGATTGGGTAATGTGATCACATAGTTTTGCTCTCTCAAGATGTTTCTGTAGAGCATAATTTGGTGTGTAAGCCAAATAAACTGATTGCCAGTGTGGATAGAATAGAGATGCGGACCCAGAGGGTAGCAAAAATATGCTGGGAAGATGGTTTTGCAAGGCAGCTCATCCACTGTTCAAAAATGTCTACT
Source organism: Callipepla californica brunnescens (assembly GCA_023055505.1). NCBI lineage: Eukaryota > Metazoa > Chordata > Aves > Galliformes > Odontophoridae > Callipepla > Callipepla californica. The sequence continues at coordinate 13,910,025 of JALIRH010000007.1, read as the reverse complement.
TTTACATAGCATACCTTTTAAGCAGATGACTTTGACAAAAAATTAATATACTTTCATTTTTAGAGTAATGATAAATCATCTGTACCTGCTGGAAATTTAAAAAATGTCAAGATTTTAGGATAATTAATATATTTCAGTTTCCAAACAGGTGAAAATGATGAAGGCTTCCACCCTCACTATACTTGGTTTCCTTTGTGAATTCCCTGTGAACATGGTGGACAAGATTTATCTTTCCAGAATTAAACACTTGTGTCTGAGTTGTCATTTATGTTTATTTTTTAAGTCTCAGTAGAGAGCTATGATGCAATTTGTTCCCTTCAAGATGTCAGATAAATCATGTTTCAGATGTGTCTATTGCTCATCCTTGGATTACAGAATCTAAATGACCATTCTGGATGTGAATTTTTGCATTATAAACCTTTGAGATTTGGTTCAAGCTCAGGAAACCTAGTTGTGGATGTCTGGTGGCATGATCAGTGGCAGATCTGACCTATTCTCCAGGTACAAAGACAGATCTCCTGTAAGCCCCATGTCAGCCTTAGATTTGTGGGTGTCTTGGGCATTCTAAAGTGCCTTAAATGGCAGCAGTGACATACATGGGGATAACTGGTTTGAGCTTAGAGAGAGTGGAACCTCGTGAACATTTGCTGTGTATGAACTTATGAGTAAATGTAATTGCTGTGCTTTCAGTTTCCACTAAATATAAGGGAAGCTTTGACACTTAATGATCCACAGACCTACACTATACCAAAATGTAAGCGCCTGAAGTTTAAACTGACTTCATAGACTAAAAGCTTTTACTAATGATCACCACAGACTTTCTTCCTAGTAGAAAAACGAAAATGTTTCATGTTTGATTTTACTTTAAAGTCCTTTGTTTAAAAATGCACAGGGTACAAGGCATGTTTCTTTTTTAATTCCATTACTCTCTTCTATTTTGCAATCTACTATTTGAAAGAATGCATAACTTGATTCAGAACAGTCTTTTGTAAACAAATGCTGCAGCTAAACCTTAAATTACATATAACTGTTCTTCAGTTGCATAAAGTGCAGTGATATGATGATATTGTTATACACCTTATAAATTAGTAAATATTATTCTTAAATATGCTAATACATTTCAGAACAGGTGTGTTGCTTTTCCTCTTTTGTAAAATGTCTGTAAAGCTATGAAATTGCATTAGTCTCCCTTTCTTAACAAATAGCTGTAAACAGCGCTAATTCCCCAGTTTTTTATCCAGCTGACTGAATAGTAATGGAAAATTTGCAAATAAGTAAGCATATCAAAAATTAAAATTCATTTTATTTACCAGTAACTCATGGAGAAAAACTTTGATACCAAAATAGTTGACTATTCAAAAGAGTTTACTAGTTATTAGTCTAGTGGTAATTTCAGAAGTGTATGTCCTTCTTTACCTTAGCAAACTGAAGTCCTATGACGCCAGTATTTGTGATTAGAGTCTTCATATTTGTGTATTTTATAAGATGAAAACCTAATTTTGAATCATCATAGAATTCTTTATCATAAAAGCAAGGTTTTTGATGGATACCTGACACAGTGGAAGGGAAAGCTCTGAGTCAGAAACAATATTTCACTTTTTTATTGAACAGAAAAATGTATTCACATAAATTTATACATACATTATCTGTCTGCTTATAGTGCAGTTTCACAGCAAGTCATGAAATTGAAAACAAAAGGAGTGTACTTCAACAGTGATACTCCTGTGTAAAAAAAGTTCAAGGGAGAATGATTTATTTTTGTGTATTAATGCTTACTTCGAAGACAATTTAGCCTGCTTTTTGCAGCACAAAAAATGCTTTATATGTCTAATTCATTTGGAGCCTGAATAGCAGACCAGTTTCTTACTTTCTTTAAACAATATTTATTTATATGCACTTTATGTATTGGATGGGATACAAGTTATTAGTAGTCAGCATTCATATACTTATTTTTTTTGTTTGTTTCTGTGCCTTGCTTTTACAGACTAAAACTGGTATTGCTTTGTTATATGATGAAGTATCTGAAAATGCTTATGACATCCGTCTGAAGCTCACAAAAGAGGTATTAACAATTCAAAAACAAGATGTCGTCTGTGTTAGTGGAAGTGATCGCAGTGCAAATGTAAGTGCTTCTATATCTCTGTGCTTTCGACTGCACTTTGATGTCTTCTACAGTGATCTGTTTATGGTATTGGAGTGCAAGTGAATCTCCTGAGTAGCAGAAATATGTAATGTGTCACATGGCTGCAATATATTGTGTCTGTGCATCTATGTGTATATCATTGTGCCAATGGTATTTAAATGCCTTGTATATAAACTTTCTTTAATGGAAAAGGATTTGAAATTCTATCTTGCCCGGTCCCTGGCTAATTCTTGAATTAATCATCACAGGATGATTGCATCTGAGGAAAAGTTGCATCATAACTCATTGATCATTCCTTAAAGTAAATAAATAAATAGGAAGGAATGGTTAATCCAAACCTTGACTTAGGAGTATCAAGATTTTATTGGTTCATATTTTGATACACTTTACTCCCATGTTTTATGGATACCATAAATAGTATTTCCTGGTGGAAGACAGGACAGGAAGACAGCTGTGAAAAGATTACATTCAGAGCAGGCTACTTTGTCAAACTTTAATGCAGAATGGATTAAGTCATAACTTGTTGAGAATATTTGCTTTTTCTGTATTATACCTAACCAAATAAAACTTTTGGTATATTAGCATTTGAAATAAAGGCCAATTAAGATAAGCACTGTGTATTTTACAGTACGTGAATTACTCAGAAGCTCAAAAGCAGAATTTGAAAGCAGACTGAAATATCTGGTAGTTCTTTGGTGATATTTTTGGTAACTCAGAAGTTTTAAATTTACAGCTGTATATGCTAAATTCAGAAGAGGTAAATGCTTTGTATTTCAGATGGTTCAAGAAAATAATTTTCATCTCTCCTCTGTATGATTCAAATATTAATGGAAAGCTATTTTGAAAGTCAATTCTAGAGCAGTCACAATCATTTTTTCCTTACTGATTTATTCTTCTTTCAATAATCACTCTTTCTTAGTTACTCATAGTTAAAATCCTTATTTGGACATAACCATTTATCACAATAGTGCCTTTGCATCAAAAATAGAAATAACATGCTTGTCTTCTTCCTGGATTGATCTGGAACATGTAGGAAGAATACAGAGAAGTTGCTTTAAAACCAAAACCTTTCTCTGTAAGTGGAATATATGAATGGACAAATTGAAGAAGAAAGTCCTGTGTGTGCTTGTGATAATACTTTTTTTCTTCTGCCAGTGTTGTGAGACAGCATTCATGACACATTTCCTTCCACTCCTTCTGCTCACAGTTTCATTGACCTTGAGGAATATCAAGGACAGGTTTTGCAGATGCTAACTGCTGGCTCCATGCGTTCCGAAATGCTGAGGGCTGGCAAAGGTGTCAGTTATTGCAGGTGCTACTTTGGTGGTTTGGACTTTCAGCAGTATAGATTATTCCCAAGGCTCTCACACTGATTGTGCAGATAAAAGGCTGTCTCTGTAGAATACCCATCTTCTACTGGCATCATCTTGATCTTTACTTGTTTCATGTTTTGCCATTCATTTAGGTACTATTTTTACGCACAGAGAAAGCTTTATCTTTGATGAGCAATTGTAGAGCTTTTTTTCTATCTTTTTACTTGAAAGAACGGTACTGAGAGAGAGGAATATCGTTTCTGGAATCCAAGAGGTATATAGAGGAAAATAGAATAAAGGCAGCTATTTATTCTCCTCAATATTTAACTTTTTCACAGTGGACATGTATTTCAGTAATTTGGGCTTGGGAAATCCGAGCATACCAAGCAAATTTTCATGACTGAATGTTATGTTCAGACTCACAGGAAAAGAGTGTGTAATGCATCAGCACCCTTGTCTCATGAAGATATTGATAGAAATGATATATTAAAAACAAACAAACAAACAAAATTTTTTTTTTAATTAGAGTAATTTTGGCAGAAAGTTCTTTTCCTTTTTTTTTTTTTCCTTCCATATTAGTTCAGTATCACTTACAGAAAGGAATCAATTATCAATTGAGTGAGTGCTACGGTAAGATGTGTTTTCAGTTAAAAGAGAAACAGAAAGGCATTCCTTTTTATGCTTTTTATAATATGCTTTTTCTGAGTAATATGAATTTTTTAATAACTTTTTTTGTCATCTAACATGTTAAAATTCATTTCTTACATCTTCACAGCGTCTCATTCCTTTCCTTACTACCCTGTCTATCCTTTTGACTTCACATTTTCATGCCCTTCTTCCTTTTGTAAATAAATTTTTCATTTAATTTGCACTGTATTTTGGTCTCTCTTTTACTGCTCTAATTCTAATTGCATCTGGCTCTTTACCACAATCAGTCCCTCTCACAGAGCTGAATTGTCTCTGACTTGATCAGAGATCAAGCAGATTTCCAGTAGGAAGTGAAGTCTTCAAAATATTATGTGGGGCAAAAGGGTTAGAATGACAAAATCCTTTGTGTCTTACATACCCAATTTTCCAGCTTTGTAAGTCCTTTCTTAGCTAGAGTTGGGCTGAGGGAAGTAAGGTAGATGAATCAGATCTGTTCTAGCCGAACCATTCCATTCCAAATGGGGAAGAAAAGCTGGATGATTTTTTTAATTAAAAAAAAAAAAAAAATAGAATGCATTGAGTAGTGTTTCAATACCTGTTGAACTGCTACGACTCTTTTTCTTTATAACTCAGATGCTAATAAGGACACAGGAAAAATATTTTAGCAAAGCTAAAAAGGCATTAAGGAGGAAAGGCATTAAGGGCTAAAGTTTATTTTTTAACCCAGCTTGCATTTCTGTCTAGGTTATTATTGTATTTGCCCAGAGTCTGTTCTGTCACCACTGGTATGGCATATATGTCCAAAATAATTTTTAAAAGAGCTTTTAAAATCAGATAATACTTAAATTTTTATGTATATTTTGAAGCATCAAGTGGATGATTAAGGGACGAATTTTCCTTTTGAAACTAAGATCATTTGTATAGAGAAAATGTATTATTTAACTATTTGTTATTTGTTTTCATATGCTGAAAAGCTGACCTAGATATCTACAAGATAGCAATCAAGCAATTCCTTAGAATTTTTATTATGTAAGATCATAAGCTTCTGTTGCTATAATTTTCAGAAGAGTTAAGAATTAGTACCACAAAATAAATAATATATATGAATATTCATCAGCATGATGAAAAACCTCTAACTTTAATAATAAAGATAAAAAGAGTAAGTAGCTAAAGTTAAAAGGCCTAATAAATGTAACAGCACAGAGTGATGTGAAGGGTACTACAGATGTGCCTGAAAAATAGTCTCCCCCTGAGATGTGGAAAGAGTCCAGCTGAGGGTAAGTTAACATACCAGCAAAACAGAAGGAAAGGCAGCACAACATTGATGTTACTACAGTTGTGTCCTTTACTAAAATTTCAGTTCATCTCTTGTATGTGGAGCTATGGCAGACTGTCAAGATCAGTAAATTGCTACTGTATATGCTGTGAGAGCTAGTTTAGTAGTTTAAACTCTTCATGAGCTAGAAGAGAAATACATGACCACAGTGGAAACATGAGCGCTTCCAGTTAGAGTATGTTGGATACTGATGGATGCAAGCTCTGCTATTCATCTTTATTATATCACCAGCCAACATATGAAATGTTGCACAGAATGAAGAAAATGAAAGAACTGTGTTAAGCCCTGTTTTAGGATTCTTTTTTATTTAGAAGTAGGGAAAATGAAGTTTAAACATATCTTGCCATTGGTTCCAATACATTTTACTAGCAGCTCTGGAAATCCAGATTTGTGCTATCACCTGTATTGTCATTCACAAAGTAATTTGGATTGAACTTCTCAAGGACATCTGATTCAACCAACTGTTCAAAGCAGTTTTAACTACTCTAGCAAGTTACTGAGGGCTTTGTCTATTCAAATTTATAATATTATCCAATAGGGAATTTCCACCACCTCTCTGGGCAGCCTCTTCTAATCCATAATCACTTTTACTGTGATATACTTTACAGTCATGCTCAACTTAAATTTTTTTTTAGCTTCAAGTAGGAACATTCATCTTATCTGTTTGTTGTGCTTCTCTGAGAGCAGTCTGGTACTGTTTTCTATATAATCCTCCTTTAGGTTGGCAGGCTTTGAAACTAAAATGAGTGACTTCATTTTACTCAAAAAAAAAAACAAAACAAAAAAAAAAAAAAAACAACACCACCAAAAAAACCACCAAAAAAAAACAGAAACAGACTTTGATCTAAGGTAGTAGGTAGTAGAAACAGTTATAGTAAGATAAAATAATAAAAAAAATCTTATTATACTATATTTATTAAGAATTCTCTGCAGCTGTCCCAGATCTCAGCTAGTGTGTGAAAAGATTTGCTTTATCTCCATTCAAAACTTGAGGGCTGTTGGCATGTCTCAGTCAGTTATCATAGATACATTCTTCTTGTTCCTTTTGGGAACAGGTTGCATTCATGAGCAATGCAAAAAGTTTAAAGTTTCACCTCTCTCTTTTCCATTAGCAGTAATATTTTGCTTTTTAGCTACCTGTTCCTTATAGCTCACCTCCTCTTCATGGGAGTGTAGAATCAGGCATCACATGATGCCATGGAGTATGTGCTGCCAATCAGTGAGAAGTAAGGGTTGTGTGAGTAGAACTGAGAATCTTGGTACATGGCAGAACATTTAACACATGCAGCTCCAGGAATGGTGAGAGTGAGCTGAGAAAATTCTCATGTGTGCTCTCTCCCTATCTTTGTTTAGGAGACAACTTCCTGAAAGATTTCCCATATTCTTCCTCTTTACTGCATCCTCTTTTGTTTCTTTTGGATGTACAGCAACCAGCAGGAGCTCTGCATTTTATGGTATGTTTTACTGGATCTCACATTCTTTCAAGATCTATTTCTTCATTTTTTTTCATTTTTTTATTTTTTTTTTTAATCTCATAACTTCCTTTTGGAAGCTTCAGGAGTTGCTGAAGAAGAGAAAGATAAGATATGGCTGATGTTTTAAGTACTTATCTTCTTTTAACTCTTTCTTGTTTTGATTCTTCTTTTCTCCCCACATGTTTCCCAAGGGCGTGGAGGCTAGCTCTGATAAAGATAGGCTTTCATTTTCTGTTGTTAACCTACCGTGTAGTAGTACCTGTACTAAAACTGCTATCTTACTTTCAACAACTAAGGATACTTTTTGAGGCTGTTCTCTCCAATAAACAATAGATAGAACAATAGTGGAAATAAAGATTATTCATCTAACAAAAATGTACCGAAAACAATGCGGTAGTAAGTGAATGGTTTATTTGGTTGTTTTCTTCTCTTCCTGTTTAGCTACTTACATTGTTTAAAGGTTAGTTTGCTGTTAGTTAATAATAGCCTATTGTTGTTGGAGTATGAGGTCTACATGGGCTCAGGTAACAAAGAAATTTAGTAATGGCCATATTCCATGTTGACAAGTGAATCAGCATGTAGATCCTGTGGTGGGGAGATGCCCACTTTAGAAGAGAAGCCAGCAATGTGGTTCTTCATGTGACCTTTCTGTCCTGCCAGTGACAAGACAGACAAGGAGGATGCCTCTAGAACTGGCACAGTGGTCTTATTAAGTGGAGGGGAAAAAAAAAACACAAAAAAACAACATTGACAATCTTTTTCTTCCAACCTATTCTAGTCATTATGAGTTGGAACAATTTCAACAAAATCTGAAAAACAAAAAAGAGCTATTCCAAATGTTCCTTCAGTTTGATATTTGGGAATAGTCTATTTATTGATTAAAATTTACACTATGGTGTATATATATAGAAACTTTTCTAGATGTATCTATTTATATCAATGCGTATGGAGTGCTTCAAGCACTCTATCTTTCTGAAATCCTATTTTTCATTAAGATCATTCCTAATGGAAGATCTTTTTCCACAAATGATAGTCTTATTTGTTAACAACTTGGTGATAAAGTAGTCAGGCATTACAGGGGATATAAAATCTTGTTAAAAATGTAACTAACAAAAATAAGGACTGGTAATTGCCTTCTCACGTTGCCCATTAAGCTGCAGTCATGCCACTGCATATGAATGAATACGGATATAAAAGACCTTTCCAGAGGCAAACTTTTATGTGTAGACTATGGCTGTGAGCATCCTAAGTTGGGGCAAAAATATTTCTACTTATTCATGTTTCTGACAGTTTTTGCAGTCATTTGTGAACATGATATTGTTCCAAGATATAGACCCTGTTGCTGAGCTTGATACACTGATGAAGTGTAAAGCTGGTGGTTACACTCTAACCTTCATGCAGAGTAAATGTTACTCCATGAGCGTGTAGTGTCTTTAGAACAAGACAGTAATTTTACATGGGTGTCTTAGGCAATGTGGATCATCTTTAACACTGCCTTTTTAGGTGCTATGTGATGGAGAAGAGATAATTGTGACATTTGGCAAAGAGTTGGAACAGGTGATTGAATTAATTCAGTTTGAACCGTGACATGGGCCAACTTAACTTTTATTGCGTTCAACAAGGCTGAGCTGGGTCATGTGCTTGTGTCATAACAACCCCATACAACACTACAGGCTTGGGGAAGAGAGCCTGGAAAGTTGCATGGCAGAAAAGTATCCAGGGGTATTGGTTTTTAATTGAATAAACGTGAGCCAGCAGCATGCACAGATGGGGAAGAAAGCCAATGTCATCCTGGCCTCAAACAAAAATGTGGCCAGCAGGATTAGGGAAGGGATTGTTGCTGTTCTCCAATTCAGGATACTCTCTGATTCTATAATTTGTCTAATCCCTGGGTTCCATTGAGACTAGGGTGAATGCTATCTGACCCCGGTTATGTGATGCTGTTATTTAGTAACTTTGCTTCTAAAGTGATTTCAAATTCAGGTCCATACATCCTTTATGCTACAATGAATGAGGAATTTTCTCTTTTACATAAAGACCTAATGGAAAATGTTATTTTATCTTCCCTTCCTCTGAGTATACCTCTTATATCTTGATCATAAATCAGCCCTGTGATTTCTTTGGCAGACCTCCCTTCTCCTGATAGATTTGAAGATTTATTATTAATGGCGATTCTTTTTGGCAGCTGTTGAACCTCTCCTTTCTGGCACTGCATGATTCTGTTTTTTGCTTTATTTGTTTATGTTCCTTTTTTCCTGACTTTGTTTAAAGATTATGTCCACCACTCTTTTAATCTAATAACCTTTAAATCTCCTGCTTAGCCATGATGTTTCCCTTTTTTCTTAGCTAAGCCTTTCTAATAAGTGCCATTCAGTAGCTCTGTGCTTCTAGTGTGGTAGCCTTAAGAACTCCCCATGCTGCCTATGAAATTTTAATTTTCAAAGCTGTGCCCCTTTATTTTTCCTTTCAGGAAGCTTCCTAACTTTTGAATGCTTCCCTTTTAGGGATCGCCACGGCATAAATGTTGAATAATAAGTGTATAGCAGTTGGCATTACAAAGTAGCTTTTCAACTATAATAGTTTTCACTACATCCTTCATGCTACTCAACAGTAGGGCATGTATTTGGTCCAAGCTTGCAAGGCTCCGTGAAGCAGTAGCTGATAGAGACCCACTTTTTATTATTACACTATATCCTCATGAGTATTTGATCTGAAATCAAGTCTGTTTTCTGTGTTATATTTCTTATTCCCATTGCCTCTCTTCATATCTCAGCCACTGTTATCGTAGTCACTAATGTAGACTGTTGAATTCATGGAGAATATTTTACTTCTTGAGGTAGTTGGCTTATCAGTTTTGAGGCCTAAGTTCTCTTAAGCACTCAGCATTCTCTGTGCTGGTTATCTAGCCTATTTCATGTCTTAGATACTTTACATCCTGTTATTATGGGTGTGTTTTTGTGAGTTTTGTTTTACTTCCTAGCACTCTGTTTTACATTTCCTGTAAAATCATTGGGACTGTCCTTCATTTCAGGATATAGAATACCTCTGTTTGTATCCATAATAGATTCATCACAATTGTGCTAACTTCTTTCTTATAACCTTTTCTAACACAACAGTTTAAAACATTAGTTACAGCATCTCTATATTTCAAGTACAAGCAGTTTGTGTTCTTTTACAGATAAGATGAAATCTGTGTCTTCTATACAGGCTCCCCTTATTTCAAAAATTCCTCGAGTTTTTGATGAACCTGAATCTATACTCCTGGAGCCATTTTTGTAAGCAGGTACTGAAACCTTGTCTCCCCAGCCCTGCAGGGACTACTGGGAGAATTTTGGAAGACCTTAATGTAGGATTACATGGCTCTGGCTTCCTTGATGCTTTGTTTTCATGCCTAAGGCTTATTTCCATTACAACTGTCTAACATCTCTTTTTTGAGAAGGTCTTTCTCACTGCAAGAAAATATGTTTACATTATTTTTGTCTTCCTAAAATAAAACTGAAATTGTGTATCAGGTTCCCTTTTTCCCTAAATTAATATAAAACTAATTCTGGCAAGGTGGGGGTATTAGGAGGGAAAAAAAAGAAAAAAAAAAAAAGCTAAAAATTGCTTGCGGACTTCAGTACTGAAATAAAAATGTTTACCTAACTTAGTGAGATCATAAAATACTCAATCAAGATGTGTACATATAAAAGTGATATATGAGTTCTGATATAAAGAATAGCAAAGGTAAATTATAATTTTGCACATTCTGCAACTGCCATTCCAGTTTGTGAAAGGTGTCATTATAATGCACTATTGTTCAGTATGTTTCAGAAAAGTTCTCTTAAACTCTGTAATTATTGTCAGTTGATGAACTGATATTATTGTGTTGTCAGTCACTGTGATTTGCGCATTAATGAAACATCAAACTCAGTGTGCTATTAGACATATGATAGGTTGCTACAGAAAGGTAACAAGTGTTTGTATTTTTAATACACTTAAACATGAAATGCAAGAGAATACTGCAGACATCCATAAAAAGTCTTTTAGCATATGCTGCAAAAATAGCATATGACTGAAGATAATGATTAGAAGACATCAGTATTTGTAATGGAAATGTGAAAGTAGATATCATGTTCAAGCCTGATAGAAGCTAAGGACAGCTGTGAAAACATGCATCTCAAACCTGTTCATAGTTTTCTCATGAAAACATTTGTTAAAACAAAGCAAAAGCAAGTGAAAATTTCTCTTTAGGAAGAATATCACATCAGTGGTAGAAAAAATATATTAAAAGTCTGCATGCAGAATTCATTGAACAGCTGTGCTCTCTGTGTTAAGGAATTAAATAAATGTCTTTAAATATTTAATTGTTGAATGGTACTTCAGAACAGAACTTGGTTGTATAAATTCTAGGGTACTTTTGAAAATTATTAACTTTTTAAAGTAGAAAGCACTTTAAAGCATCTTCTGTGGCTATTCAAATATCATGTTTTCACCTAAATTCATTTTTTTCTGCAATTTTTTAAAGCACAGAACTGTTACACTTCATAGACAACCAGTTGGTGGCCTGGGCTTAAGCATAAAGGTATGAAAAACTTCTTTTAATTTTTAGTTGGACTCGTTCACTTCAGCCTTAATTGTGATCTCACAATTAATATATTAATATGCATCTTTTACAGGGTGGTGCTGAGCACAAAGTGCCTGTTGTCATATCAAAGATGTTTAAAGATCAAGCAGGTAAAATATATATTTCCATTATTTAAATGTGTAGTACTGTAGTATACACATTTTTTTTTTAAATATCAAGTGTTCTATAAGCTCAGAATTAAAATATATTTATGATTCTGACTCCTTCCAGCATCACAGTGTCTTTAAGCCTTTCTTGAAATTTCCAACTTATTCTTTGTGTTGAATTTAAAATGTGCAATCTGTCTCTAGGAACTGAACTTGAAATTTTCCTGGTAAGTAACAGCTTCAGAAAACATGCATTTTACTGCAGTAAGACAGTTGTGTAGTAAACAAAGCATTTAACATTATTTGTGAAAACAGAAATGTGACATAGGAAATGTATCGATACGGTTAAGTTTAATAACCCAGAGGATAAGAGAAATAAACTGAACATTTTTTTTTTTTTTTCCCTGTGTAGTAATCATTGTCATGTGGTATGAACGACCTTCCCTAGTTGCAAACAGAGGGTGATTTGTAATGGTTATTATGAGCTGAGGGGAGGCCTCATGGCAGCTGCAGCTCTTCCCAGGGAGTGGAGGGCAGAGCTGAGCTCTGCTCTCTGGTGATAGGGACATGGTGCAATGTCAGGAGAGTTGGGTTGCTGTGAGTGTTAGGAGAAGGTTCTACATCAGAGGGTGGTGGGCATGGAACAGGCTCCCTAGGGCTGCGGTCACATCACTGAGTTGCCAGACTTCAAGGAGTGTTTGCACAACACAGGACTTGGATATTGTATGGTCCTGTGTGTGGAACCAGCAGCTGGACTCAGTGATCCTGTGAGCCCCTTCCGAATCAAGATATTCTGTGATCATGATCGTAACGCAATGATACAATTCTAATGCTTTAATTTTGCAGGAAACAAACTGATAATATTATCTAAAAGGAAAGAAGAGCAGTATTCTGTGCATATGTACATTCTTTCTCCCCATATATACATAAATATGTATATACATATATTTAAATATAAATATTTATATGAAGAGATATGAAAAAGTATGTATGTTGGAAATAAGAGAGAAAATGTAAAGTGTGAAAATCACAATTTTATCTCAAAGTGCATTTTGAACTGAAAATCTGTGTGTTTATAATGTGAATAAATTAATAACAGATTTTCATTATACAAGGTACTAATAGTGGTGAAACTGATAAGCTTCACAGGTGACTTTGAGATGGGCAATGAGATGAGTCGATACTTAAACAAATATGTTGAATTTCAAAAAGAATTGTGTCATACAAAATCATTTGAAAATTTGAAAATCGTGAGGAATTTTACTAATTTGTTCCCTTATGTAAAATACCTAAACTTAAGTAAAACTCTTCCTACTGAATAAATTGTTGGTTTCCTAAAATATCTGATAAATTGTTATACCTTTTTTGAAATTTAATAACTGTTATATGGCAGCACTGCAAAGTCATGTTTCCAACTATATTTTGGATATAGCGCTATTTTGTAGTTCCAAAATTAGAAAGTTTAATAGGATAAAGAATTTGCTTCTTGTTTTATCCTTGTGTAACGTTTATACTGTCCTAAGTATTTAGAAATCTTTGTGTCCTCTTTAAATTTCACAGACTTTTTTTGTTACTGACCTAAGCAGAAATTGGAGGCGTCTACATTTGTTGATAGGAGATGGAAAGTTCAAATGCCTTTTGATTTCATTATTCAAATCAAACACTTCTATAACAACAGCAGTATTAAATATTTTACTTGTGGTTTTGACAGGCTTAGAGTCCCCTCAGCTGTGATCACAGTGTTTATAACATCTAAATGGATGTTGTGGGTCACTGTATTCAATATGACTTTGTTTCATTACTACTGTTTGATGTGGCTGTCTTTCATTATGACTATTCTATGAGACAGTTACTGAAACTTGCACAGAAACTCAGTTCAAGAACTTATCTTTGTATTTCTGAAGGATAAGGTTAAATGGTCCCCTTCAGTACTGGAGACTGAAGTCCAGTGCCATTGTATTGCTAATCACAATAAAGACTGAATTTTCTCTCAGCCCCTATGTTTCTCAACAGAACTGAGGAAAAGTGAGATTTTGCAGATGCTGCTGACTCATTCCTGAGTTTAGGCTCTTTACATTTCTTTGTGGATTCTGTTTTCCATTCTAAAAAAAAAAAAAAGTTAGGTTTTTTTCATATCACTAAAGCTTTTGTTAATTTTAGAGGAAGAAAACTCCTGTCCCAGACTGAATGAGAAAAAGTAAATGCAAGCACATTTATTAATTCTAAGTTAAAGTCATATAATTAGCCTCCAAGCCATTTTAATTCCATGGAAAGTTACTTCCAAAGGTAGCATTTTTTTTTCCTCTGACTCAGGTGTCCCATTGTCCTGTTGACTCAAAATGTTAACATTACTAATAATCCCCCAGCTTTTATTATAAAAGATAATATTGATGTTGAAGCTTCTTAGAGTATTCAAAACTGATTCATTCTTTCTATAATTGTTTTCTCAGATGAAATCTAACATAGTATTGATTTTCCTTTTTGAATCTAACATAGTCAAATATTAAATAATAGTATTTTTTTGTTAATGGCTTCTAGATATGCATTGTTTTAATAAGTGTGTTATAATCAGTATTAACAGTTTATTTATGATAATTACTACAGTAATTCTACAGTTAAAAAAAAAAAAAAAAGATAGGATACTTTTCTTAGAGAAGCAATTCTCTAGATTCTTAGAGCCCTGATGGGGATTTCAGTCACCTGGCTATCTGCTGATAGCAGCATGACAGGTGGCAGATTCCTGGAGACTTGCTTCCTGGTCCAGGTACTAGAAGAACCAACAAAAGGCAAAACCCTACTGAACCTAGTGCACACCCATGCAGAGGAGACCATTACAGATGTTAAGGTTGGAGGCAGCCTGGGCTGTAGTGATCATACCATGGTGGAGTTTGTGATCTGGAGGAATGCAGGCCTGGCAAAAAGTAGAGTCAGGATCCTGAACTTCGGAAGAGCAAATTTGCAGATGCTCAAGGAACTGATGGAAGGAATCCCTTGTGAAATTGTCTTTAAGGGTGTAGGAGCAGAACAAAGCAGGCAGCTCTTTAAGGACACCCTTCTGCAAGAGCAAGAGCTCTCCATCCCTGGCAGAAGAAATTGAGGAGGTGGGCGACCTGCTTGGCTGAGCAAGGACCTGCAGCTTAAATTGAGGGAAAAGAGAGATGTACAGGAAGTAGGAGGGTTGTGTGGCCTGAGAAGAATACAGGGATGTCGTCTGCATATGCAGAGATAACATCAGGAAAGCTAAGACACAGATGGAGCTGAACTTGGCAGGGGATGTGAAAAATAACAAGGGCTTCTACAGGTACGTAGGCAGTAAGAGACAGAACAAGGAGAGTGTTCCCCCTCTGATTAATGAGGATGGAGAACTGACTTCCTCAGGCATGGAAAAAGCTGAGGTGCTTAGTGACAACCAGTGCCTTGGTCGTCACTGCTGGCCAGGCTCCCCGTATCTCCTAGGACCCTGATCCTCTAGTTGTGAGTGAGAGGAGCAGATCCTGTCCCACTGTAACAATGAAACAAATCTGAGACGTCCTCATAAAACTGAATGTGTATGAGGCCAGGTGATATGCATCCCAGGGTTCTGAGAGTGATAGTTGATGTGGTTGCTGAGCCACTCTCCATCATATTTGAAAAATCATGGCTGTCAGGTGAATCCCCGGTGGGTGGAAAAAGGGAAACATTATTCCCATTTTTAAGAAAGGGAGAAAGGATGGCACAGGGAACTACTGGCCAGTGAACCTCACCTCTGTGCCTGGGAAGATCATGGAGCAGATCCTCCTGTTGACTGTGTTAAGGCACATATGAGACAAAGAGGTGATTTAAGACAACCAGCATGACTTCATGAAAGGCAGATCATACCTGAACAATCTGGTGGCCTTCTATGATGGAGTGACTGCATCAGTGGACAGGGGAGAATGGTGATGGATGTGACCTACCTGGACTTCTGCAAAGCCTGTCCCTCACCACATCCTTCTCTCTAAGTTGACAAGGTAAGGATTTGAAGGATGGACTGTTTGATAAATTAAGAACTGATTGTCTGTTTTTCAGTACAGTTGATACATTGGAGGGAAAGGAAGCCATCCAGAGGGACCTGAACAGGCTAGAGAAGTGGGCCCATGTGAACCTAATGAGGTTCAACAAGGCCAAGTACAAGGTGTTGCACTTGGGCTGGGACAATCCCAGGTATTTATACAGACTGGGAGGCAAAGTCCTGGAGTGCAGCCCTATGGAGAAGAACTTGGGGGTCCTGGTAGATGAGAAGCTGGACTGAGCCAGCAGTGCACACCTGCCTCCCAGAGGGTCAGTGAGGCCGCATCTGGAGTACTGAATCCAGGCCTGGGCCCCCAGCGTAAGAGAGACACAGAACTCTTGGAATGAGTCCATAAGAGGGCCACTAAAATGTCAGAGAGCTGGAGCATCTCTCCTATGAGGAAATGTTGAGGGAACTGGGTATGTTTAGCTTGGACAAGAGAAGGCTCCAGGGAAATGTCAGTGTGGCCTTCCAGTGCTTGAAGGGAGACTATAAACAGGAGGTTAATTGACTGTTAGCACATGTTGATAGTGATAGGACTAGTGGGAATGGTTTTAAACTAAGACAGGAGATTTGGTTTGGTATTAGAAAGAGGTTTTTCACTCAGAGGGTGGTGGCACACTGGAACAGGTTGCCCAGTGAGGTTGTGGATACCCCATCCCAGGAGGGATTCACAGATGTGACTCTAGGCAGCCTGATCTCGATGTTGGTGACCCTGCCCATGGCAGGGGGATTGGAACTAGATGATCTTTGAGGTCCTTTGCAACCCTGGCTATTCTGTGATTGTGTGAAAAGTAAGCAAATATCCTAATCTTGGAAAGGAATTGTGTTTTTCAGGCTTACTTGACATACAGAGAACCTGTAAGAAAATTTGTCAGATACGTGAAATATACTTTAAAGTATTTTTATATAAAATATAGGAGTAAATTCTATGAGCTTTCCTATGTTTAAAAAAATCTGTCTGCTCTTCTTATTCCAATCCATAATTACTAAGTAAATCTTTATGAACTTGCAGAAGAGTAAAGGCTGTAAATAGCAATAGACTTGGAAATATAATTTTAAAATAACTCTAAGTGACTTTTGTTGCATGTAATACAGGGTACTTTAATTGTTAAAACATTATGTTGTTATGTTCAAGCAGTTTAATTTCTGTTTTATGTTACATAGTTATTGAGTTAGCAGTCGCTTTTGGGTACCTCGGTTAGATTTCCATCTTTGTGTGTGCTGCTGTAATAATCTGACTGGTGCTTTCTGAGCTCTGCCTGTATCTCATAAAACATGTGAAGTGAGACAAGCATCAATGAAGAAACAGAACAGTGGGTACAGCTCACTGAGGCATGATTAAAATAGATAAATAAAATTGAATAAAGTCTGTCCGTATAAGGATAGTTTGCATTTTGCCAGTTTCACAAAGGATCCTCTCCTGTGAGCCAAATTGGCTCTCCAACTTTAATTTGAAAGCATTTTCCCACCTTCTGTGATAAAAAGCGACTTAATATTTAATGTGTTTAGTTCATTTCTGAGGGGAGTTTGTATATACCCTGACAGGATTAGAACAAACTCAGGACATTCAGCTACTGAAACATTCTTGGCTTGATATCCTGCACTCTCCAAACACAGACTGTATCACATCCTGGCTGCCTGCACTCAGGACCATCTGCTTGGAGGACACGGTGTCAGTTTGATGAGGGCTTATAGCAGTTTCACTTACACATGCTCGCCAAGCCAAGATAGTTTGATATGGAAGCATATGTGACACTGCTCACATTTTATCTGTGTTTACTCCAGTTATCCACAAAGGTTTTACAACTAGAATAACTAAGTCTAATCTGGATAAATCATTCATTGGGCATGGTCTGAGATTACAAACAAGCCATGCTGTGTGGTGATGATATTCATAGATTATTCTTAATTTCTACAGCTCCACTTAGCCTGGCTTCAGCAGTCTTACAGTTTCACTTTATTAAAGTCAAAATTAAGAAAGATTTATGCCCAGGGCTTTATAAAGTTGGAATGGAACAAAAACTCTCTATGCCTTATGCTCATGAAATACAAGCCCATCTCTGAACATAAGAAAGAATGTATTTAAGGTACAATGATATGAATAAGAGTCATTATACATTTTGTGGGATGCACATAGATATTTAAACTATTGAGCTGAGCAATTTACACTATAGGTGTTTGTTGATTTGAAGCATGAGACTTAAATTGGTGACCTAAGTCTAAAGAGTAATTTGATTGAAAGGATGCAATGCTTATTTATTTATTTATTTAATTGAGTAGGTATGTCATTAAGATCTGATTTGTTTTTAGAGCAGTAACATTTTATTTTCATTTTCCAGAAATTCATTTCCATTATCAGATAGGAAGAAAAATAGAATGAAATATAGTTATAAATTCTATTTTGTTATAGAATGTGTGCTATTTTTCCTTTTGTGGATTTAGAGAATCCAAGACATGTTGTAGAGAATGCCAAACCATTCTAATTTTAGGTTAATTTGAAATTTCATTTTTTCAGCTTGGCTAAAAATCAAGCACTATGAATTTGATGTTCAATTCTAGATTTAAGCAGTTGTTTATATGCTTTCCCAAATGGAGATTTTATATATGTAAATGTATATATATACATGCATGCGGATGCGTATATGCAAATGTGCACATTAAGTTACTGGTAAAGGGTAATGCTTTTCTGTTAAAATTTTATTGTAATTTATATTCATAGTGTATAATAATAATCAAATTCTTCTTAATTCATATGAAGAAGGTCAACCTCAATTAAAGATAATTATTTTTACTTAACTGTTATGTAAAAACATAAAATGTAGCTGGGGATTTTAGTTCAGTTCCATAGGTTTTTGCCATGAGTATCTTCTTTAGAAGCTACATTTTGCAGATTCTGAAACAAGGTTGATAAAATCTGAAAACTGTATTTTCAGTGGGCCTCTAATGTTATAGCTATTATTCATGTATTCTAAACTTGAAACCAGAAACTAGAAAAAGGTATAAAAAGAGTATTATATTTCTTCGGTTATTATCTGCTCCTGTTAGCAGACGAGTGAAAAAAATATGTCCTGAGGATTTCATTTACATTTACAATTGGTATTTTCTCTGTTTCCCTTCTTCTGATGAATTGCAGAAATCTAATGAAATAAATTCTGTGGTTTTGAAATTGTTACCACTACAGTCAATAATGAAAAGAAATGTATATGATAGCTTTTTCATGTAGCAAAATTAGAGAACTACATTGTGCGTGTTCACTCAGATAAATTTATGAGGAGAGAACTGCTTGAAATTCTTCTGGTATTTTGGAGTCTGGATTTGGAGCTTTCTTTTGTCACAGTATTTTAGTACAGAAACTGGAGAAGCAAGCAGCTAGCTAGAAACCATTTTCTAGTCTGTAACAAAGATTACTACTGCAGTGAAAAATACTAATTAGAGTAAAACTTGTTCCGATTATTTGGGCTGAAGCATAGTCAGGAATCATGCAGAATATTTGATGGAAAGAGCAAATATAACAAACTTTTTGGAATAATAGAACAAGTTTAATAACATCCTTCAAAAGTACTGTTTTTCTTCTTTTTGCTATTCTTACCTTTCCCTTCCTGATTTCTGAATTAAAGACATTCTAGGATAGTTTAGGAATTGCATCTCTTCTTTCTTTTTGTATCTCTTTTAACATGTGTACTTCAGTTATTTCAGGCATTCCCACTTAGTCTGCAAATTTGTCTTCACCTCTAAAGCGTTTAAAACTTTCTTGCGCTCTCTAGCAGCTTTTAATGGAAACTGTTACAGATTTTTGTTAAAAAGACTGAAGGCGCCAAATTTTCAAGTAATTTATATCCTTGGATGATGTTACATATTCATAGCTCAAGTAAGACTTCTACAAGTGATATTAATCATAATTTTATTAGAACTAATCTTACACTATCATCATAGAATGGCTCAGGTTGGAGAAGACCTTAAAGATTTGTTTCCAAACCCTCTGTCATGGGAAGGGTTGCCAACCTTGCCAACCTAGATCAGTCTACCCAGGGCCCCATCCAAACTGACCTTGAATGCCTCCAGAGGCAGTGACCTCTCATTGGGCAACCTGTTCCAGTGCCTCACCCCTCAATGAGTAAAAAATTTCCTCTTAGCATCTAATCTAAATGTCCCCTCTTTTAGTTACTTTCCCCCTTGTTATGTCACTATTAGACTGTGTAAAAATTCAGTCTCTCTCCTGCTTATAAGCTCCTTTCAAGCACTGGAAGACTGTAATGAGGTCTCCCTGGAGTCTTTTCCAAGCTATACCAGCCCTTTCTTCATAGGAGAGATGCTTCATCTCTCTGATCATCTTCACAGCCTTCCTCTAGACTCACTCCAGCAGCTCCACATCCTTCCTGTACCAGAAACTCCAGATTTGATTGCAGTACTTCAAATGGGTCCTCACAAGGACAGAGCATAGGGGGGCAGTGCCTTCCTGCTCCCTGCTGGCCAGTCCTCTTTTGATGCAGCCCAGTATACCATTGGGCTTCTAGGCTGCAAAAGCGTGCTGCCTCATGTCAATCTTTTCATCCACCAAGATGTCCGCCTCATGTCCTTCTCTGCAGGACTGCTCTCAAGTTCTTCTCATAGTCTATGGAAGGATCTGGGGTTGCCTTTGCAACCTTGCATTTGGTCTTGTTAAACGTAATTAGATTCTCATGTACATAACTTTCTGCCAGGCTGGATGGGGGCTTTGAGAAATTTGGTCTAGTGGTGTCCCTGCCTATGACAGGGGGGTTGGAACGAGATGATCATAAAGGTCCCTTCCAACCCAGGCCATTCTATAATTCTGATTCTCCTTCACTTTCAAACTCGTTGCCCTTTGTTTTAAGGATGTTACAAATGGATGTTACATAGCATGTGACATCACATGAAAATAAATTATAAAACTTGGGGGAGGCTGCTGCTGTTAGTCTGGGCATTGGTTTTTGGCTGGAGAGTAATTCTTCTATGCATCACTTGTTTTGTGGATATATCTATATTATTATTACTGTTATTTTTCACTTCCTTTTCTGTCTTAGGATATTATTTTTATCTCAATCTATGAGTTCTAATTTTTTTTTCTATTCTCTCCTCATCCCACTGGGAAGAGGGTGAGTGAACAAAAGGCTGTGTAGCGTTTAAATGATTGCCAAGATAAGGCAACAAGAGCACACTGAAAATTAATAGAAAGTGAGATGGGAAATCAGAGATAAACAGATACAGATAGAAATATCAAAACAGCGAAGAAAAGAGACAATAATAATGGAGCAGAGGAATTCATATCTCAGCACAATACTGAATATGACACTAAGAAATTGAAATATGTATGCCTAGAAATGTCCATCATCTCAGAGTTTGTTTGTCTGGTTTTTATTTTTTATTTTTTTGCTGTGGACTGATTCAGTTATCTATTCTGTCAGGATTGGATTCTGCTGTGATGTATAATTTTGGGGAATGATTCTGCTTAATTTCCCTTGAAAGAAAATGTCTGCTCTCAATCTGGGATTGTTGGCTTCTCTTGTTGCCTGTTCTTTTCTAGTAATACAGTTCTCATATCTCATAGCTCCTGTAGCAACAGGAATTAGAGATCAATACCTAGGTTTCTTTCCATAAAAATGATCCAGAAATGTAGATGAGTGCAATATGAAGGATAATTCTGAGAAAAATCAGCATCTTAGAATCAAATTATCAAACTAAATCCTGTTTTCATTCCAAATATCTTTACTTACAGTGCTTTAACAGCTTAATATTTTAATTTTGAATAAATATGCTAAAACATATAAACATATTCAATAAATTATTTTGAGCACCTTTGCAAATCACAGAATTGTTGAACTTGGAAGAGACTTCTAAGATTATCTAGTTGACTTCTCCACTCAAGTACTACTTGATATGACACTTTGCCCAGAGTTATGTTTAGTTGAGGTTTTTTTTTTCCAAGGATGGAGTCTTGACACCTTTTCAGTTTTTGGCTACTCTCACAGCAAAAATCATGGCATTTCATGCTTCTTGTTCTGTAGATGGGCACTGTGAGCTGAGTCCAGCTCTCTCTTCTTTGTTCCTTCCTGTCAGGTTTTTGTACACATTTATGACCTGTGGGCAGCATTTGTCTTTATGAAGATCAGGCTACTTCAGGGTACTGTTGGCAAGGACAAATGTTTTACTGCTGGCCAGCTCATCCACCAAAAACCTTAGGTCCTTTTCAATGCCTTTTTGGTAATAAAAGCAGTATGCACAAATATATCCAAAAGACAGAGGGTTTTGCTTACAGCATATTTTTGTGAATTGGTCATTTCTAGAAATACATGCAGTTATTCTGAGTTTTCTAATACTTCTTAAAATGAACAAAATCAGAAGGAATTTAAAGTTGCTAGCATGTACATTGTCCTAGAGAATTCTTTATATCAGTTACATGTGCATGTTGCCATATGCCAAATGGTAAGGAAACCTACATGTCAGTGTATTTAGTTTGTGCTCAGATCCTCAGATCTTTCCTGGTGATTTCTGCAGTGCCTGTGTATCATTGCAGTTTTTTTTTTTTTCTTTGTTTTCCAGACCAAACCAATTATATTTTCTGTTAACTTTGGAGATACAATGCTGTATGCTATACAGCTGGGTAAAGTGCTGGCTATAATACTGTCTGCTGCAAGGCCTCAGATTCTCAGCGCTCCCTAATCTATTCAGAGTAGTATTTTTATTCACTGATTCATTTTTTGCCATTAAGACATTCATAATCAGGAGTATTGAGCTGGGAATTGACAGAAAAATGGCAGTTTCTTTATCACTGCTGATTATTCTACTTCTTCAGCCATGTGAGGCCTATTATTGACTCTCCAGATGCGTTGTCCTCATTGTATTCAGTCTCTGCCGACTCCAGTACCTGCCTTACCTCTCTTATGCTGTACACATCTCACATTGACTTGATTCTTAACATGTGTTGAGCTTTGGTTCTTCTGACTTGTGTACACTAAGGGTTTAGTCGTGAGTTCCCGACTAGTTCTCCGGGTAAACATGATACTTCTAGGGATGCAAAATGATCAATGGTTGCCTACTCCATGGGCTATTCACTGAAAAGCCTAGTTTCCTATGTAACACTGAATTTAGCATGGAGAACACATTAGAATAATGATAGGGATATTTTATGAAACGTGTTATTGTATTGTATTATTAACTTCTGACTTTTTATCAAATGCTAAACTGGATACATATAAAGAGTAAGAAGACTAAGCTAAGGAAACCTCATGGTCGAGAAGAGAAATAAGGATAGAAATTTGGAGAGATTTTTTTTATTTAAATGAATCAAGTAGATCTGAGTCTTGTAAAGGATATTCTATGTCTTAAAAACTTCCCTAACAAGATAATAATGGAGTTCTGTTTTAAAATATTGATTACAAATGCAGTTAAAAAGCTGCTGATTTTCTAGAAAATATAGGATTGAATTGTATCAGTGGTGTCTGTATAGTCATATCTGTGATTGTGTCCAATTGAGAGAGAAGGAAAAAAGAATTCTAAAGAGATAGGAGTTTTTCCTTCTTCTTTCTAATTCATATACTTTTTTAACTTTTCATTTAAATTCTATTTTTCTGGTGAAATACTTGTATCTCCCAACTCATAAGCTTAAATATATGTAGTCAATTGGCTACTTCAAACAGCATGTTTTTGGATGTTACTAATACAATGTCAGAGGACTACAGTGATGAATCAGTTTTTCTTCAGAATATATTTTCAAGTCTATCACATTAAGAATAAGAATTTTTTTATCTTCTTTAGAAGCCCCATTACAGTTATAGATGTTTTCCTTCTCCTTCAGTATTCCTTTTGAACTTCATGAATATACAAAATTTAATCAATGTTTAATTATTTTGAAAGGCAATTAAGACATAAAGGTGATTTAATGCTAATTGTTGTAGCACAGTCTTAATTTTCTTTTAAACCCTGATGCAATTCTACTTATTACTACTTCGTGCTTGTTTTCTTTTGAATTTTTGTTTTACCGTATTCATTTCATTACAAATAAATTACGGTTTATGTAAAATTTTAGGAAGCATATTGAATTACAGATAATCTGTATTTAATGTTTCTCTGAATGAGGCTATGTGTTAGTATCCAAATCTCATTCTCAAGTACTTTATTTTTATGAATCACTACATATAGTGATTTACCATTACAGAGTAACCTTTCACAGACACCTTTGAATGAGAATGCTACCATTGGGAAGCAAAGTTCCATATAAAGTGGAACATTGTGCCTGTTCAATTTTGTTTTGTTTTGTTTTCATGTGGAGAAGTATAACTTTAAGAAATCATCAGTAGAGTTTGAGATGATATAGCTATTTGTCTTCAGATTTAAAATGAGGGGGAAGACAACTCTTTTTTTGTCTTTTTACAAGTTTTCCTGGTCACTTTATTTTTAACGAACTTGCAAAATATGAATCATCATGGATTTTAAACTATATATCAAGCCAAAAATTTTAATCACAGACTTCTATGTATAGCTTGCCAGAACATCGTCAATGGCCATGATGATGACAGCCATGGAGGTGTTAACATCATTGTGTTAGTTTACAGTGTAATTCCCTTCTGAAGCCAACACTGATTCTATTTTCTATGTTTTGTTTCATTTCACAGAGCATTTGGTATCTATCATTTAACTTTCTTCCTCCCATTAACTTTATCTGAACAGCTTCAATTGGGCATAGAAACTCTGCACGGAGGATATAATTACATTGTGCACTTAAGCTATACTATTTTTTGTATAATATCTACAGTAGATAGTGAGGATTGTTGCAGTACTCATCACTGTGGGATGCTCAATGAGTCTGTGAAACATCATGAATCAGGTGGGGAAAGTTCAGCCTGCATTGTTCCCTGGAAGGGATTTATTTTCAGTGTTGCTGAGTTACAATCCTTCAGCAACCTGTTTTAGTTCCTTGAGATTTTATACCTTTTTGCGTTATATCATGCCATGTCATGTCAATCCTTGAACTATATAGTAGCTCTCAAGAACTAGATCTCAAGATCTTTGTCTGTGTTGCTAATTTTACTTTTTCAGTTTTGCACAGATCTGACACACAAAACTTCTCTTCCTGTTGTCTGGGCCCCTACACAGCTCATCTTAAGGCACGCTGGCATCATTCAGTGAAGCTGTAAAGGACTGCAGAAGCATATCATGATTAATAGTAGTGAAATAGTCTCTGCAACTTTGACCTCCTCCTAATGCAGTGCTTGAACATCAGTTCAACCAGCTGCAGTATTGGGGTATAAATTACTGACATACTGAACAGAGATTTAGTATTGAGATGCCTAAGGTAGCATCTAGTGATACAGGTACCCACATAGTCTACTCTGAATTGCTTTTTGTTTTCACACTACTTTAGTTTTGTTACCTTTGTGTGCATAGATAACCATTTTCAATAGCAGCAATTACAAGTTGTGAGCATATTTTTTTTAAAGTACAGAAAAAAAAGGTTAAAAAAAGGTAAAGACCTTGTAGCATGGTTTTTAAATTATGTGGTGGAATCTTTCTTAAATGTGTTCCTCAGTATACCGAATAAAATATGTCTTTCATCTGCCAAAAGAGTGATGAATATTCTGTAGGAAATTTAATGGAAAGCAGCTATTTTGTACCAAAGGTATGACAATTTTGTTGGCAAAAGCTGCATTACAGAAACGGTATGAATATTCTGTGTTGTTTTGCTGTTGCTGTTCCTTTTCTTTCTTTCTTACCTCTGTTTTCATCTTTCAAAATGCTATCTTGGTTAACGTTCTTCAAAGTCTCAAGCTGGGACTGTACAAAATCATATACAACACTATCCATATGCTTCATTTAATCTTGTCAGTCTTTGCAGGATCAGAGACTTACTTTCAATTAAGTACTAAATTTCAAGAGGTAAACATCCCCAAATTCTAAAATTTAATCACACAAACAAACTACAACACACTGGTGAATACACCACAAAAATGCCATTGTTTGTGTCTCTGTAGAATTGTTTTCTTTGCAGTTTCATTTTATTATTCTCATTAATTTTGTAAGGCAGGAAACTGACTGAAATAATGTATTACCTTACTCTCAGGAACAAAGCTAACTCAAACTTCTTGTTAAAGATTTGTATTAAATTCTAGACACAACCTCTTTAATTATACCTGTCCATGTAAATTTGTTCAGGGGAAAGAAAATTGCTAAGTAGTTTCAGAGATTCCTATTTCCCTTTTGTAGAATAATAATGAAAAGTGTGAATCACAGTTTCCACATAATTTAATGAAATCCTTCATTAGTGAGAAATATTCCATATTAAACAAGTTCCTTTTGCAAGGGAAATAGCTTTGTTAGTTTGTTTAAGATTGCTAAGAATCCATTACCTTTATAGAGTGAATACAGATTGCCCTGTCATTATTTTCAGAAGCAAATCAGTTTCTAATGATGCCTATGAACAACATGCTTAACCAATTGCTGAAAGAGATCAAAACATATCTTTTCAGTAGTTCTTTCAGTTAAATTATACTTTGTCTGTAATCCCACAGCTGACCAAACTGGAATGTTATTTATAGGAGATGCAATAGTACAGGTCAGTAAACATTTGTTTTTACCATAAATATTTATTTCAGACTTGCCTTTATGTTTGTTTCATTAACTAGCTTACACATTTCAAATCATTTTGTTCCTATTGTATTTTTGTTTTTAGGTTAATGGTATTAACGTAGAAAGTG
Organism: Callipepla californica brunnescens; assembly: GCA_023055505.1. Taxonomy (NCBI): domain Eukaryota; kingdom Metazoa; phylum Chordata; class Aves; order Galliformes; family Odontophoridae; genus Callipepla; species Callipepla californica. The sequence goes on along the minus strand of JALIRH010000007.1, from coordinate 13,883,655 downwards.
CTACCCATGAAGAAGTGGTAAGTCCTTCCAGTCTGACTTTTTGGTAGCATGCAGAATAATCTGTGCTTGTACCTTTTTCCTTGAACCAGATGAGTTATTTTTTGTTTTCTATGAAGAACCAATACTCTCTCACACATGATTCTGTCATGTATATAATTATTAGGAGCTTGATTATATCTCTTGGTATGTCATAGTTAATGCATTCTTTCTGTGAGTTTTTGTCACATTAAGACCAAAAGGTGACAAATCTCAGTATTTTTTGGGAAAAAATAAAGTGAGTATCTATTTTCTGCTTCCAATTTTTTAAAATATATATAATTCCTCCTGTAGCATTTTAATTAGATTCTTGCAGTCAAACTTCAAATGAGAAAACACCAGTTGCTGTGTATTACCTGTCAGAATTAATATGAGAGGTAAGGCAGAGGTTGCTAGATGAGTTTACAGAACAATTTTGCTGTAACTTATTCTCTAGTGTGTCTAAGATGAATATCTGAGGGCAGTGTTGTGTCAGAATTTCTTGCAGTTTCTTCTACACTTCGTGCTGTACCTGAGATTGAGAATCATTTCTACTTCAGCCCTCAAACTAGTGTATTTACATGCACAGAAGGAAGGAAAGGGTGACAACCTGTTGACTTTGAAAGCCACTATACAAAATCAACATCTTTTGGGTGGATGTATCCAGGTATCCCTAATAACCATACTGTCTACTTCTTGTAATACTATGAACCAGCAATATCTTCAACTCATCCTTCTCCTGTATACCACTTCTAACAGTTCTGTCTCATATAATCTTGATAAGACACTGCTGAATGTTGATTTGTATGATGTATTGCGTAGCATCTTCAAGGATTTTTCTTGGGATTCTTACGAAATCTTACAAGTAGAAAATTATATTGGATTTCATTTAAAAAGGGTAGTGGAATTATATCATTCTCAGTGACTTAAGGAAATGCAAGGGTTAAATTTATATATTTTTTCTTTTTTAGTTATTCTGTGAATTTTTGAAGCATAGTTTTCAAGTGTTTCATCTAACCCAGAGCAAAGTGGTTTGTTGAATAGTCGTTAGTTTTTAACTGGTTATTTCATTCAGCAGATGGACTGTATGCAGATAAAACCAGTTATTACCCCCTGAACGTGCAGGGCTTGTGCAGCTTTCAGTGCAAGGCATATGGATTAAAAAAATGTATCCCCGTTGCCTGTTTATTGATGTTGCCTGTCAACTCACTGACAAATGTAATTCAGAGTAGCATCTGTAGCAATTCTAAATGACATGGGCTTTAACAGTCTTATCAGCATGTTATATGGGGATAGAAACAAAACTTGTTTTTATTACTAGGAGTTGATCTCTCTAGGTCAAGATACAGTGTAATATACAGCATAATCTTATGGTCCCTTTCTTGGTGTTCATTAAAACTGTGAGAGGCTGAATGTCTAATGTAATTACAGACAAAATTTCACAGAGCACAGAATCAAATCTGTTGTATATTGGTGAACATCCACATAAAAATTTCAAAGCATCCTAAAAGTTATTCACAACAAAATGGTTAGTTACTTCTCTTAAGGATTGTTTTTCAGTACCAAGAAGCACTCCAGAAAGTGCCAGTATAACACAGATGTGCTATAGTGGTAAGGAGTTATAGAGAAATGTATAATGTTTCTCTTTGCACCATACATGGGAATTAATTTGGATTATTAAACAAAACTTTTTGGAACAACTGAAGGAAGAACCAGAAGGAAAAGAGGTGTCAGTGTACCTGGAGATAGCAATGTCTGTAGGACATTTCTGCTACCGCAGCCTGCTATCAAAATCAGAGTGGAGTTAGATAAATGGCTCAAGTAACAAAGCAAGGGATTTATTCTGTGAGGTTTGGCAGGTATGGGGCATGAGCAAGAAGCTGCATGGGTAATCCACTACAGGTACTAGATGGATGCTACCACAATGATATACCATTAAAGGGCAGAAGCAAGAGCACCCATTTTCATTTGTTTTCTGTTGCTTAGTTTTGGGAAGGTTGGTGGGTTGTTTTTTGTGCGTGGTTTTCGCTTGGTTTTATTCCTTTCTTTTTTATTGTACCCCCAATTGGAATTTTTTTGTTTTCTTTTATCCCTTGATTTCTTGGTGTTTTGACTTTTTCCCCATTTCTTATTTTATACTGTTATAGAATACGTGATTACAGGATGTGAGGAAATGCTCTGAACAGGCATAAATTTAGATATTCTACATTATATTAAGAGGATATTAAGTATAATTTGATGCCAGTTCAGCTCATAGGTTTTAAAGAATTAAAACCCACTGGAGTAAGTACATGAGAGAAGAGGTTACAAGAACTGTGAATAGTAGGAAAGGAGGCCAATTTGTTGTGCTTACTATCTTCTGCCTTCACAACTGACACTTTAGAGATGATTATGTGAAGAGGTGATCATTATTGCACTGACCAGCTGTTGTTTTTTTCTTGATCCATGAGCAACGTTGAAAGGTGCTCACTTCTTTGCAAGCAGAACGACTGGTGGGTGTGCTTGCAACAGCTTATCAACAAACCGGCTTTCCTGTTTCTCCCTTCTAATATCATGAATTTGCTTTTCTTCACAACTCTCCAGTCTGCTACTGACTCACAAACACGTCTCAGTTCTGACTAGTGGTATGGACAAATACATGAGTAAGTGAAAATCAGGACCGAGGAAAATCCCGGTTTCACAGTAGGTGTTACAATAGACTGTGAAGAATTGAAAATAATTTATATTCTTTGAAAAATAAGTTTATTTTTAGAAATAGTATATTAGTGTGGAAAGACTATGAATATAGAGAATGGTAATATGGAGATTAATGTAGTTTTGGTATTGACTGTCTGAGAGGGAAATTTATTTTGTTTCTCCGGTGGCTAATCATATCACCCTGTACAACACAAATGGAACAGTCAGTTCTCTTGATAAAATGTCATTTCAGTGTTCATAGTAAAATACGTTTCCAGCATGCAAAATTATATTTCATCTGCATCATTCTCTTCATCTGTATTGATAGATGCACTTATGAAATCAAAAGTGCATATATATTTTTAATCCTTTCAAAATTCAAAGCTAAAATCTTTGATTCATGTTTCTTTCCATTAGTAATGTTTCAGTACCTAATTGAAATCAAAATTGATACCCTTTTAATGAAACTGGATCAGGGATTGCAGTAATTGTGCTCTTTAAGATCATTTTTATCCTGTCATATGTTGTTTTTGTTGTTTTTTTTCAAAGTAGCTTATTTCAACTGAAAAAGTGTTTCTGCAATGTAGAACTTATTTCTTCAGTGTGATGAAGGACTCATTGGGAAATGGAAAAGAGATGGTTGCCAAACTATAAAATTACTTTGACAAACTCCCAGTATGTTAATTTACATTTAGTTTTGGGACTGTTTCAGATCATTGTCAAGGAGAGTCATGTCCAAAGCAATGCACTGGGGCCCCTGTTTTTTAAGCTATGCCATACTGCTTTAGGGTATATTATTGTTAAACACCACTGTATTGTCTACAGTGAGCAAGAATACATCTGATCAAATAGTATTCCTGAGCATTTTCTGGTACATTTGATCAGGGAATACAAAATAGAATACATTATATTAGGTATCATAATATAAACCCTATCTAGGTGCAGTGAATAAATGTCCTCCTGTAAGGGTGAGCTGCCCTTTACAACCACGGTCTTGAATTGACTGATTTACTTCTTTTAAGTAGCAGTAATAAATACCGTAAACAAAGATATTTTTTGCCAGTTAAAGAGTGGTATAGCATTTCCTGTTGTGAATGTCTGAACTCTTGCAATTCAAGACACTGCTGGATATCCTGTTTGTCAGCTGGTGAGGAGAACCACCAGGGAGAGGAGAACCACTCAGCAGAGGACACTCCTTCCTTTTGACAGAGTGAATGTTGGTTGGAAAAGAACTACTGTTACTCCTCTGAGCTGGGAGAAGGAATTGCTTGACTATACCCGAATGTTCATGATAGAAAGTATGTCAAGATTTTTTTTTAATTTCAGATTCTGTTGACAGGTAGGTTTGCAGGTACTCCCACTGAAGCGACAGTAAAAACATGCTATTTTGGTAACAGTTTAAGGAGTCAGAGTCAGTGTGACCATTGGCTGAATACTGCAGCCTGCATCATTTCCTACCCATTTACTCTGAGGTTACCTGAGGCAGCATGCTAATGTTGATATAGCTAAATTCATTGCCACATCCACACATTTCTTAAATACCTCCAGGGATAGGGACTCCCTTTCCTCCCTAGGCAGTCCTTTGCAAAGCTTGGTCACACTCTCTATGAAGAAATTCTTTCTACTGCCCAGTCTCAGCATCCCCTGGTGCATCTTGAGATTCTTTCCTCATACCAACATCATTTGTCATCTGAGAAAAGAGACTGCCTTTAATGTGAAAGTGGTAAACATGGGAGGAAAAAGTCCTGGCTCCATGTACAGACTGATGGACTCTGAACTAACCACTGGAGCAGTGAAATAAAACCTCAGGCTCTGGGAATTCATGAAAGCTAAGCAAATGTCAGAGAATCTTTTATAAAAGAAGTGTTAAGCAGAACCGAAAGCAGCACTGTGTGTATCCAAGGTGGCTTTGTATCTTCAGTACTGACAGTATTTCTGGTCCTTTCACATCAAAGGATGCAAAAGAGCAGAAAAAAGTTCAGAGAAGGCAACAAGGCACTGAGCAGCATGATCAAAGATGTCCAACAGCTTCTAAACAGTGAATAGTTATAAGTCAGGTAGAGCTTTCCTCTGGAAATGAGATAATTGAGATGAGAGATTATGTAGGCTTGTAAAGTTGATTGGCATGAAAGGAATAGTAAAGGATAGATTGTTCAATGTCTCTGCCAGTAGTGAAACCAGAACTAAGATGTATCAAATGAAGCAGAGATCTCTCTGTGAAAGCTGAATAGAGAAGAAAGTGATATAGATTTATCTGGAAGAACTGGAAGGGCTATGCTTTAAAATAATATAGGGGGTTTCATACTTTTGAATATTCAGTAAGGCTCCCCTTTATTTTTCCTGACAATTTTTATGTGAAATGGCTTTAATCATTGAAGATTTATAATTTTCTGAATTTTATACTTAAGTTGTTTTACAATCATTTTCCAATTTTTTTTTAAGTAAAAATGTTTTTTTTTTTTAAATTAGCCAAGCAAAAAGCTTCAGCAGATTCTACTCGTCTAATTGATATCCAACTCTGAAGGAAGTTGTCATTAACTATAGAAGAATTGTAGAGTTTTTTTTTTGCCTATTGACTTATCTACGTCTAGTTTTCTACATATGAATGGTAATTTCATTAGCTTGTGGATAGACTTGTTGTCTTCCAAATATTTTACTATTATCATTGTTTCTTCAAATGGTCGGTTTGGTGCATGGTGTAAAAGAGTTGTATCTTCACTGACGTAGGGTTTTGTTCTATTTCAGGCTTAGACTATCTCATGTTGCTCGCAGTTATACTAGCAGAATCAACAAGTAGAATCTATCATCTCTGAAGATTTTAATGAAGGGAAACTTGTTGAAATGATCCCAGACTCAGAATGCTTGCAGACACTACATCAGATTGCTGGGAGTCCCATCCAGCCTGTTCTTGTGCATCTCTAGGGATGGGGCATTCACAGCTTCTCTGAGCAGCCTGTTCCAATACAGTACCTCACCACCCTCCGAATAAAAAAATTCCTCCTAATATCTAAGTCTCCCCTCTTGTAGTTTAAAACCATTCTCCCTTGTCCTATCGCTATCTGCCCACATAAAAGAAAAAAAAAAAAAATCATTCCCTCTCCTGTTTATAGGAGAAGGATGACTGTTATTAGAGAACAGTTATTATTGGTGCTGTGTAGTTCCTTTCTTCAGTTAAGACTTACCATGTATTTTAGAAAATTGGCTGCTGGTTTGTAGGTGAGAGTAACAGAAAGAGGAAGAATTCCAACAATTATAAGAATGTTAATATAGCAGAATAAATCTCTGATGTGTATAGTTTCCTCATTCTTTCAGTTACCCCATTAATTTTCTCTGAACCATTTTAATGGGGGGTTTGGCCATGATAGAAAAGCAGCCTTGTTATCTGACAAGGAGACAAATAATATAAAAATGTTCTTCACAGTCCTTAGATGATAAAGATCTGAGTTTAATTTCATTTCTCCGGGTGCTAATTTACCAATGGTATTACATATCCCAGCACTACAGAAAAATAAAGCCACATAAAATCTGGAAATTGTAGTACAGCTTTAAACGTTGTGGAATATACAGTTCAAACTCAGTTTGCCAGATGCCCTAAGAAATGTGACTGTTTTATCACTGAACACATCTGGTCACGTTCCTCATTAAGAAGCAAGTTATATTATCCTTTTAGTCTCTAGAATCTATTAGATGCAAATGATAAAATTCACATATTTTAGCATACATTTTTGAGACTTAAGTTTGCACGCTTTTTTACCTTTGCAGTTCTTTTGTAATGGGTAGCAAAATACCAGGAAAAAAAAAGACACTGAAAAAGAGAATAATTATTTATGGTACCTCTATTGGGTGTATAACTTATGTAATAAATATCATGTAATTTCTGTAGTGTGCTCTTCAGAATTTACTTACTCTCAAGCTTTAAGCATGTTAAGAAAGTATCCACAATTAAATAGTTCTAGGTTTTGATACTTTTATCCCTTTCTGTTTCACAGTCTTTTAATTCCCTGAGCTAGAAAAGTAGCAAGTACTCTGGCATTAAGAGCATTTACAGTGCACATAATTTTTGAGCACAGAAGTAAAATTACTATAATTAAAACTGATGAAAGGATTCAGCTACCTAGCACAAAGGAGCTATAGGTAGAATTAAACTCTTTGTTACATCATAGCACTTCTTAGATAAAGCACACAGTGAGTGTGGCTAGGCAGCAACCTTTTAAAGCAGTAATTCCTAAAGATCAGGGGTTCTAAATGTATTGTTTGAGGGCTGTTTTTTTTTGTTTGTTTGTTTGTTTTTGTTTTTTTTTTCCATTCAGTTGTAGATTGCAACATCTGTATCTGTTCTAATGCTTTTCATTTTATGAATTTTGAAAGACCTACAAAGTATTTACAACAAATTATAGTTGCCTTTTCAGGCACAAATGAAGAGTCAAAAATTGCTATTAGAGGTATGTGTAAACTGTAGATAATAGAAATATAGTTCAGAAATGGAAACTAGCTGTGCCTCAGGTTTTATAAAGTAAAATAATAGAATTCTTGAGGAGAAACAGTGTTAAATGATTAGTTAGGAATAAAAATGCATCAGTAGGCATTATATACTTGAAGTGGGATCATATTTTACATATTTTAGTGCAGTTAAAATAAAGAAATCTCTATTTTAGAATTCAGAAAAATTAGCAAACAATATTGTAGATTATTCTACAAAGCTGAGTAAGTTAATCAAAACCTTTGCTTGTCCCTGACCTGGACAAGGTGGCCACTGAAACCTGCATCCACACTGCTGTTGGCATTGCTGCCAGCCTTCCATCTGTGAACCTTCAGCACCTGGACCACAGCCCTCAGCATCCTGTGCAATGACAGCCACTACTGAAAGCACGTAGAAGGAGTGGGAAATAGAAGTGATGTAGTGAGGAGAAGTATGGCAGGTGATCACCACAGGGGATGTAGCTCTGACCTTCAAGGACTTTGGCTGTCATTGATGTATAAAACAGTTAGGAAGAAAAACAAATAATTATAAGAATGATGGAATAAGAACAAAATGGCATAGACCATCAGTGAATAAATCTGGAACGTCTTTGGAAAAGTTGATAGGGTAATAAATCTTTTGTGTTTTTTTTCCTAAAACAAGGCTACATAGATTCAGGACCATTATATAATGTCCTTTGTTATCCCTGGCCATCTTTAGAATGACCTTTGTGCTCCTTCTTCCTTTGATTCTTACATGCAATACACAAACTAACCTGTAGCTTGATTTTTAGTCACTCCTGTGAGTTTTAGCTCTAGCTGACATAGTTTCTCTGAAACAGTATCCTCTTTCTACTTCCAGCTATCTTCCAGCTATCCTTCCTTTTCTACCTAAATGTTTTGTGCTTTTGAGTAATCCACAAACTGATATTGTGTGAGCCTTGGTTTTACATCAGGATGTAAAGAACTGCATAATCTAGCCTGTTATTATACTTATCTACAAGCTAAAAAAGACTCAGTGCATACCCTTGTGATATTGAATTGATTAATTAAATGTGTTTGTAAAAGAAAAGATCTAATCTGTTTACATAAGAAAAGCTCAGTTATTTTGCTTTTGATAGATTTCCTCAAATTGAAAGTTATATAGAGGACATAAACCCACATAAAATTAAATTACTAGTAAAATTGTTGTATGATGACAGGAGAGATGAATAAACTCACTGTGGATTGTGGGTAGAAAAAATCTCATGAGTTGTACGTAAGTACATGCATGGAAATGAGCTGCCAAGTGTACCTTTTGAGTCCCGATAACTGGAGGTGTTCAGAGCATGTTTGCATGTGACGCTAAGGGACTTAGTGGTTGGTGGTTGAACTGGTGATCTTGAAGGTCTTTTCCAACCTAGATGATCCTAGGATTCTACTGTTACTCTTCATAAGGTCATTGACTTTAACAGGAGAGTCATCTAAAGAAATGCTATCATAGCTATCATTAAAATTTTAGGCATATTAGGTTAGTCACTGAACTGAGGCTAGATTCTGCTACCTGCTCTAGTTCAGTATTGTAGATATCAGACAAAACACTCATGGAGTATAAGTCTGTTCATATACTTCAGGGGGCAAATAAACTAACAAACTGAATCAAAACTATTATGAAACTGGGTCAGAAAATTAGAGGTTTTTTTATTACTGTGCTTAATTGATTTTTTTCTATGTTTGTTTTGTCCAATACAGTGTTAGCAAAAAGTCTAATAGGAAAGAAGTGTACTTCTGTATTTGGACAAATACTGCTGCAGCTACAACCAATACTGTAGAGATACTAATCCTTCATCAGACTCTGACATGAGATTTGCATGATATTTCTCTAATCAATTAATATGATTATTTTCAGTACAGAAAATATTTGAATGTTGAATGAAAATATATAAAAAACCCACTGAATAAATATTAGTTTTTATGGTAGCACTGTTGCAATGAATCGTGGACTAGTGTCCTGGGATAGTGTGCAAAAGATTTTGCCTAACAGATATTTATTTCTGATACGTGCAGAATATTGTAAATGAATTTCTGTTTTATGGTGGTAGTAACATTAGAATGCTTGGGGAGTCATGGGGAAAAAAATAAGAAAGCAATTTAATTTGTGACACAAATGGGTAATTTTTTTTAGATTGCTGAATTTTGTCCATAGATGATCTATTATGGTCTTCTGTATATCTTAAGAATTTACATGGAAAGTAGGATTTTTTTTATTATTACTTTCTAGGTGCCCCAGGTTTCAGTTCTTTATGCCTGAAATGCTGAACATGTGCATGATTTCAGATAAATTCTAAGGCTGACTAGCTCCACTTAGCTGATCAGTCTGTAGATCTGTGACCTCTCTGTACTTCATCTGTGTAGAAACCAAGAGCGGTTCTCACTGATCCTTATGTTTCCTCCTCATGTGTTAACTCTGGATGTCTGCAAAATACCTGCTATACTAGGGAGGCTTAGCATAAAGAAAACAGAACTGTGGAAAAGTTTGTTGTAAGAGGAAACAGTGTCCAAATTGTCAACAGTGTTCTGAATTGAGTGCAGCAAATCACTTGCTGGTTTTCATAACTTCGTAATTTTGTGACTTAGATTTTTCACTGAGTGACACAAGACAACCTTCATTTCAAACTGGCCATCTTTTGACTGAAATCACCTTCATTGTCGTGGCATACCATTGCCAGTGGATGATGCTGGAAGTTTTCTGATTGATCTGTCTCCCTTTAGAGTTTCTTGTAGTCGAATAAAATCAATGTCTGAGAGCTCTGAAGGTACTTTTTGAATAAAAGAAAACACTAATAAATAAAAGTGGAACAGAAATGACCACATGAAAACCTGCTCTTACTCTTTCTACCTGTGTCAGTTGGAGGTTGTATTTACAGAAACACAACCATTTAACAATCATATAAAAGAATTTTCAAATATACTTGCAGAAAATCAAACTGTGATTTAACTACTCCAATTTATTTGCTTGAAAGGGCCTGTGTTTGGGATAGAAGCGTGCATTTCCAGTTTTTTATTCCAGCTAAACACATACCTTTCCAGTCACAGTCAGATGTAGGTTTTTCTGGAAATAATGCCTCCTATTTCCATGGAAATGAAAACATACGAAGAACACAATAACAGTATTTGAAAGAGCAAATTCTCAGGTGCAAAAACTTTTTTTCAACATAGTTACCACTATTAGCTATGCTATTTGCCAGTAATGAACATTTAGTGGTTACTTGTCCTAATGTGCCCCAGCAGAGGTAGACCACTGCCCCACTGCTGAAACGCATCACCCACAGCCTCACTGTAATCACATCCGCTGTACGGTTTCCAGAAATGTTCAGCAAGCACTGATGAATGTCAGTGGGTGGGCTTATATTTATTTATTTATTTATTATTTGTATGAAGGGATTGAATAATACACATTTGCTTTACACATTTCAATGTCAGATGCCATTGTGACTGCCCCTCTGCTGCTGTCTGTCACAAAGCAACAAAATGTACTAGAATATTGGTGGGAAGGTTCATCCTTGACTGCCATACCAGCTGCCTCTGACATTGTGGGCCAACATAATAAAATAGAAGGCATTAATTTTGGAGCAGCTCTTCTATGTGTGTTAGAACATAAAGAGGCACTTTGATACTGTAACATGTTTCTTACATACTGAACGTATCAGTAATAATTGATCAAGTTTCCATTTAGGAATTTTATGTTTTTTTATTTGCCCAGAGAGGTAGTGGAGTCTCCTCTAGAGACATTCAGATCCACCTGGATACCTACCTGTGCAACCTGGGCTAGGGAGCTGCTTTGGCATGGGGGTTGGACTCAGTGATCTCTAAAGGTCCCTTCCAGCCCCTACAATTCTCTGGTTCTGTGATTTCTGTCTTTTGTTTGTTTTGTTGGTTGGTTGGTTGATTGGTTGGTTCATTTTTTTTTGCATTATTTTGTTTTGTTTAATTCCTGGGATAATTCTTTCTTTTTACAGTTAATACATAGAAGTAGTTGAGTGATGACATACTGTTAATTGTACAATTATGAGTTCTTTGGCTTTGAAGTCTTTTCAGTTATAGAGCATTTATCGCAGTTGTGACAGACCTGAAGTTCCAGAGAGAAGTCACTGTGGTGCTCTGATATTCACGGAGTTTTTGAAGGATGGCAGCATTACTTTCTGAGGGATAGGTCTTCATGCTTAAGTTTACAGTTAGCCTTAAGCAAACTTATTTAAACTTCATTGCTTCAGGGAACAACTGATTTGGCTCAGAGTATGTTTTCCAAGCTACAATATGTAGTAGTGTCATTTCCCAGATATTTTTATATGCATTATTTTGAAGTAAATCACAAACTGAAGTGTTTAAGTAGATAATGTATGAAATAATGAAGAAAAAATATTATTTTTCTTAATTTCTGATAATCATACGATTCAAAGGCACTGTTATTTTTTAAAAATGAATGATGAAGCTTTGTGGTTCAGTACATGTTTTACTATATTTGTAAGCAAAAATAAGAAACAAAGTGCTAATTGAATGAACTTCTTTCATGTGATTCACACATGAATTTCTTTCACGTGTTCTTGTCTGTAGCTAAGTTGATACCTTCTCTATCTTACAGTTTATTTCTGGATCTATAGGAAACAAAATGGTTTATGGCTTCACTTCATGTGTACTGCTATTGTGCTATACTTGGTAGTGTTGTATTTTTTATAGTCAATTTTTTGGTTCAGTCTTTTCCAAACACAGTTTTAAAACCTGAGACTCTTAGCTTATGTGACTACTTACTTGATTTCTTTACTTGTTCTGGGTTTTCATATTCATTGGCAGTAAGCTTGATTTTTTTTTTATGTGGATGAGTATGTCAGTCACTGATGTAAGCATTATTCCAGCTATACATAAGGAAGATGTATAATATTTGTGATAATCCTTCTTGCGTTAGTTGATATGGCATTGTGCTGAAATAGTGGCCTGAAGCAATACAAGCTCTTGTTTCCTACAAGCATCTGTAAATACATCTATAGGAGTTACTGATTGCTATGGTTACGTTTCTGCTTGATGCACACATGCTCTGGTTGTGCCTAGATTAGAGGCTACAGGCCTTAACATCTATTTCTGACTAATGGGACCAAGGCTGCAGTGAGTATACCAACCAAACATAATACCTGTTTCCTGAGTGTCATGGATATGAAGCTGGAGAATACCTCTGTCCTGCATTAGGAACTGAATTCCCTCAAAGATAACCATTTGAAGCTATGTATTTTAAGTTCTTCATGCAGTAGTGTGCTATGCCTTTAATTAAATTCTGCTGTTCTAATGTGTGTACTGCTGTACCCATGCATGTGTATATATGAAATGCATGCATATATGTGTTCCCTTCTGATTAGCAAGTATTTATAGATAATGAAGACAGTCACAAAAAACAACACCATGTTTAAAATGAAAGAGTGTCTGTAATTTATCACCTGGATAAAACAAAATATAAAGCCTGTGTAAAATGTGTGATGTATTAATTTATATTAAATGCTTATGTATGTATTCATGCACATGATAATATATCTGCATAAATACATCTCTCCCTACTACTACTACTCTGTAGTATTTTTATAAAATGAGGTTAATTGCAGAAGTTATGTAGAAAATCAGTTTGCCCACTAAATTATTTCTTCAGGTTGTTCAGTTGGGCTTGCCTACTCTTGTCCTTTATTGGTGTGGCTTTACCCTCAAAATACTCTTCATTCCTTGTCAGAAATATTTACGCTGAGTATCTCACAGATCAACAGAAATACTGATTTCATTGTTACAAATGTGTTTTCCATGACTGGTGGTTCTGTGGTTTAAAGTAGCTGTTATTTGTCACACTGACAGGTACACCTACTGCGAAATGCTGGTGATGAAGTTACCATTACTGTTCAGTACCTCAGGGAAGCTCCATCATTTTTAAAGCTCCCATTAGGTAAGAGACAATTAATGGATAGGAGTTTTCCTCATTGAAGTATTCTCACGATAAGATGACATTGACAGAAATAAGAATTCAATCCTTGAGTGTTTTACTGCAAGAAACAGTAAATAATTTGTGTATTCTGTGGCTTACCTTCTAAGAATCTAATGCATACTGTATGGGTGAACTGTGTCAACAACTCTTTCCCTCATTCACCAGGAAGGTCACTCAATCATAGATGGGTATAGGGTTGGTCAACCATGGCCTGCCTTTCATAAACCCATGCTGGCTAGGCCTGATCTCCCACTTGTCCTGTACGTGCCTTCAAGATGTTCAGCAGTAAGGTGCAGTTAGGGTCTCCTCTAAACACAGAAACATGCATTTCATCCTTAAGTGCCAGTTAATCAGTATTCATGTCTGAACTCATGCCAAATTTTGTATTGTTCACAATCCTTGAAAGAGTGGATCCACCAGAAAATGAGAACCGTAAGCTAATTTTTCCCTGTTGTGACAACTTGTGAATTCAGTAGCCACAGTATGAGATACAGTAGGGAAGGAAGGAAGAGCTATCAGAAGGAAGCAGGGAGAAGATACTGCTTCTGATGATGTGCTCATGAGGAATAGTAATAGCACTGGTTAATGGGAAGAGACAGTATAGTTGCATTTGGAGTGAACACACCATAGTACTAAAACTGTCAGGGTAGCAGCTGGTCTGACTGAGTGCTTAGAGATAGGGGACCATGAGCCTGAGTTTTATGGGATGCCAGGAAAGGACAAGATACTTCAGATTTATGCATGTATGCACTTCAGTCTTGCCTGCAGTGTGAGCTGGGATCCATTTTACTGCTCAGTAGAATTGCTGCTTACCTTGTAATATGTGTCACTGATTCTTCATAACTGTAATTTCACCTTTTGCAAGAGCCTGTGAAAAGTTCTTGAATGGAGGTCTACCTTAACTTATATATGCCCTTGAAGAAGACCTGTATTCCATGACTGAAAAATGTGAAGGTGACAGCAATAGGACTAGAGGGAATGGCCACAAGTTGTGCCAGGGGAGGTTCAGGTTATATGTTATGAAAAATTTCTGCTCCAAAAGAGTGGACAGGTGCTGGAATGGACTGCTCAGGGAAATGGTGGGTTCACCATCCCTGGAGGTATACAAGAAACATTTAGATGTTGTACTGAGGAACATGGTTTAATGTGGGAATATTGATGATAGGTAGATAGTTGAACTGCATGATCTTGGAGGTCTTTTCCAACCTTGGTGATTCCATGATTCTATGATCGACTGAGAGGTTGTGTAGAAAAACCAAGGTATGCTACTAAACTGAAAAGCAAGTCTGAGGAGCATGCTGGGAGTAGCAAAAATTGTTGCTTCACCTTTTATTCTAAGCATTCCCATGCAATGGACATCAGTTTTCTCTACTACTAATACTACTACTAATAATAATATCAAATGATTCCCAGCAGTCAGAGTAATCTGTGGGGAGTTTAATTGATGACGACTTATTTATTTAAAGATTTTAATTAAAAAAAAAAAAAAGGAAATTACTTTCTCTTACTGCAAATCCCTATGGTGATCTACAGGTCTGAACGTAGGCTGTTTTTGTGGTCTGCTCTAGATAAATAGAAGCTACAATATGTGCTTAGCTATGTAAGTTTGCACTTGGAATGGACCAGTTTAAGCAGAACATGACAGTATCTCTTGCTAGTATCATCTCAGGCAATAAAATAAGGACCACTAATAAAAACATACTGAAGCTTTAAAGCTCGCAGTATAATTTTGAGTCCTCAGCCCTGAACTGGCAGAGAGTTGTTATGGAGGAGATAATGTTGAATTAACTTCCATTTTGCTAAATCTTTCAGATACGTGGAACAGATATATGCATAAATGTGTGACTAGGACTGACTTTTTGACTCCAGTGATGTTAAACTTGACAGACTTACTAATGTGAAATGATTTACAGGCAATTTCAGTTGACTTATTCAGACAAAAAATTTTTTTTTGTTATGTTGAATATAAAGCTGTAAAATTGATGGTATGTGGTATTATAAGACCAAGTGCTTTCTGACAGTAGTTGTGTATTACTGGTGTTATATGTTAATGCTGTACGTTTAAGCAAAAATTATGCAATGATGTGGCTTTGTGCTGTTTCTGTTGTTATGAGTTATGCATACAAATGCATTAAGCTATCCTAGAGTCCTATTAACTGCTAAAGCAGGATCACAATGCATGGCTGTTAAAAAAAGATATCTCAAAGAATACACCTGTGTTATACTAAATTATTAAGAAAGTGTCAACATTACTAAGTGACTGTTTGCTTTTAATTTCTTAGTTTGAGAAGGTGCATCATTCTTGAAAGTAATGAGCACTGTAAGAAAAATATATATCCATTAGTAAAATGTACATATATATACAGACAGTAGTTGCCTGAAAGTTTACTGTCCATGATTATACTCCAAGATGAGTTTCAACACTGAATAGGAAATCTATTAATTAAATTAATAGAATTTGTGTAACTTCAATTGTTAGTTGGTTTTGAATGTCTCATTCTCACGGAGAAAAAAAAAAGTTTATTCCTTCAGACAATTAAGCATCAAAGAAGTTCTCATGAGCATAGCCTCTATGAAGTAATATTCAAATAGTTTTTTATTTTTGGTTTGGTGTGGTGATAGATATTAATTTTTTTTCCATCTTTTACAGCTGGAATAAGTATTGCCTGATATATACATCTATTGTTAGCACAACCAATTGTCTCTCATGATCTGATTTCCAGGTTCACCTGGACCATCCAGTGATCACAGTAGTGGAGCTTCATCACCTCTCTTTGACAGTGGCTTGCATTTAAATGGGAACTCAGCTAACACTGTAAGCAAATTAATATTAAAAATGTGGTGTAAAATAATTAAGTTCTCTCCTTATTCTGAGATGTAGAATGATAACATAATGTTGTACAGCTATTCTATTTTTTTAGTGACTTCCTTTTGGTTGATTGAGGAGTTTTGTTTTATTTTCTTGTTTCTTGGTTGTCTAAGTGATACTACAAAATTCCGTACTTATGAAGTGGTCAGCCTGGGGTCCTGAATGGTTGGTTCTTATTCTGAGGCAACTGTGAAGCTTGTAAGAATGAGCAAAGTAAGATTGGTTAATTGTATGGGGATAAACTCATAAAATTCAGACATATTTTGCTTAAATGCAATATTGTGCCATGGAATTTGGTACAGCTAAAGTTGCTGAAATTAACACAGAATTTCATAAAAGAATATAACGGTTGAATTCTTTATGCAGACTTTCATGATAGAAAAAATGTAAAAAGAGACAGAAATAGAAAGGGAAAGCAGACACGGGAAAACAAAAGTCTGTTTTTTGTTGTTTTTTTTTAATTCAGAGAATATGCAGTTCTTTTTGTGGAGCAAACAGCTGTTATTGAATTAAATGCATCACTGTGCAAAAAAGTGTTTCTTTTTTCCAGGAAAGATAACTAGCTGTCAAAGCCAAAGAAGATAGGATGTCTTAGTAGGTGACAGTGTTGCTGTCTTCTTAAAATGAAGATTGAAGATGTAAATAATAGTTGTATAGGAACAGCTGTTCCTGCTCTAAACCCATTCCACTCATGACTAATTGAAGCTGTAGACTTTTCAGTAGTTGGATATTAAGTTTTAGAGAAAGATTGCCCAGTGAACAAAGTACGAGTTTCTCCTATGCTCACTCTCTTTTTTTTTTTTTTTTTTTTTTTTTTCCATATCAGTTTCTACTGTTTTTCCCCAAGCTTTGCACATTTTTAACTGTTACCCCTCTGAATAAAATAGCCTTAAGGCTATTATTCATCTGATAAAATGAATAAAATAAAATCAAATAGAAAGATGATGTAATTTTGCATGTATTTATCATACAAATCCATGTGATTAAATAAATTTCTGCTGTTATTTCTACTTCAGCTCTTGTGGTCCAAACTAAGTATATGTACAAAACATATCCTGTTTATTTGTTTGTGATTATACAGCTAAATATTTATTTACATTTAGTTACTTGGCACTGTTATCTTACTGAAGAACTCCAGTCTGTCATTAGAGTCCAGTATTCTGCAATGACTGTCTACCAGGTGCTCTGTAGCCAAAAAATAAATTATTTTTCTCAGAGAACTTGCATTATAAGAAGAGGGCTATTGTCCGGTGATTGTCTCAGATTGCATTACCATGTTTTAGTAAATTAATGCCTACTAAGTGCTAAAATTCGTCCCATAACACCTTTCAGTCAGTGTTTTGACCGTACTGTGGGAATTGCACATTATAAAAAATAAAATCAAGTGGCAGAAGTTCTGTAGGCTTGTAACAGTAATTTAGAATGACTTTACAAGGCAGCACACAAAAGATGGTAAGCTTGACATATAAGAGGAAAAACAAAAGGGTGAATACTAAGATACTGACTTGCATATATGTAGCACTTGCTTTTTATGAATCTTTAAAGTTGCACGAGGAGCAACATATGTGCACTAGACGCTATGACCTGGAAGTGAAGTAAAGCAAAACAATTTACATTATATCTAACCCAGTAAAATTGTCATGATCTCGCTTCATAGGAAAAAAGAAATGAAAAATTGAGAGATTCTTATCATGAAGTGTAAAACAAGGTTTGAAGTATTCTGGACAGAAATGGCTGGTGTAGGTGTAACAACTATCAAGCTAAGATTTGACTGAGATGCGAAAAGAACTTCAATAGTGCTATGAATGTGGGAAGTACCAGCTAGAAAATGGTTCTACTTTGTAATTTTCATTTTTACATTGAAGGAAAAGTAGGAATGGCATTTCCTGTAACAGTATTGATGAGTAAAATTATGGAATTTTAGTATCACCTCAACTTGAATAGTCTGCTACATCATTTAAGTTTGTGTTGCAGTCATATATACCTTCCAAACAATGGTCAGATGCATGCTGTACTAGAGAGTTCATATAAAGTCATGAATGGAAATGCTTTACCAAAAATTATGCATTTTAAAGGAGAAGATCGGAATGAGAACTAAAAGATGATTATTAGGGCAGTCTTACCATGCTGTCATCTGTTCTGAAAGAAATACTGAGACACCTGAGCTAACGTAGCATTCACAGGCTGTAACATAGCAGAATATGTTGCGGTGATACTGGTTTGTGTAATGTAGGAAATGATTTAGCAGTGAAAACACCAAACTGCTTCTGCCTAATATGATTACCCAATTTTCAGTTCTAGTGCTAGCTTTCCTCTGTTAGACATATCCTTATCACTTCTTCTGTGAAATGACTGTTATGTGATTTGGTGCATTCTTTACAATCTTTTTCCTTTAATACCTGCATTGCAATATAGCACTCTTAAATATAGCAAAAGCTGCAGTGAACTCTTCACATCTAATTATTTTGTCCTTGGGTGCTGTGACAGATACTATAAAGATTAGTAGTGTCAGAAACATTCATCTGTATCTGATATGCGGTTTACTAATTATGATCAGAAGTTTTAGGGAACATAGAAGGTTTGAAAAAACTACTCCATAGGCCAGTGATTTCTGTGTGTATATGTGAAGGACTTTAACTACAAAACAAGAAAGAAAATACTTAAGACATAAGCTCCTAACTATGCAAAATATTCTAGGTTTCCAGGCCAGCCCTCTGGTAAATTGTGGGACACAAAGGGATGTGGCCAACTTCTTTTCAGTGGTCTGTGGGGACAGGACAAGGGGAAATGGCCATAAACTTGAGCATAAGAACTTTTGCACCAGTATGCAAGGGAACTTCTTCACAGTGAAGGTGATGGAGCACTGGCACAGGCTGTCCAGAGAGGTTGTGGAGTCTCCTTCTCTAAATTTATTCAGGGTCCATCTGAATGCCTACCTGTGCAGCCTGCTGCAGGGAGGCTCCTTTGGCAGGGGAGTTGGACTTGAAGATCTCTAGAGGTCCTTTCCAACCCCTACAATTCTGTGATTCTGTGAAAATGAATATATGAATAGATGGATATGTAAATAAATAAGGGGCCTGGGATAAAACAAATTCTTGAGAGACTGTTGAATAGTAAGAAAGTGGCCATGCAAAGGGAGATTGTAGTAGCTTTTTTGATGTTGTAGCGTTTTTTGTGGTGTTCTGATAATTTTTTTCTTCAGTCATTTTGTTTCATCTGTTTAAATAAAAGTTTTGTGCTAAGATATTGCCTACTTCAGCGCCAAGTACTGTTTATAATACAGATGTCCAACACTTGGTGGAACCTATAGAATGCTAATTCTTCAGTGTATATGCTAGCTTTTGCTTCATAGTGAAAGAATGATACAGATCGATCCCGAACCAGTACAGGCCAAAAGGAAAAGAGGGTCCAAGGAAGGTCATGGAGACTCTCTTGCTGAGTGTAAAAGCTGTACTTGATGGGTGCTTTAATGCAGTGAGTAGACCACTGAATTGAAATCAAGATGTTGTCCTGTAACTAAAAGGTCCAGTAGTTTTACTTTTGCATGTTTCTGTAGTGCTTTCCAATTCTGTATAAAGGTACTATTTGTCATTCTTAAGTTGTACTTTATTCCCCATTTTTGCCATTGGTAGCTCACTTCAGAGAATTTTCAAGATTTCAGATCAATACTTTTTCTGTTAGAATGAGTTAGTATGTGATACTGGTAGACTCTGCCAACTTCCAATCTGAAAATCCATGACTTTATTACTGAGTATGACCTTAAATTGACTTCCAATTCATAGTGCAGTATGTGGTAATGTACAGACATAAAACATAATACATGCAGTAATTAGTAAATGTAGTAACTTGCAGAAACAGTGCTAGTTACACCCACCAAAGTAATCATCAGCATGTCTTCCGCTTGCTGAATACAAAATACTTAACAGGTAAACAGAGCTAGTTACACTGAAATATTTTGGACAATTGGCATGGTGAGAACCCATATGAAATGAGATAAACACACTGCAAATAAGAATGATCATTATTCTCCATTAATAAAATATGAAATCACCACCCCCTTTTCACATACAGGGTAAAATGATTCAAGTTTTCTGATTATACCTCTCAGGAATCATAGCTGTAGAAGCTGGAAAAAAGACTGTTTAATAATTACAGCCTACTCTCTACTATAGATCTGCTTATGAAATGCTTTTGATCTTAAGTAAACTGTTTAACTGAGATTTATATCTTCAAAAGTGCTGCTTTTTTAATTCTGAGTTGACTTTTCCTGTGACATTAATGAAATTAATAAAAGGTATCTCTAAAAGTCTGATCATTTAGTTGTATTGATCCACACTGTCATTTTTCATCCTTTCCATGGACTTATTTTCTTTAATATTTACTATCTGATTCAAGTTAGTTATTTTTTCTGCACAGAAATAAAGTCAAATATAGTTTTAGAGTTTTGTCGCTGTTCTTTTTTTTATGCCTTGGGCCTTAACAAATTGTGGTGAAAGAAATAATGACATTGAAATAGAAAGTCTTCATAGCTACTAAATGATACTAAACAATATTTGCTGCTTTGTGACATTTAAGAAATACTGTGATAAAACAGTGAACAGTAATCTGATATTCACACACAGTTCAAGATGAAGGCTTAAATTTTTTAAGTGTGGATGGCTTAAATCCAGTTCTGTTTCCACTGGAAAATAAATCAAACACCAAGAAAGGTCAGATAAAAGGTTCTGGCTTTGTTAAATTATTTCTCATGGGAAAAAAAAAAATAAAAATTATGTGCCAAGTTAAAAAGCAGCAACTTGTTATTATTAGGTTTTGTGTTTTGGTATTACTTACTTGCCCTCTTATGAATGCATAATTTCTTGTAATTCTCAGGAATTTTTTTTCATTTTTGTTTTCAGCAGCGGCAAAGAGATAAAAAGATTTAGATACAATTTCTGGTAGAAGGCATGCTTTTTTTTTAAGTTTACTCGTGATTAAATACTTGAATTACCTTTCCTTACTTGTTGGGTTATAGAGAGCAGTACATCTGACTAGTCACCAGGAAGTTGGATTGCTCAGTACATTTCTCTGAATGCTTCGAGTACCCTTCATTTGCATAGATAAAGAAGTTTGGGGCAACAATTTTTATTATAAGTGATGCTCTTCTGTTTGGCCTATTATATTCAGAAATGCAGAATGAGAACAATGTATGAAATAAATTTGCATTTTATTTTTGTACAAAACCACATATTTTTCCCTCTGTTCTTAGGACTACAAAGGTTAAAAGTAGACTGCTCACAGGCAAAATTACATTATTAAAAGAAGTTAGAAATGTGGAATTCCATTGCATGATTAAGCAAAATTATTGCTATTTATCACTTGTTGGCAACATGGTTAACAGAAAAATCAGTAATCTTTCAGACATGCTAGCAGGCAGTTTTGGAAGTTGCTGGTTAGAAGGAATTAGTAATATGTGGGAGCAGCCATGAGACTGATAACTACATAAAAGAATCTGATGTTTTAGAAATAAAAGCAAGCATTATTATTGTGATTATTTTTAGAAAAACGATCTATATCAAGTTGTTATGTTAGCATACATGGACTTCAAGGGTTCAGACACTTGAAAAAGGCTTAAAATAATAAAGAACAATGAAATCATGGCAGTGGGTCCTTCCACAAAGTTGTACTCTTTGTCATTCCACAAGTTCCTACAACAGATTTATATTTTCTGAGTTCCTAGTCAGTGATAAGAGTAAAAGTCAAGCTTCAGATTCATCCAAAAGCATGGTCAGAGTATTTGAAGGCCAAAAAAAATTCTTTTTGAGCCAGTTTTTCTAAGCAAGGACAGCACATTCCATTTTGGAATATGTAAAAATACCAAAAGAAGTCTGTGGAACTTGGCATTTGCGTACACCTCTGTTTATTAAGTAACAGCAGAATAATCTCAATATTATATTCTGTTCTGTTTGTTATATACATTTTATGTGGTGTTCTGTTTTCTGAGTTCGCTTATATTTTGAGAAAAGTCATAATTACTCTCCACTTTTATGCTGAGATTTAAAATAAACTACTCTGTCCCTCTCCCCAACCCCACCAAATTAAGAATAAGTCAGGGAAAGTTGTTGCAGGCAAGGTTACACAAGAACCAATTACATACTAGCCGGAGGGAAACAAATTACAGCAAAAGGCGTAATGGTCCTTATGTATTCTCTAAAAATACCTTAGTCAGGTTTGCACATTATTGGTTCATTAAAAAAATAACAGCTAGCACCACAGCTGTAGTGAAATATTCATTTATTTTTCCATTGTAAATCACTTTTAGAGAAATTTATATAATTGCGAGATTTTTAATTTGTTGCTCACCAGCAGAATAATAATCTCAGTTACTTAAATGCCTAGCTACTGCAATGAGTAGAAAAGTGTAGATCCATAACACATATACTGACTTTCCATTCAAACACCACATGTAGGTGCTTGGTGTCTGCAAAACCATCCATTAATTAAATAGCGTTAAATGTCTTCAAGAACAGGTATTAACTTTCAGAAGTCTGCATGTATTGCAGCATTAAAATTAAATCAGATTCTTTTTTGTATTAGAAATGGAGGGGCAGTATCCTGGTTTCACATACTGTTTTACCTTCTTCTCATTTAATTAAACAATCTGTGTTGCTTAAAAGAGTGTAGTATAGAGCTGTATAATTAAAAGTTCCTTCTTTCATTGAATTTTAAAGACATGAAATTACTTGTACAAATTGTTACTTCATCTGGAAGGGCTTGTTTCCTGTATAAAAGCCTTTATCTATTAAATGATTTGGCGATGCATACTTTATCACATAATTACTGTCTTCTTAAAGCTGTCACAGAATTTTGCACCTGCATCTAAGCATTCCATTAAAAATAAATAAACACAGTCTGTCATCTGTGCTAATGCTACATCAAAGGAATGTACAGGTATTTTGATATTCATTAAAAGCTTCTGAATGTTAAGGCAAGTCAAATGCTCTAATTGACTCCTGTTTATGTAGATACCTCATTAAACTGTTTCTTTAGCTGGGCATCACATGTTTCAGTCCTGTTTCTTCTCATGGCTGAAGATTTGTAATTGTGTTGTTCCATGATTAATGTTAGGTAATGTAAGACTCTTGTACTGCAAAATGGAGCAGTCTTGTTTTCTTCCCCAGCCAGTCAGCAGCATCTGTTTTTCTCTTTCTCCCAAGAATAAGTATTGGCAAATGCTCAGCCATGCATTGATTAGATTGGTTCATTGATCCACTGAGAACTAATCCTACTTCAAAATGTGTGTTTATGTATTTGTATATTGCATAAATACATAAAGTGTACACATAGATTTGTCACTGACCTGATTGAAACCTACAGAGAGAGCTCATCCAATTTACTGTGACTTGAGGTGTTGACAGTGCTGTTACAAGAAACGATATAAGTCTAATTCCCTTCTTCCAAAATAACTGTAAGACAAATGCTCCTACTTTTAAAAGTATATTATACAGGGGGCCTTCTTTTGTGTGTGCTGCAGTATCTTCAGTAATGGGGTTTGGACAAGACGCTCTCCAGTTTGTACCAAAAAATGCAGTGAAGTTAGTATCTACTAAACTATTCCTTTTCCTTTTCATTTCCCCTTTTCTTTAACCAAAGTCCATTAAAATGCATTAACTTTTTTTTTTTTTTGCTTTTTGTGGGGGTTTTATGTTATTTTTTAGTTATGGCTTAAAAAATGAAGCTATGCTAGACCATGTTTTAGTATTTCAATGTTGTTTTCCCTAGGAAAATATTTCAGTATATATGAAGATCAAATGTTGTATTATTGTTGCTAGCATTGTCATATGCATGTTTGCAGATAAATGTTTGATAATCTTTTCAGAAATTCTCAACGATGTTCAATAAAGAAAAAAATAGAAAAGAAAGAAAGAAAGAAAAAATCTCAGAAGAGAAGTAATATCATAATCATCACTTGAACAAAGTGTCGTCAGAGGCAGTAATCTAGAACTAGTCATGCCTGTTGTTGCAACAGACAGTAGGTCTTGGTAGCAGTACCATTTTATGGAGTAGGCTCAATAATGTAATGATACACTTTGAAAGAATAAATTCTCTAAAGCAAAAAATGGATTCATTCCAAATTCTTGGTAAAGGTCTTACAGAAGGCAAAACAAATATCACAGAATTTACATTATGAATTTTTGTAATGAGTATCATGAGCATCATATTTCCTTCTTATTTATTTTCTGTTTTTCTATTTTATTTTTCAGTCTTTGCCACAGCAGTGATTGTTAATTAGTTTAAATTAAAATATATTAACTGAAAGTTAATTCTACTATTGTATATCTTGTCTGTCTTCTGAAACCTTCCATAATAATTTAGCAATTAACTGTAAAAATTAAGAGATTTTGGTATCAAATGGAAGTCTTACAGAACCCAAGCCTTTTGTGAAATCATTTGCAAAGATTGCATTTACAATCAAAACCTCAGACTCAGGTAAGAAGATGTCCCCTCTTCTCTTCATTCCTAAGGCTGGTGACAGCAGGACAGTAATTAGTGGCTCCTTTCAAGGAAACAAAGTACTTATGCTAGTTAGTTTAGTCTTTTAAGAAAAAACAGCACCGATCTTTGTTGCCTCTTTGCTTAATTGTGATATAAGAATGTTTGCAATAAATACACTGGTATTTTGCTTTCATCCACTAGGAAGATTTTTGCCTTTCTGTGAACTGGAAAGCATTATGAATTGTAGTATGAATGATGAATTGTAATATGAATTGAAAAGTATATTTCAAAGCAATCTTACGCTTTCTGGCTGTATTTCTGAGTCTCAAACTGAATTAACCCAGCTTCAGCCTGCCTAAAATCCATGTTTAAAGAAAGAGCAGTGTGTAATTCATCCAAATACATCACTGTGGTTTCTTTCAAGTTTCAGCCCTAACAGAAAATGTAAACTGAATTACTAGGGAGCATTTGGAAGTGCTTTGAGGATATGACAGACAGAATTAATGAGTAAATAAAATAAAATAAAATGTAAGGTAAAATAACTGAGTTGTGCAAACTCTGCAAATTATATTTGAAAACAAAAAGTTGGCAATCCCAGCCAGTTGTGATCTAGTTCCTTCTTTCCTCTGTTCTTGGCAGAAGATTAATTACAGAGACATGTCTGATTACTTCTCCTACTTAGTGGAGGACTTTTCATTCTACTTATGGTATTACTTCTTGATTGTTTCATATTATGTAGCTATAGAATATATTTAAAAAAGCAAGAAACCCTTGCCCACATTGTCCTTCACAGGTCAGTGATTGCTAATGGGATATAAGATCAGTTCCTCCAGGGCTGCAGTACACATCTGTCCCAGGTGGGTAGTGATTATGTGTTATTATAAATTGATGCTTGTTCAGTGTTCTGTCAAAAATGAGATTTTTGTACTCAATCCATTCCTTAATGGGCAGGTGTTACAAACAAATTGGCGTTAATTGGCAACATTGTTAGTGATCTCAGTAGAAAGCCAAAGGCATAAAATGAACCAGTGGATATATGCTGTGATTGCAGAGATGTTCTCTTAACAGCCACATTTTTGTTAGTTCTTTGGAGGACTGGTGTGGGAAACAGCAGCAGCTGTTAAGTAGAACAGAATGCTTGACGTTCAAGCCACCTCAGTACCCCGAGTCAGACAAATGGGCCATCTAGACAAAAAGCTTATCCCCAACATATGCCCTCAAGACTACCCAAAAAGAGAGGAAATATGTAGAATTATTTATATGGTATATTTTCTTCCCCTCTAAAGAGGTTTGGTATGAGGGCTTCTGGAGCAGGAGTTTTTTAGAGTAAGAAATGTATTCTTTGTTTCTATCCTTTTTGTATTTCAGGATTATACTGTATTTTAAGGGAAAGTGACTGATTCTCTGTTTTTTTGCTTTTATATGCATTTTTCATACAGTCATGTCAGCTGCTTCTTTTCCAGTGTAATTAATCTTTGTTTGCTTAATCATTATTTGCATGGAAACCATTCCAAACCTTTCAATATTTGCTTTTTCTGCAACAGCAAGGTTTTATTCTTGAATGTCATTCATCTATTCATTTTCTGTTACAGTGTAGGAAAAGTTAATGTTATCTTTCCACATGTATACTGTATCATTATCTATAATGATAATATAGATAAAATATTATCTATAATATTTTAACAGTCCTTTTATCTCTCAGTCGTTCAGCAACATAAACTTCTGCTGCAATTTTTGGTTTATTTATTTTTATTGTTCTTCATTGCTTCTTGTGTGTAGCAATCTTAGTCTATTGCTTACCATTTTGTCCAGATCAATAATCAATGATAAATCAATGATTAATCAACAATAATAACAGACAAATATGTCTGGGATTCCACTGATTATGCCCTGCATAATGAAAACTGATTGCAGTGTTTTGGTTGATTTATTTTAATAATTAAATTAAGTGTGACCTTTTCCTTACTTCATAGTAAATCAGTTAAGAAAGCTTAGTGGGAGACAAGTATTCTTTGTAAACCCAAGTATGCCTTAGTGATTGGTCCTCTCATGTTTACTAACTGCTTGAGACTGCTCTAAGAGATTTGTAATGTGTGGCTTCTACAGAAGTTACATTTGACTTGCTTCTTCTCAAGGTTGTTTTGAGGGATGTATTGAAGAATCTGTCTCAGATTAAAGTGTTAGTAGATTATAGGGCAAATGGAACAGAATGAACTGCTGGATTTATGATAGTATTTAATTTTTGTGCAGAGGTCTTTTTGCCATGTATATGACCTATTTTGCCCTTAACAAGATGTCATGGTTTTATTATTTTAGTTATATTATTGGTATTCCACATCATAACATCATGTGGTGTATTGGGAGTTAGAGAGTTAATGCTCCAGCTCTGTGGATCATCGATAGTTATGGATATGCCTGTCTCAGGAGAGAAGAACTACATTCCCCAGAGGACTGTGTGATGCTTTGTATTTTTACGTGTTTCTGCTCAGAGGGAAAGATAAAAACTGTCTGCGGTCACAGGACCATCTCTCTTCCCTTCAGGATCAAGCTCAGCAGTGGGGGTTTGTTGTAGCCATTCACCTTCAGCATTAGCATAAGGCCTTCGGTTTATCAGACGCTCTCTCTTGCTCATTTTATTTGATTTATTAGCTTCAGTTCCAATTATATTGTATTATACTGTGTTATTTTACTTTCCGATATCTTATTTAGTAAATTAGCTTTCTTCCTCAGATCATTGCCGCTGTTTTGTTTCAAGGCCCATCTCTCTTTTCCCTTTCCCCCTTCCCCTTTTCTGGGGTGTGGGTCCGTGTGTCCCTTGCACCAGTTGTCACGGAACCAGGCCAAACCAGCCCACAAACTGTTGACACAAGATTAAAGAGTCTTCTACTTTCTGTACTACTCTGAACTCATTAATAGAATATGGCCTAGTAAGAAACAGACATTTGAGACTTGGAACAGCTAGACCACTTTCTATCCTTTCCATTTTCTTCGCCATTTCTGGCCAAATCATGGAGTAGGGATCCTGAATGTCTAAGTAGTTCAAAATTTGAGAGAGGGTGTGGGGGAACACTATGTGAAACACGTTCTGGTGTGCTTATTAAATGTCAAAACTTTGAAATGTTCTTTAAAAGCCAGATTTCCTTAGGAGTTTATATCAGTATGAAAAGTTGAGCATTTTGGTATATACTATTGTAGTATCAGAATTTTGGGGTTAACAAATTTTGACCCCAAAAGATTTTTTTGACATTTCTTCCTTTTAATAAATGAATCCAGTGAAGAATCATAATGTGGATTTATGAAAATTCTGATCCTTACCTACATGGAAATATTTCTTTTTTACACTGGTGTCCTACTAAAGCTTTTGACTGAATTATAAGAAACCACACTGAAATACTAAATTGACAGCTTCCTAAAAGAACGACTGAAATTTTGCATAAAGCAGGCTTTTATGTTTAAATTATCTAGATATTATCTGCATATGGAGAGTGGAATGGATGGAAGCAACAGGTAAAGATGTTTTGGGAAATTTTATGTTACTTTATTTTCAGATTTCTGGATGTAAATTCAATGAACACATTCAAACCTCTATGTTCAATTGTAATAAACTACCTTCTGATTTATTCTTAGACATTTCCGTTTCTGGACAGTCATATAAGTTTGTGTTGATTATTTTTAGCTTTAGATTGCTTGTAGCTCTGCCAATGAGTTTTATCTGTACAGAACACTAAAATAAATATCAGATTCTTCACCATGATATTACCAAGTCAAAACTGGGTTTTCAAGGTACCTTAGCATTTTGTGGCTAGTTCTATGACAGAATTAGTCTGTGGACTTGACTATCAAATACTCATGCTGCAACAACATCAGGACACATCAATCAGATGAAAGCTGAATTGTTGTAGGCATTGTAAATACTCTAAATGAAATTATTTTCCCTCAAAGGTTTGCTATCTAAAGATATCTTTCTGTTACCAATTCTGTCAATTTTGTTACACATTTTTCATTTCCTTGAGAAGTGTTCCTCAATTACTAACTCTTAGTCATCTTGTTAGAGCCTGAAAGTCAGGATTTTTGTTTATTTAAATTAACAAATAGGAAGATCAACCCTTGCTGACTGTAAAAAAGGTGCTTGAGGAAAAACAGAACTCTAAAGCCTTATGAGCAGGAAGAATAAATAAAACAATTCCCAGAATGCTTTATATTTTTAGAAAATTTTACGGTTTTTATTACCTGAGTGTGAAAGAGCAGAAGCTGGATGATCATATGGTTTAGTTGATTTTGTAAGTGCTACTCACTGTGTGTTTATGGCTCTTAATAAGGTAATCAACTCTCACCTCCCTTTCCTACCTCTAAGTTCTCTGTACCAACTGGAACAAATAATTTCAGTTCAGATACAGATAGCACAGATGCCTGACTTTGACCTGAATCTGTACCTGTGAATCCTTCTCATCTTCCTATCTGTGCCTAGTACAAATAACTTTATAAAAGAGGTACATATACAAATGTCTTAGTGGTGCAGAAATGCAAGTACAAATGTAAACTTTCAGCTGTATTATTTTCATGTGTATTTGGCATGTATAAGAAACTCCTACTTCGTTCTATTGTTCATTTAATAAGCCTTATTGTGCTCATAATCATGATCATAATTTTTGATTGGTACATTGAGCATTAGTTTCCACTATTTTCTAATATGTTCTGATTTAATTGAATTTTACCTGTGAAAACTGTTTTCAGATCATTTACAAACAAAGTCAGTTGCCAACCTTTATTTCCCTCTTTCTCAATCTGTCTCTTTCCTTTTTACTTTTTACTATTTTTATCCCTTTTTCTTTATTTTTGTTTCTTCACGCTTCAGACATATTTCTATACTTACAGTCACCAATAGACTGGTGTAAATCTCTGGATATTATTCAGAAGGAATAAACTGAATATTTGTAGTTAGTATATTGACTAAGTTGTATTTTTTTCAAGTCCTCTGAAAGTTTTAGTGTTAGTAGTTCTGTAACAGCTTTTAAAATGTTATAAATATACTTTAAATGCATTTTATACTGTATTGCCTTCATGCACTAGTTAAATATTTAGCTGCAGTGCATAAGATGCTACATATATGAACAGGCTGAACAATCTCTGTATAATCTCTACTCTAGAATTGACTAATGTCTGAACTAATTCCCCTAACTTAATTTGCAGTGGCATTTATAAACATTTGTTTTATATTCTTGTATGTGTTTTAATAACATGAGTTAAGTAGATCATGAAAGTGTGTGTTCTCATTATTCTGAGATCCAGGCATATTGTACTGCTTAGAGGGCATCAGTGATCTTGTCTTTCTAGTAGAAGGAAAATGTCAAAGGTGAAATTTCAAAGTTCTGCACTTCCTATATGTACAGAGATAACACAAAAATCGGAAATATAATTCAACTATTAAATTAGACTGTGAATAAAAGTCAGTTAAATAAATAATAAACTGATCTACTTAATGGCTACTGTAGTCCTTAGATTGAGATATTATTGTGTGTTTTTCTTTGATGGCTGTTTGAGACATGTAAAGGAGTTCCACAGATCAAATTTGTGTAAATGTGCTTTTTTGTGTTGCATTTAGCAAAAAAAAATCAAGACCTGATTAAAACAAAATGAATTCCCTCCTTATTGTCATTTATAAATATAAACAAAAACCTAAATTTATTTAGTGTAAAGGCAATACTAAAGTCACAAGCATAGTATCAAGGTAGCCATTGTTTCTTTCTACACAAATGTTTCTTTTTATTTTTCTACTGCAACTTGATTTTCTTGATTTGTTTTATTCCATGTATTGTTCATTTCTGAAAGAAGCAGAGCTACAGTTGCGTATTCATGGATTTTGTGCTGTGTTGTCTTTAGCAGACTGTACTTACTGATTCTCATTTCTTCTATACAGGCTCCATCATCACCTTCTTCACCCATAGCTAATGAACCAAAATATGAGAAGCGCTGGCTAGACACCTTATCAGTTCCTCTGTCAATGGCTCGAATCTCGAGGTACAAAACTGGAACAGATAAATTGAGGTTTGTAATCTACAAGGGAAAGCACTGCATGAGTTAGCTGTACCTAATATTTTGCTGTTGAGTATACTCTATGTGTGAATTCTTTGAGTGGAGAAACGAAAATCATGTCGTTAGAACTATACATCCATTTTCTCTTGAGATTAATGCCATGTATGGCGATTACCAATGACAGAGTATAAAAGGAATGTAAGTGTAGCTTCTACAAATATGTTTCCAGAATCTATTTAATCTTGGGAATTTAGTTAGCATTAGCAGCTTGCTCAGACATTGTTTCCATCACTTGAATTAATTTTTAAGATATAACATTTCACTTCATATCTCTGCAATAGATTCTTTATTCTCAGGTTCTGTTAATATCAGTTAACACTCCTTTTGATTGTTTGTTTGTTTGTTTGTTTGTTTTTTAAATAATGATAACATACTGCCCAATCATTGTGACTATGACATATAGAAACTCATATTTACACCAGATTTTTGGCAAAGTGTACTCTCCTCTGTTGTAATTTTGGTTGTAGAATCTTGCCACATCTCAGACACTTAGGCAATAGTTCATAAAGCATCTATGAAATAAAATGGCAGAGGTGATTGTCCTGGACTTTGGGAAATATGTGAAAATAAAGAGAGGTTTAATGAAGCCTCACTTGAGAGAGGTTAGCAATTAGTGAAATATTGTGTTCAAACATCACAGGTCAATAATTGTAAATTGCCCAGAAACATTTTAAGTTCTTGTGCATCCTTAGTCTGAATGCCTCCATCAGTTTCTTCATTCCTTCTTCAACTGACTTATTCATTTGGTCCAACCCTTCCAAATCTACTAAAGGCCTGCATCCATTCAGCATTTAGAAGTTTTCCTGTAGATTAAGTGAACAAATCTTTGTGTGCACATTTCAGTATAAGCTTAATCAATGTTCTTGAATTTAAAGAGTATGTGTAAGAATATAGAATATTCTGTGGTTTAACAAGATTCGAAATGACTAGATATCCTTGACTGTTTGCTGCAGGGTGGGAGGTGCATAATTAATCTAAGATCAAATCTTAGCCAAGCTCGTATAGCTTTAAAAACAGTAACTCACTTACCAAGGATTTGTTGTAAAGGTGCCGCTATGTCGTGGGTGAATCTCTGCAGGCATTAAGTAACCTCAACCACAAGAGGTGATCCTACTCAAGGGGAGATTCTGGTGTGCAGCCAGCTGCTTGCAAGAGGGAGTCTCAAAACGATTCTTAGGCTGCTCAGTATTCAAGGGGTAAGATGACTGGCTTTAGTACACCATCATCACAAGGTCTTTAATCTTATGTAAGGGAATCAGACTGCTCTTACCTTGTTTTCTCGTATTCTGGAATCCATGTTCATGTTTTTAGAATTATCCTACATGCAATCTTTTTTTAATATCTATATTCATATAGGTAAAAATTCCAATATTTTCTTCAGGAATTGCTCTCTAAAATGATGAGTCTGCATTGCATGAAATAAAACCTACATGTGATTATAAGCATAAATGATGACATCAGACAGGATAACAATCCTTTCAACCGTATCTACATTCCTATGCTTCCTTTCACGTATGAATGAATTCATGCCAATTTCCCTGAATATAACGTGGATGCAGCTGACTAATTTTGCAATTCTCTGAATATTTACTTGGAATCTATCTGCATAAATTCATAAACAACATACCTGCTTTTCCAATATTGAGTTTGTGAGCCTATGTATCGTCCTTTTCACTTTTTGTCTCCCTCCAGGTTGTTTTCATCACTTTGTTTTGCTGTGATTATTCTTTTGATATTTGTTCATTGTTAGGTCAAACAGAATCTGATACATTACTGAAGGATATATTTTTATTGCCTTTACTTTAAAAAATACAGAGTATAATAATGTATAGCATGTCAGCATCTAGCTCATTATTTTTTACCATATTTCAATTAGAAATAGATTTTATATCTAGTGCTATTTATTAGACTATAGTACAAATTTTTGTGACAGTTCAGATCTAGTCTAATGTAGTTAGATTAAGACATTACTTCCTTCATGATTAAAAAATGTTGTTGATTAACAGAGTTTAAATACACTGGAGTTTTCCAGTAACTTTGCCGAGAAAGGACATAATTTTACCTCTCGTGTCATGAATAATCAAGAAAATCTGCATCTGTTCAACTATTTTTCCTTTTTTTTTCAGTGTAAGAAAAAGGAGTTTCCTTTTGACGTTTCATTACATTTAATTTTTCATTTGACTTTTCCCACAAAGACTGAAGACTGGTGATTTAACAACACTAGTATATTTTTGATAGATTTTGTCAGTAGCGTACATACTTCAAAACTAAAAAAGATTGATGTTTTTCCTTTCTTTATACTTAAAGAAAAATAAATGTACTGCAAAGAGTGTGAAGTGTCTTTTCTATGATGAAACAATGAAACAAAAGAAAAATTTAAAGGAAAGATGGAAATTGTATTTGATGTTTCCCATCTTCTTTCATAGAATAATAGAATTGTTTGAGTTGGAAGGAACCTTTAAGGGTCATCTAGTCCGACTCCCCTACAATGGACAGGGACACCTACAGCTAGATCAGGTCACACATAGCCTTGCCCAGGCAGACGTTGAACATTTCTGAGGATGAGGCATCCACCACCTCTCTGAGCAACCCATTCCAGTGTTTTGCTACCCTTTTTAAAAACTTCTTTATATCCAATCTAAAGCTCCCTTTTCTCAGTTTGAGAACATTTCCCTTTGTCCTATCACAGCAAACCCTGCTAAAGAATCTGTCCCCTTCTTTGTTAGAGCCCCTGTTTAGATACTGAAAGACTGCTTTCAAGTCTCCCCAGATCCTACTCTTCTCCAGGCTGAACAGCCCCAGCTCTCTCAGCCTCTCCTAGGGCATATGTTCCATCCCTTGGATCATTTTCGTGCCCCTTCTCTGGACGTGCTCCAACAGGTCTATGTCTCTCCTGTACTGAAGGCTCTACATCTGGATGCAGTACTCCAGGTGAGGTCTCACCAGCTCAGAGTATAGAGGCAGGATCACTTCCTTCCACCTGCTGGCCACTATTAATCTTTCTTGCATTTATAGTTATATCTTCAGTAGATGTGAACATCACCTTCAGTTAGTGCAGTTGATATTGTTGATATCATCAGAGTGTATTTCTCTGTAACGTGTTAGGTTAATCTATTCTTTTTGGTTACTTACTAGGCCAGTTACTGTTACCTTGCCTTTACAATTTAGTACTGCTACATTTATCATTCTTGTCATTTTTTCCCTTTAGGGTAACATATACAGTTAGTAATGTGAGTACACGCAATTGCTAGTTGATAATGGAAGCATTTTTTGATTGTCAGAGTTCGTCACTAAATTCAGTATAAGTGGAATAAGTGTGTCTCGCTCACCCAAGAGCTTGTTGTTCATGGTATAGCTTGGGGCTTTTTTTTTTTTTTTTTTTTTTTTTAGTTTTAATACTAAAAAAATAGTCATATAGATGATGGAGAATGTAGTGCCATTTATTTTTAATCTTTATTTTTCTTACAGAATGTCTAAATGCTTATTTGAAAATGTGCATAGATGAATATCTGCAGTGCTTACAGCAGATACTGTGGAGCCTTAGATAATCATTTTTGTTCGCTGTACTGAATGGAACTTTAAGCAAAGATAGCTATAACTTGAACATTATGAGTTTAGAGTAAGAAAAATAATTTCTTGTTTGGAAGATGGAAGTTAAACAGAAGAAATTGATGAACTATAACTTACTTTAAGCCAGGCTCTATAAGTTCTTCTGACTATCATCCAAATTACAAAAACGACTCAATTAAATTTTTGTATTACTTTCTGTTTCCTTGTATTCTGGAGATTGCAAATATTGTGTATTGTTTTTTGCGTGTTTTTTATTGGCTCACTATATTCTTAACAGATAATCTTTCTGAGAAATACTGTGTCCCATTTTAGTATTTCAGTGTGTTAACAAAATGTATTTATTTATGTATATAATTAAGAAGTTAATGAAATAAGCCCTCTTGAGAAAGGTATAGGAATTAAAAATATTCTGTCTGTGTTACGAAAACTGAATAAGTATTTGATTGTAGCTTTCATTAAAGATAAGGGTGAATATGAGAAGAATTAAACAAGAATGAATATTTACATGAATAATATCACAACCAAACTGAAATGCAGCAGTAGGGTGAGAAAGCAAGTAACTCCTGATAAAAGATAAGAAAGACAGTAAAGGTTTGTAGGGATATTACTGCCTCTGAAGGAATAATTGATTATACAGAAGTATATTAATTAAAATCAGTGGTGACATCATCAGTACAGAAGAGGAGCACAATATGTTATGAAAGGCTGGATCTGTTGGAAATGAAATCCAGCATAATAGTATAAAGTGCAGAAGAATGACATTAACTATTGTTACTATCATAAAGAAATTATGAATTAATTTTCCTTGGGAAACTAATGGAGCCTGATGATGGATGGCAGCAAGAGGAATAGGTCCATAATGTAGTTAAGCTCAAAATGTCTCTGAGATACCACTGTCATGCATACCTATAAAGGAGAACAGATATTTTAGAGCATAACAGAATCACAGAATCTCAGGGGTTGGAAGGGATTATCTAGTCCAACCCTCTTCAAAAGCAAGTTCCCTGCTGTAGGTTGTACAGGTAGGATCCAGGTAGATTTTGAATATCTCTAGAATAGGAGACTCTGCAATCTCTCTGGGCAGTTTGTTTCAAAACTCTGTAATCCTCAAAGTAAAGAAGTTTTTCCTTCTGTCCATATGGAGCTTCCTGTGTTTCAGTTTGTGCCCATTGCCCCTTTTCCTGTTGCTGGGCACCACTGAAAGAAACCCAGCCCCATCCTCTTAACACCCTCTCTTCAGTTATTTATAAGCACTGATAAGATCCTCTCTCAGTCGACTATCTCCTCTCTGGGCTGAACCATTCCAGGTGTCTCAGCCTTTCCTCACAGGAAAGATACTCCAGCCCCCTCACCTTTGTGACCCTCTATAGGACTGTCTCTAGAAGATAACTGTCTCTTGGACTGGTGAGCCCAGAACTGGATACAACATTCCAGATCCAGGCAGAGTGGAGGAGGAGGATCGCCTCCCTCACCCAGCTGGCCATGCACTTCTTTGTGTACCCCAGGATATCATTGCCCTTCTTGTCCACATGGGTACATTGCTGTTTCATGGCCGACCTGTTGTTTACCAATACCCCTAAGTCCTTCTCTACAGAGCTGCTTTCAGGAGAGGACAGGCATGCAGTGACACCAGGTATGGCTCTCAGTCATTCCAGCAGATCCTGTTTTCCAGCAAGACTCCTGCACTTCTTTCTTTGTTCTTCTACTTAGTACAAGTAAAGCATGCTGTCTGGCAGACTGTAATTCCACTGCTATTTCTCTCTTCAACAAAGCGAAGTATCTTGTATCTTAATCCTACTCTTTTCTCCTTTAGTGGACAATAGTACCTCTGTCAGCGGAGTTTTTGTAACCTTTTGTGGGATTTCATGGGGGACAGGGTAAAAGGCATAATCAATGCTAAAACCACCCCATCTCACACAGTCCTTTTCTTCTGCAAGAGCATTACAAATCTAATGGGATACAGCTGCTGTGGAGCAATGATAAAGAAAATATCTGTAGAGGCAAAATGATTGGGACACTTCAAGTTCTCTTCCTTCATTATTTTGTGTTTAATACAAAATAGAAAAACATTACAGTACTGTAGGCAAATTGATCATAAAAAAGCAAACATGATATACAATCCAAGTTTGTTTAATACCTTGGTACCTTTTTAGCCTCATAGTTTCTGTTAATAGTCTGATTATGTAAGAAACTGACAATTGAATATATAAGGCTATATATATTTTTATACTAGAAGCCATATTTTTAAACACAATTTCAAAGAGATTAAGCAATTCAGAAAATTCTTTTTTTGAGAATTTCCATTCCACAATCCATAAAACTTCAGGCTAAATAGAAATGCTAGCAAGAAAGACATAAAGGAATGTAAACAAGTCACTAGAAAACACTGTAAGAAAAGCAATAAAAATTGAATTCAGACATCAAAAAATCATCCAAACAGGAAGGAAGACTAAGTTATGACCTGGGGAAATTCAGAGCTGATCAAATGTGTCTGTCCACATCAGCATGGTAGTAAATTTCAGAGGAAACAGCTGCTGTCAGGCTGGAATCTAGGCTTTTATACAGGAAAGACAATAGTACATTAAGATAAAACTAAAGGAAAGACTGTTTTACATGCAGCAGATGCTGAAAATCTTAAAATGTCTTTTGCTGAAATCTTTAACATCCAATAACATAAAAATTCAGCTTTTCCCATTTCAGATGGCACTGAGAATACGTTTTCTCTTAGAAAAGTCTTTTGATGTAGTACCTCCTTATTTGCTAACTGCTCAGTATGGCAAAGCTCCCAGTAGCCATTTTCTATTTTATTAATGTCAATTAACATTAATTGACAGTAAGTGTTAATGACAGGAAGAGAACTAAGTCTACCAGTGCCTGCCTATTTCTCTGACTGCCATTCACACTAAGTTTTTATTTTATTAAAATGACATAATTCAGTACACAAACTCCTGAACAGACCAGGTATGCAGGTTTATTCATCAACTCAGCATGAAAGTGAGATGTAAGCATGAAGATAGTACCTCATGCTGTTCAGTGGAAATGTTTTCAGCAAAGTTACAGACTGGGATCTAAGTTTGAAAATAATATGAAGAAATGTGAGGGTAATTCACCTCAAATTTTGAGAGCTTCAGGAAAGCAAGCATTCTAGGTATTATTATTATTCACACTCATGCAATTTAGAGTTAAAAATAGCATGGCCAGAGAATTAGCATGAGAGGGAAAGACAAGGGGAGGGGAGAGAGGGAAGCTTTAAAAACAAATAGTGTTAAATAAAATATTAAAAGGAAAATATTTTCAACTGAGTTTTTTTGTTTGTTTTTTGTTTTTTTGTTTGTTTGTTTGTTTGTTTTTATGTCTTGAATGTTAGTTCATTTTGCTGTAGAAGTTACACATAAGCATAAATGATCTCTGATGTTGAATGTTGAAATGTACCCTTGAGAATTAATCTCCATTAGTGTGATCCTTTGTTTATATTCAAGGAATGTTCAGCTGACTTAAAAGTTAGATAAAATTCTTGCTAGTATCATTAATTGTGTATTAGAAATGATAGTTGGTGTAAGAGGACAGAGAAATTACTGCTTACATTTCTGGTTTCTGTTATGTGCTTTGTTCCTCTTTTTTGTGTTTGCTGGTATTTGCAGACCCAGAAAGATGTTAACTCTATATATAGTCGTGTATAAGTTATACTCAGTATTCATTTTCTGCTGTTTCAAACTATCAGGCTTTAAGAACTCCAGTCCATTAATTTGTGGTTCTAGTTTCAAAACTACAATAACAGGATGAATAGAAGAGATGGCAATTTCCTTGAGCTGTTTTAAGATGACTTTGAATAAATAAAAAAAAAAAAAAATTGTTGTTTTATAATGTAACTTCATTGCATTCTGAGACATCTGAAACCTATTAGTTGATCCTTAGTGAAATGCTTATTTTTGTCAGTTAACCAGACTAGGTGCTTATGGATCCCTCTGTTTTTTTCCATGTTGGTTTTTGAGGGAAATGGAGAAAAGCATGGTATTTAAGCCTCTAGAATTTATTATCTCCTAAATTCCAGTGCTATCTTGGTGCTTACATTATTTATCAATTGTTTCACTTAAAAGTGGAAACAAAAATTTCATCATTTTGTTCAGCTTATGTTCTAATTTGGGCATTTGTTCCTTTTTATACACAGCACTTTTCAGACCACAGTGTAATATATATAGCAGTACACAATGACTTTCTAGAGAGGAACAATTGTTATAGAAAGGAAGAAATAGTCACATTGAAGTTGAGCAAATTTGAGAGCAAAACCACTGTATTGCTAGCACTGATGGGTAATTGACATCTGTAAACTTTGCAAGCACCTGTCTCTTTCTTTTTTTAATTCATTTCATTCGCTTGCTTCAAAGGTTTCTGCTAAAAGCATTTTTCTTCCTTGGTCAGCACAGTGGGATCAGCAGTGCCCCATAGGTCCCAGTCCCCTGCACCACAGTGTGACCACCAGCATAGCAGAATCAGCTTACAGCATGAGCCAGCTGTATGTGTTTTCAGTGATGGATGGTAGCCACAAGTAGGGCTGTACTAGTAATAACAAAATCTGCAGGTCGAGGGATTTACTATTCCCCTCTGTGTTTTTTATTTGTTGTGGTCACATCTGAAATACCTGAATCTAAAATGTTTTGTCCAGTTTGTGGTCTGCTGGTGGAATAGAGATTTTTGTTTTAAGCATGATTTTTACATGATTGCTTGTGTTAGCTGCATTAGTTCTTACCCTAAGAATTCGTTTCATCAGTAACTTGTATCACTTTGTGCCACTGGGATAAGAAATTCACATTGCATATTTCTATGCATCTTTTAAAACTGAGTTATTATCTGAGGACCCTGTGGATTCAGTGGAGAACACTGACTGTTTTCTGCCTCTGTTAAGTGCTCTGGATTGTCCTCCATTTTGTAAGAATTCTATCTAAAGTAGGCATCGTGAATGGCTTCTCTTTATGACAGTAGATTGTTTCCATGCTCCTCTGTGTATCAATACAAAGACAATGATAGATCTTCCCTGTCTCT
Organism: Callipepla californica brunnescens; assembly: GCA_023055505.1. Lineage (NCBI taxonomy): Eukaryota > Metazoa > Chordata > Aves > Galliformes > Odontophoridae > Callipepla > Callipepla californica. The sequence continues at coordinate 13,844,464 of JALIRH010000007.1, read as the reverse complement.
GATGGATGTTGAACAGATCATACCAGAAGTTGTTCTATTACAGCGCTGTTGGGAGTCTTTATGAGAGCTTTAGATAAAAGGAAATGTGTTCTTAAGAGGTGACTATTCACCAGAAGACAGTATAAGGATTTGTTTTGACCTTTTCTGATATGAAAGTGACACAGAATTGTGCTATTGATGTCAAATCTTAGTAAATACCATGATAATTCAATCATGAAAAGAAGACAGGAGAATCAGCTGTTATGGATTTACGCCTTCAGATGAAGAACATCATTTTTGCTAGCTGCAAACATACCGCTTTATAGCTGTAGCAATTAAGTATATCAGCTAATGTATATTTGTATCTCATAGAATTTGGGGTCTTGTTAATATTGTATCGGATAGGTATTTTATATTGCAATTTTTAGCAAGCATGTAGTTTTAATTTCTCATGTTCATCGTCAAACTCTTGATATATTATGATTGTTAGGTTAATAACTTTTTCTGTAAGACATGCACAACTGCCTGTTAACCACTCTGTGTCACTTTGGATGCTTGTGTTGGTGTTTATTATAAATTAAACAGTAGAGGATTTCACCTTAGGTAAGAGAGTCATGGGTTAGACAGCCCTGTAACTTAATAATGTTCATGATTCAATAGTTTACTTCTAGTTTAGTACCAAAAATAAAACTATGTAGCATAGAAGTATAAATATATCAACTGTGTAAATGCAGCAGGTAGGAACAGTATTCTCCAAATTATGTACAAAAGAAACTTAAACACAGTAGTGGCTTTAAGTACAAGCTGGAGGATGAGATTCTGGAGAGCAGCCCTGCTGAAAGGGATCTTGATAGCAAGCTGAACATAAGTCAACAGCATGCCCAGGCAGGCTGGAAGGCCATCTAGATCCTGGGGCACATTGATCACGGCATTGCCAGCTGGGTGAGGAAAGGGATTGTCCTGCTCTACACTGCACTAGTATGGCCTCACTTTGAGTATCATTTTCAGGTTTGGGTGCTACACTGAAAAAGGAATATGAAACTCTTAGAGGGAGGGCTACAAAGATGGGGAAGGGTCTAGAGGGGAAGATGCATGGCGGGTGGTTGAAGTCCCTTGGTTTGCTCAGCCCAGAGCAGAGCAGGCTGAGGGGAGGCCTCATGGCAGCCTGCAGCTTCTTGTGGGGAGTGGAGGGGCAATGCTGAGCTCTGCTCAGTGATGTGGACCATGTGACAGTGATGAGACCCAGTGGAACAGCATGGAGTTGTGTTAGGGGAGGGTCAAGTGGGGAGCAGGGAAAGGTTCTTCATCAGATGGCAGTGGGAAGGCTCTCTATGGCAGTGGTCACAGCCCTGAGCTGCAGGAGCTCAAGAACCCTCTGGACAGCACACTCAGATATATGGTCTGATTTTGAAATTGTCTTGTGTGGAGCTAGCAGTTGGTCGCAATGGGTCCCTTCCAACCCAGGATATTCTATGAATCTATAATAGGATATAAATGAAATCTAATTCTCTTGATACACCTGAGTACTGAAGTCATCTATGTAGCTTTTCTGAAGTTGATGACTCTATTGCATGTCATACATTTTAAAGACAAGTGTACTTCATGCCAGTACTTAATAAACATCTGTTGTTTCTTTTGAAAGTTTTATTGGACTTAATATGTGAAAAAAAATGTATTCCACTGTCATCCGGATGTGTGGGATTTCAAAATTAGATGCATAGTACTCAGTATACTGCAGATAGTAAGGAAGACGTTGGCATTTGCAGGACAAAGATGTTGTAAAGACATAAAGTATGCATAAAAATTGACTAAATGCAATTGGATCTTAGCATATGTACATGCTGTTACGACGAATGTCCTTACATTCAAAAATGATTTAAATAAAATTTTAAGTACATTTTTCGAATTTCTACATCCTAAAAGAATTTAAGGAAATGTTATTTAGATTTTTATTTAGAAACTATAGGAATCAAAGACATTAAAACTTGCAAAGGTAGTTTGATGCAACGTATACTTTGCTAGCAAATGAAACCAAAACACAGTAAAGAAAAAAAAGGCATTTTGGTTTCAATAATGTTTATGTTTGTTCAGAAATATTGAATGCATACTTATTGAACACAATACCCCAAGTTCAGTAATAATAAATGTAGTCTGTATACTTAAGGGAAGTAAATAATCAGCACATATAGATGCTTGTATAGAGAAAATATTAACTGTATGTGTTGCTCCTGATACTGTCCATTATTATCCTTCTTTGTGTTGCCTTTCTTTTGATTTGTAAATTCAAACCTCAAGACTTTTCAAAATTGTAAAGATATTGTAGACACTGAGAAATATTGGACAGTTTCAGAAAACTGACCTATCTTCCTTTACGGATATATTTCTTCTTACCGCAGATCTAATGCATTTGAAGTGCTGGCACTCGATGGAGTTAGTACTGGGATACTTCAGTTTTATACAGCCCAGGAGAGTGCTGACTGGCTGAGAGCAATATCAACTAACATCAGTGATTTGACACTGCAAAATGTATGTTACTTTCTACATATTTTCTTGTCTGTGCTGTTGTAAAATTATATCTAATTTTTCAAGGTCAGAAATCAATTTGCACTTAAGATGCAGCAAATATAATGCGTTCTAATGGGAAGGAAAAGGAGAAAGGAAAGAACAGGAAGAGGTTGTCTGATCAGTCAAAAGTACTGAGAAGTTTACAAGCCATGCAGTGTTATTATAAAACAAATAACAGTAAAAATTTCGATTTTAATTACTATTTTATAGCCTTTTTAAGGAAAAATATTGATCCTTCCTGGTCATTTCACAGACCTCTAGATATGACCAAATAGTTCATGTTTACATTTTTGTAATTAAAACGTGCTTGAAATGAGTATTGATTTTGAAGTAGGTATGTGGAAATTCTGTAGTTAGTACTAGAAGATGGTATTTTTATGGTTCTAAGTTGTCTAGTTGTTTCATTTACAATCGTATTATTTTATCCTTCTCTGTAGAAGTACAAGGGTACTTATCCTGGTATTAGTTAAGGCTGTAAATTTATAAGTGGCATTTGCTGTCACAAGCAGAAATGTTAAATAAACCCTGAAGAAACAGAAAATCATTATTTGGACAGTATTATTCCGAGGAAGAACAACTGGAAATTATTGAAGATCCTGGAATGAATCGTAGCATTAGATAGGCAACTCAAACATGTACTATTCTGAAAACATATCTTAGTCTTCCTTTCCAGATGTCCCTGGAAGAATTGCCTGCACATGTTTTAGTCTTTTTTCTTTAGATGTGTTCAGACTGTAGTTTTGTTTATGAATTTTGATCTAATAGCATAGATATCGTTAACTGGTGCTTTTTGTTCTAGATTAATTGTTGCTTAGTTCTTTAAATTTTATTCTGTATAATTTCTGTTGGGTTTTAACATAAATCGTTGGTCAAACAGATTATATTTCTGGTCTTCAAAAATTACTTGTAATCTCATTTGACCAAAAATAGTTCTTTTATTAAATTAAAAATTTTTTAACATTCAATAAATGAATTAATATATTTGATGTAATCAAATACACTTGCTTTTGATACATTCTGTATAAATTATAGATGTTGCTATTTGATAAATCAAAGAAAACAATATAAATTATATGGGAATATTTTTTAAAGCAATTCCAGATTGTAGTTCCTAATCACAATTCTTTTTCTTTCTAAAAAACACAGTGAGAAAATGCCACTTTAAGGATGAATAAGCCAGTAAAAAGTGGCTATAAATATAAACAGATTTTAGTATGGGCTGGGATCTAGTCTGTTATTTTCCAAATACGCTATGTCCAGTAGAATTGTCCTGACACAATATCTTAATGGTGTTGCAACTTGTCTGCAACAATATATATTTTTTTATACTGAGTATTTTTCTTGGTTTTCTCAGTTATTTATCACAATAATGAATTCTGTAACCAAAGCAGTCCACCTGGCGTTCTTCTGAGTGGCTGTTCGGAGAAGGAATCTGTTGTGGGCTTTTTTAAGCCATGAAAAATTCATGCATTCAGTGTTCTCAATCCAGTGCAGAGTAAAGTCTGTACAAGTCACATCAGAAAAGAGTAAACGTCTTCCTTCAATTTAGTGCTTGACAGACTCTGTCAGGTGTGCAGTCTGTGCTATGACTGGACTGGTCTGAACACGGTGCTGTTTTAATTACTAATCATCAAAACACAAGGTATTATAGAACAACAGAATATATTTCATTGCAGGCTACATTTTTTATAAGACCAAGAAGATGAGGCTGGAGCGCAGCTTAAGTGTATAGCAAAAGACAGCGAGGGACTGCTCCTGGCCTCTGAGGGGCAAGGGACACAGAGTGTTTGACATCCACAGAAAAAAAGGCAAGGCCTTTGGATAAGTCTTGAAAATCAGTTCTGGATAGTTTTTATTACCTCACTATTACCATTTTGCAAAATGTTGATGCTGTTGTTATCATCATTCAGAAATCTCAGATTCCTCCCACCTTTTTCCTTCTACACCTCTACCATACTCCCATAGTCCCTGAAGAGAATATTTACTGGTTGAGAGATTACTTCACATTATCCTTTATCTGCTTAAGGATTAGTTTATATATTTTGCTGACACTGAATACTATTGCTTTTCCAAAGGCAAACTACTAATTTTTTATTCTGTCCCATACCCTCATCTCTGTACGTAAATTATTTGCTGGACCTTCTGATTGATACTGCTGATATCAAGAATGTCAGTGTTCTTACCAGGTCCATTACTAAGTATTTAAGCAATATTTTCCATTCTACGATTTTACTTTGCTCATTTTTGGATTTTGCTAATATTTATTTCTTTACTAGATCCAGTCTGCCTGCAGCTTAAACATTCTTAATTCAGCAACGCCTATTAATTCTACTCTTTTATATCAACCTTTGTCGTATGCTTATTTTGACTAAGTTCCTTTTGAATTTTCACTTTTATATTGCCCCTGATGCAGTGCATCCTCTCTTTCATGCTGCCCTTTTCTCAATATTTTGCCACTTAACAGTCCTGTTCAGCAACTGGCAGCTCTCTGTCAGATCTCCTAGTTATGCCAGAAGACAGCCCTAATGTAGGCAGTATAAAAATAACTACGACTACATGACACTTCTGCTAATGTCAGACTACTCTTTTGAAGCACTGAAGCATCTAACTTCTTTGCAAAGTCAAAATCTCTGGGGATAAAATATAAAGGTGGAGTTGTCTTTCAACAATGAAGATGTGAGGAGTCATTGCTGCATAAGGTTGCTACCCCTGGATGCTAGCATAAATAGGAAGTGTTGATCAGTAGATGAGAAATGATGATGCTGGTACTCACATGGAGATCGTTCAAAACAGAGGAGCATGGGGAACATTACTACACAGTGAAAGGTGTGTCTTTCCAGCCCTCCTTTCTGATTAATGCCTTGTACTTTTAGCTTGGGAAATCTGGTAACAGTAATACAAGCAGTGGATTGCTTTTTGCTTAAGGCACTTGCCCCCAATTTTTTCTTCATGCACTTCTTTTCTTACAAGAGGAGGTACAGTTGAAGAAACTGAGGTGAGGGAGGGAACAGACACTGACAAATCCAGAAGCACAGGAGACAACTCAATCTGCGTGTGCTTCTCACTCCTGTTTTTAATTGCTTAGTTAGGAGGTTCTTTGTAGGATGAAGTGGCAGTGCTGTACTGGGAATGATTTTTGCATGAGTTCTTTGGAATAACTTATACTTCTTCCTCTGCTTTGCAATATTCAAGTCACCAGCTATTCAACATATGATGCTTTTCTAATAAATCTTAATTAATTTTTTTTCAAACATAGCCCTAAACGTTACTGTAATAATGACTGGCAGAAACACCTAAATTTAATGCTGCCAGTTCGTTTCCATTACGAAGACTTATTTCTTTATATATAGCTTTCTCAAGTTTTTTTCTTTTTTTTTCTCGGTATATTTTTAAGCTGTTATTTTTCAGTACATTAATCACAAATAGATGAGTAATTTACAAGCAGGTAAGACAATGGGTTAAGATGCAGTTGTTCTACTTCAAGCAGTATTTATGGTTTCTGTAAATAATTCTAGCACTGGAGAATGGTAGAAATTTAAAATTTGATTTAAAAACAGGTATATTTGCCTCTGACAGCTGTTTTAATGCACATGTGGTAGTATTTAAACACTTTCTGCTATGCCTAAATGAACAGATATATCTAAGTGATACTCTATATAACAGTACAGAGAAATTTCTGACTTAAGAGCTAGGAGTTTTGAACTTGCATATAAAAAGAAAGAGGGAAGGTGGCTTGCTTTCATTATACAGAAATGTGTGTGATAGCTTTTGATGGAAATAAAATCCTTGAGTGTCTACAATCTGCAGGAAGCAATATAACAATTGGACTGTCTCAATGATTACACAAACAATCCTACTGCTGGGGTGAAATTGTAATACTTTTTTGCTGCTGTGATTTTTATTTTTATTTTTTAATTTTAAACTCAGAAAATCCCATTTGAAAGAACCTCTTATCAAACTATTGAGATTGTAAATGGAAGTCAGTAAGGATAGGAATTGCATCATCTAAATTTAGCCAAACAATAAGCAATTGCATACAACCGTGTCAGAATCAGAAAAGAAGAAATAGTTACCTGTCAAGATCCTCCTCTTTCTCTCTCTCAGCTGACTACAAAGAGATTATAGGTATATATGATGTAAAATTCTTTTTCATTTTCTTTTTCTTTTTTTTTTAGTACTGTCAATGCTAAGTGAGATAAATCCCCACCTGGGAGATATTTAGATGTAGGTGTTTGGTTCTGAGTAATTTCATCCCCGTTCCATTCCTGCCCTGTGTGTGTTCATTTAAAATAGTGTAGTAATTACAGTTGCTTAATGCTTCCAAGTTGCCTGCTGTCTTTGCAGATCCAAGTTTTTTGTTTTAGCCTCTCTTGTTGTCTCCAGTTATGCTGCAGTGCTGAAAACTCATGCAGTCCCAGCAAGGTGTTGCGTATTCCATTTGTATTCCTGTCTCAATGCACCAGCTGTGCAGGGATATAGAAAGTACCTGGTGTCTTGCAACGTGTAGAGTGTATACTTTTCTCTCCTCCAGATCTAACATGATGCAGAAGGAGAGCTTTCTGTTCCCCACAGTTACATCAGGGCTGCAGCCATCCCTGCTTTGAATAGGGAATGAGCTAAGGCTGGCAGTGAAAAGCAGTGGAGTCTGAATCATTCTTTCCTATTGGCTGTACCAGAAGGAATCTGGATTGGTGATGAGAATGCTCTTTGTAGTACTACTCTTCCTTCACTCTTTAGAAAGACTGCATGGCCTGTCTCATACTCAGGTTTCTAGACTAATCAGGACATAATGAAATAAAAGCACTATAGAATTGATCCTGTTACAGTGAGTGCTTAAGTAGTTTGACTGAACCAGAGAGGAGGGTGAAGGAGACAGGATCACTGCTAGTCCCAATTATCTGCATTGTTTTGTATTATGGTGATATTATTTATCATGTCTGTGGTTACTTACGGGGAAATAATATTTTCCGTACATATAACTTGGTTTCTGTGTAGTTACTTTGTGCATGTATTTGTCTCTGAAGCGCTGGAGGTCAGCTGTAGCTGAAGTTGAGCATTGTTTTATGGTACTTTTACTGAAGTTACAGGTGTCCTTTCCTTATGTCCTGTAGAAATGTCCACATTACACAGTGAGGTTCTTGAGTTCCTGCTGTTTTGATACTGTCAGAGCCCTGAGAGTATCAAGAAGCTTTGTTGCCTTTTCCCTTTCCCAGGTCACCTCTAGCATTGCCCAATGGTGCAGAACCATGGCTTGAGCTGCTGAGGACACAGCTGTGTGTGAGAGCTGCAAGGAGCCATGCTAGAGGCCCCATTTCAGTCCTCTCCCTTTGTCCTTGTCTGAACTGTGGTGCACATGACCACAGATGCAGGCAGTTCCCTGCCTCCCTTGTGATTGTTCCCATTCCTCCTCTGGGATGGTGAGAAGGTGCTGCAGAGTGTTTTAGGGCTTCTCCAAGTGTCTGGCCAGCTCTCCCACTGTCACAGGGTGACAGCCAGGCCTGGCAGCTGCCCCAGGCTCCCAGCAGATCAGCCTTGGCCACCTCAACCCCTGAGTTGCAGTTAGCCTCACCTGTCTGTTCTCATCAGCACACCTGTTCTGTTTAAGTGCACAGTTCAATGTAAATGGACTGAAAAATATGCAGGGAGAAGGAGCCCTGATAGCCCATGATGAATTAGGGTTGACTGATGACTTCATTTAGCCCAGGGCCTTGGTTTTAGCCCATGTCTTTACAGTGGAAACTCCTTCTGTCATCCTGTACTACTCTTCTTGTTTGCAGTCATGGATAACTCACGCTATGCAAAATAACTACTTGTTATCACTATTAGTTACATGTGCGTATGTACATATATCAATACGTTCCACAATGGTACTTTGTGAAAACCAAATAAGCAAGTCTCATAGTCATTGTATTGATATTTTATGGTTAAACAAGTTAAAGCATGGTTTCAGACAGCCCACAATAAATCCAAGAAATCTTGACACATTCTAAGGCTTCTGTAATTAGTTGTAACACAAAGCCTGTTGGCTGCTTGCATGCTGATGTCCAGGACCCAGATGGAATGAAATTAACCTTCTTCACTGAAGCCTTCGTGGTACAGTGGTTTGCATTTGTGGCTAAATCTGTGTGGATATCTCATCAGTGTTTTGGCTGGTACTAGTCAGTTCTTGAAGGCCATCAAGGCTTTATCTTTTCTCATTCTGCATCACCCTCAGCAAGGAGTAGGCAAGAAAATGCAAAGGGTCACAGCTGGGCCAGCTGACTCAAACAGACCAAGGAGATATTCCATACCATCAATGTTGTGCTAAACAATAAACATGGGTTAGTTGAAAAAGATGTGAGTTTTTCTTCCACAACTGCTGGTAGACTGATTAGACATCTGGTTACTTGTAGCAGGCACTGGGATATTGCCTTTGGATCCCTTCTTTTTTTCCTTTTTCCTTTGCTTATTAAACTGTCTTTATCTTCACCCATAAGTCTTTTCCTATTTTCAACCTGTTCCTGATGGAAGGAGGAAGCAAGAAGGCTGAGAGCTACATGAGTGCAAACGTGTTTTGCTTATCCACAGATTTCATCTTACAAATCTGTTACTGCCAGCATACAAGAGAAGATTCTGGATTTCTTCTGCTCTTTTCCTTTAGCAATTGTAGATTTTCCCATGCATAATTGTAGTTCTTGGTATTTATCACAACTTTTCACCTGTTACAGCACAGGCTTTGTGCCAACAGTGTCACTTAAGTACTCATCGTCTGTGCAGCTCCTTGCAGTCTATATTCCTGCATGTAGGGGAATCTGTATTTCCAGTAATTTGGTCTTCTTTCTAGATTCCATATTGCTACTATACTTAGTATACTAGCTAAACTTCACTTAAAAGGAGAGAATATCTTCCAAGTTTTGCTCACTGCTCATCTCTGCAAACTCTATCTGCCCAAGAAAATCTAAAGTCAGGCTAACTCTTATCTGAACAGTGAACAAAAAGAAAGATAAGTAGTTTATCCTGAATGATAAACTACAAGGAAATTCTAAGCAACATTTGCTTCATCTTTAATCATGTCTTATACATTATGGCCTTTATTTTCATAAGTAAGGTATGTACAGTATAATATTTTTATACAGAGTGGAAAACTTAAATTCAAAAATGCAAATCTTTATGAAGGATTTCATGAAAACGTTCGAGTTTTTTGTTTTATAAACTTAATAATAATGTACTATTTATGCATGGAATTATTTAATTTCTTATAATTTGGAAGTTAATACAGCATTTACTAGCTGTCTCAGTGCTAGCTGCATCACAGAAACACTTCATATCAGTGTATTAATAACTGAGTATTCCACTTCTCTATTCTATAGATGAAAATGGCAAATAAATGCTCTTCTCCCTCAGACCAGGTAAGACTTGTTATATTATCCACATTTTCTAATGATTGTTAAGTTGAAAAATTTGCAGAGCTTAAATGCACGTTTAACCTATTCCCAAATTCAAAACCAATGTTTTTGGTGGTTTTAAGTTCTGAATTGTCCTACTTAGTACATAATGTATATACATGACAGAGGGGTATAATATGACTTTCAACCGTACCTTGGAAAGCGCAAGTTTGTTTGCATGCAGTATAATCAGTGATTCTGACAAATTGAGTGTGTGTTTAAATCTCACATAGTGCACAGATAACCAACGAGTTACAGATCTAATCTGCTTTGGACGTGTCATACCGTGGAGATTGCATATTTGTCATCATCAATTGCCTGGCTCTTCTGTTTGTCAGCCTGCTTCTGCTAGCCAAATGTCCCAAAGACCCAAATGAATGATCACAATGGGAAGCCTTCTTGCTTCTTATAGATAATTTTCTATTAGTATGTAAAATATAATCGTGGCTTTTTTTTCCTCCAGGTTAATCGTGTAAATTTAGGAAACATTTTGAAGGTTTTATGGAAAATTATTGGAAATTATTGGAAAACTATTGGAAATTATTGGAAAATTTCATTTTATATGTGCTTTCACAGCATCAGTCTGGCACTGAACTATTACTCAGTAAGAAAGAGCCCAATCCTTGGAGTTTCCAGAAAATGCTGGTTTATAGATTAAAAAGTGAAAATTAGGCAAGATGTCTTTTATATTTAATGTTTCACTTAAGAAATTTATTACAGAATTTTATTGCAGGTATCAAATACTGAGTCAGAAATGGTTGTTAGTGGGAATAAATAAATACTTGTTACAAGTTTGGCAGATTGTATGTTAGTTTTATATGTCACTGACTTGTTATTTGTAAAATATACTTGTAAATTTAAAGACTTTTCTAGAAATGATTAGAAATATTTAACCATTTAAGTGTTCTTTCTTCTTGGCATTATTTTCTTATACTTAGGTCAGTAATCGAGAAAAAGTGCACCAGAAAAAAAAGAAAAAATACAGTCTCTAATTCTTGTATGGCAGATACCCAGCAGTTATCTCCTAACCAAAATAAATACTGTGTTGTATAAGAAGGAAGTGTTTAATTGATCTCTTTGCCATCAAATCCATACGAAAAAATTTTGGTTACAAAAGCTAGGGGAAAAAGTATTGAATTTGAAATGACATGTTGTTCCTCTTTTTTAAAAAAATGTTGGAGAGAGTCATACAACCTGACATTTGATTATCTAAATTAGCAGGTTAATCTCCATAAGCTCCCTCTATAGTCAGCACAGAAAATTATTTTGTTCCAGAGAGTTGTTCAAATGAGGAACTTGGTACTGCTGCTTTAAATTATCCCTCATAGGAAACTTTTTTTCTGTCTTTCTTTTGATCCTTAGAAGAATAACCTCTTAGCTTAGCATCTACCGTGTCAAAAGTTATGTAATATTTATCCCACTTTTTCCATGCAGAATATGAGAATAATAGAAGATAGAATCAGAACTTTGATTTCAGGACTTGAATATTTAAGGCAGGACTGGCAGCAACAAACAATGGGTTATTCTCCTATATGGGGAGTTACCCCAGCTTGTGTAGTGCAAGTTTGTCCACAACTACAAGTGTTTAACAGATATACAGGTATTATAAGAATTTAAAGGGTATTTGGTAAGTACTGCAGTTAAAGCTGTGGCTCTAAGTAGATAAATAACTTGTGTAGATCTCAGAAGAGATGGGGGCTAAGCCAGGTTGTACACTGTTTTACTGAGTATGAAGGATGTTTACAGTCACCATTTTCCAAATACTGAAACTTCGGATTCTGCCTGCTGTAATTTATTACAGCTCTCTAGAGAACTGGAAAGCATTTGATTCTGTTATCAGCAGGCAGTTAGACTGGGGACTCAATTTTCTGAAAAGACACATTACTGGATTACTGTGTACTTCTTGTGAAACAATAATTTAGGTGATTCTCAGTACAGAAAAACTACTTCCAAGAGTGTATTTTTAAATTTCATTTGCTAGGGTTTTTTTTATCTTTTTGAAACTAATATAAGTGTTTCTTGTCTTCCACTAAAACAATACAGTTTCTTCTTGGTAGAGATAGGAAAATATTGATCAAATGTTAACTAAATGTTAACTTCATAGTTTATTGTATAAATCAGATTTTGACTTTCCTGTAGTGTCTCTTGCCTTGTTTGTTTTGTATTTTGCAATTGGAAGAAAAGGTATACTCTTTTTGTTTTCGTGTATGCATATATGTATTCCATTTTCTCTTTTGTAGCAATTATAAGGTTTTCAGTATTTATAGAAGTCAATAATTTACAGAACTGGAAGTATCCAATATTTTCCCTGCAGAAATACTTCTCCAGAACTGTTCATTGATCTTCACAACCAGAGTCAACACCTGCAAAGGTTGCACTAATGCTATAATTGAATTAACAGGAGTTTGGATCATTATTTTATTTTGATATTTCTAATATTTCCTCAGTAAAGAAAAAGACACTTGCCTAAACCATGAGCTCTTTCTTGACCTTTGGCAGATATCAGACAAAAAAAAAAAAGAAATCTAGAAACAACATATATAAAAGCATAGCATGTGACAAGGAAGGACTAGAGGATGCAGATTAAGGTACATCAGCAATGGATAGATAGGTAACAAAAATATGTGAGAAACATCACACTTAGAAAAAAAATGCAGAAAAATGTTTGGTTTTTACTCATGTATCAAAACTCAGTCTTCACTAAAAAGGTCAGCTGCAACAGATGTTTACTGCGATAAGTACTAACAAAAATGATTAAATCTCAGGTTATACTATGAAGGAAATTTTTGGCTGTATTTATACTTTTGAGGCCTGGAGATATTAGGAAGACTACTCAAAGTCTGTTTAATTTTATCCTATCTATTGGTCCTTATTTATTTATTTATATCATTTCTTATACTTCTTTGGGTAGTTCAACTATAAACTATGATAGCATCTCCACTGTCTATATTTTGACATTGTTCACCCAAGTAGAATTCCTAATACATCTTACTCATCTGTCTGGCCTGATAATTTATCCCATTATTATTTAGCCATGGGCTCGAGCTGGGCAAGCAGTTTTCTCCTTGCATTGCATGCAATGTCCAACAGTTTCCCAAAGTATTATAACTTGTTAGTTTAATGGCCAGGGCTGGCCATCTACCAGAACCATGTCTCCTTTGTTGCTTTTGGGAAAGACACCAGCATCCTGGGCTGTATGTACTAACTTACTTTAAGGCATGCGAGTGTTGGGCCTTGGCTGGTATATTGCATGTGATGATATACTGTTTCAGAGAAAATCCTAACCAGAGGGTTAGCCATGACCTCTGTGGAAAGAGTGAAAGAAATGGGGTTTGAAACTCTAAGAATAGAATACAGAGATATAGAAGAAATTTTCAGGAATTAAACTTAATGCTTAGTGATAGCAAGTGCAGAAGGCAAGGAATTATACCACACAAGCTGTGTATTATAGATCATGGTAGTTGTGCCCCAGTTTTGAACTTCATAAATTTCAGTTTTTTCTAATACATCCAGACCAAAATAATTTGAATTTTAATATATAGTAAGTAATTGTATATGTAATAATAATTTGATTGGGTAAAAAAATAGTCTTGCATTGTATTTACAGCAAGCAATTCATGTAGGACATAAGGAAGAGATTTTCTTATCATTCATAAAGCTGATAAAGCCCTAGAGAAATTATGCAATTTCCATTACTGGAGTTCCTTGTATCAATAAGGAAGCATCTTTTAGAAACAAAATATATGTAATTGGCCATGCATTTTGAAAAAAGTAATGTACTATAGTTTTCAGAAGCCTGTTTTCCCCTCTGTTTTTGATGACTATGTGATCCGAATTCTGATGGAGATTTTCAAATATGGAAAGTTTTCCCATTGTTCCTCCTTGTAGAACTGCTGTCCCAGGTATGCTTTGAACATTTTCTCTTGGTTTCATGCTTCAAGTTAAAAGAAACCCTACATATACTCCTGTAAGATGAAGTAAAAGTGTACAGTGTGCTCATAAAGTTAGTTTATATGAATTATTATTCTGGAGAAGTTAGATTGTTACAGAAAATAATTTTACAATTGGCAACTGTAGAAAGGTTGCCAAACTAAATTCTTTCAAGCATAAAGAAACCACATAAAAGTAGAATTGAGATGTTCCTTGGTAACTATTTTAACTTAGTTAGCATGGGAGGTCAGCTATGTAATAATTTCTGTTTCAGTAGAAATTCTCTTGATCTGCTTCAAAGGTTTTTCTTGGACCTCTTCTTTTTCACTGAAAATACAGTTTATTCTAACGGATAAGTACCACTCCAAAGCACTTGAACTTTTTAACCCATGGTCAGTTTGGTAACATGTAGTACCTCTGTGGGGTAAATAATTATTATATTTAGTGGGCAGAATTTGCAACCTTTCCAGAACAAATCAAGAAATTATGCAATTCTTAACACCTTGATTGTGTTTCTGAACTTATTTCATGAAATGTGATGTTATCCAAAACACACACATTTCTCAGATTCTGTGGTATTTACACTTTCCATTTTTTGTGTGCGTGTGTGTTAATGAAATAGGTGATCTTACATTTTTCTTAGAAATTGTGGGATTTCTAATCATTGGATTCTAAGAAGTCTAGAATGGATTAAATGAAGGAAATGTAGTCCTATTTAAGTTGAAATGTTCAAAAAAGTGCATATAAGTAGTACTTCTTACCTTAATGTGTTGACTACCTCTTCCAGCCTTTCGCTTTTTCTGTGTCATCTCTGGCAGTGTGTAGCAAAATGTAATTCAGAAGTCATGTTCTCTAGTTATGCTGTCTTCCTTAGCTGTTAGAATTTATTAAAAAATTTTAAAAATAAAATAAAAAACAGTTGTTCTTTATTCTCTTTTTTTATTGCATTTTTCTGCCTTTTGGCAGAAGGACTTTAGACTATGCCTTGTACATTCTCAGAAAAACCTAGAGTATGCTCTTTGCAGCTTTTAGAACCCAATGTTTTTCCAAGCAGTATTATAGAACTATAGAACTGTTTCACTGAATTAACAGTCCTCCTTCTGAATGATTTTCCAATTTAGATTGTTTTAACAAAATTTTTAAGCAGAATATTTATTTGATTATTTGATATGTAAAAGGAAGCTAAGACTGAATTTTCATCAGAGTTTTCTTCCCTGAGGACTCTTTTTCAATAGCTGTATTTTGAAAGATTTTTTCCTTTTCTAAAATGGCAAAGGAAACAGTTTGAGTATTTGGTGAGGAAGGGAATAGCTTTTTTGGTATACTTTTTTGTTCCCGTAATACTGTTTAGATATAAAACAGAAATGAAGGTCCAAAAGCGTGAGGACATGAATTTTCCATTTTTAATTAGTTTCATTAATTTCTTTTACACATATTGTTCTACTGGTTTAATGCAATACAAGAATGCTAACAGAATGGGAAATTTGCTAATATAGAATAAGAAGAGTCACAGTAGTTAAATGATATTTGACCACCCACTGTTGAGATATGAATGTTACTTTTTAAGTGAGAAAAGGAATGACTGTGCAGCATGAATAAAGAACAAAATCAAGTTAGTTAAAAGTATATTCAGATTCAGGTACAATTATTTCTAATTGCAGAAGTACTCTGTGGAATGATGTCCATGAAAATGGCAAACAGAACTAGAAGAACTAACAAGAAAACATAGGGCGAAATGTTTGAAGAATTTTAGAGGTCAAGATAAAACTTTATTGTTTGGATGTAAGAAATTGAACTCAACTGATTGAACTGAAAGGAAAAGGATTTATGATTGGATTCAAAAGATTTTAAAAATTTTGTGTCCTGTTTTGATCTCTAGATTCAGTGACAGAACTCAGATGTTTTCCTATCCAGAACACTTGAGTATTTGAACAAATAGGATCTCCCAAAAAGAGAAAGTGTGATTGCATTCAAGTACTGAAACCTCTGGTAATTTGATCAAACACCAGAGCAAGTTTCTCGAAGAGGCTATGAAATCTCCATCTTTGTTTGATATTAAAAAACAAATTATATTAATTATTTTGCTACATATTATATGTTATTTTTGTTGATAATCAAAACTCACATGGGCAGCAAGCTTATTTACATTGGCTTCAAGCAGGATATTGGACTGAATGACCTCCAGAGACCTCTCTCAGATAAAAAGTACTCTGTGATTCTGTATGGATCTTCTTTCCAGAAAGACCTTTAGATCTTGTCAAAGAGAACAGTGTGGACACTTACAGAGCTGGTTTGATGTCTGACAGAGATGATAATAGATTAGTATTCTCAACTGAGTATAGATAATGCATTTTGTTTTGTTAAATCTGCTCAAAGAACAGATATATCTGACATTTTGTCACGGAAACTAATTTGCATTCCTACTTCTCACCGGGCATTCCTTTCACATGATGAGCAACTGTGCAGTGTGAAAAGGGCCACAAAACTCAAACCAATATTTGGGCCACTAAGCTATAGTATATATATTATTGGTTTACCAATGTTTGCGGCACTCATAAAGAATATTTTTCAAATGCAATTTCCTACTACATGTATTCAAGAGTGAGCTTTGTGTTCTGGATCCTAAGCTGAACAAGAGACAATTATGAAAATAGTGTCATCAGCCCCAAGTCTCATTGCCTCCTTATTGAAACAAGTAAAGATGTAAACCAATTATCACTAACCACAGGACTCTGAATAATCATTAGGTATGTGAAAGACAGATAGAGAAGGTCACAGATGTACAGAAAATCCATTAGCTTTTCTTCCTTCCAGTATGTGTACTTCTCAAAACAAGCTCTACCACTTGCTTTCAGAAAGACTGAAAACAGGTTACCTCAAGATGTACTTCTCTTTGCTTTCTTAGTTTTGTATTGTTCTCTGATACATCAGGGAACAACACTAATTCTTGACCTGCAGGCCAGGCTGGCATCTGTTGTAGATTCTTATCTCACTTTAATAATATAATCGAACCCATCTGTTTTGACTTGTCTCAGAGATCTACTTGACTTTCTTTCCCTCTTCACTGTTATGCTTTGTTTACGTTTTGTAACTATTTAACTAAAAGTACTATATACAAAAGGTACCGATGGATTTATTAAATGTAACACACGTTAAGTTTGCTGTCATTATAGCTTTGAGATGTATTATTGCTGTAGGAAAATAATAAGTGTAAATAAGTTTCATTTATCTGCTGTGATTGGATTATGTTTTGTTACTGACTTGTTATGTCTCCTCATGAGCGTTGTAGTTCATTTTGTTCCTACAGGAACTTTTGCAATGCATATTATATCACAGTAGAAACTTGGAAATATGTTGATGATTTGTGGGTAATTTTCCACACATATTCAGATAGTAGTCTTAAATTGATTATGTATTATAAAAATAGAAAGGTAAAAGTTGTGCTGAGAATGGTACAGTTTGTTGTAGTATGCTTAATTATTCATAGAAAATTCAAATGGCAGAATTCAATCCAAATAACAGAACTTTTTTTTTTTTTTTTCCCCTGGACTGAGTTTCCCACCCACAAACTGGCAGTCAACTAAAATGTCACTTCTCAACTTAAGATACCATAAACAGCTTGGCATTAAATGTTAAAAGCTGGTTATTTTTGTTTCCCAAAGATTAACGTTAAACTAAAAAAGCTTTCTTTTGCTTAAACAGCCATGTAATAAACAAGTCAATATGAGATTTTCTTTTTTTTTCTATTTGAAAAAATGCATGTTTAAAAATTTACGTATGTATGCAGAAGTAAACACTGATTCTGCTAAAGGAAATTCTATTTTCCTTCTTTAAATTTTAGACATTTATTTTTCTCCTTATAAGCAAGCATACACTTGGTATCCTCTTTACTTTTTTTTTTTCTCCCAGATATTTTTACCACGTTTCCTGCTTCATATGTCTGTATATCTTTTGTTTGTTCTTTCCATTTTAATTTTCTATTTTCTCATATTCCTGTATTTTCTATTCAGTATGAAAAAAAACCCTAAACTTCATTTTTCTCCTACTTTAGATTCTTTTCTGTTGTCTTTTTCGTTTACAGTTACTTTTCCTGTCTCATAGTCATTAGTACATACATTCTAATTTGCCTTCTCCTAATACAGTTACTACCGAGCTCACCACAGATCTTGCAGTAGCAATTATTCTTCAGCTATCTTGCATGATTTTGCTTTCCTCTAGAGAGTATCTTGTTCAGTTAGCTGATCCAGCAGTTTGCATATATATCAACTCAAGTTTTGCTTTTCTCCAAAATACTAAAAAATGCTAAAACAAGCAAACAAACAAAAAGCGTTTATGCATTCTAGATGTACTGCATTTCTTTTCTTAAATGTGTATGTGTGCTGAGATAGTTAATATCTTGCTGGGATACTGGAATACTCTTCTCTGCGAAGGTAATCTACAGATGTGGTACTTGCTGAGTTTTTTCACATGTTCATTAAAAAAAATTGATGTAGACACATTTTATGGATGTTTTTAATATAGTTAAGGCAAGATAATTTAACAGCATTTTATCTGCTAGCATCATTAATACTTAGGAGTTTCATGGTGGTAATATAAAAAAATCTTGTAATTTAAAGAATTTTTGATTGGTGTTTTATTCTTTTAAAATAACATTGAACAATTGCATATCCAGTTTTTTGTGGATATATATTTTTTCTTTTGTAAAGTATAAATCAGCAGACCGTGTTTTCCTTGTTTCTACTGTGAAGTATATAATTATCTACTTCTTCCAGGAGCTATGTTGACAATGTGAAGGTCATTAAAGTTTTCTAAGAAAATAAAAACTGAAGAACTCTTAATCATTTTCTGCTATTTCTTGGGAATTATAATACAATTTAGAAAAAAAAAAGTCTCAATTTTTTTAATGGTTCTAGTACTGCGTTTGCTTTATGTTTTCACTGGTTCTAGTACTGTGTTTGCTTTGATCATATATTGTTTGTTGTTTTTTTTTATTTAATTTTTTTTATAAGTTCTTCCTGGAATTGAAGTTTCATAAGTTTTTTCAGTCAAGCAGATTAATATTGAGAGCAATGTATTTGAAATGTAACTGAAGTATTACTGTTTAGCTTTAGAGGAATTAATAGGTAACCATATTTTATATATTTTTAAATAAGAATTCAGATGAATGAGAAGTTAAATACAGTAATAGAATGTTGTAATAGTTCAGTGAACCATTCCTTCAGAAAGAGGTTCTCATTCCTAATACAATTATATATTATATATCCCAATAAAATAAAGCAGTCATTATTGCATTATTCATTTTTGTCTGAGGTTGAAAGAGACTTTACAAATGGTCCTTGGGACAGCTTAACGTTCCCTTTATAGATGTTAGTAGTTAGAAAGAAACACCTGGTTGTAATGTGAAGAATCAACTTTAATGCTGATCTATTTCAGGAAGAACAACCACAATATTGTGTGACTCTAGTAAAAATAATACAGTTCCATTTCAGCAAAAACTTACAACACATGCCCAGAAGTATGTCTGCAGCTAATCAAAAAATGTACTCTGTGTAGGTAGCTAAATACATTCTCAAGAGAATTACATAAAAGATTAAGTGCTACACTGAATCAGGGCTAGAACGTTTGGCTCTGCTACCACATCTTGCAGAGATAGATAAGAATACAAGAGTGACAGAGTCTTCATACAAATTCTATAAAATAAGTAAGGGTATTATCCCCGTGTCACAGATGGAAAATTTTGGCAAAAAGGATGTGTTCATTGCAAAGAAATCTTTTACTTCAAGTTAGAGAAATTCAATACTCTTTCTCTAAGTCAAAACAAGGTTATGGCTGACTTTTGTACTACAGTTGGTACTTAAGACTGATGCTTACAGGACAACTTTTGATTTCTGTCAACTAGATAATCAAGCTAAAAATTTTACTGTCAATAACAAAAAATAACATATAGTTTGGAGTGAAAAGACACTTGAAAAATGGAGTTGCAGTCTTTGGATACCATCCTGCCCTCAGTTTCTGCTAAGAACTTCTAAGAAATTCTGATCTAGTATACTAAATGTACGTTTTTGGTTTGCAGATAGATATATTATTATATTTTTCAGGATAAGTCATGTAGTTGGTTTAATATATGTGGTGTTTGTTCAATGGCCTGAACAAGATGAAGACTATCTGTGACTATGTTTTGATGTTTGACATTGTAGATAATTCCAAAATTCTTTAGTAAATGCTGCTTTAAGGATAAAAGATGATGATTATGATGGCAATGATGATAATGATAATTACAATAGTGAGATAAATCCTTCTCAATGTAATCGATACATTATTTAGTAATCATATAGGTTTACGAATTGCATGTATTAATTTAAGAATGTAAAGGAAAATATTGTTCAGATCTTGCAATTTGGACATACTTGTTTTTTTCTCTGGATTATTTAATATTATATTATTATGCTGATAAAAGCAATATTTATTGTAGTTTGGTTTATCAGTGATACTTAGTCATATATTATTAAAACATTAAAGTGGCTGAACGTTTTGTTATGAAACCTTTATTGACTAGAAGAGATGCAACATTTTGATGAGAGTTATTGGATTTACACAATAGCAAAGTGAGAATTGAAAAGCCTGTTGTGTTCATTGTGCGATTTCTTAGGACTTTTTAGAATGTTAACGTTGGAGCTCAGTAGAAGAGTACAGTAGAAGTAGAGTACTGTTCAACATATTGAGCAGTATTGCCATTCCAAAACAATTTGATTGCTATAAGCTATAAGTTTCATATAATAATTAAAAAAAAAAAGTAAAATCTTCATGATACAAAACTGTGAGTGTACTTCTATACTGTTAGCTCTTTCCTATCATTTTTTTCTACGTATTTTTTTTGCTCTAATAGCAGTAACTACACATACACACACCAAGTTTTCAATAAAAATGCATTCTGGAGATCTTTGCAGTTGTTTGTTCATTTTGTTTTTGTTTTCCAAAATGTGTCCATAGAACAAATGCTGAGGCTTTCATGTGATTTAATGAATAATTTTTTCAGGCTTTCAGCGGTGTTCTGTAGACTCAGAATATTCACAAGTGTTGGGACATTTCTGCTCCTGTATTAGTCAGTATTTTTCACTAAGTGTATCCTTAAATGAAAATCAGAAGAATTTTCAGCCATAGCTAAATGTTCAGGTTGGTAGATGATTCTAGGGTCACCTGTTTCAAGAATAGTACACTCCTCTTAAACACTTTAGGGGTTTTTTTTGTGTATATTTAGACTACTATTTTTGGTGAAAAGCTACATTCTTATATTCTACTGCCACAATATGGCGTTATTCTCTTAGAAATTTGCATTTACCTCAGAAAGGAACGCTGCTCTCCTACTTAATGTTACATTTTCCTAAGATTAATCTAACTGAAATATAAAGAAATATACTGTAATGCTGTTAGAGAAAACATATAACTGATGAAGTTGACATTTAATTCCAGCAGAACATAAATCATTGTAATGAGCTAAAATGTATATAAACACTCAAAAACAATTAGTGTGACAAAGACCCTTTGTTAACAATGACAAACACGAGCACACAGAAGGTTATTAAATTTCAGATAAATCTAATGACTTACTCAGATGTATTTCTTATAGGTTTAAGGATCTGAAATTCTAGTATTTCCAAGCTTTGACTGCACTGTATGTAGGTTTATAAACTCATGGCTGTACCATTTCAGTACACCTTGCATTTCTGCTAGCTCAAGTGAAATACAGTGACTTTTAAAATGGTAATTATTTATGGAACCTTACAATATAGACAGATTTGCTGTCTTGGAACACTTTAATTATTGTGATGTTTTTTCTTATGAAATTCACCTTTCCTCATTTTTATTTGATGTAGACACACAGGTCTGTTAATTTCACCGCTTGGGATAGGAACAAGGTTCAGTCAACTTGTACTGTATATATTAAGCTTCTTTGAGGGCTTTTGACCTGATTTGTCTTTTTGATACGATTAAGGGGTTCAAGAGTGTGGTAATGATAGGAAGGAAAACATGAAGAATATGATACATCCTAATTCAAGATGACCACTTCTCCTTGTGGAAAAATTTAACCTATTCAGATGTCTCTCTGAAAAATGTAGAGCTTTGATCTTCAATTATTTTCTTTTACAGGTCATACATATGGGATGGGTACATGAGAGACTTGAAGGAACTGATTCATCTCAGCTCTACAAATTCAAGTTTCTAGCACTGAAGGGTTCATCCTTCTACATTTTCAGTACTCCACCGGTAAAAAATATATGTATAGTATTTTTTGCTACAGTTCCATTGTAAATGGAAACCTGTTTGTTATGTCTGAGTTACTTTTCTTACTAAGAGAATTTCAAAAGAAGTTAAAGCCATAAATACCATTTAATTTTAATAAGCTTTAGATATTTAACCTCTTTCACGTTTTTCTGAAAATGTTACTGTATTTGGATAGCTCAAAGAATTCTCAATAGGACATGTAGTGGTTTTACTTTTTAAAGGTTCTAAGTTCACATTTTCTCTAGCCAATATTTTTAAATTTAGCTTTTTGTTTTAGTTTTTGTAGATGTCATGAGTTGCTAGTAACCCTTTTCTTAGAGAGAGGTTACATCTGGAATACTCCATCCATACTAATAGTAAATGAATGTGAATTTCATATACAGGTGAGGGACTGACCTTTACTTTTCACATTGGCTTCTTTAATCTATTCCTTCCAGAGAGCCATCGCTTTAAACAAATCTAAAGAACAATATGTGAAATTAGAATGCAATTTCAATTAAATAGCTTTATTATATTATTGCTTAGAAGGTGGTTAGTTTCCCAGTTTCTTCAGCCAATCCAGTTAAAATCTCGTCTTGTACTTCTGTGCTATCTAATTTACCTTACCTAAGTACATATTCTTCAAACCATACTTTTTATACTTAGACTGAAGCTATCAGTAACATTTTCTCTTGATTGAAGTTCTAAATCCAGGTATTCCTATTAGCTTCAATCCTCTTTTTCTTCTTAGTGGTCAAGCAGTAGTACACTTCAAAATGCAAAAACGCATCTTGAGAAAAGTTGTGGTTTTTTTTCTTTATTTCTTTGTTATTTGTGTCCACATGTTAAGTCATTGAAAGGATTTTCATTTGATTCCTACAATCCAATTAAAGTGCAAAAACAACACAAAACAGTAATTGTGGATGAGTGGAGTGTGAATTTTTTTTAATTTATTTTTACACTTGTTTCATTACCTATGACCTTCCTTGGTTTTGCTTTATGTACTTCCCCTTTCCTGCTGCAGGTGGGGGTTAGTGAGTGATAAGCAGAATGGGTACTTAGCTGGTGTCAGTCCACTACAGCATGATGGGATGGACTGGCCAGAGGGATCCTGCCCTGTCAGACCCTGTGTTGATGTCCCAGGGCCCCCAAGAAACTGCCAACCAATACTGCACTCATACACCAGTTCTATATTGCATTCCAGCTTTGTAGCTGGAAACAGAACATCCCCAAACAAAATCATGGATGGAGATGCTTCACTATTTTTAGAGATATATAATGGTACTGCTCTTAACATTTATTCTACAGAGGTTTCTTTCAATTATTATTATGAATGAAAGATGAAATATGGGATTGTTTTGTTTCAAAAATAAAATATTTTAACTTGTCTGATCTTTAGAAGATAAGAGTTTCTGATTATGTTTTATTTTAGAGATGTTGCTCTGATTGTATTGCTATTTGTGTGATGAATCAGTGTAGTGAATCACAGTTGTGTATGCAGAGTAGATGATCTGCAAATTGTACAGTTATCTTTATTTGTAATGCCCTCACTCATAAATTTGCAACTGGTTAGGAAAGCATCTGGTATAATTTTTACTCTTTTTCTTGTGTAGAGGATCATGAGTGGAAATACAGCTGCTAACTTCCATAAGAATGGGACACATATGGTTATCCATGTACAAAAACCAAGAGTGTAGACCAAATGTCAATTCTGTAATATGAAAGAATCTATGAAAAGTAATATTCTATTTATAACCTGTTTCGACAGTATCTCAGATGGTTCTTCTAAAGATATGGATGCATTATATTAAAAATAAATATCGAGAAAATTTCGCTTAAGAGAGAATGTTTTTTTTTGCACCCTTAAAGTGGATTATGTAACTGTATTTTAAAAACTTGCAGATTTAAATTACAGATTGCTGTATTTGAAATATGACACACTTCTGAAAACTGCACATATGAAAAATACCATGGCACAAATAGGAATTATTCTTTTGGAATTGCTAATATACAAACAGTATTTTAATACATTCTAAAAGTATCTGATATATTTCTGCCCATTTTCAGATCTTGAAACAGTTCTGAATTTATATCCTAGAAGAAGTTGAGGCATTGTTCAAAATTTTCACTTAAGCTTTTTTTTTAATACTGTTAAAAATTTCCAGATAACTGAAATGATTTGTTCTTATTGAGTATGTGCTGTATGTTTGGGAAGACATTTTTTTATGTCTTACTTACGGTTCAGTATTGTGTTTAAAATTCAAGTCTTAAACTAGACATTCCTTTGGAATTGTGTTATCCTTAATTACAAAACTATCTTTTTCACTGTGATTAAATAGCACTGAAATTAGACTACTGGGCAATCAGAAAATTCAGAAAAAGAATAAATTCAATGGTAGCATGGCAGAAACAAAAAAAAATGAAGTTATTAAACTAACGTACTGTATTTTATCTGTTTAATTTTTAAAAACATTGCAGAGAATCATTCATAATTTAGCAGCATTTTGTATGTGAGAAAGAACTGCCATGTGATTTCCAAATACTTGTAAATGCACACTATATATAATGCCAATGTAAAATAACAGGAAACAGGAGGAAATGAGTTGTAAGGCATAGACTTGACTGGATGCTTCTGGTTAACTTTCTAACTCTTTTTTTTTTTTTTTTTTTGGTCACTTTATTGCTCTGATATGACTGCTATTTGGTCTGTGTTTTGTAGCATTTAGTTTTAGATGGTTTAGACATCTTCATCCATCTTACACTGCCGTAACACAGTTCATCTCAAGACCATTTCTTGATGTATAATTTTTTTTATAATTTCTTCATAATTTTAAAGAGTTGTATTTGGCTCATTTTTTCCCGTTGTTAAAGAGGGAAGTGAAATAAACTACTATCAACCTAGAAGTATTTCATCTTTTACCTCTACAATTTTGGTACTTCTAGGTGGATTGGATGCTCAGTTAAATGCAGACCATTATTTCTCCTATACATAGTATAATCCTTAGTGCTGATGTATGAATAATCAAGCAAATATTTTGGGATTGGTTTCATTATAGAATTTTTTTTAGGTAATAAGTGTTCTCCAGTTTGCTGTATGTGGAATATGCATTTAACATTTTTTTCCTCCATTGTATTTTAGATTATAACAGTTTTATACAAAAAAAAATATATATTTATATGTACATTCAAAACTAAGTATATTTGGAATATTTGTTGAGATCACTTGGTAGTAATTAAAACTAGAAGATTTGAATAGCTTAGTGTAGTTTCTTAAATTGTTTTGGTGCTGGTTTAGAAAACATGAACTGCTCACAAGAAACACTAAGAAGTATGTAATTGAATACTTAGCATTTTTGTAACTGTTTATTGTGCTATTGTTTGTTGTAAGTGTTTATTTCAGTCTCTCGTGGACTTAAAATTTTAACTTCAGATTTCTATTTTTATATCCTATTTCTGTTTTATTATCTCTCTGGTCCTCTGAGTGTTTCTCTGATTCCTTCCAGTTTTTCTAGTTGACTATAATTATAATAATCTGTGATCATGTGCAGCCATTAACAACACTTTAAACTTAAACATACTACAATGGTTCCAAAGTGGAAATTATAGCAATGTCAGCTGTCTCTTTGGATTCCAGTATCCCTTTGTGTTATGTTTCCATTTCTTAAAATGACCTTGCACACCATGCTATTCAGTCTGTTTCACTTGGCTTTAGGTATGATGGTCTTTCTCTGATACACATAGTAAAAGAAAATCTTGGCTTATACAGGTGCTGGTTGTGATCTGTGATTACTAGCTATCTCTGCTGAAAATGTCTTAAGAGGTTACAGAGAATCAAAAGATGAAAGAAATTCAAAGGTAATGAGGAGAAGACTGGAGTGTTCAGAAAGAATTTAATAGCACAGCAGTGTCACCATTTCCCATCATTAGTACCAGAAAAGAATTACCATAATTTAAATTAATCTACAGGAATAGAAATAAAATATAGAACCAAATGTTAAATCATATCTCACCTGTTTCTAGGTTATAGACCATGTCACTAAATGAAGTTTCATAAACAGCAGATCAAATAGTGAACTAGCCTCCATTTTAGGCTGTAAACCTTATTTTATAAGAAGCATGAAGATTCCCTTTGAGGGTCAACAGTAATAGGTGAAAGCTTGTACTATTCATCATAGAATGGCTTATGTTGTAAAAGTCCCCGATAACCTAGTTCTCACCCCCATGTCATGGACAAGATTGCCAACCTCTAAATCAGGCACTAGATTAGCTTGCCCAGGGTCCCAACCAACTTGTCCTTTAATTATTTTATTTTACTTAATTATTTTATTTTCAAATCAGCTGTCAAACTAAAAAATATCGTTGCATAGTAGGGATCAAGTAAAGGTGTACAGTACTTGTTGTAAATGAACATATTTAAAAGTATATTTTTAATTAGCTTTATAATTTCTCAGTTCCAGTTTCTCAATTCCAGTTGTTTTTAATCTTTTGTGATTCCTTACTCTTGGCAAAAATCAAAAAGCAAAACTGAAATAAAATATTGAACCTTACATGAAGGAAAGGGTTAATGGAAATAGTAATGTCTGACTAAAATATCCTAGGTTTTGTGGTGTGTCATGGTTTTATAACTGTAAACCATTGACATGATGTCATGAGATTATGAGAATAATGTCTAAAATTGCTTAAAATTAATTTTCTCAGACAACTACTATTACATTTAAATCTGACAAATTTCCTGTAGGTATTACTGAGTACTTTAAAAGTTGCCATTAAGTTATGGTTTGAGATTTAATTTGTATTGAGAAATTGTTCATAATATAATACAACAAGAGAGTATGTAGCATGCATTGTATTCAAGTGATACTTTTCACTTGACTAATAAAATATAAGTTTCACATTGGGAACCCTAACGTATGAGTCCCTTTGTATTCTGAAAATAAGTGGTTGCAGAACTTTCTTTTCTGGAGATCTTCAGTTCCTTTTGCAGTAGATGATTCATCTCATCTAAATCCAATCATCTAGAAGTTAACATTCTACTATAAATTTGTTATAAACTTCTTTCAGTGGCTTAAGATAAAAAGTATTTCCAAGGTCGGTACATCGATCTTATGGAAAAGGGCTACAAGAGCTGGAAGAAACCAGTTTTTGTTTTCTTTTTTTTCCAATAGAAAGAAACTACTTTTTTTTTTTTTTTTTTTTTTTTTTTTGTTAAGAATATATATGATTCATAGATCATATATATATATATATAAAGATTTGATTAAAAATCAAGTTAAATATTACTGGTGTCTAGGTTTAGGTGAGATACTTGCCATTTTCAGAATTCAGTTCTGAAACACTGCTTTGAAACATATACAGAAGAGGACTAATTGTAATGTTCATTAATTTTAACTAGTGTGAATAAAAAAGCATAAACATATAAGATTAGACAGAAAGTAACACCAAGTTTACCTTATTCTTCTGACAGCTCCCAGTGAAATACATTTTGATAACCAGAAGTCACAACAATTTTCTTCAGTGTTGTTGTAATGTGGATTATCATAATTTTATTACTACTGAAGTTTGGAGATGATGAAATCCAATTGAAAGTAAAAATATAAATTTAAATGTAAATAGAAGTATTAATCATGTTTCTATAAAACAACAGGAGCAAGATTTATGTACTATAGCTGAAATTCTTTCTATTACGTATACTGAGAGAAATAATCAGGTAAAGGTTTTCACCATTCTTTCCTGGTTAAGTTCTATCCACAGAACCCAGATGATCTGTAGCTAAGTTTTGTTATTGCTAATACTTTGAGAGAGCTGATCTGCTCTCTTCCCTTAGAAAGTGAGGCAGGGGAAACAAACTAAGCTGCATCTGCCCTGGTGTTTTAAGGCATCCAAGCTGTTTTAACAGTCACTGATTTCCATATGCTAAAAGCTTCAGAGTTCAGCTTGCTCAAATTCTTTATAAATCTGTACAGATATTCCTATTAATTCACCAAGAGTTAGAATTTTGCTCGAAAATATGTAACCTGGAATTTTTCATACATAGGTTCTCTTTTTCTTTTGCTATGTGGGCTAGATACTGTTTTTAATAGAAAATAGTTTGGCACAGTATGCCATGACCTAGTCTTAAGGAAAAATCTTCAACTATTGTTCCAACTGTCTAATTTTAATAGCCTGTAATGTGGACGAGATAAAGTAACAAAACCAAAGGAAAACAAAATCCGTTTATTAGTATTCATTGTTATGTGCACAGCTGACAAGCTTTTTAATTTCAAATATTGTAGAAACATGAGCTTTTTCAGTTTTTAATATAAATATTAAGATAACATTGCCCTACTGTATGTCAACTGAATAATGTATTTAGGAACACATCTTGGTCTGTTTATGCTAAAGTTTTTATTAAATTGAGATATGCAGCTGAGTACCTCTGTATTTGAGAAGGTTCTGTATGTTAGCACAGCAAAAATAAATATTATTATGTATCTCACCACAGAGATTACAAAGAGGTTTCCATCATACTCTAGTGATAATTGACAAGAAATCTCTCTAATTATATAATACCTTTTAATAATAGTAAGACTCATGTAGATAATGTTTCTGGAAAAAAAAAAACAAAAAACAACTGAATGCTATTTGACAGTCTTTTCTAAATGCTAGATATTAAATGTAGTTAACAGTTGTTCATATTTAAAGTGTCTGATAGAATAATGATTGGTGAAATCTTAATATTTTCTTCATCTTTAAATGATTTTAGAATGAAGAGGAATTTGTTCTTAATATTGTATTTTGATATTATAGGTAAGCACACTAGACTGGGTACGAGCTGAAAAAATGTATAACCTCTGTGAGGTTCTATTTAAAATTCACAAGGTAGGTTTCCGAACAATTACAATTATCTTATATAGTAAAGAAAGCTTGACTCTTCCTGTTGATGTTGAGATCAGTTTATTCTCAATTAGGAGTAACTAACATTCAAGTAGCTTATTTGTTGTAATAGAACTTTTTGCAGTGATTGTTGCAGTACTTATATAAGTATAAAAGAATATGGAAAATGGATGAAGCTCCAAGTGAGCAAGTTTCTTAAGTTCTCCCAAAATGAAGTGTTATTTTTTTCCATGTGAAAATTAGACATGAAATACTGATAGTCAGCTAATCATAATGAAGCTGGATAATGTTATTTTCCTAGTAACTTAGATTTTTAAGTGAATGTAATGAGGAATGTTTTCTACATAAAGACGCTTTTATTTGAGCAGTAAGAAGTATACAATGCTCCCAGTCTTGATTTGATAGCATGATAGTTGTTATTTCCATAAAAGGGGCAACAATTTCCATTTGTGCACCATAAAGTTCTTTATTTTTTCCACCATCTAGAGGTAACATCGTATTTTCTGTCTAGCTTATAGCAAGGAAGGATTTAGAGCAAACCTTATTGGTCCATTTAAATAATTGACTTACAAAAGATATTTTCTAAGTAGTTGCATCAGATAGGTTTATTTCATTCTCTGTCAGCTAACCAAAAACAGTTTTGCAGATCTAGATAAAAGATATTCCTGACAAAGCAAAACCGAAAACATTCTCAAGGAAGAAAAAAGAAAATTCTGTCTCATGTTATGTTGTTTCAATGAAAAATTCCAAACAAGCTGTAGTTCTCACCAGCTGCTGCTGTCCTTCCCTCTGGTGTTCCTCCTTAGAGCTGTATTCTGTTGTGGAGAAGGAGTGTTGCTGTGTTACCAGTACAGATCCTGGCTTAACAATGCTGCCAAAGGAGAACTGCTTAGTTAATGGAGTACTTCTTGTGGATGCTTCTCTGGTGCAAAACAGTTAATTGGGACAGTGTATAAAAGGAAAGACCTGACAATAGCATTCCTCCCTGTTCAGAACAAAGAGTGTTGTTACCTGTTGCACTCAGTGACCAAATTGTTTGGAGAATGGGGTGACAGGGAGTTCCTCTGCCCTGGCTGCTCAAACTGCTTGTCCCAGTCTGACTTTCCACAGCAGTGTTATATTTCCTACATCAATTTTGAGGATTCTAATTTAGAAATAAATAAATTAAAAAGACGATGGAGTTACAAACAACAGAGTAAGAAGCACACAGAGAATATATATATATGTACAGAGAGAGAGAGGTCTCAGCCTTGCAGTGACATCTGCATTTTAGAGCAATGTCTAAACTCTCTGTTAACCGGCTGGTCAAATAGCCCTACGTCAGATGCCAATTTTGCAGCTGTAAGTGAAAGTTTGGCAGTTTCAGCCCATCGCTGACTGCTTTTATACTCTTGTAAGCCTTCTTTCACTGGACAGGAAGGGGTGATTCCCTTTTCTGACATAAGTGAGAGAGGCAAGGGTCTTGGCCAGTGCCTTACTGAGAAGCCTGACACTCCTGGAGTTCCAGACCAGAGCTGAGCTCCAGGGCACACTCTGCTCAGCCAAGAGCTCAACCCTGCTCTTGATGATGTAGGTTAATGTGACCATGACTGATCATGGGTATGTGTGGACAGATCCCAACCATCACTTAGCAGCAAAATGCAGAATCTGACCCTGATTATTTATTCTGTTTTCTTAAATTTTCTTAGAATTTACATTATCCAGATAGATAATTTGGGCAACAATGATCAAATATGCATGCTTTTTGAAAAGGTTTTCTCTGCTGTGGGTTGTACTTTGGCTCTTTTCTCCTTGAAATGTTACTACTGATTTGAAAGTCACCCCTTTTTTAAATATTCTGGTAATTTCAAGGATAGTTTATCCTTAAATCACATTCTGTGATACTTTTTCATTAAGAAAAAGAAATGGGAAGTAAACTACCAAGGATTCAACTCTTTAATGTTCTTGACATTTTAATAAATTAATGCTTAATTGCTAGTCTTCATGAATATATTAACTAAAGTGCAAAAGCTCAAATTCAGCACTTTAACATCTTTTCTGTTGATTCTTTGATATAAATGGCAGTGAGGCAAACTGAACAAATCCAAAAAGATGGAAGAAGTCTCAAGAGATTAGTTTCTATATTGTAGACCGAAAGGTGGAATTTATGTTGTAAAAACTGCAGATTGGGAGAGTGTTTTTAAGGATTTTCAGGAGCTGGTTAGAACTACTGCAAAGCCGTAGTGGAGGGTGCTTTTGCGTTAAAAAAAAAGATTACTCAACTGTTAAGTGTCTCACCTATGTTCATTAAGCATTAAGAGTTAAAAATACAAAATAAGCATCCAATATGAGAAGGGCATTTTATAACCAAATTTTTTCTTTTTTTTAAGATTATGTGTGTATACATGCACATAAATACATCAATTCACAATGAAATGCAGATATGTGAATTAAAATTCATATGCACAAACATTTAATGGTAATAGCCAGGTTACTGAAAATGTATCTCATGTATTTCCTCCTAAATTTGCTTCATGCTCTATGTTTACTGGAACTCTTAGTAAAAACAGTATTTTTCAGGAGTGATGAGATTAGGTGTATTTTTTAAAGCAACCTGTCTTCAAAACATTTGATTTTCTTTTATTGCATAATATTTCACAAATCACGTTTCTAAATACAAAAGTATACAGCAAAAATATATTAATCTATCAGCCAGGATGAGTACTGCTGATGTATTGAAGTACATGTTGGCTTAATACTTCTTACTCCCTGGGTACTGAACACAAGATGACATGCATTTATTTCATTTCAGTTTCCTTTTTACTAGTGCAAAGGAGCACCAGAAAGCAGCTTTGAACTGCTTAAAGTCTGTTTTCTCCTGTGCTAGCTGTAGGGCCTCTTTTTGACAACAAAGTCTCATGTACCCTGGTACAATTATAAAATGCCTCTGAGGTATCCCCTCAAATATCCATAATTTAACAGATTAGGCAACTAATTGCGTATATTTAGATATGCCAGCTTAATTCACCAGCACAAACAGAATTTTCAGTTCCTGTCTAAAATATTTTGATCTTATGAATACGAGAGCAGTACACAGGGAAGATTGTACTGCTTAATCATTTGTTTTCTCTACTTTTTCTTACTAAAAGTGGATCTTCACTGCTGTCCTGTGAAGTTGGTACTTTGTGCATCTAAAACAGGGAGGATGCAAAACCCTGTACTTTTAAACATTTGTCTTTTAGTATTTCATGTTACACTTGGATGCTCAAATCCCAGTTGTTAGATTGTTTTTATGTGCACAAAATTTCCAAGCTTTGCTAAGCTATGATATATTATTACAACCCTTGTAAAAAATAAATTGGAAATATAAAGAATCTTTGACTATGAGATTCTAGGACTTAGGTGCCAATAAAGAGCTACATTCTGATCTTTTCAGTGCCAGCTATGTCCACTCTAGCCTTACTGCTTTTACCTCAGATCTGCTTAATCTGAGTCAGTTCTCCCAAACTTAGTGTGGAGTGCTAGAGAAATAAAATTCTGATTGCAAGTGACTTTACAAAATAAGAAATAAGATTCCATTTGTAAATTTCTTCATGGTTTTTCAATCTTTTCTGTTCCACTTCATTTTAGAGAAATGGAGATGGAAAAAGGCCCTGATAAATATAAACTAAAAGAAAAAAAAATTGGAAAATCAGTCACTGAAAGTACTCACTGTGAAAGCTTTTAATTTAGTTTTGTTTTTCTCTATGCTAGTCACTTGAAATATTAGGGAAGTTTCTTGTGAGAAAGTTTGTTTTCAGTTACAAAACCTTCTTTTACAAGGATGTTTGTCATGATGAAAGACTAATGTGAAATTTCTCATCTTCTTCATCCTGAAGATGATGGCAGGATCCCATTTCATTCCCCTTTTAATAGCAGAGCAGTACTGGAAGCTATTAGGGGATATTTGGAAGCTCACATCATTATTTCCTGAATGATTAGTTGTATGCTTGGTAGAGTACTGGATTCATGGGCATTTAGGAGATTGAAATCTAGTTAGAATGCAGTAGTTATATTCATCTGTAAGACTTATAGACAGCTCTTGAAGTGTATTCAAACAATTAAGAAATGTCCTTTCTTCTCACTGTAAACAATACATTGTACAAGCTCCTTTTAAATTGCATAGGTGTTGCTTAGGTAAGTGTGACAGTAATTTTTAACTACTGAAGTAGCTTAGATTACATGATACTAGGTGAAATGAATAAGTAGCAAAGACAGAATTTTGCAAATATTGCTTAATTGTCAGAAAGTTTCTACAAAATGATAATAACATATCCAAGTATCTGCCACTTAGGAAGGACAAAGTTGCTTTAATTGTTTTGCTACATGAAGAATCACATTCTGAAACATGTCTTTCAGCTCTGGCTTGCTGATGATTGCTGGCTACAAGCAAACTTGTATTTTGGTATTCATCAGGACTTTGATTTTGAAGACCACAGGCCCTATTGTTTCAGTGTTTTGGTTGGACATGGCAAGAGTCATTGTTTCAACGTAGAGCTGGGCAGCGAGTTGGCAGTTTGGGAGAAATCATTTCAAAGAGCAATTTTCTTGGAAGTTCAAAGAACTGGTGTAAGTAATGAATAATTTAAATCCTGGAGCCATTTTTTCAGTAAAAAAAAGTATAAAATATATTTAGATAATTTGTCTGTTCAATGATTGCTTGAGATTGATGAGCTTCTTTAATGAGGACCTGAATACATTTTCATGCACAGAAAGACTCTAAATGCTTCATTGCAGCAATATTTATCTCTCCATGCCCATGTAATAAATCTGAGTATAAAATGTTTTAAAAATAGAATTTTCAAGTGTATGATTTGACCTTGATTACAAAAAATTGAAAATCGATATGTTTTATTACTTGGAGATTTTGTAGACTACTTCAAACATTTTCTTGTATAAAGTTTATTTCTATTTGCCTAAGATAAATTTGTTGCTTTATGTTATGGTTCAATTTAAAAAATAAATTGCTTTTATGTCATTAATTGAAAATTAGCATTGGAAAAATTTGAAGAATCAGAGTAAAACAGGAAAGTTAGTCACATTAATTTTTAAATTCATTAAGTAACACAGTGGATTATCACTTTTTACTGCCTAGTAAATTTTTCTAAAGCCAATTATTTTTTAAAGCTGAGAGTGCACTCCTCATTAGATAGTTTAATGTTTAACATTAATGTAACTGGTATTGCTCCATACATGTGTGTCTATTATCATGGCGCTTCCATTACGCTTCCATTTGAATCATGAGGTTACTTGAGCAAGATAAGAAAGTCCCATTATAGAATTATAGAGTGGCTTGGGTTGGAAAGGACCTTAAAGAATGCCTAATTCCTAACCCCCTGTCAGTGGGCAGGATTGCCACCCACTAGATCAGGCTGCTCAGGGCAACCTGGCTTTGAACACTTCCAGGAACAGGGCATCTACAACTTTTTTTGGCAGCCTGTACCAGTGCCTCACTACCCTTTGAGTAGAGAATTTCCCCCTAATACGTAGCTGGCTCCAATAGACTTGTGTACATTCAGTCTCATGAGGCCATCTCCAACTTTATCTGCTTTTGAGAGGGATTTTCTTCCTATGAACCTGGAGGTTCAGACATGTGAGAGGTATGGAAAGTCTGATTGCCAGTAAAAATTGAGACAAAGAGCTCAGCCTTTTCCATATTTGTTGAAGCCAGTTCTCCCTTCTCATTTCTCAGAGGGGTACATTCTCCTTTGACTGTCTCTTCTGACCAATATACCTATAGAATCCCTTGTTATTTTTCACATCCCTTGCCCAGTGCAGTTCCATGTATAACTTGGCTTTCCTGATCCTACCACTACATGTCCAAATGACATCCCTGTGTTCATCCTAGGACACATATCCCTGCTTCCTCTGCCTCTGTATTTCCTTCTCATCTCTCAATTTAACCAGCAGCTCAACCATTCTGTTTTTCTGCCACTTCTGCGTGATTTCTTATGCTTGGGGATGGAGAGATCCTGAGCTCTCCAGAAGGGTTTCCTTAAGAAGCTGTCAATGCTGCTCTGTTCTTATGTCCCTAAGTACAGTATTCCAGTGGATCTCATTTAATAATTCCTTAAATAATAATTCCTTAATCTGAAAATTCTCTCTTCTGAAGAGTCCCGACTCTGCTGTTTGCCAGGCTCATATTTCTTGAGATCAACCTGGCTGCTGGGGTAAGAGGGAACAAGAAACTCCTGTACGGATATATCAACAGTAAGAGGATGAAGCCTCCCACAGTATTCTCATGCAGAAGCCAGCCGCCCATGGCTTGGACAAGTACTGTCTTTGCTGGGTAGGAACTGGCTGGACGGCCATGCCCAGAGAGTGGTGGTGAATGGAGTTAAATCCAGCTGGCTATACTGGTCACGAGTGGTGTTCCCCAAGCATCAGTACTGGGGCCTGTCCTTTTCACTGTCTGTATTGATGACCTTGATGAGGGCGCTGAGTTCACCCTCAGTAAGTTTGCTGATTGCCCAAGTTGGCTGGTAGTGTCAATCTCTCTGGGCGTAGTGAGGTCCTACAGAGGGATCACTGGGCTGAAGCCAGTGGGTTGAGGTACAACAAGACCAAATGCTGGGTTCTGCACTTTGGCTACAACAACCCCAGGCAACACTACAGGCTTGGGGCAGAGTGGCCGGAAGACCTGTAGAGTAAACAGACATGGGGGTATTAGTTGATACAGGGCTGAACGTGAGCCAGCATTATGCACAAAGTGGACAAAAAAGCCAATGGCATCCTGGCTTGTATTAGAAATAGTGTTGCTAGCAGGAGCAGGGAAGTAATTGTCCCCCTGTACTCAGCACTGGTGAGGCTGCACTTTGAGTACCGTGTTCAGTTTTGGGCCCCTCATTGCAAGAAAGACATTGAAGCCCTGGAGTGTGTCCAGAGAAGGGCAAAGAAGCTTGTGAGGGGTCCGGAGCACAGACCCTATGAAGAATGGCTGATGAAGTTGGGATTGTTCAGTCTGGAGTAGAGGAGGCTGAAGGTTTACCATATTGCTCTCTGTAACTACCTGAAGGGAGGCTGTATTGAGCTGGGGGTTGGCTTCTCTCTTGTAATTAGTGATAAGACAAGAGGGAATGGCTTCGAGTTGCACCAGGGGAAATTCAGACTGGATACTATGAAATACTTCTCCAAAAATATGGTCAGGCACTGGAATGGGCTGCCCAGGGAGGTGGTGGAGTCACCAACACTGGAGGTATTTAAAGAACATTCTGACATTTTGTTGAGGGACGTGGTTTAAAGAGAACTATTGGTGATAGGTGGACAGTTGGACTGGAAGATTTTGTAGATCTTTTCCAACCTTGGTGATTCTGTGATTCTATGATCATGGCCTCATCCACAGCATGGTCACTACAGCCCAAGAATGATTATGCTCACCCTTAATTGTGTAGGTTGCTCCAACAGATAAAAAGAGTGCAGTAACACTATTTGATAGAGCAAATTCTCAGCTGCAAAACACTATTCTTTTAACGTAGTCAGTAGCTATGCATTTTTGCTAGCAGTTATCAAGAACCTGCATGCCCCATGTAAAAATCTACACCCGCAAAGGTGACCCACTCTTGGTGTTACCACTGCTGAAACACACCACCTCACTGTGCTCACATCCACTTTTTGGTCTCTGTAGACCAAACTCTGAGTAAGAGTTGCAGAACGTGCAGCTTTTTCCTCATGAGGGAAATCAGTTGCACACCTTTGCTTCATACACACTTCCATGTCTGATGCCATTGTGTCAGACTGCCCCTCTTCTGCAGTCTGTCACAAAGCAACAAAATGAACAGAACATTGATGGGAAAGTTCCATTTCTATTGCCGTACCACCAACATCTTCCTCTGACGTTTGGTCTAACACAATAAAATACGAGGCATTTCTTTCAGAGCAGCCCTCATAAACATTTTATTCTAAAGGAAATATTTTGTGGTATGAAAACAGAGAAGATCTACTGATTTTGAGTTAATCTATAATCCAAAGCAAATCCTCTGTATTATTACATAAATAATTTATTTGCTGAATGTGTGAACTAGACCAGTGATTTGAGAAAGTATGGATTAAGAATATAGACCTTCTCCGGTCATAAACATGTTTACATTATTTAGCACAAATTAAAGCTTGATCTGTGTTGATTGGTGGACACCCAGGCAACCCAAAGGTGTTTACACAAGAAAGAGCAGTGGATCCCAGCATTGAATTAGCACAGCATTCCAAGAATAGTACTACTAGCACAGCTGTTGAATCAGCTCTTCTAAACTTCCAGGCCTCTGGAATCCTAAAGAGAATTGCAAGCTCTCTCTTAGAACACTTCCAATTGCCTCATTGGACTGAAAGGGTGGCCAAAATGGTTTTGTTATGATGGATGCTGTCTCTTCTGCTCTTTTGTAAAGGAATACAATTCTTCAAAGAAAAAAAAGAAAGGATTCTTCCTGAAAAATTGCTGGGCATCAAGGAGGGATTCATAATGCTGAGTATGCATAAAATATTTTCTTAGATGAAATCTTCAAATAGTTATGATACATCTCTTTGAACAACCTAGAAATTATCCTACTTATCATGCATGTAAAACCAGATCATGTATCATTAAAATGAAGTGCAATAAGTGTGGAGATTAACTCATTCTGTTGTTGATTCAATTTCTGAAGAGTTTATTGCAAAATCTCAAAACTTCTATTGCATTCTAACAGTCTTAAAATTTAGAGATGTTTGCTTATGCAATTACCTTTTGTCATTAGACAACTAGACCAATAGCTACTAAATATATTAATATTTCTTCCAGACATGGTTTAACCTGTTTGAAACCTCCATTAGAGGTATTCAATTAGAATCATGATTACAGTGTTTAAGTCTCTGTGTGTTCTCATATTAATTTTCTCTTCTTCGGTTGTATATATTCAAGTTTGCTGAAAACCTCAGTGTCAGCAGAATATAAAGTGGTGTAGTTACTCTCCAGCAGTGGAAAATCTTTCTGTCTTTGTTATTCTTTTTCTTCCTTCAGAACATAAATTCTGCATGTCCTGGTTTTCAGATAGATGCTAAGAGCAGCATGATTGAGCTGCAACTCAACATTACATAGATTAATCCCAGCCATAGAGAGAGAATTGACATTTCAGTATTCAGAAAATTAATTGTTATAACCTGTAGGTTAGATTGTCCATAAAAATTCTTTCTTTTGGATAAGGACCATAATTGCAGTAAGAAATTCCTTTTTATTCATAAATGATTGGGCAAGATTCGTGGTGGCAGTCGAATATCACTGTGTCATTTCAGTCTTATTTAAGCGTGGCTTCATGCTATTAGCTTTCTAGGGCCTTTTGAATTTTGTCTTTGGCAGAGCTGTTTTTAGCTATACATGTTCTTTGTTTTTGATACTTTTATAAAAATAATATTTCCGAGGTTCACCTGTCCGTAGTTTATGAAAAGAAATTGTAATGTTTATGATATGTTCAAAGGTATGAGATTTTAAACTTTGTTGTTGTTGTTGTTGTTGTGGTGAATTGCTGTTTTAAATGACAGGAAGAATGCATTAAAGCAGGAAGAAATTCCCCTCACAATATCAATTCCCCTTCATCTATCTTAAAGACATATTTGATGCTGCAAATACTTGTAAACAGGGCCTCATACAAAACTGTGAAATTGTCTGTAAATAAATTAATTTGTTTTCAAATAGTGATAGCAGGTGAATCCTTGTGCTAGAGGTATCTGTATTTACTTCCTGGAAAAAATATTATATTTGATGGAATAACTTGAACAGGTGGCATTATAAATGCAGCAAAAGTAGGGAAATAGAAAGTTGGAAGGCAGAAAAAACACTGTTAAGAAGTGTTTTCCTGAGGTTGGTGATAAAAATCAGCTTTGCAGTGGATAAAGGTAGGCTGTGTAGTTCTCTCAGTCACAACTAGAAATTCAGTCATCTCTCGCAAATTCCAGCAAGCATGCCTCCTCTCAGCTTACATCCTCAACAGTGGAAAACAATTAATGACTGTCAGATGGAGTCATTTTTCTTTTTTCAATTTTTTCTTGTAGTCTTCAAAAATAAAAGACTATTGCTTTTACTAGATTTCTTACTAATTCTTCGACACACCAGGATAGGCATGCATTATATGAAGACAGGAGTATGAGTGTATCCCCATACATAAGGGATATCAAGTGTAAAATTCATGTTTCTGGAATGACACACATCCCTCCTTTCAGAAAAATACATCAAAAATAGCAAAAAAAACCAACATATTTCTTATAAATGATGTAAAAATGATGTAATATCTCACTTAAATCCATGTAATGTGGATTATATTTGGAAATCAAAAAAATTTATAATAAGCATAAACACATAACACATGTTTTCACTGATAATAGTTGAGCTAACATGTATCTATTTCCATGGATGTTTCATCTTTTTCTTTTGCTTGTTTGTTTTGTATGCACTTTTAACATTTCCTTTTTTCCCAAGATTTAGCAACATACAGTTCTTCATTATGAGGTTCATAGTGTTGAACATGCAAGTCAGACTGGCTCTTTGGGACTCAGAAATGGTTGCTGATTATGTTTGTTCTGGATAAATGCAGGAATTATTATTGAGAATAATTGTGCATGCAAAGCCAGAGCTTTATTTCTATAAGAGTCCTACATGAAGCTTTCAATTTTCTGTCCAAAAATATTGTAGTTCTAAAATTCCATAAGTATAGTTCTTTTAAAAAGTAGCAACAGTTAAAACAAATGCAATTAATCAATTATTTTTCTGTTCTGTAAGCAACAATTAATTCTATTTCCATATTGATCTGTTATGCCAATCTCTGTTTTCATCTGTGAATATGAGCAGTGTTCCACAGTTATGAAAGATGACAGGCATGAAAGTGGCATGTTTCACAATATCATTAGTCCACAAGCTTCTTACTCTATGCTTTAACATTTTCCTCCATTCACTTTAAGTTCTTAAGGACGACGAATCTACAGCTACTTTATTGATGGTTAAAGCAAAGCAAAACAAATGAAAAAAAAAATCCTCTACTTTGAAAAACTTCTTTACACAGTATCCTTTCCTCAGCTGCTTCTCCTTTTGCTTGATGGACTACTTCTGTTTATGTTTCTGGTTGTGGGTGATTTTTAATGTTCTCTTCTATTCATCATTTAAAGTTTATTTGTATCACCCCGTCACTGATTTTATCAGTTCATTGAATTTATACCATTAGGGTTGCTTTTCCTGAAATAGATTGTTTGTTTTTTTTCATAAATGAGAAACTAATACGTGCAGTTTTCTAATTCCTACTACTTGCTGTCTGTTTTGTACTGTTACTTAATTTTACCTGTGCTTTTGTGTTAAAAACGCTTTGAGAGGATTCACTAGAACTAGTGACATACAGAGCTAATTTCAGTAACCTTTTCAGGAAAGCTACATTTTTTTTTTCCAGAATATCCCTTCTAATGACATTCCTTCCCTATTTGACATCGATATAAGTGATTATATATATACATAATACTTTCTGATCTTCCAGAAGCAATATTTTTTTAAAAAAGTAAAGTATTTCAAATTTCTTCCTTCCTTCCTGTAATGTATAAAGTATATATGTAAATGCATACAGTGATAGCTGTGAAAGATGAAAAAAAAAGAACTACGCAGAACTGCACTAATACTTCAAAAACCTGCATTTTCCCTAAATTAAATAAATAAGTAGATTCCATATTTGGATCAGCTCCAGAGAGACTCAGAATTGACCTATAATACGATCTCCCCATAGCCTTCTCTTCTCCAAGCAAACCAAGCCCAGATCCCTCAACCTTACTTCATAGGAGAGGTCTTCCAGCCCTCTGGTCATCTTCATGGGCCTCTTCTGGGTGCACACCAATAGCTCTGCATCCTTCTTTTGCTGAGGGCCCCAGGCCTGGGCACAGTACTCCAG
This sequence comes from Callipepla californica brunnescens, assembly GCA_023055505.1. Taxonomy (NCBI): domain Eukaryota; kingdom Metazoa; phylum Chordata; class Aves; order Galliformes; family Odontophoridae; genus Callipepla; species Callipepla californica. The sequence goes on along the minus strand of JALIRH010000007.1, from coordinate 13,803,528 downwards.
ATGGGGCCTCACAAGGGCAGAGTAGAAAGGGACATTCTCCCTGCTAGCCTCCCATCTTCTGATGGAGCCCAGGTTAGTTCTGGGCTGCAAGAGCACACTGCTGGTTCATCTCCTGCTTTTGTCCATCAGGACTCACCAGTCATTCTCTATACAGGGCTGCACTCAATGAGTTTTTCTCCCCATCTGTACTGATTTCTGGGATTGCCTCGACCCAGGTGCAATACCTTGCATTTGGCCTTGTTAAACCTCATTAGATTCTTATGTACCCATTTTCTGAGTGTGTCCAGGTTCCTGTAGATGGTGTTCTTTCCTTTTATTGTGTCAACTGCACCCCTTAGTTTGGTGCCATCAGCAAACTCAATCCCGCAGTCTATGTCATTGATAAAGATGTTTCTATTCAATATAATATCTATAAGCACCAACATTTGGATGAGATTCTAATATTTATACTGCAGTATAGTACTCTATGATAAAGCAGTGATGATATTGTTGGTCTGAAGTATTGTGTAATTAGAGAGGCATTGGAATGTAAATTAGCATTATTTTGTATGTCAAAAGTTTTATCCCAAGCAGTTTGAGATCTACTTGAGATTATACACTGTACAAGAGGAGAGTAGATACATGGATATCCGTGATGCAATTTATCAAATGGTCTGATATTTTCTTGTAAGAACAACTGAAAATTATTCTGTGTGACGAATGTTTTTAAAACAGTACAGTTTTCTCTCCCCTATTTTTTTTATTTATTTATTTTGGAAGAATGTAGTTGAAAAACAAAATTCCCATTGAGGTACCATTGATTAATAACCTAATTTTCTGCTGCTAATGAATAATTCAATTGCTCAGTTGTTCTAGAAATGAACTGGTAATGTCTCTTGTAGGTACTTCTAATTAAAATTATCTCTCAACTGCAAAATTATTAGCATTTTAGAAATTTGCAATCACTAGGAAAGAAAAGTCATTTCATATAAAGGACTGTCTCAAAAAACAAGTCAGTACCTTTGCTGAAGTCCACTAGTAGATTTCTGCTATGATGAATGATTCCAGCTGATTACAGTGTTTACTGCTGAAAACCTGCTTCTGGTATGTGAAAGTATCTTTGAGGCAATGTCTAAGTAGGAAAGTGGCATTCATTTCATTGTGATAACCTTCTTTCCTTATGAAAAAAAAAAAAAGGAAAAACAACATAGGTGCTACCAAACCACAAAACTGTAGCTCAGTGACAGAGATGAGGAAGCTCAATCTATTTACCAGTAGTTAGATAACACAGGTATTTATTTCATCTATGATATGGCAGTAATTTTTACTGAGTGTGGTCCATATTGTAATAGCTGATCTAAAGTTCCAAGCATAGCAGTGTCCTGGCAAAGACATCATTTAAAACATGAATGCATTAAGCACTCAGTGTTATTTCTAAGGCAATAACAAGTGAGCTGGCACTACTTATGCCAAAATCAGTAGAAGTTTAATTTGAAATTGAAGAGAGACGTTATCTGAATTCTTAGAAAAATCTTGATCTTAGTACCAGTTTATTGAATGTATATATACTGAACATGTATGTATTATCTGTGTTTAAAAAAAGGCACAGGTATAACATCTTCTCAAAACCACTCTCTTACACTAATATCCAATAAACCACAAAAAAAAAAAAAAAAATTAAGAAGTTATTTCAGAGCATTAGATGCCATTACTCCTATAATTTTTGCTGCTGATCTATGATATATATTTTTATGTAAAATAACTATAAGAGGTTTTCATAGTCTGGAAAGCCAAATTCTATATATTTTAAATTCAGCCCTTTGGAATTTTAAAGATTTTTAAAAGCACTTCCGCTCAGCACAGTTAATTCTATGCAAAAACACTTCACTATTTTGCAGGCTGTCTTCAGAATTAAGGGGTTTGCTTTTCTAAGATTCCTACTATACTTTATGTGGGCTGAGATCAGTTTTTCAGTTCAGCTATTGCTAGTGTTTTTTCTTATGCTCTTTTTGGATATCCACACTGATAGAAATAAAGAAAATATGAAATAGATTTATGTTCGGTCTTTTAAACACAGAGATAAAATTATCAGTGGTATTTGGACGGTATTAAAATTCTACACAGGAGTCTTCTGCTAATAAGATTAATACACGGACTAGTAATTGATTTCTTGGGAAAACTCATTACAATTCAATTCAATTATTACGTTAATCGACAATAAAATACAGCCAATAAAATAGGCTAATAAAAATTCTAATGTCCTCATCTGTATACAGCACACTTCAAGTCTACGAAATCATGTGCTTTGTTAACAAGTCAACTCTTTTAGTAGGAAAAACTACTAAGAGTATTTCTAATTGTGGGTTGTTGTTTTTTTTTAATTTCATTTTGATCTGCATATACTTGTATCAACATTCATTAATAGGGAAAACTATGTGCTATTTGATTATAGCTGTATGATAGAAAAATATTTTAATGTGTAATTAAGTGATACCTCTCATCTACCAGTATTTACAATGTTTAAGTGCTCTGTGATAAATCAGCACTGTACCTAAGCCCAGAATAATCTCATTTCCATTTGGTAAGGAAGATTATTTAAAATAACCTATGTTTTTCCTTTCTGTTGCTTAAACTGTGAGTTCTCTAGTTGAATATGCCTTAGAAGACAGATAAACCCAGATTTCTATTGTTAAACTTCAATGTAAACAATTGCTGTAGATAACCAAGGATAATCACATAATTGCAAATATATGGCAAGTTTATTGCAAAGGCTAGAATGAGAAAGGATAGTGCTCTGTATCAATGTGAATGTGCAGGGTTAGGAATCCTTGTAACAGCTCTGAGAACCTCTTCAAAGTCATTGAGTATATGCCAGAGGCAAGCTTTTAAATTTAATAACTGCTCTCTCTTCCCTGTATGGCAAAACCCAAACTACTTCTGTTGTAAAGGAAAAAAAAACTGTTAGTGTTTTTGTTTTCTTTAAGTATAAATCTTATATGTTTACTTGTAATGGTTATCACAGTGAAAATGCACTGCAGACTGTTTGTCTTTGGTATTTGTTGCAAAACATTTTTAAAACAGTTCCAATATTTGCAGATACTAAATATTTGTAAAATACTCCAGGCTAATTATGTATGAATAGTTTGTTTTAATAATCACCATATGTGGCTGAGCAATTAGAATGCATACTCATTAGGGAAATATAATGTAGAAGTGCTTTGCTGAGTCAAAAACCGTTTTTTAACCTCGTTAGTTGGAAAATAAAGGAGAATAAGTTGAGATGGCTGCTTAGTCCTGCCTTATGATTATTAAATAATATGTGGGAATATTTAAATACTGTTCTAATTGATTATTGATTTATGAAGTCTCTTTAGTGACAAATAATATGAGCTCTGAATACCAGTAAGCAATTTATTCAAAAATTACATCTGTCGTTGTCCAACTGATTATGATAGTAATCTGTGCTCCTATGTGAATTTAATTCCCAGCCCACTCAAAATCCTTTCTAAAATGTCATATCTGTAAATATTTATTTGTGTAGTAGAACGAGGAGACCATCAGAGTAACTAACTAGAAATGTTCTAAATTGTACACAGAATTTTTGAAGAACAGCTTCATGGCACAACTTTCAATTTGAGCAATTGTATTAAGGTTTTCAATCTCCTTCAGGCCATTCTTGTGTTAATACCATTATTTGGCATTTAAGAAATTATTCGGATACAAAAATTCATGGAAATAGATGTTCAAGGGTGAGGTAATCATGCGATTTATGAAATATCAATGAGAGCAAAATAATGCCCCCTTGGAAAGAAGAAACAAAAAATCAAAAGATTTCATAAAGTTCAAGGGTGTATATATTTTTATATATAATATTTAAAATGACTGGTAAGGTCAGATGGGGAAAGCTGAAGGCAGGATCTGATCTCTGTTCATGCTGAAGTTTTTCTGAACGGCTTTTTTTTTTTGCCATTCAATGTGAATCTCATCATGGTATTTCAAATTTCGTCAGCAGCAGAAATACTCTGTTATGCTTTCAAAATCCAGCAAAGATACCTGGTAGCCCTAAAAATGCTTGCAAAATGAATCAGCTAACATTTTCCAGTCATTCAAGTGTACAAGTGAAGAAATGCTTCAAGGTAAAAGTTTGTCCTCAAATTTTCTGTCAGACAGAGAGATAAAGATGTCAGATAACTGTTACAATTAGATTGCTAAATATTTAGGCGCTTCTACCTGCACATGCACTGGAAATGATCTGAGAAGGTATAGGTGAGGTCTAAGCAGTTTCCCAAAAATTTGGGAAAAAAAAATCACATTAAGTATTTTTATTTGATAGATGAAGATGATGGTTGTTCTCTCATAATTCATGCTTTTTTTTCCAGTCTAAAACGTATATGTGCAGTTGGCAAGGGGATACTCTGTGTTTCACAGTCGACTTTGCTCTGGGATTTACCTGTTTTGACAGTAAAACAAAGGTAAGAGGAAAAAGAAAAGAAAACATAACTCTGCTTTATTTCAATGTTCTTGAAGTTATCAGTAACCCTGTCTTTTATACTGATGTATAGTATTTATTTCTCAAACATTCGGCACTTTTTGTTTATATAGCTCTACTGAAATGCAGTCAGTCTGGGACTAGAAGGGGATAATCTATTTGTGCCATAGCATGTAAAGTAGATACTGGAGAAAGATATAAAAAAAAAAAAGCAATTTCCTTTTCAAGCAATAATACAAAAGAAGGTTATATGTAGCAGAGTACTTGGTTTCTTAGTAACGGAGAAACGTCAAGATTTTGAAAAGATTAACAGTCATGAAAAAGATTGAACTTTCACCTGATTCTATTTGTTTTGAAGATACAGATATAAAGGAAAATGAATTATTCTTTCATCATAAGAAATTTTGGCTATATCAGAACTGAACAGAACAAGAGCAAATGCATTTCAAAGTCAATCTATGTGCTTAAATTTGCTTCTCTTGCAAAACTGAGTGGCTCTATAAAGGGACTATAGGGAATGGTTTATGGCACATGCCAACTTCCAAATGATATGTATTATTCTAAATGATATCTGTTATTCTATTATTTTAAAATAAAATCTATAGTCATTTTTAGTGAATTTATAGATTTGATTCCCAGTAGAAATGAATTTTCATTATAAAAACTTTCTACCTTAATAGAACTGTATAGTATAAGATCTGTCCTCTGAAATATGGTCTGCAACTACTAACTGAAGTGATTTTATAATGTATATTAAAGAAATTCAGTTTGTCATTCCAATTTAAAAGAAAATACGATGCGTTTTGAAATATTGATGCTGAATCTAGTTTTTATGTTGTCATTTTCTTTTGTACTTTTGACCCAAATACACAAATTTATTGAAATTTCAGTGCAGAGAAAAAATGATCAATATCATTGTTATCTGAAAATTTAGACTGCTTGCAGTGTATGTGCTATCCTGTAAATAACAAGTTCAGACAATGTATTTGCATGCTTTTTCTATGCCTTTGGTGATACTGGATTCTGAAACTGCTCTGCATAGCACATTTCCATGTAACGACAAATTAAGTATGGACAATAATCATCTCATTCATTTAGACTGTGTAAAATGTTTATTTTAAATGTGAAGATTGATTTGATGTACTCCTCGAGAACCATAAAACTCTCTGTTATATTCATTTTCACAAGATCAGAAAATCAGTCATAATTATAATCCCATTGAATTCTACTAGTACTACCTATAGAAAGAGTAGGACTTAACTGAATGTGCTTATCATCATCATACTTGATGATGTGGAGGCTTCAATCAAACTTTGTTTACGTAGTATCATCTAGTGGCTTGGGTCAGAAGGGACCTTAAAGACTACCCCTCTTTAAATATCCCCTCTTTAAATTTAAAGCCATTCCCCCGTCCTATCGCTATTAGACCATGTAAAAAGTCATTCCCCTCCTGCTTCTAAGCTCCCTTCAAGTACAGGAATGTCACAGTATTCTCTTCTCCAGGCTTAACAAGCCCGGCCCTCTCAACCTTTCTTTACAGGTGCTCCAGCCCTCAGAACTTCTTCATGACCTTCCTCTAGACCTTCTCCAGTAGCTCTGCATCCCTCTTGTACTGGGAGCCCCAAGCCTGTATACAGTACTCCAGATGGGGCCTGAAAAGGGCAGAGCAAATGAGGATAATCCCCTCCCTCTCCCTGTTGGCCTCTCCTCTTTTTATGCAGCCCAGGATACTGTTGACCATCCAGACAGCAAGTGCACACTACTGTACTACATGTTAAGCTCTCCATTCATGAGGATCCCTTTGACCACCTCTTCAGGGCTGCTCTCAGTGAGTTCTTCTCTGGGACTGTCCTGATCTGAGTGAAACACTTGTGGAACCTCATTTGTTTCAGGTGAGCCTGCTTTTCAAGCTTGTCCAGTTTCCCCTGGGTGGCACCCCTTCCTTCAACTGTATCAACTGCATCACTCAGCTTAGTGTCATCAGCAAACCTGCTGCAGGATCCCATTGTCTATGTCATTGATAAACATGTTGAAGAGCACTGGTCCCTGGGGTCCAGTATCTCTCTCTCAACCCTCTTTCTGTGACCATCCATGTATCTCCAATTTAGAGATAAGTGTGTGATGTGGGACCATATTAAAAGCCTTGCAGAAGTCCAGGTAGATGATCTTTTATTTTCTGATGCCATCACTCCATCATAGTAGGCCACCAGATTTGTCAGGCACAATCTGCACTTGGTGAAGTGATTCTGGCTGTCATGATCACCTCCTCATTCTTCATGTGCTTCAGCATAGCTTCCAGGAGGAAGCTATCTCGATATTCTGAGGAATAAACATGAGGTTCACTGGGCTGTACTTTCCCATATCTTCCTTTCTTTTTTTCTTATAAATGGGAATGATGCTTTTACAGTCACTGGGGACTTCAGCCAACAGCCGTGGCTTTTTGAATATGATGGAGACTGGCTTGACAGCTACATCAGCCATTTCCTTCAGGACTCTTCAGTGTGTGTCATTGGGCCCCTTAGACTTGTTGTTTACCTAAGGGAACAATAAAGAAAAACATCAGACTTATTAATTCTGTTGTTAAACTGGAAAAATTCTGGAGAGCTCATACACATTTATTGTTTTTCTCTCTGAGAGATGGACAGGTTCTCTATATCTTCAAGCGTGTGTGAAGCAATAATGAGCAGCTTCCACATTTAATTCTTACTGCCCATTATCAGCTGAAGTTGATGGTATTGCGCCACAGTTTTAGGCATTTTAGGATATTTTTTCCAACACTGAATACGTTTCGAGTAGCAAAGTAATTAACATTTCACTGGGGACACAGCAATTTTACTGAAAAAAAAAATGTTTTCTAGACAATGAATTTCATATTAAGGTGAACTTTTGATGAAAAAAATGCTCTTACAGCACAGCAGGTGCTCATACTGGCTTATTAAAATGCAGGGCAGTCTTCTGGTTTGACCTACAACTCTATGTCTGGATCCCACATTTTGGGCAACCAGCTCACTTACTCATTAAAAATGTTCTTTATTACAGTCTGTAAGGGGATCGAAAGAGGGCCTTCTGCGTTACAAATGACAAAATGCAAAGGTCAAGAACTTTTCCTTAGGATTTTATTCATCTTTTAGAAAAGTCTTCATTAGAACAATTCTGGGGGATTGCCAAGCATATTTAAAATAATTACTTCATTTCATATATGTTGTGTTCTGAGGCTGCCATGGGACTAACTCTTTCAGATTTTTTATTTGGTGCACATCACAGCGACTGCCTTGCAGTTCAGCTGCTTTGTATCTGATCATAGAGTTTTTCTCTATCAGTTAGCTTACTTGGTTCATCTTCCCTTGCACTGTGTCTGCAGCCATGCATCCAAGATAAAGAGATCCCAAAGTATACATTTTCTTCTGCCTTCCAGAGCCATCTCTTTTCCACTCAGTGTCAATTATGGACTCCAGCAATGCCTGTTATTGCTGAATTGTTTTGTCTTCCACTTAGAAGTTATAGTATATATGTAAGCATTCATTTCTATTATTAGATCCAAACCTGTTAAAGATTTGATTGCCTTTCAGGTGGTCTAATTAGGCCCTCTGGATCCAGTTAAAATGTGTTCATTAATGCTAAGTTTAAGCAACATCACAGTGCTGTATGAAGGGTAATAAGGGGTGGTGATGTTCCTGTCTGCAGGGAACCAGGAGATGAAGTCAAAGATTTCATAGAAATTTTATGCCTTGTTTTTTTCTTATAAACAAGTGTACAAATACTTATTTTGTTTATAGGACATTCCCTCTGTGAGTAGAGCTATGAGTAGGATTCTAAAAATCACAAAAAAAAAAAAAAAAAATCATTCCATTTCATGAGGGTGTCATCATTTTAGGTAGTGATTATCACATTTACTAGTTGTCCTTGATTCAAGTTGCCCATACCCACAGAAAAAGCAAAACTATTGTTTAAGGAGACATAAAAAATCTTTATTTTCTCTTTCTCATTATAATCATCTCTCAGTCTGGTACTTCTTGTATTCTCCACTATGGTAGCACCAAGATTTAATCACAATGTGGATATTGTAACTTTAAAGAAAATTTGTGATTATCACCACTGATATCAAGGTATGTATAGCTGGCAACAATGTGAAGAAAAACAAAGTATTAATTTGAAGGAAGCAGGTCTCCTACTCTCTTCAAAATTAACAATTTTCTACATTAAGCCAACAGTTGCCTTGAATTTACTATGTGGCAGGACTACACTGTGTACAGATTAACACAAAACTCAGAAGAATCTCTCTACTCTCAGGTAGTCAAAATAGCTGTTTAATGTTGTATAGAAAGGGATGATGTTTCTGTAATGACATCAGAGTCACAAAGCAGCTACTCCACTCCAATAGAAAATACTGGAAAAATTCACAGATAAAAAGTGAGTAAATTTCCAAGTAAAGTTATCACTGGCGCACATGAAAAAAATATTTTGCAGTAAGGTATATTGAAAAATGGGACACAGCAAAGGTTTTTGTTTCTTTGTTTGTTTGTTTTTCTGACAGTGATTTTGAAATGGCCTTCAAAGCATTTAAATTGTGTTTTGTCAGCAGTATCCAAGGACTGAATCACATTTCACCATGTACGTAAAAGTTTCGCTAACATAGATATTAAGACAACATCAGCAGAAGATCCGGATGCAATCTTATAGCTTCTTTTTTTTTTTAAGCTGTGTTCTTTCTATTCATAAGATATAAATAGAACACATTCAAACACAGAAGATGACACTGGTTTCAAAAGTCATTTCCTAGAATTTCTCTGTGAAAAGTATCTCTATACTGATTAAAAGAGTCCTGTCAATCTGTGATTTGCCAACCACAGTAAGTGCTGTATAAACTTGAAAGAATTCTAGAGTTTCTATGTATTTTAGAAACAACTGTGTAATTTGAATATATCTTTTGTAATTTGCAAGACTGCTTAATGGCTTTGCATTTCTATAGCATATTTATCTTTGGATTTCAAACTTCAGAAACTTTTTTGACCAAGGTTCATCACAACATCTTTGAAAGACGTCTATCTACGTTGTGCAGATGAGCCTGCAGAAATGTGATAGATCAAGATATGGTGTGAAATTTTTGTCATAATGAAACCAGTACAAATATCCTAATGGATCTTTCCAGAAATAAGCTTTTGTCTTGGATATTGATATTACATCATGTAGGGAATTGAATCATTCAAATTTCAGATAATTTCTATATATTTTTTTAATTAGTTAGTATTAATATCATGCCTTTTACTCTCACATGTGATGCAAAGCTGTTAATTTTATTTGCTCTGCAACCAGCTCATGTTTACTGCCCCAGTGCCTCATCTTAATACATAACCATTAGTCATTTATCTGTTGTTCTAGGTAACTGTGTAACAAGGCCTTAATCAAATGTCTTTCTCTTCAGAACGTACTGTGGAGGTTTAAATTCTCTCAGCTCAAAGGCTCTTCAGATGATGGGAAAACAAAAGTGAAGCTGCTTTTTCAGAATCCAGACACCAAACAAATAGAGACAAAAGTAAGTGATGTCATTTTTCTCAGCTTAGTGAAAAATGAAATGAAGCAGTCAATTCCATTTACTGTTGTGCTTACATATAGTGAACTGCAAATCATACTTGATATATATTTTTCTCCTACTCTGTAGAAACTCCACAGTGAAAAAAATTGATACAGCATCTCTAGATTTATGGCACTATTTGTACAAATCTGTTACTGAGTTGTGTCTTAATGGTATAATAAGATGATATCTAAGAACTGTTTTTAAATTGGATAAAGCAAAAAATAAATCTATTTAACTTTTAAATACAAACTGTAGACGTACAATTTCAAGCAAATACAAGCTTAGGATTTACAGATAAAATACTGTGTAATATTTATTAGCTTAATAAAAAAAGAAATAATCTCACAGGAGTCCAAGTAATTCTTGAAATTTATTCTAGTTTGTTCACTACTGTGACTTTACAGGATCTGGCTTTAAGCTTTGACAATATTCAGTCACTACTGAGGATGAGATACTGGTGAATTTAATCTTTTAGTGATAGGGTTGTGAAACTTAGAATTCAGATTCCCAAGCAAAGTTCATCAGTTTCTAATAGACCTGTAATGCTTCAGTCTGGCCTCAGATTCTGCTCTGTGAACCTAGGCTTACAGTTGTGCATATAACCTGAGGAGTAGGATGAAAACTGGGGAAATAAATTACCAAGCTAGAGATTGTTGATGAATAAAGACAGAGGTGAATAATTCAAGAAAACATAAATAAATGAATAGAGAATTATTCATCCATTCAGTTGTGAAAGGAATAAAGATAACTTTGATGTGATATGACAGAGAAAAGGAAGCTAAGAGTGAGTTCAGCCTTCAACTGGGATTTGGTAGACAAGTCAATAAAATATAAATATATATAAATGTATCTGACAGTTCTCACTTCTATAGAATTATACAGGTTAAAGTGACTTATAAAGTAAAAATTTGCTACAGTGATCATGTTACAAAGGTAGCATAGATAATACCTTCACTTATTCTTTGAAGTGTTAGAAAAGCCACAGAACTATAAGAAGATAACCTCCAACCTTCCTTGTTCATCATAAAGCAACAACGTATATAATGTCTTTCTTTATACTTCTAAATTAAAAATAATTCCATTTTTCACCAGCAAACTTAACCTCAGTTATCTGTTGACACTGCAGTAGCAAATACAATAATATCATGAAAGATACAACATTATGACAATACAAATAGAGTAGCAGGTCATTTCCACTTCATTTCTCATGGTACTCCTTGGAGATATAAAGGAACTGCTATCATCAGTATACACATGATCATCTGTTGGATAGAATTGAAGTAACTTGTTAACAGGTCAGACAAGAAGATTATACTGCCAAAAAACAAAATCTCAGTTTCTGAATCTGTGTATTAAGTCATCAGCTCATCCATGTATGGTTGACCACATGCCCCTGTTCCTTTTTCTGTTGTGGTAAACAAGCTGATTTTTCCACTTTATTTTCAAGTTTATGCTTTTATTTTCACTTTAATGGTTTTTAATTACAGAGTTTTATTCTTTAGATAGAAAAATTAGTGTATTTATATGAAATTTTCATCAGCTATTCATTTGATAAAAATGAGTCCAAATTATACAAAACTATGACATATGTAAGTTCATAGAGGATTATAGATAGCTGTGGACCTAAATGTGCTCATGTATTGTAAGTGTTGGAGGAGCCCAGGGAATGCACATTAAAGACCAGCTAAGAATTTATCAGGATTTCATTGAGGAACAGGCCTTTTGCACTGCCCTGGCACAGTGCAGTTTACCCATTCAGATTTCACATTTAATGGAAGTGGGATAGACCTATGCACCTTCTCCACTTCAGGTACTTGGTTTATATATTCAAGTATATGGCTGCCACACTTGTAAATGGTATTATTTCTTAGACTTCGGGATTACAGACTAATCATGAAGTAAGCAGCGCTCATGCCCATGGTATAGTGCAGTATCTGCCTCAGCTTAGCATATTGGAAGAACAAGGTGGTGCTGTATGATGAAATGCAGCCAATAATCAGAAACAGAGAATGTCTTTGAATCATTTCCACTATATGTGAAATAAAACGTGGTACAGGTGGTGTATATTCACAGTAAATAGTAGAGTTCAAACTGCAAAAGAATTTTCCAGATTATGTCTACTTGTATATGCATATAAATACTTTGGGGGAAAGATCATGTTTTGGAATTCTATTTTTGCGTTTTTGGAACTAGCTAGAGATGATGGCTTTTCTCCTTCTACAAATTGTTAGCCAAATGCATCTTCCTTTGCACTTCCATTTCAGGTTTAGTATTAAAGTAATTAATAAATATCTACTGCCATGGTGCATATCAGCCAATATATTTTACATTTGGAAAAGTTGAATCTACCTTGTGTACCTGAACACAGGCTCCAGTACAGAAATATTCCAAGAAATCTTAGTTATAGTAGATATTATTGATCTATATGTCAAGTACACTAAATTTTCAAGGTTGTGTAAAAAAAAAAAAAGATTATTTTGTATATCATTCATTCATACTCAGAAGGGAAGGAGAGCTTACTTTCTTCTATCTTAATATCTTAGTAAAAAATATTTCAGTGAAGAAAATGTGAGAAATCAGTGTCATTAGACTATTGTGAGCTGTATAAAACATTCCACTACATGTTGCTTGTCCCATATCCATTCTAACTGCTATATATGTAACTTAAGAACAATGAATATTTGTCTGTGTTGCATACAGTACTCTTTCTTCACTGTCTTCACAGTGATACACTTTTGCAATTAGACTGCAGTCGAGTTTTGCTACAAATCGTATTCTATTCAAACAGGAGAGTTTCAGCAGAGTGATTGAGGACAGATCAGCAACTGTGTTCCTTTCTTTAGATTTACTATTTTCACCTGAGGGGAAATTTATTCCTTATTTGAACTGTTGATAGATAAGGGAAATTAAAGAGTGCAAGCAAAACTCTCTATTTACAGCAGCATTATTCTCTAACACCAAACGTCCATAATCTAGAACTCATGCCCTTCTGTATTTTTATTAACATGGGTCTTCTATTGATGAAATCTGCCAATTTAATACTGAATATCGTAAGATCTTGATGAACATTTGCAAGATGATGATGGACATGAATTAAGACTTTGTCTGCGTGGCAGTTAGGCAGTCTGATTGCTGTTGGAATTTACTTTCAATATTTACTGAACGGGGTGACTTTAGTTGGCTGCACAGAGACAAACATCTCCAGAACAACTTTTTGGATGTTTTTTAGTACACTGGCAGAGTTTGTGTCTGCCAGTGGAACATTTAAAAGTGTTCCAGATTTGACATTAGACAGTGGCATTTGGAATCATTGAAGCTGGCAGTGAAAAGCCATTTGATTCATCCTTATCCCTGTAGAACACTGTTAAAAGACTTAAGTACAATTCAAACTTGTTGTAATTCATCTGGCATTTAATTTTGGCATAATGGATCAGGTTCTTACGTTTGTAAGAGCATCGTATTATCTTTGTGTAAATGACATTTGCAAAAAGGAGACCAAATAAAACCTTACAGCTCAAAAAACTTTCATACCCCTTTCTATAGCTGATTATTTTTGCCTTTTTATAACAGGTGTAACAAGCTGGGCAGTACTAATACATGTGTTTTTTTCAACTATGATATGGTAATCAAGCCCTGGTATACTTGCTGAAATTTAGAACTGAAGTTAGAATTTCCTGTCTTGTTTTGACTTCCACACAGAGTAGAGCTAAAATCTACATGCCATTATCAGTGTTGTTTTGTTTGTTTTATTCCCAAAAATTATGATTAGCATTTCAGTCAGAAGAAATGAAGTTTTGTATTGAGGAATACAGTAGTAATTTTTGAACTCTTGTCAACAGTTAAACACAGAGACTCACAAATGTCCTTTAAGAAGTCAAGAATGAAATAACACTGACAGTGTGACAGTGTCTACATTATCTACCTCTTATGCAGGCTCTTGTCTTGCTCAAATAATGATTCAGTAGCTCTCAGAAGTAATCAACAAAATTGTGTGTGGTACTGATGCAACAGGCCTGTTAAGCTCTTTATGATATATAATATACCCAACCATTACAAGTAGGTGGGCAAAACAAAACCAGACATTTTTCTTCCTTGTCTGTGCACATATAGTGATTGAGATCAGTGCAGTGTGCACATATTTCATATTCTCAATATCAGCTTGCAGTTTTGCAGATTTGTCTTCCCACAGCTTTAATCCAATCTTCTTCATTCTTTCTTGCTGTTCTTCTTTTAGACTGTTGGTTGTATTATACTTATTAGGATACAAATAATTAGCTGATATAGTCTTGGTTATTGAAATGTTGGATGTAAAAATTATTCTAAGTAATTATAAAATAAACAGGCAATATTGATTAAGAAAAAAAAAGTAATCACAGAGAAATTAAGTAAGCAGAAGAGTAGAGTTAGGTAACATAGGGTAAAGGAAATGATAGGTTAGTTGTCTTCCTTGGATGAGTATGAACATAAATATATTACTTTAATAAATAAATAAAAATAAATTAAAAATAATGTCTCAGTTAATTTATTTGAAAGAAGTATAACTGATGTTATTTCATAGGGATAAGTTGGTGTTTCTTATTCTAAGTGTTGTCTCCAGTTTAGATAACATCTCTGAGGTACACGTGAAAGACTGCTCCACAATGAAAACTCTGCAGTAGGGGCATTGAAAAGAGTGAACTCCTAGTGATGAGACATCCCTCTCTTTGCTCTTCTAATCCAAAAACTCTAGCAAGATAATATTGCTGGAGCACCCTGCAGTTCTGCCTGCAATCTGTTTTAGGTACCTGATCATTTATCTTGTTAAATATGTGCAGCTTAGAAATGAATATGTGCAATATGGGAGTGAAAAGCTTTGTGAAAGGCTCTTGTCTCTGAGCACATTTGGGTACAGTTGATCAAAGTGTCAAATGTTACAATAGGTAGTCAGAATCTGAGGTTAAATTGTTGAGTGATTTCATTTCATTTTGGAGCAAATCTAAGATTAAAGTGAGTACTTCCACATTTTATAATTTGTTGGTCTTAAAGGTTGTAATTCTGGATATTTAATCCTCGGTTTGATCCTTTAAAACTTTTGTTTTGTCAATCACTGTATGATTCATGTACATGGTTTTAGTTGTGTAAAGGATAAACAATGAGAGAGAAATAATGGCACTACTATTTAATGGAAGTGTTTATATTAATTTTACAATATACATACATACTGTCAATAAAATATTTACTTCCATATGTTCATATATATCAATCAAAATGGAAAAAAAACATTTTTTATTCCCCAAAAATGAAGATTACATGTACTTAAGTTCTTCAAAGGATTTTAATGAACATTTACACTTAATTTTTCTTCCACAAAAAGATCTGCATTTGAATATGAGGCCCAAATGAATACATCAGCAAATTAATGCCAATTATTACTGCTTACCTAAATGTCTGGTTTGATATAAGTTCTCAAGAGAGTTTTCTTCTTTTGGGGTAATTGTTTCCTAAGCTGTTGACTAGCAAGTACACAAAAGCAGAATTTTGAGAGTAACGTCCCTTAATGTTACCTATTTTCCCTCCTTACTTAACTAGATATGAATGGTAATAAAGGCAACATTCTGCTCGTTAGTTATATTGGCTTACGCCTCTGTTGTCTTCATTAGAATATAGGTAGTTTCATGTTTGTTATTATTCTATAGTCTTAGAAGTGTCAGTTTGTGATTTCCATAGAATATGTGAGGGTTTAGAGCTGCTTAATAAGAACAGCAATAAGTATACCACAGAAATGGTGCAGGAGTACAGGCAAGATGTGGGCCTCTTGGAACATCTCCAGAGGAGAGGCACAAAAATGATCCATGGGTGGAACATCTCTCCTAAAAGGACAAGCTGTTCAGCCTGGAAGAGGGTTCAGGGAGACCTGATAGCAGCCTTTCAGCATCTGAAGGAAGGCTGTAAGAAAGAAGGAGACAGACTGTAGCAGGGTCTGTGGTGACAGGATAAGGGGAAATGGTTTCGAAATAAAAGAGGGGAGATTTAGATTGGATATAAGAAAAAAAAAATGTTAATGCAGGTGAAGTACTATAACAAGTTGCCCATAGAGGTGTTGGATCCCCCATCTGCATTGACACTCACAGTCAGGCTGGATGGGGCTATGAGAAACCTGATATAGCTGTAGGTGTCCCTGTTCATCGCAGGATATTTGTACTAAGATGACTTTTATGGGTCCCTTCCAATTAAAATTGTTTTGTGATTTTATGACTATACTTTTCCTAAGATACTTTTCAGTTTTGCATCCCATCTTACAGGAAAGCATAAAGTCCATATTTTGCTCACACAAGTTAGCAAGTGCAGCATTTAAAGGGATATAAGTTTATGAACCTTTTATTGCAATGAGATACCTGGTGGTTGCAACATCTTCCAGAATACAACACTTTGATAAACTTGTGCTGGTTACCAAGAGACTGGAAGTAGTGTAAAGTGCTGTAGCAGTTTGTGTTGCACTTCAAATGCATGGAATTACATACTGAGAAAGCTCAATATTGTAGTAAAAAGTATCAAATTATTTATCTAACAATGAATCACCCAAGATATATTATATGCCTATGAATAGCTCTGCTTACGTATTCTTTGCAGGACTTAGGGGCTGAAAGCATTGTTCTCTTAGACTTTTGTATGCACTCTGTAATCACTATGAGGAGGACAGCTTGCTGCCAACGCTTTGTCTGAAAGTTATAGTGTGTGAGAAGGACTTTCTGAAAGCCTCCTTCGATGTTTAGTAGAGAACAAAGGTACTTGTAAGGCCACTTAACATGATGTAAAGAGCATATCCCAGGAGCACATTGAGTGTGATCCTATTACTCTTTCTGTATATGAATATTGCTTATTGTCACTTTATGCTGGAGAAGGTAGATGGTAGCAAAAGTTACGTTTGTCTGAGAGAAATAAATTTGCTTAGTGGAAAACAAAATCCCTGAGACAATAAGCTGTATGTGCCTGTAGTTTAAATAAATTGTGTGCAAGAATTTGAAAAAGTTCTTGTAAGTCTCATCTTCATCATGAACTGGAGCCCTCAAATGCTGGAAGTCTGAGGCCACCTTGTCCTTCTTCCACATTTTTATTTCCCACAGTCCCACTAGAAACCCTGTTTCCAGAATGAAGCAGTGGAAAGCCAAATATTGACTTTGCTTTATTCTGCAGTGTGTAAGGTAGAATAAGCATGTAAAATTTGCATTCCCCTATTTGCAGCCTAATCAATATAGAAAAATCAACAATGAACCTCTGTGTTTGATCATTTTAATCAAATATATATGTATTAAAAGAATTCAAAATCTCCAGTGAGTTCATCTCATTCAGACTCTTGAGGAATGATTTATACTGTGAAAATTCTTAAGATCATTTGTCTTACAACAAAATTGTGCAGAAATATTGTGACCATCTCAACTGACTATTAGTTGTGTCTACTTTTCAAAACAAAGTATTGTATAGTTACCCTGGGGATTTTACTAAGCAGAAGCGAGGGAAAATGGCTAAACCAACTCACAGATTTTCCCCAAACACTGTTATGGCTTATGAATCTTGCCTAATGCTTACATGTTGCTTTGCCAGTAATAAAATCACAGTATTACTTACTGCGTATCAGCACCTGAGTTAGTCATTAGTCATTATGTGCCTGAGATGTTTGCAATGACCTCTCATTCTGGTAATTCTGCCACAGAAGACAGTATGACTACTATCACATATCAGAGAAGTAAAATATTTATTAAATGTTGTACAAATATCTGTCACTATAGTTGTTACTTACTGCACAGTATGTTTATATATCAAGTTGTTTGCAAGGATACCTGTCTCATTACCTTCAGCTTCCGAAGGAACCAACCTAACTGTCTCAAAGTTAAAAGTCAGTAAAATTAAGCTGTTGAAAGGGAAAAACAAACAAACACAAAAGTATCTATTAAAGTTGTATGTATCTGGGAAGAGCTTTTCCTGAACAGAGATAAATTCCAAGTATTCTGTCCGAGGCAGTTTTGTTTTGAAGATACCAGTAAATACTGCAATATGAAAAGCAGAAGTGCTGAAATTTAGATTTTAAAATAAACAGGATATTTCTTGATATACTACTGTGTAACCAATACCTTAAATAAATGTCCTGTTGAAACCTGCCTTCTCCCCAAATGAAAAATGATATAAAATTTCCAGTTGCAGACTCTACAAATATTACTGTTGTGTAAACTGAACATGCTTTTTATTCTGTTTTTTGTCATTGTGTCACTTCTTTTCTCTCTGGGAAGTCCAGAAAACAGAAATGTAATTTTATGAACAGAGGATGAAATATTTTATAAAAAATCAAAGGAATCTGAGAACTAATTAGGAGCAACTCTGACTTTCTTGCTGAATTAGGGCATGTGAATTTCACACAACTATATTTATTCATGCAGACTGTACTTTGACTACCTTTGCTTCCATTTGCCTCTGGTCTCACAGCTTGCTTATTTGACTGTCCTTGGAGGCTGCCAAAATCTGTGTCCTCCTCACCCTCCCCTGAATGATATTTGGCACCACATCTTCAACTTTTCAAATATTTTAAAACATAGAATGATATCTGAACCTTCTTGCAAGTTTAATATTTTGGTTGTCTAAACCGAGGTAAATGTAAACAATAAAGCAACAGGGGGTAAAGTGTAGATTGACATACAGCATTGCCAGTGACTGAACATGCGTATTTTATTATTAGCGCATTTAAATTAACAGTTTCTTATAAATATTCAAATTTTCATTTTAATTTTATTGTTGTTGACTAATGAGTCATTTCTGTATTTATGTCAAATATTTATTAACCTGTATTTGAATTTGTGTTCCTTTTTTTTTCTTTTTTTTTTTCTCGCTTTCTCTTTCAGGAACTTGAATTTCAGGATCTGACAGCAGTTTTACATTGTATTCACTCCTTTATAGCTGCAAAAGTGGCATCTGTGGATCCAGTATTCATAGACAGCCAAAGTATTGCAAGAAAATATATGTACAGTAACTGATATAAGATTATATGTTGTAACTATGGCAAATAAATTATTTTCTTAAAGAAAGTAGTTATTTCATGCACAATATTGCAAGTTTGTGATTTTCTAAGTCTATAGTTGTGTTATCTGTAATGTTAACAGTTTTCACAATCTGTTTAATGTTTTGAATCTCTGAGTTAACAAATATTAAGTCAAACTGAATCAGTTTGTTATATTCAGCATTAATCTAAAATTCTGAGCAGATATTCATTCATCTGTGGTGTTATTTTGATTTCTGTTCTTAAAATTATGCATACCCCCCATATATTAGATAAAAAACATGACTAATATTTGAAAAGTCCAAAAATAAGAACTTTTACGTGTAATTTGGAAATTGCTGGGTGCAAAGACAATTTCTACAGCCCTCACTAAAAAGACCTAATTATCTTAGAAAACTACAATAGGAATTGGACTTTCATCTTTTTTTGGTGTGCTTGAAAATCTGTAGTTCCTTAGTCATGTTCTTTTGAGGCCAGAGAGTTAGATCTGGCAAAACACAAAGTAATCTATCTCAGATTGAGAAAAAGATTTAAGCTCATGCTTGATTCTGGCCTTATTATGTAGCTCATGTGTATTGAGAAAGTAATGCTATGTATGTATTTAAATACCTTTCTAGATCAACTCAAGAGCTTTGTTCTAGGCTAAGGAGCCTAACTATAGCCATTGAGTTGTAGAAAACTTGCCGTAGGATTTTATCTAATAATAAAGCTTCCATGAATCATTCGTACACATCACATAGATTCTCTTAACAGTAGCCTCCAATGTGATGTTTTGTAACTTCTTTGTTTGGCAGTGGATGCTCTCAGTAGGGTGAACATAAACAATTTTCTGGCCAATCCATCCTCTGTTTTCCTTTTTTTTTTTTTTTTTTCCTCTAGCCCTGTCTTAAATTTATGCTTAAACACAAGTGAAAAGAGGATATGGGTCTATTTTTTGTCTTGTTCTTAAAATTTCTTCTGAAATCACTCTTATTTGCACAGATAATGCTTCCTAATACTAAAAAAATTATTGAAGGAAGACATTTTAATCTTAGGAGTAAGTAATCCCACGTATTCTAGGGTTCTGTGATAAAAATCTTAGTTCTTTTCAGCTGTAGTTTTGAGGCAACAGCACATGATTTCTTCTGAGAGATGAAAGAACACAAAAAAAAACTTTAAAAATTTGCAAATGTATACAGTGCATATGGATCAAATTAATCAAATCTTTCTTTAAATTTTAGTGGTCTACAGAAGTTCCCTGTTAGAATAAAAGCCTAAAATTACTAAAGAAAAATGATGGGTGCTTTAAAAGCTTGTCAGTCTTAATATCAAACTTCAGCGTCTAAATCTAGTTAGAGAGGTTCTACTTCTGTCTTAACTGAGGTAACTGTCTTGAAAGACAGCAGTGGAACCTTGGGCACTTATTTTAAAGGAGTGCTCATCTGACCACCTAAAGTATAGATGCAAATAAAGTGTTTGTTGTTGGTAATTTGATCCTACCATAAAGATTGACTACTGCAAAGTGGTATCTTGAGGGAAATTAATTTCAGTGTTAGGAATTCTGTTTGCAATTCCACTGTTTACAGATCTAATGTTTGCAAGGTAGCATAGTAGGACAGCAAACTCCCTTTAAAACATTACTTAGAAAAGCTGAGAAATATTTTTAGCAATTGCAAATAAATTTTAATAATCATTGTAGTATTTTTAACAAACAATATCTCAATTTTGTCTAAAAAAAGACAAAAATTGTCGATCTCAAGCATGCCTTTATTAAAATATTTCATTTCATTTTCAGCTTTCCTTTTTATTTTCAGCTTTTTATGTTTACTGAGATTCTAACATTCACAAATGGTAGCATTCAAAAAAAAAAGGCTTTCTTATAATCAGTTCTCAATTATTACTGTGAAAAACTGTAGGTAAGAAAGTGACTGTAGACTGAAGCATGATGGAAATCTTCTCTGTTTTACTTCTGTTCTCTTATGTGCAAAGTTCAGCACTAGCATGATGCTAGAGTAACTTGAGTGGAAAAATATACTAGTTATCACTGGACTAAGACTACAATCAGGTATCTAGACAGTGTTTTAAGTATGTTTTAAATGTAATGAAAAGCACAGCATAGCTTTCCAAATATTTTTCCATTTGCAGATATGGTAGAGTGAATGTCTAGTACCATGAATTTAAATAATAGCAAGGTATATCATGTGCATATAAACAAATGAGCACTACAGCGTAGTCTAGAGCACTGGACTTGAGCAATGCTATTGATTTATTAATCCAAATCTGGGCATTTTTGATCGAAGTTAATTAAAGTCTGCAGAAAAATTCCAGTGTACAGTTTTGATCTGAGTGAGCTCAGATCTGTTCCCAGTAAGTGGCTTTGTGTGCTACCTGGTTTAAAACACCAGGTAGTTTAGTAGATATGATATGGCTAGACCATGAGTGAGCTCAGATCTGTTCCCAGTTAGTGGCTTTGTGTGCTACCTGGTTTAAAACACCAGGTAGTTTAGTAGATATGATATGGCTAGACGATGCCAGATGGCCTTAGGGATAGAAAATGAGCCCTGACAATTTTAGTTGTAAATTTAGATGCACTATAAAATCTCACTGACTCCAGTGGAGGCAGGGCCTCACCCGTGTACCTGACTTTTATTTATTTATTTATTTACTTATTGCTTATAAGATTAAACCATTGAATTACAATATGGACGCTCTGAGCCAGCCAAAGCTCAACTTCTGGAAATCTGACTTGAGTCTTTTTTCTCTAAGCTCCTAAGAAACAGCAAGTTTTTCAGAGTGATAGCCACTCTTTTGGCAGTGGTCCTGAAACTTATTATAATTATTATATAATTTTTTTGTGGGGGAAAGTGAGAGGATAAACTCTAACAGACATTGCAATCCTAAATCTATAACGTGATTTCTATCTGAACTACATTAATTCATAGGTAACCGCTGAAAAAGAATGTCCTTTCTGTGAAAACTTTAGTGTGTAGTTCAATCTTTGTAGTTGCATAAGTAGTATTTATAAATGGCTGAATTTCTTTCTGCGTAGATTACCATAAACGCTTCTACTGTGTGTATTTAGTCACACCTCCCTACTCGCCTGAATATCATAGTGACAGGAGTATAGAACCATTGCATTTTTTCTGCTTTTTGTTGAATAAGATGATCTAAGGCAGTGAAATGTGCACACCTGTTAAAGCATTTCAGCGTGTAGTGTTCCAGTGCGGAGGAGATGGCATCCCTTTCTTTGAAAGAGTACAGAAGTGTTCCTGTATGCTCCTAGAAGCCTCCACCAGAAGAGCCATTTCCACCCTTCCATGAAAGGAGACTGAGTGCAAGCCATAAGTTGCCTCCACATGCTGCCTGTGCCTGTGGCAACAGATAGAAAAGTGTGTACTTTCTGTGCTGTGTCAACTTGATCTACCATGGTTGAGTTTTGAGTCAGTGTAGTCTTCCCAGGTTCTCCAGTAAGCTTCTGAGGGCAAAGAGGATGGTCATTAGAAAGGAATTAGTACTTCTCCTATTTTACAATGATAATCATTGAGATACGGTTGCTGAATGTGGAACATTAAAAAACAATAATGTTAAATATATCATTTATTTTTAAAATCACGTATTTTCTTAAGGTGTACTTCAAAAACATTTAGGTACTTCTGTATTGAAGCACACTGAGTAGGGATTATCTCATGTGAAGTAAAAGACTTCATAGCAAATTTGTTAGAATGTACAAAAAGGACATGTAGTATGCAAGATGAAATTGAAGATTTATTTTAGTCTTTATTTACATTCAACCTACAAGAACTCTATAAATAAAATATTTTCGTTATATTTAATTTTATTAAAAAATCATTGACTCAAGCCAAAATCCAATGTTGTTTAGAAACAGACTCCCATGACTTAAACAGTACTTTAAAAAAAATAATAATCATCAGAAAATTATATACTATTTTAAATAATCTAGAGAGAAAAAAGGCTTTTTAATATTGCCTTGATTCACAGCTGTCTACATTGTCAGTAAAAGGGTTTAATTCTTCAGAAAAGCTGCTGACTTTTGAATAAGAAATCCAGTTCTCTGGACTGGAAGTTATAGCCTTTCAGTTGGAAAGGCTTGCATGGTGCCTTGATGTATCATATGCTCTTTTATATATATATTATTTATAAATTTATTTATTTATTTTTAGGGAAGAAACATGATTTACTGTGTAAGTCTCACTACATTGAGAATTGAGAGTGACAAAAATGTCAGGGCTGCATAGGGGACTATGTTGCCCAAGAGCCTTCTGCTCTTGTAAACACTGCAGTGATAATAAGTAGAGAAAGCATTACAAGACAAAAGGTTTTAATTTCTAGGGTGCGTGAGGATATATGAAAGAAATTGTGCTAGTGAAGGGACGGAGGATTTTTGATGGTGGCTGTTGTTCGTTGTTTTTTTAATGCAGAAATTCATTTTTCACTAGAAATTGGATTTACAAAAATTGAATGAACATAACAGAATAATTGGATGAAAAGATATTTAACGTTTATGCATCTAACTTCTTAGTACTGTTTCAGCTGTGAGAGTGCTTTATTCTTTCTTTATTTAATATTTAGCTGATTGTGACTGTCATAGATCTGTAGGTTTGTCAGAATACCAAACAAGGAAAGGAACTTAAATGTAAAAATGACTTTTTCTTTCTCGTTACAAGCTATACTTGCAATATTATTTGTCACATTTCTAGGGTAGAAAGCTTCCAGATTCTTACATTCTTCAAATATATTAGAAACATCATACTCAACATTTATTAATGAATTTGTGTAGAAATTAGTTATCCAGTTTCTGCTGGTCTCAACTCTGTAATCACAGGAGGGAGACTGGAAGTGGCAAGGAGTGCTTTACTCCCACCTGCTCAAAAGGACTAAAACTAATGGGCTGAATCATGTTCTGAAACGGTATTCATCTTTTTCCATCAGTCAGCCCAGGAGGCAGGAAGCAGTGAGGTGGGAAGAAAGAAAAAACCTAAGCCTGTTTTTCCAGCCAGAACTTACTACCTAGTGCTTAGTATAAAATATTTCTAAAGTGAGGCAGTAAAACGTATTAATCTGTAGACTGGTTCTATATCCCAGGGGATACGTTGGCTCTTGTAACATCAAGCTACTCATAAAATATACATATACGTTTTACTGTGTCTTTAAGCACTTTGTTCAATTAACATTCAGAACTCAGCTAAATTACTGCCCTTTAGTATATCTTAAGTCATCCATAAGCAGATTACATTATCAGCTCACTGTTTTCTTATTGCACAGAAGCTGGACAAATAGTCCCCAGCAGATTTAATGAGAATATTTAAATGTCTTTAGGGATAAAACTTTCCTTGTTTTAAAGTAGAAATCCTTTATTGAACCAGTATGTTTAGTCAGACTATTTTGTTGTTGGATAAAACAGGAAAAAAAACATTCCTTAAATGTTTCACACCAAGACTTCGGGAAAGTGCTGTGGTTTGCATTTGTCTTGCACTCTAGTTTCAGCCAATACTGCAAAGAAGAGTTTTTGGAGTAAAGGTAGTGTTTTTCCTCAGTTGTCTGTTACTAAAACCACAGTGACTACCACAAAAGCCCCAGTACTTAGTAGCACACTTTGCATCTTGGTATTCTGTATACAAATACTTGACCTTTCTTAGTCCTCAAATGGAGAAATGACTGCACTCAGGGTAAAGTAGGAAATGTAGTAACTTTAAATCAGCTGCAGGGTTGAATGTCAAAACCACTTCTGGGCTTTAGTTCTTCATGGCAGCAAATTATGTTTTTATCATCATTTTTAGAATTATTACAGACTTCTTCCCATCACTAGAATATTCATAGCAAGGTGGAAGGAATTTGAATTAGATCAAAAAATGCTTTGTACTTCATTTGCCCTTCACCTTTTTCTAGATCAAGGCACTGAGGGATTCTAAATATTAATTTACTGTATACTGCTCTATTAATATACTGTATACTGTAGGAGAGAATACTCTTTTATGACAGTCCAAATTCTGAGTTTGTGGTCATTTTAACTTATACAAAATTAACTTCTTCCCAACCCTGCTATTTAACTGCCTGGATTTGTTTGTTTTAAATTTTTAGTTTTAAAAAGACCTCAAAACATTCTTCAGTGTCCTTTTTTTTTTAAATCATAATCTTCTTCATGCTAAAGAAATAATTTTTTATAACGCCAAATACTCTAAGATCTTCTATTGCCACACAAACTATTTCTATTCATTTAAGACTTTTTGCATTTCATTTTAATACATCTCTCTTAACGCATTTATTGAACACTGTTTTGTATAATGGAAAGATTTGCAATTACAATAATAAAACAACCCCATAACTCGTAGTTTGTGAGAGCTCACATGAAAAGTATGTAAATGAGGATTCTTTTTTCCTTTTATGGAGTAATTTCTTTTATGAATCTTTTTTTAAAGATTTGTTTGTAGAACTTTTCTTTTTTTGAGTCTTTTGCTTGTTTTTCCTAGGATCACCAGTACTTTTTTCCCTTGATAATTGGTATACAGCACTCAACAGCAGCTTCCTTTTTATCAGTAGTAAATCCATTTCCATGGCATGCTCTCTTATGATTGTCCTTAATCTTGCTAAGAGGCATGTAGGTTTCCTGGATTTTTGCTTTCTCTATCTAAATAGCTTTGCCAGCCACCATCAATACTTAGAATTGCTTACCTCCTTTGCCTTCAGAGGAAATGTTCACTTAGTTTGACACAATTGATGTATTTTCCTAACAATATGAGCAAATAGATGAGGTTCAGTGTATTTCAATATTGTTTTTTCTACTGTCCTCAGCTGTGCAACTTTTCAAACTGCTGGCAAAAGTATATTCACTGAAAACATGTTAAACTGATTAATAATGGGCCCCAATTTTACTTAATGCTTGCTAATCAATTGCTTCAATAGTTTATTTATTTATTCATTTTGTGCATCTCTATCTGCATTATACTTTTTCATTTATCACACCATTTCACTTCTTTTTTCAGGCCATCTTTCTGAAAAATGTTATATTGTGTTCGTTTGTTATAGTTCTTTCAAAAGAAATCAGTCAACCTTAGTTCTTTTCTATTTAGATTCCTACCTCTTGATCTCAAAAAAAAAAATTATCTTCAGCACCACAGAAAAACTTTCTGGTGTTGTTCTAAAACGATTTGCTTCGTTGATTTTTTTTTTTTTAATTTTGCTTCAGTACTTCCGTTGTTGTCTTTAATGAAAAGAAAGTTAGATTTTAAATTTTTAATGGTATGCTGAATTCTGCTCTTCATATTCCTCAATGCCTTCTTTTTAGTTGGTTTTCAGAGCAGAAGCAGCATTTTCTAGAAGATAAACTGGACTGCTTATGTCTCTATGGCATGAAAACATCTGCTCCAAATTCAGATGCTCAGTGTTCAAACCATATGAAAAAGAAAAGCTACATATGTTTAGATATGGCAGCTCAGTATTCACTGTTTTCCGACATCTCAGACTTTGAAAATTGTTGGGAGTGTATGCACAGTTTAATTAGTTTGAACTCAGAGTAAAATTGAAACAGGGAATTGATGTTTCCGTAATTATTGCAAATACAATGAATATTTTTCTTACATAGTAAAGACAGAATATCCCAGTACTGGAAACATAATGGTTTCATCGTATTCAAAACTTACCCAAACTAAGAGAACTACCCAAACTATAATTAAGATTTTCACAACCTCGATAAGCAAGGGTACAGCATCAAATACTGAGTAAAAATTTTCCCAAACTGATTCAGCACTTAAATAAATACATAGACAGACCAGACTTCATAGACAAGATTTTAAGAAGCTGAACTCTAACACCTAACAGTATAGCACACCTGAATTCACTATGTTCTATTTGCAATCTGTTTGCCAACTGCCTGGAAGATTTCCCAACAGAGAACATCCTTCAACTAGCAAAAAACAAGGAGATGATGACACGCTCAAAAAGGATACATACGCCGTAGGGGACCAGGCTGTGAAATGTCCACAGGGGTTCATTCAGAGTCATCTAAATCCATAATTCCTCCGTTGCTAGAAACAGGTCTTGAAGTGGAGAAATAAAACACCTCATCTCTCTAATTAGTTGTGATTATTTAGATTTCCCTACATAAGTCTAATAATTAAAATTGCTGAACATAGACATCTACTTAGGCACTCACTTTATATTCCTAGACCTTTGCAATTGTTTTCTGAGCATGTTTCACTTAATATCTGCAATGGGCTGGGAGCATACTTGCAGATGATTGCTGTGCCTAAGTTGATGAGTGGAAGTCATTATGCTATAATAAGCTGATTACCTGTTTGTTTATCAGTGAATCTAGCCTTTGGCTTCTTGGGTCGAATAGATTAACCCGATTGGAAATGTGCGTCAGGTGTGGGTTTGAAACAAAATTAAGAATTTAGAAATATGTCTCCCAAGTCTCCTTCTCTGGAGATATTAAAGGCCAGCCTGGATGATTTCCTTTGAGACCTACAGTAGAGAACTGCTTTAGCAAGACTTTTATCTCCAGAGGTCCCTTCCAAGTATTACGATTCTGTGAAACAAAGAAATTTCTGCAAAGCACTCTCTGAGTAACAAAAGCAAACACGAGTAGTTGCATTAAGAGTAGAAGAAAATAAGCACACTTGCTTCACTTGAAATCTCTATTAAAATTTCATCAATTTTTTCCTGAATTGTATCAAATTAACTCATTTGTTTTGTACCCATTGCAGTATGTTTAATCGGGGTAGCAAATTCAGCCTTTCATCGGTAATACTGTGACATTTTCCAGTATGGGAGGTTATTTGATGCAGATGGCTGATCAGTTGCATCACTGATTGAAGTTTCTTTCTTTAAGTGCATGCTAAATGTCTTTGTGGTCATATGAAGAGTAATCACAAGTGTGTGACCTCAGCCACAGCCTCCTGCACACACAGAGGCATTTCAGTGCCCAGCAGTAAAAGGTGCTCAGCAGTCTGTTGGGCCCCTCGTTCTCTGTCATAAAATGAATCACTTCAGTAAATACTGTTCTGCTGAAATTCAGCAAGGAATAGGAAACTTTATGTCACTGTAATAGCTCTAAAGGTCAGATTCAATTGTCCCTGCACAAATGTAAGTAGGGCAGGCTGAGCTTGGGCTAAACAAGAAATGGTTTGATGAACAGATCATTTGAAGTGGAAAAGGCACAGTGACTTATTCAGTGCTTCATGTAACACAAACAATATTGGTGTTAATAGATGTTATACAGTAAAGCCCAGACCTTCTGCAGGAGATACCTGTTGGCCAGTGTATTTCTCTGTAGCCTCTAGTTCTTGAGGGTATTCAGTAAAACACGGAATTTGTCAATAACATATTACAGGCTTCCTGGAGAGAGACTGCAAGGAAGAAAGGAATGGAGACTAGGAATTAGAGGAAACAACGCTATGTTTCTTAGCTAATTCGCTGTTAGGTGATACTAGAAGTGAAAGATGTCAAATTCTCCTCTTTGTGTTCTCTAATTTACTTGCTTCTGTATTATTCCACAATTTTAGGTGTGCTTCCTCAGTTTATTACTGTTATGATTACCACACTCACCTTTGTTTTTTCCAGTTTGAGAATGATGCTTAATCACACAGAGGAGTTATGGAATTATAGACTACCTTGAGTTAATTCACTGCCTAAATTTGCAGTTTTCCCTTTGTCCAAAGTCTTCAAGCAAAATTAGGCTGGTTGTGAGGGACAAACATACTTCATCTAGAATTACATGCCATTTAGTTTCAAATATTTAATATTTACGTGGTTTATCACATAAATGCATGTGATTATAGTCTAAACCTAAGTAATTCCATTGTCTAAATGGGATAAGTGCATTCATGAGGCACTTGTCTGTAGACCACAAAACTTTGTGAAGGCATGCATAAATACTTCTGCTTTAAATGGATTTAACACAGTGATATATTTATGTTGAAGCACTTTTTGCTTCTGCTGTAGATCTCTGAAATGTTCATAATAAATAGCAGGACTCCACAATCCATCCCATAAAGATCACTGATACTTAGATGTTTTTTAAATATGATTTCAATGATGGAAAAGAAAATAATATTTGAACTGTAAAAGGATTCTCTTAAATAAAAGAGACACAAAATAAACAGAAAAATGCAAGCTATTGAGCTCCATTGGAGCTGATGCAGTCAGGTGCTCGGGCATATGCTGGGCATGTTCTGAGAAACTGCTAAGCTGGCCAGAGTAGGCAGGGTAGAAGATCACAAAAATATAAAGGTCAGAAAAAGGGAATTACACAGTAGTTCCCTACGTAGCACGGGAAGAAATACTGCTCAATTATTCAGTAACAGCAGACCTGACAGAGAAAGTGAAATCTTTTGTGCTTCTCTAAATACTTTTTGTGTTAGTGAGAGATATTGCAAATGTATGTACTTTCTTAAAGCATATAAATGTATACCTCATTATTCAGCTACCTAGGCTAATATCATCCAACCATTTGGGGAGACATTATTAGTATTCCTCAAGCAAACAAAATTACATTATCCAAGGTGTTGGATCCCTGGTGGTCACTTCAATCTTTCTCAACTCAGCCCTTTGCATTTGCTCACACTGAAGCCAGTGCATACTAACCAGTTCTATTTTTGCTGTTTATATGTTCATCTATATCAGCACCCTTGTTTTTTGTTAGTGATTGTAGTGTTGTTTACTTGTTATGTTTTGGGGTTTTTTTATCTGGTCTGGTGCCTTTCATCCATTCAAAAATTACATTCTGTTAAAAAATGTATCCCCATTTTTTCATTTTGAGCCCAAATTTTAGAATATTTCAATCTCTCAGAGACAGAAGTAGACAGAAGTTTAGCCTCATATAGTTTTCTGATAGTGATAGAAGTACTTGAAATAAGAGCTGTCTGATTCTCCTGTTTGTCCAATTCCTTTTGCATTGACATACAAAAAGTCATTTATTTTAAAATTTTCATTTAACATGAAACCACCTGGTATACATAAAGTACTGCTTTTTTATGGCTATGGCATTATCTTTACTCTTTTACATTATAAAAATTATTTATTTATTTGTAATATGATTATTTAAAATCAAAAAATCCCAGCAATTTATGATGTTTATGCCATTATTACTACTGGAAAGACCACGAAAATGAATGAAATTTTATGAAAAAAAAAAAGTTTTATTTTATTCTTTTTTTTTTTTTCTCCCATAATATCTTCATCCAGAGTAAATCCATTTTCAGAGGAAACATGACTAATGGATTAGGCAGGGTAAATCACTGATGATTTCAAGTTAAGGAGATTGAATGTGCTCAGTCTGCTCAGTTTTCACTTAACTGTAAAAAATTGGAGACAATGTTATTCTTTGTGGAAGTGGTAAGTAAATGCAGGGGAAAATTAAATGACTTCTTTTTATCTGAAAAAAGTTGTCATTGTAATGTGTTCCTGAAATTTGTACTAACAGCATTCCTGCATATTTCAAAGAGTTTCCATCTCAAATACCTCAGTAAATTTGTTCACTGTGGGTGGAAAGCACGATTTATACCAGAGCTGTGTACTACAACTGTGGGAATTTCCTTCCCAAGATGAACAGTGTGAAATAATGTGGCCACTGCTTCCCCTCCTCCCTATAAAATTTATTCTCTTACAAAGTAAAAAGTGTTTTTTATTTCTTGAAGGAAACACGCAAAAACACATTGTAGAAGTGAAGTGTGGAGAATTATTTTTTTATCATGACATTAACACTTTTCTCATGAGTGTGTCTATTAACAGCAGTGCTGTCTCAAGATTGTTTGCACTCTGATCATAACAAAGTGTTTCTTCAGCATAGAATCGTACAATGCCTTGGGTTGGAATGGACCCCAAGGATCAATTTCTAGCCCTCATGCCACAGGCAGGGCCACCAACCTCCAGATCTAGTACTAGACCTGGTTGCCCAGGGCCACATCCAACAGGTGCATACTGTTCTTCACTGAAATAATGTATTTCAGATATTATTTTGAATGCTTTCTTTTTCTCAGCTGAAGAAGAAAAAGAGATGTTAAAATCTTAGACACTTTAGAGGAAATGTTTTAAACCACTTCTAGACCGATGTGTTTGAAAATCACTGTCCATTATTGGAAGTCTCTAAGAATGCATAGTGTCTAGGATTAAATCATCAGTGCTGACATTAACACTCAGGTTTCCTTCCACAGCTCCCATTCTTTCTCATTTCCAGCCTGTAAATCTTTCCTTGCTGAAAAGGAAAGATCATCCTTCAGGAAATAACATAAGTTTTGAAAGATCAAGTGTATTGAATTCTCTGGCACAGGAAAAAATCATTTGTGAGCTATGCCAGATCATCAGCACAAGTTTTCTGTTTTAAACTTTAAATGGGAAAAATGCAGAAGTTCTTCATAAAGAAAAAATATTTTAATTATTATACTTATGGCAGGCAATAACCGTATATTATTAAGCATTTCCTCAAAATATTCTAATTCTGTCCAGAAGAATATTAAAATATTTAACAGATCATAATAGAGCCCAATCTAATGTATATTAAAATTCTATACAGGCACATGGGGACTGCTTGAATGTCATTCATATTGGCTACGTGGCAATGGTTTTTTTTTAGACTACCTGCAAATTGTAGATTTCTTTCCTGTGTTCTGGAAGATTGTATTGAGGGCCAGAATACTGCAGAACAAAATGATGAATGTGACCACCTTTGTAGAAGGTACATGGAACTATTTACAAGCAATCCTTTAACTAGCAGACAAAAAAAATAATAAGATTTTTTCATATTCATAATATTTCACATCTGAAGTTATATTCATGATACATTTTGTTACATTTTAGTTGGTAAATTAAAAAAAGGTATTTTTGTGTGAAGCTTCTCTTTGTCTTTTTTTTTTTTTTTTTAAGTGCAGCCTTGCAACATGTGCATGATTGTAGTACATAGTGTAAAATTACTGCAGTTTTCTCTCGTCAGTTCAGGAAGTCAGAACAAGATTTAATAAGTATTAAAGATAAAACTAGGAAGTAATATAAAGGCAGGGTGTATATATTTTGCACTTTTACATAATCTTTTATAATAAGAGAACCTATTGTCGTACAGTATATTGTAATTCCACTTTATAGTGATACTCTTGCTATTGTCACAGTGTTGTCTTCTGATTATGAATAGTTTGTATATGTACACACTTCAAAAGTGATTTCTATAATGGAATCTGTGCTCCCTGTCACTGCTACTAACATCCAACTGGAAAAATATTCACTAATTATTTTTTTTACAGATTATGATGTACAGTGTAAATTAGTAAACCAAAAATTGTAGCAATGAAGAGATGCACTTTAAAATAATGTAAAAGTGTTAATCTCCAAAAGTGTTATTTTGTATAGTTGTTTTTGAATAAATAATTTATTGCTCATCGTGGCTTCTTGTCATTTATAAATAAATAGAAGGAATTTCTTAGTAGTTACCTTAGGTTTATACATCATCAGTGATTTGGTGGGTGTCATAAAAGGAAAGTTTCATAACTGGATCAATAAAGGACTAAATCACATCACTTTTAATTTAGTAAATCATCACGGGCTCCAACAAGTTTCTGCGACTTAAGCCAATAAATCCTTCTCCTGATCAGCCAGAGGGGACTTCCTCCAGCTTCCTCCAGCCATGAAGAAGAGTTGTGGCAGTGGAATTCAAGGTATGAGAGAGGGATGCATAACAAGGCAGAGCCATGTTTTGGCATTGTCTATAAGGTATCAGAAACAGTCCCACTTCTCATGGTTTAAACCATATGTGTCCAAGTCGCTAGTTTTATATTTTACTTTCCCTCTTTCATTTTTATGTTTAAGAATCACAGAATTGTAGGGGTTGGAAGGGACCTCCAGAGATCATCGAGTCCAACCCCCTGCCAAAGCAGCTCCCTAGCCCAGGTTGCACAGGTAGGTGTCCAGGTGGGTCTCAGACGTCTCCAGAGAAGGAGACTCCACCACCTCTCTGTGCAGCTGTGCCAGTGCTCCGTCACTGCACTGTGAAGAAGTTCCCTCACACATGCGGAACTTCCTGTGCCTCAGTTTGTGGCCATTTCCCCTTGTCCTGTCACCACACACAGTTACGAAGAGTTCAACCTCGTCCTTTAAAAATAAAAAAAAATAAAAAAGTTATATACATTTACTATATCATCTATTTTGTATGCAGCCCAAGGCTATTCCTCTTCACTCGCTGTGGCCCAGGCAAGGCAAAAGTTTTGACATGCATGGTTTAAACACACAGTTGAGACATAATACTGAGACATACTGCTGAGACATAATGTCTACAATCTATATTGTTGTTTTTTTTTTCAGTGAGAGGTCAGCCGTGAAGTTCTAAACCCAAAGGTACTAAAGAGCAAAATGTCTACAGCTTTCAGATCCTAGCAGAATTCTGATTTGTAATTTGAGATTTCTTGTGTACTTGTTGCTTGTTGTCCTAACAGGTGAAAAATGTAACAGCCATCCAACACAAAATAACTTAACTGAAAATATTCAAAGCATTAGAATCGCTGTTGACACTACTGAGCAGATTTTTGGAAAAAAATAAAGAACTTCAGAAGTGTTTATAAACATTTTTTTTCTGATTTTTTTATGTTTACCACCATACAGGTGAGATTAATATTGTTAACAGTGGAATCATTGACTTCTAGTGATTAATTGTAGAGAGACATTCTTCCTGAAGAACAACATTTCAAGAAAAAAACATTTCAAGAAAATCACAGAATCACTAGCACATTCTGAATGAAAGATAAAGATTAAGTGGAAGCTAAAAAGAAAACAGTGTGTGCTATTTACAGAGGCAAGCTTTCTTTCTTTCTTTCTTTCTTTCTTTCTTTCTTTCTTTCTTTCTTTCTTTCTTTCTTTCTTTCTTAATAACAGTGACAACCTATGTGTAGGTAAAAAGTTCAAAATTACCTAATTTCTTAGTCGTGAACTGAGGTACTCTAATATGCCTACCTACCTTCTCTGCTGAGGGCCTCATCCTTGGAAGAGTTTCCAAGATACTTGCCTACCTCATGGCTCACATCCCGGATTTCAGTTGTAGTGATCTCTGAAAGTGGGTCATCCAACGTGCATCATTGCAAGAAGCACAGCTGAGAGAGAACAGGTAGCAGCAGGATGCACATTTTTTTGAGCAACATCTCTTTGTTGCCTCAACGTATTCCCAGGCTCCTGGGTGCAATGTGGTAGCTGCCTTCTCCATCTCAAGGGGCAGCATTTTTTGGCTTCCCGCTGAAGGCTTATGTAACCCAGAAGCCAGGGCTCTCAGCTGGGGAGTCATAATCTTGAGCGCCAGTCCAAAGAAATGATCCATTCTCCATCCATTGGCTCTGTGATGCAAAATGCAGAGCTTCAAGTAAGGTCTCATTTACATGTAGTTTATATTGTGTTTTACTGTGACATATTGACGTACTGAACTTTTTTAGTTCCCTAAGGTACTAAATTTTGCTTTTCATGGCAATAGATATAATTGCTTTGCACTAAATTATATTGACTACTTCAGCTGCTTTGTTTTCTTTCATGCTTGGAACTACAGAGCTGACTTATTTTCTGCCATACACAATCCAGAAGAGAAGAAATTTTTTTGCTGATTGGGAACGTTCAGACAGTCACTAATTTCAAAGTAATAATATTTATTTATTTGTTTGTTTGTTTATTAATTCTAATTGCATTGAAGTTTTAAACTTCCCAATTTTTTCCCCTAAAAGGGAGCTGTTCTCTGTACAGTTCACTTCTCTGAAAGTAGGTCACAGTCAGTCTTCACTGCAGTCCATGAACTCAGGAATGGTAGTATTGCAGCTGGAATAAAAATGAGGTAGGATGGTTTTTAACTAATTTAAGAGAAGGTCTTCGTCTTCTCTTTTTCTTAAATCTGTACTTTGGTGTTCCCATGCAGCCTTGTTTAATGATTCAGGTGCATCCAAAGGAGAAACTTCACAAGATTATATCAAAAGCAGAGCAAGAAAATTTTGAGCCTACTTATTCAGTATCTGTGCCATCTGTGAAACTCCCATTGCCTGAAATACTTATTGCCTACCCTGCACAGAGGTAACAGATCTTAACTAAGGACCTGCAACAAGCACAGATTTGGAGAGCAATCATTTTGTGATCTCATACTGGGTAGTTCCCAACTCAGCAGTAGTCCCAGGTTATTTCTGCAGTCTGAGTTAGTAGGAAGTACTACCTAATCCAAGGATTTTACTTTAGGTGGAAATCAGGAAAATGGTTAAATGATAGAAGAGGACCAGGAAAAACTAAGCGGTGTAAGGAAAAAGAATGTGAGGGGGACAATAGAGAGGAAATAGAGAAAAGCAGATTAGGTGAAGGATGGGGGCATAATAAATGAATGGAAAATTAGAAACAGAAGTATAGGGTCAGTAAAAGTGATCTAAAGGCAATGGTAAGAGGTTAAAAATGAAGGGAGGACTGAAAGAAAGGTGTTCTGCCCCAGAAGAGTGCCAAATCTCTGTACCTTTGATTGACAGTGAGAGCGGTACCTGAAACTTTCTTCAATTTGGAGAACATAAAGGCAAAGTGGAACTTCAGGTGATAAATGAGGTAGAGGTAACACAAGTGAGGGGAAAAAAAAAAAAAGTAATTAATTGAAAAATTGAATGGAAAACAGTGTGGAAAATCAGTTACAGTAGTTTGTTGCAGCACAGGGACAGCTGAAACTCCTGAATGTAATGGCTTACACACAGGTTGAGTTAACATGAAGACACAGGAAGCAAGTTTAACTAGCTGATGAACAATTTCTATGGAAATACTGTATTTAAGCACATTAAAATGCTCATGAGTAACTCCTTTGCAAATTCTTAACTATTTCATCCTCTGAGAATCCAGCTGCTCTTAAAAGCTGTTGGAGTTAATAGACACAAAATACTCTGAAACAAGCCAGAAAAATACTGGATGTATTTCTCACTACTGCTGATTTTGATTCAGAACTCTTCACACTTCTGTAAGATGTCCCATGTAACTAATTGAGTTGTGTCTTTTCCTGTTTGGCCTTCCAATGTCTTAAACCCACATTCTCTAGCCCAATAATTGAGCAAAACATCCACTTTGCTGTGTAGTGTGATCCATGAAGTTGCTGTGAGCTCTTATGGGAAAATTCAATGCCTTTTTTTTTTGTATTCTCTCTCTCTCCTTGGACTTGCACATTGAATGTATAGGCCCATGGCATTTTAGAGACTGAAGCAGTATATGTATACATATAAAAAGTTGTACATGCTGCAACATTCATAGCTTCACGAGTGTCTCCTTCCTGGCTTCCAGAGAAACTTTCCTGTCTGCTGTCCAGAAACCAAGATGAAGCATCTGTTAAACCATTACCAGACCTGGCACATGCACTATTTTCAAAAGAATGTTATGGCACAAGCAGTGGAGTGCAAAAGTCATCATGAACTCTGTTTCCCATGGGGCTCATGCCATCTGCTTGCTAGTTATGTGTACCACAACCTGTCTGTTGCATGGAAAACAAACAGTGCTGTTGGCAGCTTTCTTCTGCCACATAATTACTGCTGCTGGCACAGGCAGACTTACAGGAATATTATGCCTCTTCCTGCCTGTTAGAGTTGCCGCTCTTCATGTGTTCCCATTTTAAAAGATACTCCTCCTGCTTATGCTGCCTTCTACCTCCCTTTAACCGGTTTGCATCTGCCTTTCCTGGCCTGTGTTAGTGTCTTTCTCTCTGTCAGAGAAAGTACATCATATTACTCAAGATGAGTTTCCCGCGCTGCAACAAATTTGCTCACATTGATAGAATGCTGATATAGCAGTGGAGTACTTTACATCTGACACAACAATGATAACACTGTATAAAAATCACCTTGATGAGGCGGATATATTCACTGCCTCAGCAAATAAAGCTGTTCATCTCAGATGAGATCTCAAGAGGTGACAGGTAGTTCAGGGCAATCAGGGCATGCTCCTCCAGTGGCTAATTCTCTGAGAAATATGAGATCTACACTCAACAGCATCTTCCTTTCTTGCCCACTGCTTTTCCCTGTGCATGGGTAGCTATGAATACCTGTCTGCAGGAGGACACAAGACTGCTGCATTTATCTGCTGCAGCCATACTTGAGAATAAATAACCTGTGAGAGTGTGTATTGCCTCCCCTAGATCAGAAGTTATTTGAAGCCTGTATTCTAGTGGTGGTTTTGCATGGGTGTGTGATTGTGGTGATTTAATTATTTTTTTTCTTATTGCTGTATTTTCAAGTTCTTATGTGCTGTCACATTTATTGAGTAATGATGCTCAGCGACTGAACAGAAGTGGAGGATCTAAACTTCTGTTTGGAGGGGGGTGGGTGGGTAATCATTTCTAAATTTGTATATATAAAGAAAAATTACATGGTGTCATAATATTATTTGGTTTTAAATGATGTATGAAGATTATATTCATCTGTATGAGTTATGTACAGAACTTTAGGCTCTGCTTAACGTTTTTTCCTCTGTCTGTAGAAGGGTGATTTCTTGCTCGTGGTTTTTCAAAGGTACTTCATTATCTTTGTCACGTTACCAACCTTCTCCTGGTCCTATCATGTGGTGTGTCCTTATTTATGGATGAATATCCAACTGGAATTGATTAATCATGTAAACCCATTGGAGCTCTGAAAAGCTCAATTTGTCTTAGAGGGCAACAGAAGAGTCTAGGAATGTTTTAATGGTATATTCCACCATGCAGGAAGGAGGCTAAGATACTTCAGACTTCTGTGTTGATGGCATTCAATCCTACTGAAAAACTGAATAGAAAGTATTTATTTGTTTGTTTTATTCCCAGCTGTGAAAATCATCTCTGGTACAGTTTTGTCCTACACGTGTTAAACAACTCATTGGTATGCCTGAGGAATTAGCAGGGTTTGTTACAGACAGTTTAGATACATACATACTGACTGAAAATTTTCACTAGTATAGGTGAAGGTTTTAGTGCCCCAGGTACATTTCAGTGTACAGCAGTAGCTTTCAGTTCCAGAGACTCCAGTGTTGATGTACAAACTCCACTACATGACATTGGTAGCATTTAGCAGTGGAAGGCACCCATATCTTTTGGATTAGAAACTCTTTAATCCTTGATGGTATTATTGAAAACTTAAAAAAAAAAAAATCTAAATGCTGAAATATCTCACAGTACAGATTATGCTATAGCATACTTACAACACTTGCATTTAGATAGGGTCAATGCCTATTTCAGAGGGCACGTGGTACTACTGTGCTACCGAAGAGCACCCAGAAGTGTTGCTTCCCATCAAACAACATTTTTAACAGTGTTTATTCCTCATTAACATATATTTAGCTATTTCTGAGGGGAGCTATTATCCTCTCAGGAGGCGAACACTGCTGCTGTTAAATACCATTCAGCTGACTAGAGCACAGATCTGTTTTGATATCAATAGCAAGAGGGCTACATATTGCTTCAAGGTTCAACTACAAATCTGAAGTATGAGATACATTTTTAAAACAAATTTTCCAACCATAGTACACAGCAGTATGCAGAAATGTCCAGGTGTTTTAAAGCACATAATCAGTTATCAGCTGGTCTGCCTCATATTGCCCGTAATAAATAGCAGCCTGCATGCCACTACAGACCTTGCACTAAGATAGAGGTTAAAATATGAGGAATAGCTGGATTTATCAGCCTACCACAGGGATTATTATTATTTTTGTCTTAGCTAAGCCATGGATACCTTAGTGAAAAATGAGTTATTTTACTGTGTCTCTTTGCATCTAATTTTTATGTGTAGACATACATATACTATTACATATAGACACAGTTGTTGATTCTCCCATCTCCTCAGCTATTTGAACCATCCTCTATTTAATCTTTGGTTCATGTTAATATTCATTTAAATGTGATGGTTTTCATTTCTGTCATTAGTTAACATGCTGAGTGTCCAGTATTTCTAATGTTCATTTTTCCTGTGTATATTTAAACAGAAAATGGGAGCTATAACATTGCTTGTGGGATTTTTTGTTTGTTTGTTGTTTGTTTTTTCAGTTTGAGGGTTTTCTAAAACATAATTGAGCTACAGAATCCTTCAAACTCAGCAGGGCATTAAAATTAATAGTTCAAGTTCAGCGGTTGACATGACGTCAGATAGACAAGATGTTTATATTGCGCAGTCATAAGACACACTTGAATGCTAAAGGTCCCAGAGTGGTCCTGAGTGACCTCTTAGTACTGACGTTTTTGGAGAATGTTTAGTTCAGCTTCTTCAGATCATTTACTTTCCTGATTTGTGACACACCAATGAAAAATTGGAGACTGATTCAGAAGCATATACGTTTACTCGAGTGAATATGAACTTGGCCTCAAACAGTTGAAGAGTATTTCTTTAGATTTAAAATATGTTTTTCAATTAATAAAATGTTTTTATAATGTAGGATGTGTCTACTGAGCAATCCAGTTAATGAGCTTGAGACACTATTGAGAGATTCTTTTATTACTTCATTTACTGAATAGAAATGTAATTTTTCAATGGCAGTTTCCTTTTAATACATCTTTCTAGAAACTGTTTGACAATTCCATCTCTGAAATGACTTCTTACTGTGCTAATATTCACCACTGCCTTAATCTTTGAATTTATCAAAAAATTAATTACAAATGAAATATTAAATTTGGAATGACAATGTCGTGCTTGGGAAACCTACCAGGCAATTTGATGAAGCAGACCAGTAGAAAATGTTTTAATTGTGACAATGAGTTTTCAATTTAATTAAATATATTTTTCCATGGATTCTTATTCATAATGTTGATAACACAACCTTGGCAGGTATTCTCTGAGGAAATTTATCTAGACAAGTATAACTGAGGCTGTTTGTGCAGTGTGGAGAGACAATAAGGTTCTTCAGAATAGAATGCATCAGTGCCACCATACTGACTCCTGATCCACCTGATAAGAACTGCTGAGAATCATACATATGGCATAAAACAAGCTTCATGGTATAGCATTCACACTTTTCACTGCAAATTGTGGCCTTTGTCCAGTCAGGATTCCCCACTCTTCTCCTTTTAAAAGTATTTATGACCTTTACTTGAGCACTTTTACTACACCGCTTCTTTTTGTTCTTTCACATGATGGGTACAAAATGAAGACCTGTTGCTACTGCCAGAATTTTCACAGTAATTCAGTGTTGGGAGGCAGAAGGTGAAAGACATTGGGCAAAGTTCCTGTTGGTATTGACAGAACTTCTGTCGTGAAAGATCTGTATGTCTAAGTTCCTACCAGGATTTCTGTGAATATTTCACTCACTGAAAGCACTACAAAAGGAAGACAGGAATATTGCACTTTTAAGTACAGCAACAAATCACTTTCAGTACCAGCACTTCTCAATTTTCCTTCTGGGATCTTAAATCCTCTTGTGGATTTCTCACTAATCCAACTAACCTTCATTCACAGGCAGAGCACTGGTCATTTCATGGTCATTGTTTTTGTCTTCCTAAGACAACTTTATTTTTAAATTGCAGAAGATCATGCTTTTTGCCTTGTTAGTACTTGATCAGCTTTATGACTACATGACGTGTGATGTATTGACCCACCGTCCCTAAATCCAAGCTATTGCCTTCATTATATGATACCTCTGTGGTCTCTGCAAGAAGGCCATTAATGTAAGAAGTTAGAAATCCTGCCATTAAGCTTTCCTTTAAAATGTTGTGTTGAAAAGAGATTGTATTTGGTGAAATCAATGCTACATAGAGATGAAAAATGATTTTTCTGATGCATTTTAAAAATAAAATTTGTGAATTCTAGACTTCTGAGTGTGTGTGTGTATATATATCTCTTTAAAATTCGTCATGTGTTCCACGTGCTTCCACATAAATCATAATTTGCTCTTTAGTTAAGACGGAGTTTCTACATAGTGATGTGCAACCTTGGGATGAATTCAGACACAAGGAATAGAATAGACTCTCCTCAAAAGCCTAATTTACCTTTGTAGATTCTTCTTGAAGCCTTTTAGGTGTCTGAAGTCAAAGTATCAGTAAAACTGATAACCTCTCCTTGTAATCTGCTGTTTTTCACCTTCTTTCAATTTTTGGCTTTATGACACTTTGCTGAGTCAACTGGAATGAGGCTGATTGTTGTTATTTGTTCAATGCTAACCTGGAACCTCAGCAAAACTGCTTCTATTGGAATTCCGTATAGTTTTACTTTTTGCCTCTCCTCTGCAAAAGCATTCATGTGATTTTAATAAGCAGAGAGATCAGAGGCTAATTTTTCTATTACAATTTAGATGCCCTCCTTCACACCATGCTAAAGCCCAAGATTGCTACCTAACTCTGAAAAATATTGTAAGCCCAGATTTTAATTAAGAGGTTTCTCATTTGAACCCAATGCTTTTAAGGACCAATAATGCCTGAGAGCGCCTGGTAAGGCTACAGACTGTAGCACTGCAAATATAGGAGTCTTTCTAAGGTTAGGTAAATATGTCTGTTACCTGGCTCAAACATCAGTTGAAATTGAATAATATTTTAATTATGGAATACTCATTCTGAGTAATGTTGTAAGGCTACAGAAATTTGCATGTGTGAATAATCCCAAATTCTGTTGCTTGGGAGTGTTTCCTTGAAGTTGAATTTATCGGTTTATTAATAGCTCAGGGATTTACCTCATAGGTCTTTAACTTCGAAGAACACAGACAGACACAGTACTGTTCTTATGTGCAAATTCAAATCTTGGAAATATAATAAATTTAAGAAGTTAGTTAATTTAAAATCTAAGTACAAATACTGTTAGCTGTTAGGATTCACTTCTACTTTTTTTCAACAGTAGTGTTTAACATAAGTATTGTTTTATACTTGTCTTTCATATTTAGACAGTCATTGATCTGTGCAGATTCACTGTTGAATAGAAAGGAATGACATAGTAATAATGGCTTAAGACAGATGAACAATGGAAGATTCAGAATAAGAGGAATACATTCAGCAAGATATTTATCCAGCTAATCTTCACTGACAAGTAAGCAACATATGAATCTTGGATTCAAAAAACTGAAGTAGTTCTTAAGCCAATGAATGTTACCTTCTTAAATTCTCTTTTGACCGCAACAGAATTCTGAATGACCTACGACAGGAGTCAGAATATATCTGTATTTATCTGTACTGATCCAGAATACTTCCCATATTTTCTAAGTAAAGCTATGTCTTAGACTCAGAGGGTAGATAAAAATTTACACTCATTATTATTATTATTGTGATACAAACTGTATTTATATTATCACCAAAAGAAGCAACATAGATGTTGCCATTTGTGTTTTTTTCATAGATAAATTTGCCGCCGGTAACAAAATGCAGTCCAATGTTTAAAAATGCTTCAAGTGTAACAAACTAGCAAAGATTAAGATTCACATTTAAATGTTAAGGAAGATCTTCAACTTTATGGGAAAGCTTTCATTTTTGACTGAAACTGCAGAGAAATGCAGGCCCATTTTTACATGTATAGAAATTCCCTCAATTCTCAGAAATAATACTCATGATACTTGTGAAGTATATGAAAGGACATAAATGCTCTTTATTCCATTAGGAGTTTGGAATGTATCTGCTTTCCTCAATGTCTTGCTGTGCCATGCAAAAATTAAATCTTCTTTATATTTTCTTATGCAAGGAAAAGTTAGTAAGAAACCTACTTATCCAGTGAAGACCATTCTCTTTACTGTTTGCTTTCTTTTCACCCAAGCCCGCTTTCTTGTGGGTAATAGGATTATGATTATATTCCTTAACTTAAGTTTGCTATTGTAATAAGCTTGTGTTTTGCCTCTGACCTGTTCCCATGTTCATGAGTTTTCTTTTGCCACCTCACACAATATACAGAAGACCCAGATTGCTGCCTGCTACTCAGCCTCTACTTATTACCCATGACAAAGAGTAAAGCACTGATCTTTGGCTCCACCTTGTGATTACCCTGTAAAGACCATCAAAAATGTAATGGAATCTCAACCCAGGTATGAATTTGATCTCTCAGCCAAAATAGGAAATGGAAAAAAAGACAAAAACCAATAACCAACCAAACAAAAAAAGCCACCTTAGGTCAAAATATTGACTTCAGAAGAAGCAATGGAATTGAAGAAGTATAGATAAATAAAAACAAGCAGTCTTGAAAATGTAAAATAAATTGTTCAAGATAACAATACAAAGTAAATGATCATTCGTGGATCTTCATAGGCAATCGGGGGGATATAAGCAGAGGTAATGAAGGTCAATTTGGTTAAGTGTCAATACCAGAAAAAATATTAAATAGGTCACAGATCTACCTTCTTTTCCAAACTTATTGGAAAATTGAACTCATGAAAAATGTACCCAGGAAGTACTTTAGTAAAGTTTGTTTGCATTTCCTTTAAAAAGAAGTCTTATATCAGAAATAACTGACAAGGTAACTTTTGGCTTGTTAGCAGGAAAAAATAAACAAGTGAAGCACTAACGTCAGTTTCTGCATTATGTGAACATAATGTATTGAAAAAAGATTTTTGAAATCATTGGCACTTTTAAAGCTTGAGTGAGCAGCACAGCATCAAGCTGATAGTGTAGGCTGGGCCCCAGGAAAGTACTTCACTTTAATATTTCAGAAGAGTTACTGCCATCAGTAAAGTACAGAACTGCAGAAGATCAGCTGCTCAGCAGACAAAAGGTCAGACAATGAAACTTTTGCTTACTATTTTACAGAGCAACTTCTATCGTATTAACTCGTTGAAAGTAAGGAGTGCTTTCACACTGAATTGCTTTGGGT
Source organism: Callipepla californica brunnescens (assembly GCA_023055505.1). Lineage (NCBI taxonomy): Eukaryota > Metazoa > Chordata > Aves > Galliformes > Odontophoridae > Callipepla > Callipepla californica. The sequence continues at coordinate 13,759,768 of JALIRH010000007.1, read as the reverse complement.
AATGTTATTTCCCTGAACTATTAGCTCATTTGTTAATTTATTGTTTTCTTTATTGGTCACAATGTAGCATGTGAAAAAATATTACTTCTTGGATAATTTATATATGTATTTGCACAACCAGCAAACCAGACTACTGAAATTGAAAATGTAGCACATATTTGCAGTGGGAGTATATTTGTTGTACAGCTTTGATATTACACTTGTAAATTGACAAGCTATAGACAGGTCTGGTAGATGTTGTTCTTAGTTTAGCCAGTTTCGCTATCCTGTGTGTAACTCAAAAGTTATAATCAAACCATATTAAGACACAGAAGTTCAATATAAATGGTAAACTATTTCTTAATCTCTATTCTGTAGGCTAAGCATTGCTAATACTGTCAGAACATACCGTGCTGTAAAGAAAAGTGTTGTCTCCTCATGCTAGAAGTTTTACTAGGGGGAGAGGAGTTGGGTAATAAGGAATGAAAATAGAGAAAAGGAAGTACAATTATTTCTAAAAATGAATATTTTAAATTTCAGTAACATATTCAAACATTTGGCTACAAATTTGATTTAATAGTAAAATTTACCATACACTAGAAATTATTTGTAGTATGGCTTATAATTATCTGTAAATTGAAGGAATATATTTTGTAAACATTTCGCTCTACTTTCTTCTAGATGAAAGTGTTCATTATTTTGGGAATTTCAGCAGCTATAGCCTTCACAGCTGTTTTCTTCTCTTTCCTTCAGAAAGGCAAAGATGTCCTCTTTGGTAAGTAACAGATAAAATACATACCATTTTATTTCATGACATGCAATGTATCTCAATTATATAGACATGCGTGTGTAGGACTGATTTAATTTTCTTATTGGCATCCATACATCAACTGTAATGTTTAGAAGCATGGTTGCTGGATCTCTCAACCAGAGTGCCAATTTAGTGACTCCTTTAGTCACTGTAGACTACAGTCAGTTGCCATGGGATGTGCCAGCTGGCACGCTGCTGCTGTCCCACTAGGCTGCACATCGCCATGGAGGTTACATTTGAAATTATTTATCACAAAATGAATATACGAATAAATAGAAAAGAAAGTGAGATTGTTGAATTCAGGTATAGAAGATGGATTTTCTCTTCTAGATTAGAATCTAAATCAATATCACATGATGAAAAATATTTTAGTCAAAATATCTGTCTCAGAGATTCAACCCTTAAAGATAATTAAAAATCTTGCAGCATTAAATTCTAAAAGTCTGTATTAACTATAAAGATCAGTCTCTATTTTTAACTTAGTCTTAAAAGTATTTTCAGATGTAACAAATTGGAATAACATTAATTGAATCATGTGAATGGCTCATGCTACCTGTGAGGAATGTTCAGATTTGTCCTTTCAGTCCAAGGGCTGCCTTATGCAACATCCACATGAAGCCTACAGAGTGTAATCCTCACATAACACCACGTTTTCAGTTAGATCTGTAACTGTGGTACTAGGTAATGTGTGTGACTGGATTCATGCTGGAAGAAAACAAAGGAAAGCCTAACGCTTTATAAGTTATGGAAGAATTGATTTACTACTCTTACCTTATTTTTCAGAAAGGTCAGAAAACACAGCATTAAATAATGGAGATATGTTTAATGGGGAAAAATTGCACATGATGATATTTCAAAGCTTTTTATTCTATAAATGAATTTCCGTGAATATTTAATATTTGTTTTTTGTTTCGGGTTGTTTTGGTTTTTTGTTTTTTGGTTTTTTTTAGAAGAAAGTGAAGATAACTGCATTACTGAGGCTATCCAGAAGGCTTCTAATATGGTGGATTATGCTACAAAATATGCTCTGAAAAGGTAAAAAAGACTAAAATAAAAAAAAAATACTGGAAGGGAATTTATTCAGCAAAAAGCTTTCCTAACAGAAGTTTGATAAAAATGAGACTGTATGCTCACCCCATATAAATCCCTGGATCATTGGACTATATATGGGCTATGAAGTGTGTCATTATACAAAGTTCCTATCACAGAGGTTCCTTTAAAAGCCTTTATAATAGTAGCAGAGTCACAGACTGGCTGAGGTTGGCAGCTGGCCCGGCTCTTCTCCAGCAGGGACATCCAGAGCAGTGTGCTCAGCACCACATCCAGACAACTTTGGGGGATCTCCAAGGAGGAGAGCCCACAGCCTCTGGGCAGCCTGTGCCAGTGCTCCATCACCACGCAGCACAGAAGTGCTCCTGGTGCTCAGACAAAACCTCTCGTGTTCCAGTTTGTGCCCAATGCCTCTAATCCTGACACAGGGTACCAAGAAAAAGAGCCTGGCTCCATTCTATTTTCACTGTCCTTTCAGGTACTTAAAGACCCTTCTTTGAGCCTCTTTTTCTTCAGGCTAACGAGTCTCAGCTCACTCAGCCTTTCCTTACAGGAGAATTGCTCCAGCAATGATTAGTGATATATTGAGAAATAAATATTAAGGAAAAGGCAGACAAATAAGATTTTTTCGGTTGTTCTACTCTCCTTTCTTCTTCTACCCTCTCCTCTTTTTCCTTCTCTCACCTTTCTTCCCCTTTCCTCCCTTTCTTCCCATTTCCTTTCCATTTCCTTCCCTTTTTTTCCCTTTTTCTCCCTTTTTCCTCTTTTTTCCCTTTTTTCCTCTTTTTCCCTTTTTCCCTTTTTGCCTTTCCCTTTCTTCCCATTTCCTCCCATTTCCTTTCCTCCCCTTCCCCTTTCTTCTTCCAACAGCTTGAATTAGATCAGTAATCTAAAGCTGTTAAATTAAGCATTTGATCTGACAGGAATTGTTTTTAATCTTTGGATATTTTTGGGGCAGAACATTGCTAGTAAACCATTTATGTCTTTTGTAGTTTTGATTTAACCCTGTAAGCAGCCAAAGGGCCAAAAGCTTGCAGTGTTAGCAGCACTGCATTAGTATCAGTTCTGAAGCATATTTTTGTTTCCTGTTTTGTGGAATCAGAAGCACGAGTGTCTAAGTGTCAGAGCACAAGTGTCTTGGGCCAGTGTTAGAAATCCAATGTCCATAATTTTTTTCTTGTGTTAACTGGTATAAAATATTAGGACTGTTAAAAATGAACATTGCCAGAAATGAAAACTGTGTCTCCATTGTGTGCTCTTATTTAATTCAGTTCCTTGTGGATTTAATCAGCCCATTGAGAGACTTCTTGCTGTTTTAATCCAGGCTGGTATACATGCTCAACACCTGCCTCTTAGACACAATTCCTTGACACTTTGCAAAATACTGAGGACTGCACTATTATCTAATCTCATTATTATCTTGAGGAGGGAATGTGTTTAACTTCTTAAATATGATAATTCTTCATTTTTATATCATATAAATCTAAAACTGCTAGGACCTTTACCTTTGTAACAAGGAAAGCTACATACTTGAATTAAAGCTTTAGACTGCACAGAAGCTAAAAACAAGAAAGAAGTGCATCTGACTGCCTATTTGAAATTCTGGAACTTATAAAGGTCGCAGCACTGTGCAGACTCGTTTTACTTTGGCTTACAAATAATTGAAGGAAACTACAGTGCAATACAGATGAGCTCAGTGCCATCTTTGAGTCTGAAAAGGCAGTTCTGAGATGAAAAGGCAGTATCTTTTTCAGGTTAGAACAGGAAAACTCTTAATCATTCCGTGTACAGTAGTCCAACCTGATGTTTGCTGAATTCCTGATCTAGGGATCTGAAATGCAAGCTGTCTGAGTCAAAATAACTGTTTCTTTCCTCAGACCTCAGTTTAACCTTGAATTGTGATTAAACTGGAAAAATAGGTTTCCTCACATCAGCTGTTAATATAATCACTTAAGTTCTTGAACAGTTCTTGGTTTAATATGTTTTAGCAATTTCAAAATATCTGAATTGTACAACTCTTAATATATTTTATTATACTGATCTCTGTCTATGAAAACTCAGATTGACTATCTTAAGAAGGAACCATCTATGAGTCTATATGCGTATACGTATATGTTGGAAAATCATTTTCAATGTTTTGAATCCATTGTTATAGTTACAGTTGCAGAAACCCTCTTGGCATCATTCTCAGTGCCACTGTCCTTACAGCAACAATAACCATGTACATACATATTTTAAGAAAGAAGAAATGGTACTGCCTTTATATTCTTCACAGTGCTGTTGTTATGGGAGATCTGAACAGCAGCAAATGTCTAAGGCATTTGTTCTGGCTTGGAATCTCTAAAAAAGCCTTACTTTATAAATACATTAATTCAAGACAGAAAGAAATATTTGAGAACTAGAATGTCAGACACTGAATGACAATTTATGGCTTGTACTTTAGAGAATTTATTTAGTATATATAGATATGTATATATTTTAATGGTGATCTGCAGTGAGACTGAGTAACTGAGCATCTGGCAAATATAAATTACCTTCCACCTAAATATCTCTCATCTTCCAAATAATACAACTGCCTTAGTTTTATGGGGCTATTTCTTCATTAAAAATTTGCATTGATATTTTTTTAAATTAGTGACAAAAAGCAGTGTCTCCTTCCAGAATCAGAGATCATCTCTAGGAGTGTAGGTATGAACTAGAAGAGACTAGCCTGAATGAGGAGGAACAGGGGGAGGAAGGAGAAGCATGACAAACTAATAATGACTGTGATAATCTTACACAATCCATAATATTAGACAAAAAGTTGAACAAAACATATGGGACATACCTTGCCCTGAAGGGTGGCTGGTTTTGTTTTTCTTCTAGCTAACTTTTACAAATGTTGTCATGTAACTTTGTGATATTAAATGTCACATAAAAATGAAGCCTACTCACTTAGATGCCTCTAGAGGAGGAGTTCTGTGTTGTGATTATTCTGCATGAGTCTTCTCAGATACTTTGTGCTGCAGGCTTTGTCCACAACTCCAGTTAGTGTTTCATTGTGACAGCTTCACACAAACTTTATCGCTACTTTGTGTGCTCAACATAAGGACCTTTTCCAAAATATTCCTTGAAAAACAAAGTAAAAATGTATTCTTTAATTTTTGCTTTCCAAGCAAGTCCCTTGATCAAGTTATACCTCAAACTCAGAATATACCTAACATAGAAAAATGCACATATTAATAAGTTTATTATTTTGTTTTGATTGCAGAAATATCCAAGGAAAGGGAATAGCAAGTCCTACCTCACTTCTGGCCTTCTCAAAATTTCCTGAACAAGACAGTCAAGATATTTCCCAGGCAGCAGAACGAATGGAAATGTCAATTCAAGCGTTGAAACAAAAAGTTTGCCAGAAGCACAAACGTTCATTGCATCCAACTGGTAAATACGGGATACTGACATCAGTAAAAATCTGTGTTGATTTCTTCTATAGTGTCTTTAAAATTATAATAACTTGGCTTAATTTTTACTTTAGACAGATCTACATGTCTTGTCCACATCCTGGGGCCAGAATAGTCTCCCTGTTCCTCTTAAAAGCACCTCATGAAGTCATTGTTTTACATTTTTCTTTACTGAAGAGTTGACTGTGTTCCTACAGTTGATGAGAGAAGCACTTTGCTGTTGGCATCCTTCAAACTGATGACCATACTGTCTATAAATAATCTTGTATATTCACATTCTTGCAGACTTCTTGGTTATAGTGAAATATCTTTGGTTTTAGTGCTTCTGGGACATAGAGCTTACAAGTAAAAAAGAATAAAATTCCTATCTCTCTGTGACACTGACACTTAGAAATATATTACCTCTGGAAACAGCTGGTCTTACTGATACCTCATCTTAAGAAAATACCTTCACATTTCCAAAACTAATTAAATAATACATTGCAGTTGCAAATTTACTTTCACTTTCTTTATATCTCAAGTGTTTTTTATGTTAGATGGAGAAATTAAGGGAGGTAATCAAGTAAGTTCAGTGACATAAAACTGAAAGTAAAGTTCTTGTTACTGTTAATTCAAGATGAATTTCAAGATGAGTTCCCAGTGTCAGAAAAGCTAAAAAATCACATTTTTTTCCTTCGAAATATAACTCCTTTGCTTAAAGCAAACTGGAGATTTATAATTTTTATTCTCTATCTTGATATTATACCATGACAACATTTTTAAGATACTGAAGCATCAGAGTTTTGTCGGCAAACATAAAGATCTACAGTTATCTTTTCTCTGTTTGTTTTTTTTTCATCAATGAATGGGACTTTTGTAGAACTATAAATATTTCTATTTGTGTTATAATTTACAGACTCACAGAGTTACTTTCTACTGATGCAGTTTCAAAAGAAGTAGAATTTTTTATTCACAAAGTGTACAAAACTCATAACTTTACAGAACTAAAGCAATTTGAACAGAAGTTGGATAGACCCAATGATTTTTGTTTGCTATATTCGGTGGAACAAATAGCAAAACATTTTAAAGCAAACATGCGAATCAATACCTAAGCTATCCTGATGGTGGGAATTGGATTCTGAACATGACTTTGAACCTGAACTTACAAATGCATCTGTACTCACAAATTTAACATGGATAGCTAGGACATAATAGCAACATTACATAGCTGGTCGAACAACCCATTCTCCCTCCACTCTCACCGCTACCTTGCATAGATTCTAGTTGCTCAGTGGAACATTTTTCAGCTGATATGACTCCTGAACCCTTCCCAAGGTTTTGTTCATTAGTGTATACATCTGCTCCTGAACATTTTTTACACCTTTGTTTTAAGTATAAAGACTGGCCAAATGATGTGACCGCAGTGAATGGAAAGAGAAGAGAATGCAGAGAGGGGATGATTAAAAGAGAGAAAGGAGCAAGTCAACCTCAGGTCTCAGCTACGGATGGATAGCTCCCCTTTTATTCTCTACTCATGAGATAATAAAAATAGCTCTTCCCCTTCACTTCGTATCTCCTCTAAGTCCCTAAGACTATTTACTGCAGCACATCTAAGTGCTCTTTCCTAGAAAGAAAAGAAAATACCATAATTGCTGCTTATAATAATGTCTTTTCTCCCATAGAAGCCATTTACCAACAGAGTACTTGGGTTCTTCCTTACAGATCTTTTATCAGCTGATCTACTTACTATGATTGCTAACATTTCTGGATGTCTAGCTTACATGTTGCCACCAAAATGTCCAAACAATTGCTTAGCTAATAAGTATCGACTCATCACTGGTGCCTGCAATAACAGGTATGTTTGATAATAATTGTGCCCTGAAAAATCTTTCCTTTCCTTCCTCCCCTTTCCTTCCTCCCCTTTCCTTCCTCCCATTTCCTTCCTCCCCTTTCCCCCTTCCTTTCTCTTTCTTTAAACTCAATAATTAACATTTATTTTTCCTAGAAAAAATGGGTGAATGACTTCAATCACTTGGCATCAGTGTCTCCCTAAAATAAGTTCCTCCTTAAGCTCCCAGGGGAAGAGCCTCTTCATCTCAAATTTAGTACACTAATTTTGCAGAAAGGCTCTCCTTTGAAAGCTTCTAAGGTTATGTAAGGAACTTTAAATTTCAGTGGACTTATTCAGCAGATGTCTTTTTCTACATAAATTAAACCGACTGAATTCTAACCCAACTTCCATTTTCATTAAATCAGATAGAACAATAATGAACAGAAAAAATTTACTTTTTCACAATGAGCAATAAGAAAATCAAGTAAATTCTCTTTTTTTTTTTTTTTTTTCCTTTCACAACCTTAATAGTTAGTGAACATACACATAAAAATCTAGGTGTTATACTTAGTTTTATATATGTATTCTTATGAATGTCCTGATGGCTATTTAAATGACTATTATTTACTTATTACCTATTTTTACTGTAATATAAGTCAGGAATATTTCCTACAAAACTCACCTTAACAGGTATGACTTTATTTTAGAATACTTCAATACAATGAGGAAGTAAAGTGGAGAATAAGGGTCCTTTCAAGTACAAGGGTAAATGGTATTTACATTTAGCCTCGGGATACCTAGGCTTAAGGTCATGAATGGAAAGGCAGGCTGCAATCATACACTACTACAGAGCTGTAAATGGAAGATCATTAGCATTACACAGGTTAAGGCATTCTGAAATATGGTGACTGAACAGTGGTAACATTCTGCAGTTTTATTATTCAATCACTCAGTTTTTATGAGATAGAGCAGTATTTCTGCATCACAAGTCATTTGTAAGGAATGTGCATGTTAAGCTCTTTGTCGAAAGGACACAGCCTGATATGCATCAGTGTTATAAATCTATGTGGATATACATGAATTCCCTGAGGCACTTGCAAAATTGCTTGGAATCTGAACTAACGGTTAGTATAATATTTGCACTGACAACTCTATTGGAGCTTGAAAGTATTGTCCAAGCAGCCAAATTTAAGTACATAGCTGAGGCTTCTAATACACAGGCATTGCTGCTGAGGTCCTCCTCTTCATTTCTGAAGAGAAAAACAGTTGTGGGTAAAGTAAAACATCTTTTTCTCTGTAGTAACTCTAGTAATACAAGGATGTGCATATAGGTTTCTAAAATTGGCTGAAGTAACTATGATGCATGGAGTGTTGTTAGTCTTTAGTTGCTGTTATCATTTACATTTGTCTTATTTTACACTCTTTGCTTAAAATGCCTGTATAAGGTGCAAGGTTACAAAAAAACAAAACGAAACAAAAACAGAGACTTTGAAGACATCAGGATAGATCTCAGTCAAAAACTTTGTGAGTACCGTGAAATACCTCCAGCTTTACTGAAGTACATCAGGTGAAAAGGTCAATTGTACTATAATGTAAACCACAAATTCTGTAATGTAAGCCAACTTCAAAAACTTCAAACATTAACAGAAAGTACTGGTCTACAGTTTTCCCTGTTTTACAGCTGCAATTTCAAGTAGAAAAAAATTTAATTATAGTAATCATTTTAGGTACCCAATAGGAACGTATTGTGTTTTATGTCAGCAAATCCTGCATTTCATAGGTAGGACTTAAAAATAAAATTCACAGTGAATTGGCCTGTAAGAAAAAAAAAAAAAAAAGTTAAATATGTGTAATAGTGAGCATGGAATTTCTTCACAGATTTATTTTTCATTGCTTTATCAATTTGCAGATTTGGACAAATCAGCACCATTACAAAGTATTTATTCTGCAAGTGCTGAGTTTATTTTTGGATAAAATTCATAGAACAAAGTCATAACAGAACACCATGAGCGTGGCTTTCTATGGAGAATATGGTCATGACATCAAACATTCCCAGCAGTATCATTATGCTCATTCTCTAGTAACATATCAACAAAATTTACTTTTCTTTGTGTCTGAAGGCATATATGTTGATAATAAGATAAATGTGCAATATTAATTAAGAGAACTGGAAGATAAGGTACACCCAAGTTGGTTTTGTCTGTTCATTTTTATCCCAACTAACTGCACTGTTCTGTGTTTGTTGTTGTTGTTGTTGCTTTTTATTAGATGATTAGAGCAATGAAAGAGATTCAAATGAAGAGAAATTCAAAGTACTAAAAGAAAGGCAACTCATGTTGCAAATTAATGTGCTCTAATCTTACCTTTATGAGTTATTTATATGTTACTGCAAGATTGTGTCTTCAATTGTTCCTAATAGTGAGACATAGTAAAGGATAACAGAATGCCACTCATAAGTCTCTTTTTTCTGAATTTTATTGTGCTTGCTATTTGGGCATCTGGGAGGAATTTTTATCCGTCAGGTTTTTTTTTTTCATTTTTGTACCTTTAGTAGTTTTATCAGACAAGGCTCTGATGGTTATTTTGAAGCTCTAATACTGCAGGAGTTACAAGTTTGAATATGGTACACCCAGGGGAAAGAATGACCAACCCTGACTGAACCCACTGACTATGAAAAGAAATTGAGATGTTTCCTTTAGGATGGCTGTTTCACTTAAATAGAATAGGTGTCATTCAAAAGAGATAAATCTGTATAGCAAGCAGTATCTCAAAATTCTAGTTTCCTCCTTAGGGACCAAAATAATATCTAGATAGTGTAATTCTACACTTCACAAGTGAAGGAAAGTTCCACTTCCCATAAATAGAATGTATCATTATCAAATTTGACTACCCTGTAAGTGTACAATGATACCAAATTCTCATTATTTCATCTACCCTAGATAAAACATTTATAACTCATGCAAGATTCCTAGACATTACCATATGTAATAGAATAATAACAAGGCATGTGAGAGGGGTTTTACTAGAGTAGCATTCCAGTGAGCTGCTACAATATAAAAGCAATCAGGAGAAAAATCACTAGTTAAGCAGCAAAATTAACACTTCATTATTTTTAATTGAGTGAAATAGCACTACACTATATGCAGTATTTTATGCAATTTCAATAAAGACAAATCAACTGTAACTAATTTGAATGCTTTATTGAAACATACTTCAACCTTCAAATGTGAATTATTGTGGATAATTAAGGGCATTACTCTATCATATAACTTGGCAAATCGAGTCATTTCGGTGTTCTAGAGATCAATGAAGGATTAATAAAGTAACTGCTCCCTCTTCAGTATCCCAATAGAAATATAAATGTTATAACATGCTGTATTTCTACTAACTGTCAGAGATAACTGGCTACATTTCTAAAACTGTATTTCTTCTTGTTAATACCTTATATATTCAGCAACTACAAAATGTATTGCACAGACCATGTAAGGCAAATGAACAAACAATAAAAACACCTAAAATATTTTCCACTTAGGGAAAATGAATCGAAATTTTCATGATAGAGAGAAAATTAACTGGGCCAAGCCCAGGACACAATGAACGAACTAATAAACAAAAAGATCATGAATGATTTCATGACCACCTAATCAAGGATGACTTTACTGCCGTCTGCATTTTTTTTTACATTTAAATTCTTGTCTAAGCCATTTTATACTCCTATACCCTCTTCAAAAAAGGCTGGCTGCTTCATGGAAAATTGGTCTGCACTAATTCCAAGGTGTGCCCAGCCACGTGTTTGAAGAAATGCTGTATGATAACAACTAAATGCATACCAGAGCTTGGGCTTGTTCATAGGTCTTCCCAAAAAGTAAATATAACCAGAAGGAGCTCTGCCACTAAATCCAACAGCATAAGCCATCATTCTCCTTTCATTCTTCTTCTTAGATTATGTTAAATGATGCCCGTGTATGACTGGTTCCCATTTTTTCTTTTAAGCTTTCTTCACTTTTATAGTAAGGCTCTATCTTATTCTCCCAAGTCTTGATTTCCAAGCTGTTGCTCTAAACGAGCATCTTTTAAAAAATGCAAGAACCCTTAACAGTATTTCTGACTCCATAGGAATGTGATTTCATTATCAGGGAGTCACTACATGGGCAACTACATCAAAAGGTAACCAACATAAATGAGAAACATAAGTCAGACAGCATCTCTTCATGTTAAATTAATCTTGGCATACATGAAGACAAATAACTGATTCCTTTGCAAAGATCATTATATGAACATCTTGTTACAAGGAAATATTGTCTTGTGGCTGATGATTGCTTTATATTCAGAATTATACGGAAGTGAAGGTTCTTTGTGAGCAATTTTTGTTTGTTTGTTTTCTTTTTTTTCCCAGGGAACATACTAGATGGGGAGCATCCAACACAGCCTTGGCTAGATGGCTCCCACCAACCTATGAAGATGGACTCAGTCAACCTCGAGGATGGGATTCCAGTGCTCAATACAATGGAGTCCAGCTACCCCAGGTTAGAAAGCATACCATGTGAAACACTGTCTATAAATGTGTCTGCCACGCCAGTAAGTCAAACAGTAAAAGAAGCTTGACCATAGAAAGAGCAGGTAGGTCTTCCTTCAGTTGAAGGCATCCAGTAGACACAGGTTGGTTATTGCCCAGCTTTGAGAAAAGGAACCATAGTGTAGATCTAGACACAGTCTTCTTATGCTGAAAAGTGTAGCTGGAATGTTTTCTCCACTCCTGGCACGTTCCTTAATTTACTGAGCTTTTTTTTTCCATTATTTAATTGAAACATTAAAAAAAGTGCTGACAGCAAACACAGACAGACAAAAAAGTGGTATATGGGAACTGCTGTGTCACAGTCTGAACCACTGATGGAACACCTGAAGGAAAGATCTGGTCCACCCTGGGAGCACAGGTGGAGGAGATTCACCTGTGTGACCTGAAGGGGTGGAGCCAGGCTGCGCCCATCTTAGACCTCATTTAAGGGCTGACTGCCACTGAGGAAGGATCTGTTGTTGGAGATCCCTCCTTTGTGGAGTTCCTTCTATGCAAACTTGGTTCTTTGGAGATGGGTGAGCGCTCCTTTTCCTTCTTTTGTAACATCTCTTTGTTCGTGCTGGTCTCTGTTTTTATAACCTTTGCAGTAGAGAAGCCCTCAATTCTACTGTTCAGGGAGCAGCTTTACACCTCTAAGGACACAATGGGCTGTTGTCCTATGTTACCACAGAAGAGCTGTGTTTGTCTGTGTGGCTGTTTTGCATTATGTTTTCATTCACTCTTGGTCCCCTTTTGGTAAGGAGAGGCTTGTATTTAATCATTGCAAAAGGGATTTTATTTTGTTTTTTGTAAAGGAAGCAATTCAGTAGGGTACTTTGCTGGAGCGCAAGCACGTTTAACATGGATTTGAAATCCTTATTAAACCTGTTGTGATTTTTAGAATGATGCTGTGGGGAGCCTGGGTGCCTACCTGTGCAACCTGGGCTGGGGTGCTGCTTTGGCCAGGGGGATTGGACTTGATCTCTGGAGGTCCCTTCCAATCCCTACAACTGTGAGATGAGGACAGATGATGTGTGTATACTGGGAAGTAAAAAGCCATTGCAGAAAAGAGGAAGGTACTTTCTTCACAGTGATTCATACTGACAAGGCAGTAGCCAACTGCTACAAGTTGCTTCATATTTTTTCTTGATATAAGAAAAAATTTTTGTTGTGAGAAAAATAAATTTACTAGACCATTTCATGGGTAAGAGCCGCAAGCTTGGTGGGGCTCTAAATAGCCTATTTCCTTCTTGTAACGGAAAGTTGCATCATGTGGCCTGCAGAATTTTGTTCCATGGCGAACATGATGATTTTATGACTCCTTATTCAGGGAAGGAGGACCAGAGGAAAGACAGGAATGGTTTTTAACTAAACAAATATAATACATGTAAAACATGTGCAATCCATGGGTATTACGTGTGTACAAGTATACAACATTGCCTCCTTGATAAACATACCATAACTGAAAAATATTATTATCAAACCAGGATTTTATTTTTTAGAAAGTTCAAAGGTAAGGAGACTTCGCATTATTTACGAATCTTTTCAGCCTGTATGCTTAGAAAATAGCAGGGAGGAAAGTTCAAACAAAAAGTATCTGTGCAGGGTACTGAGTGAAAAATTCCCCATTGCAGTGTATGATAATAAGAGCTGGGCTTACTGTACCTGGCTTGTTATCATTTCTTGAAGCCTGACTTTCAATGGGCTCAAAGCCTTGTTACTTTAACCACCTCATGTTTAATAAGGATGAAGAAGAGAATTTAGTGTTAATGTCACCTGCAATGTTATTAATTAAATAACATTCTCTCTAAGCTACATAATTTAGTGCTTGGAGATGAAAATCTGACATTTGCACAAGTAAATTTCCAGGCTTTACAAACTGACTATTTTTAGATTAATTTGAGTACATACTTGTGAAATAAAACACATTTTAAAGCCTTACACTGTTTCTGAAACCAGCAAGTTTCTCTGTTTAAATCTGAAGATATGATGAAACCAGTGTCATAGCTGTTTTTCCCCATTCATGTGATTTTGTCTTTTTTGTACTATTGGCTAACTACTTCTATTTTTTAAAAAGACTCAAGTTAATGAAGTGAACGTAAGCTAAAAGTCTGACCTGGAGGCATTCAAGACCAGACAGGGTGATACCCTGGGCAGTCTGGTCTAGTGATTGGCAGCTCTGCCCGTGGCAGGGGATGGGAGCTTAAGGATCCTGGAGGTCTCTTCCAATCTAAGCCATTTTACAATTTACGATTTTATGATTCTTTGAAGTTTGAAGATTATTGTAAAGTGATAGAACACAACATAGTTAAATAATGTAAGTCCAATTAGAAAATCTTCCAAACTGAAAGAAAAAAGTTGGAGACTTGTGACCATCAAAGCTATTCAAATACTGATATAGTGACTTATTTCTGTTGAGTGCCATGTATCTCTGCACTTACTATTTCAATATGAAGGCTGGTGTTCTTAGCAAGTCCTATCTTATTTCTTGTCCTCGCAAATTCTATTTAACTGTATCTGCTTTATGCATTCATTACATAACCGTCATATTTATTACAGACTTTTACTCTACTTTATGTGCAGCCCCTTCAACTACACGACTGCTAATTGATGGAATATTTTGCAGCATGAGGGAGGAATTTGTGAATAATATTGATATCCTAATCATAAACTGACTGCTCATTTTGCTCCAATGGTTTCAGTTAGTGATCAGTGTAGGCTGAGCATATGGCAATGATGTCTCCAGGTATTCCCTTTAAGAGCATCTATATCTCTGTGCAGTTTTCACAAGAATGCTTCAGGAAATACTTTGTGGCTTCTCCCTGCCTGGAAAAAATGAAGCAGTTTCCAGCTGCCATGTGTTTGCAACCATGCCTGTCTTCTGGGCTGCATAAGATGCTCTCTTTAAGCAGAACAATCCAGAACTGTGATGTATCCATGCTGATCTGAGATTGCTAAGCAGAATCCATTTCTTAATGGAAAAGAAAACAGCAAAATTAAAAAGAAAACTTATCGGCAGTCTAAAGGAAGCACAGGCTTTTCAAAATTCTCTGGGAAGGAAGAGGTCAAAGATACACAGCTCACTTGGCAAATACATAGAAAAACTTAACTGGAATATCTTAAATTTCCATTGGGCACTTTAGCTCCTGAACAGAATTAACACTCAGATTTTGTTGTTTTCTCTTTCTTTTCTTCAAACAAGCCATTAAAAGTACCCTACAGTGTGAAGTACTCCAAGGAGGAGCTGGGGGAGGAGTTAGCTTTTATTACTGTTTATCCTGATTTTGGTGTCTTATCTGATTGTGAGAAGTTCTACTTGACACTCAAGGTAAATTAGTTCTTTTCCCAGGTTCAAGAGGTGACAAGAAAGATAATTCACGCATCTAATGAGGCTGTCACAGAAGACAACCTATATTCTGACATCATTATGGTGTGGGGACAGTACATAGACCATGACATTTCATTCACACCTCAGAGCATAAGTAGAACCAGCTTTTTAACAGGAATGGAGTGCCACATGACATGCGAAAAACAAAATCCATGCTTTCCAATAAAGGTAAGATTTTCAATGAATTTCTTCAAGAGAATTTCCAGGCTCTAGACAGGTAAGTAACATAAAATACACTAGAGATATACATATGCTAAAATAATTGCAAGGAAAATTGATAGATCATCAATAATACAGCAGATGGTGATAAAATATTGAAACCTAGTGTAATTATAACATGGAACAGGTACAGAATTAAATTGCTTTACAGAGATAAAAAAAACTACTGCTACAGTACACAGTACAAATGTTTTTTTCAACTCTAAGTTTAAGGAACCTTATGTCTCCCCACTGTTATGTTTTTCATGCTTCAAGGTTCTGATTTCTACCATAGAAAATAGAGAAATAGATAATAAATAATTCTGTTTTTAAATTGCCAGCCAGATAAAGTGCAAGGATTTTACCTTCACTCAGTGCAAGTGAAGATATTTCCAGCAGCTAATGCAAACTTTTGCAGGAAGATATCTTTTCGGTGTACATATAAAACAATCTCCAAGGAGTCGCTGAAACTTACAAACATTACATCTTTGCTTTTGTAGATGGAAAATTTGAATTCAAAGCTTGTAAGGGAATTAGAAGGGACATAAATTGGTATAAATGTAGAATTTTATTTTGTCCAATTACTTTGAAAGTATAGGCATTCTCTCACTTTAAAACAAAAAAAAAAAAAAGCAAGTAGAAAAGTCAAAATACTTCTTTTTTTTTTTGTTGTTGTTGTTTTTCAAAATACAGATAGACCATTACTTTATTCTTCAGGAGGGTCTCATGCTCATCATAACTCTTGGACTGATACATGAATTTGTACCCAGAGCAACAAAAATTACTATTCAATGGGCTGCAACTTAATTACCAATCAGCTTTTTAATGTGCTGAAGTTTGCATAGTGTGCAAGTTCCTTCAGTGTCCTGTAACAAAATTCAACCAATGACTGTACCAGAGCCTCCTTTAAAGTGTCTCATTCCACTTCAATTAAACACAAAGAAAAATATTCTTCTGACTGTAATGAGAGCTGAATTAGGCCCTGTGTTGAAAGGTGGCTCACCTTCCATTCAGTGAAATAATCTAAACCCTAAGGAGTGCTAAGTGAAATTAATGACTACCTGCAACTTTACCACAGTCAGGTAAATTTATTCTCTCTTTGAGATTTGGACTATTGAAAGTCAATAGTCATAGCTCAAGAGTGTTCAGAAAGAATGCAGACTTCTCAAATAATTAAATTCACAGATCATATATTAAGTATTACATGTATGAGTGACTGGTTAACTTGATTTAGCCACAATGACTTCCATGATCCTTACAAAAATGTCCAGGTTTCTGTCTGCCTCAAATTTCCATCTTTTGGCTTGTATGTGATTTCCTGTCTTTATGTTCTTAATTAATAGTCATAGAAATATTCCTATTCCTTTATTAGGATATGCTAGGGCAGAAAGTCCATCCCTGAGATGCAGTGCTTCACATGACCTGAAGAAGGTAGAGGGTGATTCCACTATATGACAGAAAATGGTTATGTATTGTATCCCATTTTTCAAATATGGTTTGGTTACTGTACTGTAAATATGAAACATCAGGAATTTTTTAAAGACTATGATTCTTGTTTCACTACATGGCGTATTTACAACCAGTACTGATCTTTAACTTCAAAACGCCTTCATTCTCATGTAAAAGCCCTCATACTCCTAAAAATAATTAGTATTTAGACTTTTAATTGTTAACAGGCTCGTACTGTTGTTCATAGTTTGAATCAAACATGAATCACAGGAACCACATAAGTCTAGTCATTGACCTCTGATTAGTTTAAGCTGCCTAGAAATCCCATCTGCTCAAATAGGAAGCAGTCTAAGGGATCTTCTACAAAGGAATCCAAAGCTAATGTTACCCATGTGACAGTGGCATTATAGTGTAGGAAAAAGATACTGTAAACAAAGGGCATAATTCCTATTTCTATATTGGAGTAGTGAAGAGTTTCATCACTGAGTGTGTTTCAACTTGCTGTGAAGATGAATTTACACATACGTGTCCTAGATTTAGCTCTGAATTTGGCCTAGGAGCTGCTTCTGCTTGGTATTATATAGACTAGCAGAGGATAGGGTTCATGACATAATTAATGATCACCTTTAGGATTCGATGTCTGACAACCAAATTGGCCATGGGAAAGAAAAATAAAGAAATTCAGGTGCAGTCCTGTAAGTTTTAGATACATTTCCTGACTTGTGGATTCATTACTTTACTATGGTTCCATTAATCTTTCAGGCTCATTTTGTTCGTGTTATTCATTGCTTAAAGAGGGACGGATATGAAGATGGTGGTTCTTTTGTGTTTATTATGTATCTAGTATTCTGTGACTACTTTTGTCAAGTCTTCAGTAAAGCTAACATCTACCTGTCAAATATTTGGAAAACAGCCATGGTAAATTTCATATATTTATTTTTTATATGAAGACACTGCAGCTGACTTCCAAAGGAATTGAAACTGCTGGTGTATTATCCAACAATGCCAATGCAGTGGCTGCTGTTTGCGCTCTTGCTGTGTACTTAGAACAGAGGCACCCAAGGGAAAATTCAAACTCAGGAGAGGACAAATGTGCTCAGCCATATGGCCTCTCCAGGGCTTTCACTTTCAAAAGGCAGCTCCTGGCTGTGCAGGTTAGGGAAGATGTCTGGAAAACATTCTGGGACAATGCAGTTAAAAGACAGATTGAAATTTGCAAAAGTGCATTAATATTAATGACAAGTGTCATTAAGGTAAATTATTTATAGGTTAGCAGGAAACATTATGATTTCCTGTTCTGGACATTTCATAGTAAAGGCTATAGAGAGACATTCAGTGCTTCTCACATTGAGCCTGTACTTATCTTGTGGGACATTTTCTGCATCTCTTTAGAATATGATAGTATGAATAAGAATAAAATAGGGTTTTGGGAACCAGGATACTGAGATAAATTGTCATTCTTCCAATGATTGTTTTAGGCTAGAACTGAGACACAAGCATTGGGAAGACTTTCATAGGAGAACTGTCTATTCAGTATTCATTACTTTGCTGACATTAAGATAGGCATACTACATATATGTAGTAAGATAAAAACATGAAATGCATTCATTCTATTAGTTCAGCTACGGAAAAGCTGGGAGAGAGACATGGAAGTGAGATGATTTGCAAAAGGTGACATATAATAATATGGCAAGTTTCTGTCCCAGCTAAGGACAGATAAGTCTGAGTGTTCAATAGGCAGTAAAGTGAGCATCTGCCTTTTCTTCTGCATTTTAGAGGTAGCAATTAGATGTTAGATGGGACCAGTGACACTTATCTGATCTTCATGTTTAAAATCACACATTCCTCTTCCTTGAGGACACACTTCTGTAACCATCAGTTTTCTTTTGCTGAAGTACAGCAAAAATTCTTTTCAGGGAGACCACTTGACACTGAACAAATGCAAAGCAAGAAAGGTCTTCCTGTTGTGATTTAGACATTGTAGTCTCCTGAAAAAAAAACTAGTGATTCCTAAATGTTAAATTTCACTATAAGCAGACTCTAACATGCATAACAGTTAATATTTAATTGGTTTAAATCAACATGCAGCTGTACCATGAAAATTATTGTTCCCAGAGACAGATTTATTTCTAATATTTTTCCCCTTAGAATTATACAAGGAAATGAAAAAATTGATATGAATATTCTTCATTTACTACTGGAAGAAAATGTTACTCTGTAATCACTTCAAAAGGAAAAAAAACTTTTATTTTTCTGAGATTATTTCTGATGCAATTTGAATAATAACATAAGGAATCTCTTATTTGCAATTTCAGCTGCTGGCTGCATGCTACTTATCCCATGAAAGGAGAAAAGACTACATTATACAGTTCTGCAGTCCCTAAATGCTCATTACTGCTTCTTTTCTCCACTGGGGCACAGAACAATTTAAATTGAAATTGCAGAGGCAGTTAACTGAAGATTATTCACTATGAACTTTATTCACTGTTGTTGTGTTCTGTTTTGAGCCACACTGCTCAACAACTTAAAGGCAACTCTTACATTTTTCCCAGTAATACCTGTTTTCTTCCAGGCTTTCCTCTTAACTAGAAGCAAGAGGCACTCAAATGCATACAACACTGTGGCTGTTAAGTTCAGGTATCTGTAGTGTGAAATGAACTTCCTAATTACATTACCAATAGAAGAAAAAAAAAAAACAACAATAATAGCAAGAGACTTAATCATAGAGAAAAATACTATATAGCAAATCCAAGGGAGTAAAACTATTGACTTTAGCAATCAGCAAAGGAAAGAAAAATAATAATAAATTAGGCATTTCCATCAAAAGCAACCTGCTTTTATTTCTTAATTTCTAATTAGTGTAGAAATATTCATAGAAGTTCTTCATCAAACACAACTTCAAAATATATGAAATCCTTTCTTAATGTAAGTGCTTTATTAATACCAACCCCTGATGCCACAAGTTCTCAGTAGTAGAAAATATTACTTGATATAATAAGTAAGGTAAGGATTTTATCAAATGAAGCTCTTGAATTCTATTCAAAAGTTGCCATGATATTTTGTACTTGATTTAATGACTAGTCCCTTTGTTATTAAAAGTACAATGAAGAAATTATATCATTTTATATAAAATCTGCAGTATACACTGTCTTCTGACAAGGAGTTTTCAAAAGTGATCAGCAAGAAAAAGGAAAAGTATTTGCTCACATTTCTGCACAAAACATTTATTTACTACTAGTCAATTACTTGATGACATTTTCATTTTTGGATATTGAAGCAGCTTTACTTCTTTCTGTACCTACTTCATGTTGACCAGTTGGTTAAGAAAAAAAGTTTTATATTCCCTGAAACTCAGAATCCATCATTTTGTAACATTTTTAATTGATATTAATATTTCTAAATCTCCTGAAACTAACTCACTGGTATGATTCATTGCTGGTGCACAATGAAGAGCTATAACCATTTGGAAATAACGTGTTTTTAATAAAAAAAAAAAAAAGTTCTTAATGTCAAATATGCATTCAACAATGAAGATAAATTTGTCATTTTGAAACCTGGTGATATTTTATTTAGATAGGAACTCAGTTCTTTGCCTTCCTCTTAAATATCATATGCACATAAAAACCTTTCTTCCATTTCTCTCTCCCCCTCTAACATCCCTGCTACTGTCCCTTCAGCTCTTCAGCTAGTTACATATCTTTCTGTGTGTTCACCTGTGGAAAAGCTTCTAGCTGTCTGATTTCTGCTGTGTTTTCCCTTCATGCCCTTACTTGTAACCGCAAGATTCCATTAGATAATCTCCACACATCTCTCCCATGATCTTTACCTGAATTTAGAGTAGCTGACTGAGCAATAGTCTAAACCAGCCTGTATCCATGCTGACTAGCAGGGAAATCATTTGTCAGAAATGTCCAAGATAATTTTTAGGAGACAGGATCTTTGGTGGAAAATTTTTACTTTGCAATTGCAGTGGCAGGCATCCTGACAGCAGGAGAGCGTCTGTGGGAGCACCATTACAGCTTTCATACTTTGTCTCCTCTGCCCTGTTTTCCCATTGGCTGGGTACTCCAGGTTCACAATCGTACCAGATTTGTTTGTTAATTACATTTTGACACTTGTTAATTTGTATTCTACCATGTGCCAGGGAAGGTTTACATTTGTAAATTACATTCTAATTCTTGCCACCATCCAGTTGCCATCCTGTCGTTTCCAAGATGTCTCAGAACTCTTCTTATCGTATTTACATGGTAATTCTCTCCAAGGCTTCTTCCCCTCTCCAAGGGGTATTTCTTTTGCTAAACAAAGAGCAATGGAGGGTGTCAGGTCTTCTTGATGCCTCTTCAGACAGACAAGTTCCAACTTGCTGTCACTTCCTTGAGTGTGTCATGCAACAAAATATTACATGTATATTCATACTGACTAAACATAAATTGTTACTAGCTATACCTGTACATTGCTAATCAATTTACAATCTTTATTTCTAATTCCCATGATGCTAGATGGCCGCAGAGACCATGAAATAAATTATCTTGTTCTTTTGTAGAAACAAGATTCTATTCCTACACCTTCACCTCAGCCTTTTGGCTGTCTGCTGTTCAAAGCACTGGGAAGGCTTTTGCTTGGGAGGAATACAGATAGCATTCTTTCCTTTTTATAAAGATATTCAAAAAGGTCAGGCTGAATGGGGTTCTGAGCAACCTGATCTAGCTGTAGGTATCCCTCTTCACTGCAGGGGAGTTGGACTGAATGACCCTGAAGGGTCTCTTTCAAATCAAAAGTTTCTATGACCCTATGATTTAAAACTTTAAGAAAAACTGTCCCCATAAAATAATGTGGGAAACGCTTGTGGGATCACCAGATTAAAATTGAGCATTGAAAAAAATGCTCTTATGGCACGCTCCTGCAGACATTGAAACTCTTCATTACTTTTTTATGTACACATGTAAACCTGCTGTTTCATTTGGTGCTCAACAGAACATAATTTGGCCAGATGTTCACATCTCCACTGTGATACATTTTGTGATGAATTTTAAATGTGAGGATGGGCTAATTCAGGCATAGAACTATTCAAAAGGTGTTCTATCAGTAATCTGATTTTATAATAGAATAAATATTTTAATTTATTTTTGTCTTTTCTTAAAAGTTGTTGAACCATCTTTACACTTAAATCTGAGAAGAGATAAAAACATCTCAATGAGTTTAGAGAATGTCACACTCTTAAATTAGACCTGAGGAACAACTGAAAATGGAGACCATGGATACTTTTGCAAAATGTAATTCAACAGCTGTGTTGCCTTCAGCTCAGAAAATACATGTTTTGTTGTTTTTTTTTTACACAGGTAACAACCAATGACACATTATTCAAAGGGATGGATTGCCTGCCCTTCTACCGCTCATCTCCTGCATGTGGCACTGGTGATCACAGTATTCTCTTTGGAAATCTGTCAGCCCTAAATCCAAGACAGCAGATCAATGGTTTAACTTCTTTTCTTGATGCTTCTACTGTCTATGGCAGCACCTCCACTGTTGAAAACAAGCTGAGGAATTTAACAAGTGAAGGCCTTCTCAGAGTAAACAGTAAATATCATGATAATGGTCGAGAATACCTGCCTTTTACAGACCGGGTTCCATCACCTTGTGCACAGGACTCAAATGCAAGTGAAGATGAAAGGATTGAATGCTTTATGGCTGGAGACAGTCGATCAAGTGAGGTCACATCATTGACAGCCATGCACACACTATGGCTGAGAGAGCACAACCGCTTGGCCTGGGCCCTCAAAGCCATCAACAGCCACTGGAGTGCTGAGACCATCTACCAAGAAGCACGGAAAATTGTTGGAGCTCTCCATCAGGTGGGCTGTGCCTATTTGCTTACTGACACATTGAGGAGAATATAATAGGGTAGAATCAATCTCAGAATTTCAAATATATTTCTGTGAATGGTTTCAGAGGTTGTACTGCATACCCTGCGCCAACTCTTTCCATGCTTCCCTTCTGGCACGTTTGAAGTTTGCTCTTCAAGCTCCAATAATCCCTCTTACCCTCTTTTTCCCTCTATTTTCCCATGCTTGTTCCTCCCCAATACCTTAATTCCTCCTTTTTCCACCTTTACTCCTGTTTCTGAATACTCTAACATCTCACATACTCCAAGTCCCCTTAAAACATATCATGCAAAATCCTACACAGATTCTCTCCTCCTGCATCCTACGATAAGTGCTACCTCCTTCCAGCCATCACTCCTTTAGCATTCCTGATTTTCAGAGGACAGTTTCTTTCGTTGTCTTATCTTTCATCCTCAGGTCTGTGGTCTAGCCACTCTCTTTAGTGGTCTCAGTGAATAGCTGGTCCCAACAGTTGTTTTTTGATGGCTTGGATAAGCAGGTTATTCCATCTGGCATTTCTTCAATTATAACTAGGGCTTTTGTGTTAATGGAGATTCACCATTAATGTTATATCACAACCAGGACAAACTGAAAACTGGATGACTTGCATATGTTTTCTGATTTTTACAAACAGATTATTTGGTATCAAAACATGACCTTTTTGAAAAGTTAATTGGAGGGGGTAGGAAAATTTCTCTATTGCAAGAAGACACCTCTTTATTCTTTCAGACATTTTAGTGAAGAGAATGATGAAATGTTTAAAATATTTTATTTACATTACACATTTAATCTTCTTTGATGTAAATAAGCTACTTGCATCAAGTAATTGAATTGATGAGTCAGAATGTTTGTTAGTATTTGTTAGAAGAAAAGTGAAAATACAAAATAGACTTCAGTGTGTTAAGGTATTTCTGAACTATGTCCAGTAATATTATGGCCTGAAAGAAAATTCTTTATACAGAGCATTATACCATATAAATCTAGGCTACTCATTATCTCCACCAGTATCACAAGCTAATGAGAATTGCTTACGGCTCATTAGAACTGAGTTTCAGTTATATCTGGCTGGTTCAGAGAGATTCATTCAAGGGAGGTAATTGCAGTATCTCTATTAATGTGGAATGTTAACCAGCACACTAATGACAGCTCTAGTTGAAGTTATCTTGAGATTCCAAATCTAAAATTTTGTTTCAGTTGCTATGCATTTTTCAAATTCTCTCTTTCTTTGAATGAATAATTTCAAGTGTAATTTTTGCCTGTGGGTGTATAATCATAGAGAATTGAACAAAAAGCCTTCCTTTCTTCCTAGACTAAGGAGAATTAAAAGAACCTCTCTCTAGACCATACTTTTCCTCCTAGATATTATGCTACTAGAGCATAAATAACTCTAGTGACAAAAGTTTAGTAATAGGAGTTTGACAAAGCTACCGAACATAACTGCCTGTTGGTATCTTGGATGAAACACATCTTTTGTTGCACAGTAGACATGCTTCATTAATAAGTAGTAGTTTATGTAAGCCACAACAGTGATTAATTCAGTGCTCTTCTCAAATGTGAATGACACACTCTTAGCTCTCAACCATAACTCTCAACCCCCCTGGCTGCTGATCTGCAGGAGCATTTTTGAAGCCTCTTGTCCCTGTCCTTGTGGGGGAATTCTTCTCTCACAGTCTCTTCTCTTCCTGCACCAGGGTCTGCAGTTGCAGGTGCAGCCAGTTCCTGGGAGCTTTCACTGTGTGGCAGGCTGTAGTGTGGGGCTTAAGTACATGTAGGGCAGAGTGTGCTAGTGTCAGATCTGTTTTGGGTGCATCCCTTGCCCTTCTCTTCCACTCTGTGTCCTTGCCACAGGCCCCTCTGCTGTCAAGTCTGTCCTTGATTGCTTGACATTGTTTGTGGTCTGTGGGACTCCACAGCAGGCAATGTGGACTGGAACCTTTATTTCTCGTTTGTATATCCATCATGGAGGCAGATTTCTGCAATTGGCCAGGGGCCTGCACTGCTGACTGTGAGCACTTCCTTGCCTGCATTTGCCCGTGCCTGTGCTGGGAGGGTGAACGGATGGCTGCCCTTGTGTGGATGGAGAAGCTGGGATTCTTTCTGCCCCAGGACAGGCACTGACAAACTCATCCCAAGGTGCTGTGGTGCCTACATTTTTACATTAGGATCCTCCAGATGACTTTTCATAGCCTCATCTCTGAAGTGCAGGTACCGTACCATGGGAACCACCATGACATCAGGCTTTTTACAATTATTGTGGCCAATTAGTCCCTGCTCTGCTTTCATTTCAGGGATGGAGCTTTCCATGTTCTCCTCAGGCATTTCCAAGATGAGTCTGTGTGAGATAGAGAAAAAGGAAGATGAGATGCAGTTCAGAGTTCACTCAAGGCTCCAGGGCTCTTCTGCTGACTCAAAGGCATTGGCAGGCTGTGTCATTTCCATGGGATCCCTACCAGTGCGTGCCCAAGGTTCCGTCCCTGTTTGCAGAGCACAAAGCAAGGATGACACTGTCATTTCTGTGCCTCAGTAGTAAACCCCTCTTCAAAGGCACTTGTATGGGATGGTGGGCAACTGGGACCAGGGAGTGTCTTTGCAGGACACGTGCCTTTGCCCAGGGCTGCTCACCTCTAGAATTTTCCTGGTTGCCTCTGTGTTGGCACTTCCTTTGTCTTCCTTTCTGTATGGGCACAGAAAGCAGCAAGTGAAAGGAGAGCCCAGCCCTGGCCCCCATCGAGTGACCCCTCTCCCTGTGCTGCAGTGCCTGGCTCAGCATCAGCCCTCCTACATTCTGCATCTACAGGTTGTGATGAATTCAAATAAAGATATGATCAGCACATTTCAGAAAATATGGTACAAGATAGTGTAATCCTCCAGACTGGGGAAGAAACTCATTCCCCAGAAATCATCATGCCTGTGATGCAAAGAGAGGGCGGTCAAGCTCCTCTCTCCAGTCAGCTCATGGGCAAAACAGCACACTTTTTCTGTTTTGTTGTTGTCCTGGGTTCAGCTGAGACAGAGTTGATTTTTTTCTTCATAATGTCTGGTATGATGCTACATTTTGGCTTTAGGAGAAAAAGCAGTATTGATAACAGACTGTTTTAGATGTTGCTGAACAGTGCTGTACAAGTGCCAAGGACATTTCAGTTTTACAGGTTCTTATGATGCCTTGCCAGCAAAGGGTTGGTTAGAGGACACAAGGAGATGGGAGAGGACAGAACTCAACTGGACAAAGGAATATTCCATACCATATGGCATCATGCAAATAAAGAAAAAACAAACTCTTGGCCGTGCTTGGGGACTGGCTTGGCATCAGTCAGTGGGTGGTGAGCAACTGCTTGTGCATCACCTGCACATTTGTATGACCAAAATTACTATTATACATTTTTTTCCTCTTCATTTCTGTCTTAGTAAATAGCTTTTATCTCAACCCACAATTTCTATTTTGTTGTTGTTTTTCTGACTCTCTCTCATTGGGGAAGGTAGGAGAGTGAGCAAACAACTTTGTGTACGGTGCTGAGGTACCTGCCAGGTTAAACCACAACATAAATTTATGGTTTGAGAGTTGAAACTGCATGTATGTGTACCAGTTTTGTTCTGATGTGCCGTTTGAATTGTGAATGTTGAATGAGGTGATACTAGTCAAAGAGTGATGCAGGAGTTTTACAGATCGATCTGATTCAAGTTCTCTTTGAATTACTATGATTTCAAAGAAGGATCTCTGAAATAATGCTATTACAGGCAGTAGATCACAAGTAGCTGTCACATGAATCTAGTTTTCAGTGTTTCACTTCTTTCTATACTTGTGTTCTCTAAGCATCTTGTATCCTCGCTTCTCTCCATTTTACTTATATGAGAGCTGAAAATGGGTCTTTTGTGCATGTGACTTGAATGAAATTTGTTTGAGAAACTGGATTATTAATAACTCCTCTCAGCTTAAACTTTATGAAATGATGAATGATAAAAGGACAAATGATATGTATTATTAAAAAATATATATGTTGCACATTGTCATTGTTCCTAGAATGTATAGTTGAGATTATACACTGATCTATAAAAATGTGTTCATTTTTTATTAAAACTTAGACTGTTGTACTGTTTTCCTTTGGGAAAGTGTATAGAATGCATAGGACTTCAACGTCATCTGTAAATCTTTGAATATAATCATGAGAATTTCAAACCAACTGTACATAGCACTTTAAGAGATTACACAACATTGCTATGTTTGATTGTTCTGTACTATTTCTACAATCCTTCCCAAGTATAGGAGCTTGAGGTAATTGGCTCTTTGCTATCCCCATGAGATGTTATTTTTTTGCAGTTGCATCTGAACATGGCAAAGATTCGTTGTCCTATCAGCCTCACTTTTTCTTACAGTCATTCATATATTTTTATATTCTCTTTTGCAGACTTCCTTTTTATATTCTTTTCAAACCATTGTGCTTTTTATTAACAACATTTTTGGAAAATTCTGGAGGGGTTTGTTGAACCTAGGACTGGAGGGAATGGCTTCAAGTTGCACCAGGAGACATTAAGACTGGATGTTAGGAAATAATAATTCTCCAAAAGAGTGGTCAGGCACTGGAATGGGCTGCCCAGGGAGGTGATGGAGTCACCAACCCTGGAGATGTTCGAGGAACATTTAGACATTGTGCTGGGGAATATGGTTTAGTGAGAACTATTGGTGATATGTGTATGGTTGGACTGGATGGTCTTGTAGGTCATCCAGTCAGGATGCTGCCTGAGTTTCTAAGGACATTTAAGAATCCCTGATATAATTCTTCTTTTTTGAATGAGGATAGTATCTTTTATACTAACAGCCTGTTTGACTCTGAACACTGTTATGTTTGAAGATCATTTATACTATGACAAATCTGTACAAAACCTTTTCTGACAGTCTGTTATCACTGAGATTCTGTTTCTGTCCATGTAATTACCAAATATTTTGTTGTATTGCTAGGAAATCTGGATTTTCTCTGACATGACTAAATGAATAATATTCAAATAGTCTTAATCCCTGTTACTTTCTGATTATGTTGGTTATTAAAGTCATTTAAATACTGAGCATGTGGCTTCTGTTTAAAATACAATGGCCATTTTTCATTTTTGCCTACTAAATTGTACATTCGAAGCGACTACTGCCACAAGAAAGTAGAGATATTTGCATTATTGATTAAAATTAATTTCTTAATGAGGCTTCTCTGTAAATATGAGCTGATCCCAAAGAATGTCAAACGTTTCTTGAGAAAGTTTGGATTAACACTAGTATTATAAATATTACAGTGAGCTGAAACCACTTAACTCCTTGAGGTTCAAACCCATTATACCCACATAATGTTCTTATGGTGTTGCAAACACCCAAACTTAACTTATTACTCATAAAGAAACTCAAAATAAGTAATAATTGGTAGCATAGTTCATTGTAGTTTCTTGCAGTGCCTTTCCTATAAAGAGATACTGCTTTCTGGCTCTAATTTTATTGACAAATTTTCAGACAAGAATGTTCCTTTGTTTCCAATCTCAATTATTTCAAAACTTGCAAATAATTCTGTCATAGCGGGGTGGAGTTCATGCCAAATAATTTTTTGTTTATGGCCTATTTATTCCTTCTTAAAAAACTTTTATTCTTGTCAGTTACAGCGAGTTTATCCTTCTCTTTGTGTAGACAAATTCAGTAAGATTGTTCAGAGTCTATTTGAAGGATGCTACATGCTGCTGTACTTTGAGTAAAGTTCTCTGTCAGATTTCAGATTCTATTTTTCTTCCGTATCATCTTAGTTTGTATTGTCTAAAACTCACCACTACTTGCTGGAGTCTTATTTAGAAGCCATGAGTTTCCATTGTACATGTGACTCTCCTAGTTGAAGGCAAGCATATGACCCCATCTTACCTTTAGCCTTTTAATTTTCATGTTTTGAAACAACAATTCCTATTTTGCTGCCAAGGAAATTTGAAATTAAGATCTTGCCCCTGGAGCAAATGTAAAATTAGAATTGACCTTTTGTTTGGGCAATCCAGCCTTTATGAGCTGCTTAGCTTGGGATTTCATTTAAAATGAGACAAAAAACAATAATTGCCATATTTGGATGTTTGTCATATCAGAGCTGAGCTGATCTTATTTAAAATCTTTGCACAGCAGATAATCCTTTTCTACTCGTACTTCTGGATTTTGTTGTACCTGCCTCATTCATACTTCCAAGTCACACTTGATCCCAAGTCAAGATGAACAAGGCTTCGCAATACTGTATTTCTGCCCTTTGAAGTGATAAGACAATGTGCCATATCTTTATCTTATTTAGTAAAAACTAAATCTGAATTTAGAAGGAACTGTTGTATTGCAAAATCTTTGTGAACGTAGCAAAAGTTTAACTTCTCAAATGACAGCATTATATTAATTTCCAGCAATTATTTGAATTTTGTTGTATGCTGTATTTAAGGAGATGTAAAAGGACTTCTAACCTATTGTCTTTCAAATATTGCATTCACTGCATGACCTAATGTCATATACCTGCAAACATAAAGATGTTATCCCTTATGAGAAAAGTGACTGAATACTGCAGGAGCTTGCTTGCCTTTTTGTCATGCCTACAATAAAGATAAAAGTTTTTCAGTTCCTCATTTTGTGACAGCTAGTTTTTCAATATCCTCTACAGCAAGCTCAAAGTACATTTTTCTCTGTGTTTTCTTGCACACTATATTGAATCTATAATGTGTTTTATTGAATTCACTATGCTTGGTATTCATCCCTTTGTGCCTTATTGAGTGCAACGTAATCTTTAACCTGTAACACGCTTTCATTTTATTTGGTACATTAGACCTTTTTCCATCTTTTTTTTTTTTTTTTTTCTGATAAGTACTTATATATTTTTTCATGAAAAAGTGCTATTATTTTGTAAGAGTATATTACAAAAACTTTTGGCAGAAGTTGTTTATCATGATTTTCATTTTTTTAAGTGTGTTTTTATGAGTCTATAGGCTTCAGTTTAGCATAAAATGTCTACTAAAGGATTCTCAGAACCAGCATTTCAAAGCCTGGTCATTCTAAATATTCAGAAAAGAGGATTTGGGTCACATATATATGCCTGAAAATAGAATCTGTACAAATTAGCAGCCATTCATGGGCTTTAGATAGCTTATGCCCAGGCATTAAAGCTCAGCAGAGCTCTTGTGAGCTGGATTTACCCACTTGGATTGGAAGAGAGCAATATTGCTAATCTGCCCAGTGATTTTTTTTTTTTGTCTAGCACTATTGTAGAATGCTAAAGGAACCCGATTAATGTACTATGTACTGAATTTTACCACTGGTTTTCTCCTGTCATTTTTTTCCAGACTACACAAAAAGTACAAACAACTATTTTTTTACAAATTAATACTGCTGTTAGTCACATTAAATGCTTGGGAACAGATGAGTGATGAAAAAGGCATTTTGTACACTGGAATAATTACCATTCATCTTTCAAAACACTGAATGATTTTTCTTTTTCTTTTCTTTTTTTTTTCCAGATTATTACTTTAAGAGATTATATTCCCAAAATCATTGGCCCAGATGCTTTTAATCAGTATATTGGCCTTTATAAAGGTTATGATCCCACAGTGAATCCTACAGTTTCTAATGTATTTGCAACAGCTGCTTTTCGTTTTGGTCATGCAACAATCCAACCAATAGTAAGGCGATTGAATGCACAGTATTTAGATGATCCAGAACTCCCAAGTCTTCATTTGCATGAAGTTTTCTTTAGTCCTTGGAGGCTTATTAAAGAAGGTATGTTTTTATTTAAACTGATTTTTGTGTGTTTCTTGTTTTGTTTGCTTATCCCATAAATATTTTAATTTCTTTAATGTTGCTGGTCTTAAATTAGAGATAGAAACATTTAACTGCATCACTGATTTAGGTTGCTGAATATATTTTGGAGAATTAATACTAACAATTATTTTAGGTAATAGTTCTCTTGCAATAGATTACTCTCAAAATTGGGACAATCTGGTAGACTGATAATAAATTGATCTTTTATATGCATTTTTTTGTGGATAAATGTATTATCAGATTGATACATCAGGTATCTTTGAGGAAGCTAGTAGAACATCTTCTTAGTATTACAACTTCAATCTTACGCAAATTTTTTAATGTAAAAGTCTATGTGGCCAAAGTTTAAAGACAGAGAAGCACGCACATTCAAATTTGTTGAGAACATTATTGTGGTTTGTATATATGACGTAACAATATATTATTTTTTGTGTTTAAAGGAGGCTTGGATCCATTGATAAGGGGTCTTCTTGCACAGTCAGCAAAATTGCAGGTGCAAGATCAGCTGATGAATGAAGAGTTAACGGATAAACTCTTTGTGTTGTCCAATAATGGTTCACTAGATTTAGCATCATTGAATTTACAGCGTGGCCGTGATCATGGACTCCCAGGTCTATTGATTTTTTTTAAATCTTCTTCCAATCAGTAACTGAGCTATCAATGTCTGTATTTGGGATTGTAATTGTAAGTTTTTAAGGAACAGCTTTTTTATAGGAAATATAACTCAAGCCTCTTTAGAACACAAGCAGCTAATATTTTTAACTTTGATGGAAACAAAATATTCCCCAGTATTCAAAATTAAAATAACCTCCCTGGTCTGCTATCTGGAATGTGGAAGAATAGTGCTGGTGAGTGCATCTGGGTGTTCCTCACACCTGAGACGTCTTCCTGCTGAATTCTGCTCCAGAGGAGTGGGGTTTTCTGACTGCAGCACCTAACTTTTAGAAACACTGCATTTTTGTGCACACTTTTTGCATTAGATTTCTTGCTTTGATTAGCTCAGGGTAAGACTGAACTAATAGTCAAGGACCATGAGCCCACCAGACCATGGGACTGTGAGTCCACTAGAACATGAGTGTACAGAATTAGAGGAGGACTATGCTGGAGCTTGTATCAGTTTTATCACAACAGCTGATAAATCATTCAGCAAGTTCACAGTCCTGTGTAAGAACCTCCTGTAATTGTGCCACACCTTCTAAAGTGAAGAGATGACAACCCTCAGCAAAGCAGACAGAGACCCTTTCATTTTGTTTTGTAAAACTGCATCCTGATCCTCTACCTGATCAGACTGCTTGTCTGCATGAAAAAGGAACAAATGTGTTTGCCCTTCTATGCTCTGTACCCCACAGAGTACAAGTGACTGATTAACTAAAGTTGTTGCATTTCTGGGTGACAAACCTCTCCATTTATCCTGTTAAGGCTGTGTGACTCTGTAGCTAGGAATATGTATCTGGCCAGTATAAATAAATTCTGACTCCATCCTGGAGTTTAAAAGTACCAGTGCCTGGGTTAGCTCAAAATACATCCCTTTATTTCCTATTTGTATTGCTTAGATATGGGAGAACTTCTGTTTTGCTTCATGAGAATGATGTAATATTTGTATGCCTTGTAGTTTCAGATCCTGCTATAATTTCTCCAATCATTTTAACCAATAACATCAAGACCATTTTTAGTAATAACTGTCCATGACTGTAATTATGGTTGTCAGAATCCTGTGCTTTTGAACATATAAATTTCAAATATAGACCTAATAGTCATCTAATCTTCCTTTTAATCATCATATTTATAGGTTATAATGACTGGCGAGAATTCTGTGGCTTACCAAAACTGGAAACTCAAACTGACTTGAATACAATCATAACTAATCAGAAAGTCACTGAAAAAATCATGGAATTGTACCATAATCCTAGCAATATTGATGTTTGGCTTGGTGGTTTAGTAGAAGACTTTCTTCCAGGTGCTAGAACAGGTCCCCTGTTTGCCTGTTTAATTGGAAAGCAAATGAAAGCACTAAGGGATGGTGATCGGTAAGTTTGTTCATGATGTTGAATCTTTTGTGTACCACTCAGCAGAGAGTCATTTTATAGACTCATTATGATTCTTAGCGTGTAAGGCAATATGATACTTGAACATACTTTTTATCATGTAAATAAATTATTTGCTGCCAGGACCTAATTTTTGTTTTAGTCTACCCAATTTTCTTGGGTGAACTTTTGTTTATGCTTCTTTGTTCTTTATATAGTCTCAAATTCAGACATGGGGATTGATTCTATAACACTGAGATGCCCAACTTTGAAATTCTGGTGGAAACTCAAGGTGCCACCAGCAGTTAATTGTGCCAAGAGCACATCTTCTTCCATGTGAATGGATGTACAGATCATAACTACACAATCTCTGAGGGATGCACTAGCTTGAGGATACTTAACTGAAAGGATCTCAACATTTTCCACAGCAAACAGCAAATTCATAAGAGGGAGCTGGAGAGCTACAGTGTAGGTTTCCTAGAAAGATTTATAAAAACACCAGGTACATGGTCTTATGGGTATCAGTAATGCAGAGTGCTGCCAGAACTGATCCATCAGACACAACAGGAGAGGATCTCCTTTCACCTAGTCCTGTACAACTGCCACTATGGTCTATTTTGTGCTGGTACAATACTTACACCATGAGAGCAGAATAAATGCTTCATTCAAGCATCAAAAAGATTTGAGATGCTGCTTTTATCTTCTGTTCCTGAAGCAGTTATAGAACCAACTTTCATTTTTCATTTTTGTCATATACTTGTGATAGCAATTTTGAATTTCATGAGAAGACTAATTTTAAATTGCTCACACCACCTTAGCAGTGGTGTTTAAGTACATCTGGCCCTTATGCTCAGCTTTATATTCCTCTCAGATGTAACTTCTGTGGACAGAAGCCATGACGTAAATAAGCATCCGAGACAATTTAAATCTAAACTTTAAAAAATGTTAATTAATTAGCTCACAGGAAAAAGCAATATTAATCATAAAGATCGTATGTTATTAAGACAAGCCATATAGACCACAAACATTCCACTCAGCTGCAACAACAACATATCTGTAGGTCTTCTGAATTTTATTAGCATCCTTGACCCTCTCTGGAGATTGATGATCTATTGAAGTCCTTCCAGCCTTTCTTCTTTTATCTGGTGTCGTATGATACTGCTAATATTAAACAATTAATCATAATATAATGTGTTATCTCTAAACTGAGAAAAGAGTAGATCTAATAGTAAAAGAATACCCCAAGTTTATGCTATAAATTTTGTGTCTGCTAACTTAAACGTGAAGTGGGATTTACTTATCAAGGCTATGATAAAGAAAGAACTATTTAAGAAAGTTAGG
Organism: Callipepla californica brunnescens; assembly: GCA_023055505.1. Lineage (NCBI taxonomy): Eukaryota > Metazoa > Chordata > Aves > Galliformes > Odontophoridae > Callipepla > Callipepla californica. The sequence continues at coordinate 13,726,043 of JALIRH010000007.1, read as the reverse complement.
AGTGTATAACAACAAATTGTAGTTGTCACAATGCATAAAAAAAAATGAAAAAGCATCACTGCAGTGCCTTGATACATAGTTTGTTGGATATATCTGTGTTAGTTACACTACATGCATACCAGAAAAACCTATTAACATGTCAGTTAGTATGAATTTCAAAACATTGCTTTGAAGATACTGATATAAGTTCATAAATCAAGACTAAGTGGAATTTTAACTGATTGGACTCCATCCTCATAACCTTAAAATCTACTGACAGTATGCTGATAAAAATACAAATTTTTTTTCCAGTGTAATAAACCCAGGCCCTTACACTGGGTTTGACCTTACGCTGTCTTGACCTTAGCCAAATTTCCTGGAAGCAGTTGTTTTTGTTCCTTCAGCTGTTACCTTCTTTTCTGTTCCTGCTCTGAATCTTTGTCTGACCTCAGGGATTTAAATAATTGCGTAAAAAGTTTGTAGTTGACTTTACCATTCTTAGCATAAGAGGGTTGGACCTCTATTTGTATTTTTCTTCTTTTGTTTCAATCTAATGTTGCAAAATTCACTTGTAAAATTTTCACTACATGTTACAGATCTGCTGGAGCAGCCTTTGTTAGAGCAATCATCTAGCTGCTGATTAAAAATAATGATCTGCTCAAACCTTCTCAGCAGTGCAGATAAAACTGAACTTTCTGCTGAGAGTAGAATAGTTTTTAAGAGGAAACTGAAGGATGTAGGGGAGCTGAGTAGTGCAAAACCTTTGATCACTTTGATTATGGGAAGCAGTCCAGGAACAGTCAGTGACATTTCAGAATGTTCTGAGAAGTTTGGGGACATTGTATAGGTGGGAAGCAGAAGAGAGACACCTTTTTTTCTCTCTCCAGCCCCCCTCTCTGTTCTGTACTTCTAATCATAGTGTTTCTGTATTGTAGGACATTTGACCTATTCTTGGTCATCCTACTACAACACAGAGTAAAAGAGTTGTTTTTTCATACTGTCCCACTATGGTAAACTATTTGCCTCTATCTGAGGTTGGTTCTGCAGAATTCCACAGTTTATTTAAGTAAGTTTTATGACTCTGATTGGTTTTGGACCTCTGAGTTGACTTCTTTTAGCAGAAAAGTGAAATTAGTTTTGAAAAGCCTCCCAGGGCACAATAACAGCCCCTATGGATCCCAGATCACAAAAAGAATTATTAGGCTTCTCATTTTCATTAAACTGTTACAAGGTGTTTGTATTACATTTAACACACAATATACATGGAGGTTTTGCGCAAGATCCATGGCCAACATTGTAGTTCTCTTCTCATTAGTGGGATGTAAGCATTAAAAGTACAGATATCTCCAGAAATCCCAGTGTTTTTTCTCCAGTATTACAGATGAACGGGTCTTATTTTAAATCTGAGATAACTGGTGATCCCACCCATGCACTACAGGTGATGGTCCTACATCATGCGAGTCCTACCTAGCAGTAGGGAAAACTCCATCTGTTCTGGCCACCATGGGGAATTATTTATATTTATTATTTATATATATGTAGCAGTTCTTAACACTGCTAAATGCAGATATGCTATAAAAGTCTACAAAAATACTACTTTTTATTCATTACATCTTTATGTGTGAAATTGAGCCAAACACAGTCTTTGTGATCTTTCCTAGAGCATCCCTTTCTTTTATATCATCTTTGTTCAGTTCCACATAAATATCTGTAAGAATTTCTTCATGGTAAAGGTGACAGAGCACTGGCACAGGCTGCACAGAGAGGTGGTAGAGTCTTCTTCTCTGGAGATTTCAAGACCCGCCTGGATGCCTACCTGTGCAACCTGGGCTAGGGAGCTGCCTTGGCAGGGAGTTTAGACTAGATGATCTCTAGAGGTCCGTTCAATCCATACAATTGTGTGATTCTGTGCTTATCTTTTTTCCTTTTCAGTGTTTCTTTTCACTTTCTCATTAAGTGTCTTTTTGTTTTTATAGTTATTTGTACATGTGTGTGTACACATGTGCATTGTGCATATTATATAATAGGTACACTTTTCCACCAACTGATTCTTCCCTTCTGCCAGCACACTGCTGGTATCACCAAAAGGAAAAAGCAGCTCCTCTCTAATTTGTGATCAAAAACACAATTACTGACAACATTTTGCCATAACTAATCTACATACCTACAACTTAGCAAAAGAAGAACACCGTGTTACATAGCAATAACTTCATAGCAAAAATTCTGTAATGGCAAGAAGAGTTCAAATGCTATGGTGTGTATCTATTAAGGCTACTGCTGTGATTCTCCTGTAATTATGTGTAAAATAATTTATGAATATGTGATAATGGTGGTTTGCATAACATTAATTATCCAATTCAAATAATTTACCCCTATTTTTTTTTTCTCTCTGTGCCACAACTTTCTTTCATGGATACAAGCAATTCTGCACTTGTGAAATAATTTTTTTCCTTATCTTACTTTAACAAACCACCTGAGATGATCAGCACCTCAAACTCACAACAGCCTTCCCGTGACTTTGTAGAATGGGTATGCAAGTCTGCAGATTATGGAGTTTCCATTTATAATTGTATCCACTTACAACTTACATTCTTCTGTAATTCTTTTTTTACATTTTCTTATGTAGGATACTCTGACATTAAGAGTAATCAGCTCTTTGAATTTAATCTTCTAAAAATATTTCTATCAACCTTTCCAGATTTTGGTGGGAAAATGATAATGTTTTCAGTGAAGCTCAAAAGAATGAACTCAAAAGACACTCTTTGTCTCGCGTGATCTGTGACAACACAGGGATTTCCGATGTGCCAGTAGATGCCTTTCAACTTGGAAAATTTCCACAGGATTTTAAACATTGTAGTAATATAGATGGAATGAATTTAGAAGCTTGGAAAGAAATCTATCAGGAAGGTAATTTGATAATTGTCCTTTTTTTTTTTTTTTCTTTTTTTTTTTTTTTCCCTGATGTGAGAAAGAGTAATCTGTAGTTTAGAGCACTGACTGTGGTAATGCAGGTCTTGAGATCCTGGTCTGTCATGAAGCTTTAGCATTTCTGTCACTTAGAAATGAGGTCTTGATCTTTCTCTCCTTTCTCAATATCCTCCTCTCCTCTATAAAAGGATACTATCTGCAATCTTCCCCTTGTTAAAACAGATGACTTTGTGGAATACATGGACATCATTTAAATTGAGGCAGGAGTTCTTAGAAATACAGAAAATACATTAACTAAGATCTCTGTAGACCAGAATGGTTGGAGGTAAAGTTAGTTTTACAAGAATTGTAAGTCAAACCTGAGGAATTCCATATAAACTCCTGTCCAGAAGTGAACAAGTAAATTACTGATCATAATAAAGCTTGTGAGTAATTTCACTGAAGTTTATTCATAGCAGTAATGGAGAACAACGCCCATTTTTGAAGGTAAGCTGGTATGTTTCTAAAATGTGATTTTTTTTTTTTTCTCTGTAGAAGAAATATGTGGAACACCAAAGCAAGTAGAAAATGGTGATTTTGCATATTGTTCAGAATTTGGAAAATCTACAGTGACTTATTCTTGTCAACATGGATTTCAGTTACAAGGAGAAGAGCAATTAACCTGCACAAGCAAAGGCTGGAACTTTCAGGCTCCTGTTTGCATAGGTATCTCTCTGTATTCGTATTTATTTCTGAGTTTTCTAAAAGCTCATCTAAAACTGTTTAAGAAAAGTGAAATCCTTTCTATTTTGTCTTAAAATGTATTGTCTACATGCCCTTTTTCTTTTGTGTTCCTTATACATGAATGTAGTCTGTAAGACAAAAAGATCAGTCTTCTAGGTTTGTAAGTATGATGACACAATAATGCAAAACTTTCCTTGATCCAGAATTGCTACCTTAATATCTACCCATCCTGATTCATTAATAGGGTTGATGACAGGGAAATGTCAATTCACAACCAGCAGAAAAGAAAAAAGCAGTGAGCAAATCCATATTATACATTACTCCTTCCTACATTCAGTGTAGTAGCGAATCAGGCTGTTGTTTAAGTCATTTTCCTACAATTGATTCAATGGACACTTTGTATCTAAATGAACTCAGCTCTTGTAGTTGGTGTGTTATCCTCTTAAGTTAAGCAACAGTCACAAAGAAATACTGAATACAAGAGAAATTAAGCAATTCAATTATCATTCTATTCCCAAATGTCTCCCTCAAATATCAATGAAAAAAATTGACAGATGTGAATTACTTCTGCGAGTAGAAAAGTGAAAGAGTAAGAAATCAGTTAAAAGATATCTAATTAAAAAAAAAAAAGCATTTTTTCTTAATTTACTTACTATTTTCTCTCCTCTTTTTGCTCTATTTTGTCTGTTGAGCAGAGGATTGAGAGAAAGCAAATAAAATATTACAAGGCGTTCCCTCTTCACTGCTATGAGGCATGAATTCTCTCAATGTCCGTATTCCACATTAAAATGTTCTTAATGATATATAAGTGTATGTGTATTTTTATATGCACACTGAAATTGTTGCAAGTCATAAGAACATGAGAGAAATCAAACCTGAAATGGATGTATTTAGGAATATTTTATGGACCCTGGCAAATTAATTTGAATGTAAGGGCTGCAGCTGATCTGCAATATAGTGTGCTTATCAGTATTTCTGTGACAGCAGAATGCAAAGCTATTCATTTTAATTGCATACCTGGTATATCAAAAGTCAAATGAAATTTGCAGCTCTTTCCTTTATTCAAATCCTATTTATTCACTGAATCCCACACACATAAAGACCATATAAAGAAATAAAGCTGTTAAATGAATTATAATAAAATCTTTTCAGTTGACTAATGTTCCGGCTACAAATTGAATAAATAACTTATATGAATGAATCATTCCTTGTCCTAGTTTCTTTTAATATGTTCAGCAATGTAAACAAAAGGCTTTATATCTGCTACAGGAAAACAAGCTGCTGCAAATATTAAATAAGAAATGTCTTTATTAAAAGAAAGCCATCAAAACCCACTTATGCAGATGCTACTTCAGTTTTACAGTAGAAAGTACTTTGTCCCATGTACGTCTGTGCAATGTGTTCCCATTCTTCTAAATGTTCAGCAAATTAGAAATAAGTCAAGCAATATAATGAGGAGGATAGAGCTTAGCATTTCTGCAGATGGTTTCAAAATTATATGCTTCTCTGGAAAAGACAGAGTGGCCCACTGACAAAAGCACAGAGATTTGAGAGCTGTTAATTCCTGCTTACTAACTTTGGCTTTGATAGAAATCATTTCTATTGATTCAGGAAGACATTTAGTGCTAGATTGTGCTACCTATATAACAAGTGCTCTCTCACACTGGATAGATAACCGTGCTTACTTTGCTTTAATAAAGTACCACAGTCTCTGAGCAGTAGGGAGGCTGGTAAGACCATACCATACACTATTTTGTGTCCATAAAACCAGTTAGTTAAACAGTTAGTTAACAGATAACATGACTATGAGCTGAAATAGCATCTTCAAATTACAGTGCAGAAGAAGTCCGTTCAGGTTTTTCTTTCTCAGTGATGAAATCAGTGGGAATTAAAACAAAATGTGGTCTTGAAGGTGTAATAATTACTAAGAACACTTTATCCTGAACAACAGACTAGTTTACTGCTTCATGGAGGCATTATGGGAGATAGTATTTCTTAAGGATTTGTAAATATAAGATTATTCCTTATGTGATCACTCTTTCGAATGTCTCAGTTGACAGTTATCTTTGGACACAGCTGTTGCTTTGTATTAAAATTTAAGAAAGGATCAGGTTTGATCCCATTTTCAGTGACATATTTCCCCAAGTGGTCTGAGCGACAATGTTAAGCTAAGCCAGTAAACCATTTTTACAGGGTCAGTTTCTAATACTAATACCAATGAAATAAAAAAAAAAAAGCTACTTAGACAGAAGTAGCAGCTAAAAAAAAATGTGGTAGAGAATGAAAGGAAAGGAACATAAGCAAAAAGAGAAGGCACTGAAGACTCAGAGAGTTGTCCACATATGCGCTTTATAGTGTTTCCCAAGACAAGGAATCTGAGGCCTTGAAGAGGCTGGCAAACGTTTCACAGAAAACAATCTAAAACAGTGCTGGACATTTTTAGGCAACCAAACGAAGTTGTGTAAGTAAATATTAAACAAAAGGAAGAGAGATGCAGAAATGTGAAAAACACTGTGTTCTTTCACTTACTGTGTATTTTCTTTCCTGCACTCCATATTGATTCTCCTTTCATAGCATGATAAGACTGTGAAAGCAAAAGGACTTGAATGGCCTCAGAGAAAATGCATTTATATGCATATTCAAATGGACAAAAATGGATAGTTGTTCATCTGCTCATCATTCTGTTGAGATTTATCAATGTGTGACTCACAAAAATTCACTTACGAGTACTTGTAGCAGGTGTGTATAAGTTATTAATCCTTCTCTAATTTGTAATGATTATTGATCACTGTTTTTTCATTTTGCAGACATCAATGAGTGTGAAAATGAAATTAATCCACCATGCTCCCTGACTGCTAAATGCATTAACACTAAAGGCAGCTACAAATGTCTCTGTACTGAACCTTACAAGCTGGCAGAAGATGGAAGAACATGCATTGATACTGCTCAGGAATCTGCTGTCCATTAAAACTTTCTCAGTTCTTTTTTAACAGTGCTGTAAAAGTGTTAAAATTGAGATCTATAGAATAATCATTAAAATACCTACACATTTCTGAAGGCAGTCTTAGACATAAAGATAACATCAGATTCCATAAAGTAAATTAATGGATTGAATAAATAACACAGAGGAGGTAGGCATTTTCCATTCTTCATTTGTATAAACATTATTTTCTGTCAGTGTATATGGAGAACTAATCGCACTTCACCTTGTTAGTTCCACCTGCTTTACTGCAGAAGTTTACTCTAGCAGAAATTACACATTTTCTTGATCTTCATAATTCCAGCACCCCTGGAATATGTATTGATTATTAAAGTTTAGGTGAGGAGTATTAGAATAATTGCCCACTGATGCTGAGTAATACCTGTTCTGAAGGGAGAATACATCTGCAAAAAGCTCAATGAAAACCTACAATCCAAACCCAAGTGGATGAATGTTTTCTTTGCAAAGTGCCCAAAAGAAGCACAGAAAATTTAGTGCTCAAAATTTCTATATTCAGTGCTGTATGTTACTAATTATAAGTAGATTTGGATTTTCACTGATGGCACATTTCTTGATACATATTTCAGTGAATACCTGAATTATGATGCTGTATTGAGCTGTCCATTATTGTTATTTGCGCAAAAAAAACAGAGAATGATAATTCTGCTGCAAATTTATCTTCTCACAATTAACAAGTAAACAAACAAAAAATACACTTCAGTAATATGATGTATATATAGCTGATTTTCCAGTTTCCACTCTACAAGCCTTTTTTTTTTTTTTTTTTTTTTTTTTTTTTTTTTTTTAATGTTGGCCTATGGACTTATTTCTTTCTGGGATAGTAAAAAGGAATGGTGCAAGTCACTCAGAGTTTTGTCTTTTAAAATACTGGAAAATGAGAAAAAAAACTCTGCTGAAGGTGTTTCTTATCTTTATTTACAGTTGTATTTCATTACTCATTCAGCCAGAGTCATATTTCTTTGCTGCTCTAAATCCAGAGACAAAACCTGCCTTCAGATTAACATAAAGAGATTAGTTCACTGGTGTTGAGGTGTTGAGAACAGAGATTAAATATGAATGCATTGCACTAGCATGAAACCAGGGTAGCTCTGAATATTAATTAAGTTTTATATTTCAAGGGAGGAAACACAGCATTCTACTGTACCAAGTGATCGTTACTCCAGACCAAGCTTTTCTGAGCCTCATTGGCTTTCTAACAACAAAGCCATGGAGTTGTAACTCTACTCTCTGCTCAGCACTGATGAGGCAGCACGTGGAGTGCTCTGCCTCCTGTTCTGTATTCCCCAATACAATAAAGACATAGAGTCAAGGGGCTGCCAAAATGAGTCTTCATTTGAGCCCACTGAAGAAAAATGAGGTTGATTGAGGAACTAGATCATCTGTCATGTGAAGGGATGTTGATAGAGCTGAGACTGTTCAGCCTAAAGAGAACAAGCCTTAATAAGGCCTTAACAACCTGTATAAATGTACTTTAAAAGGTAATATAGATGAGAGACCCAATGCTCATTGACAGGAAAATGAACACAAAGGACACAACCTTAAAACCATGAATTCCAGTGGAACTCAAGAAAACACTTCTTTACTGTGAGGGTGACTGAATGCTGGAACATGTCACACAGATTGGTTGTGGAGTTTCTATCCCTGATGTTATTCAAGACCTGCCTGTGCACAGTCCCTAGAAACCTGCTTAAGCATGGGAGTTTAACTAGGTGTCTTCAAAAGAAGAGTCCTCTTGTCAACAATTCTGTGATTCTGTAATTAGGTATGATAAGAAGAAAAATGTTTTTAGCAGTATTTTGTGTATTTTCTTTGTAAACTAGTCCTAAATACGCACATGAGCGCAACTCATCATCATCTCTCACACTGTTTCCATTGAGAAAAATGTAGTTAATTAGCTACTTGATAGAAGATTATTCTAAAAAGTCTTTGTATTAACAAGGAAAGGAGAACAACACAATGAGTCAACTATTTACTATTTCTTCAATTTCCCTATTAGAAATACTTCTGAAAAATTATACTGTGTTTTTACTTCAATTAATATAAAAAGTTTTATTATGGTTGTTGGCATCTTGGTTTGTTTGCTTATTGTTTTTGCTTTTTTATGAATTCTGTTCAGTTCCAGATATTTTCACTATATATTAAGAATGAGACTTTGAAAATTGGTAGAAAAGACAGTACAACACATTGTAAACCAGCAGGTTGACTGCAGTAAATGAACAGCTGAAAATTGACAGTAGTAAGAATTTGGGGATTTGCAGTATAGAGTGATCTAGAGTTATGAGGGCACATCACATCATTATGGGCATTTTGATAATCAAATCTGAAGTGCTTGTAAAATTTTGAAGAGCTCTAGTAATGTTAGCTGTACAATACTGCATATCCATATAATTTTCACTCCTATTTTCGTTGAGGGAATTCATCATTTCACTTCAGCCTGTATTTTCTAAGTTTGGATGATGTTTTTTGGCTCAGATGAAAACTTGAATAGGGTGAGTTCATTAAGGAGATTAATTCATTACACTGCCTCAAACCAAAGCTACCTACTTCTTGCCACTTTCATCTGTTGTTGATCAAAGTCTGAGGTAAAAAAAAAAAAAAAAAAAAAAGAACAAAACAAAAAGCTTAAGTCACAGTGTTGAAGAGAACCATCCCAACTTCTAATCTGCACATATTCTTAACAATGAGATAAAGACTTATGTCAACATACAATGCGTATATATAAAACAGACGAAGCAGGCTAAAACTAACAATTTATGAAGTCTTAGCCAATAGGCAGAAACCTTTTAAGCTGAAGTGCATCACTGTCACGGTTTCAGCTGAGATAGCACTAATAACATGCTACTGTTTTAGTTGCTGATAAGTGATAGGAACACACCCAGAGCCAGAGCCACTGCCTTTACTGTTCTGCAGCAGGGGGTGGGGCAAAGCCAGGACATCTGGCCTGGATTAGGCAAGGAGTTGTACTTTTTATCACAGGACAGCATGAGGAAGACTATAATTCGGTGTGGGGAGTTGGCCAGGAAATGGTCAAAACTTGTGGATTAGGCAGGTGTTGGTGAGATATAGTGTTGCTTGTGGGACATTGGCCTATATGCTGTTGTATTGCTCCCTAGATGTTAGTCAATGAGTGGATAGTAATTGCGCTGTGGATATATGCATATGTACATGTTGTTATCTCATTTTTGTTTCTCTTTTCTGTCTTCATAAATATTTTTGTTCTAAACCCGTAAGTTCTGTTTTATTTCTAATTTTCTCCCTCATCCCACATGGGGGGTAGGGAGTGAATGGCTGTGTGATGCTGGGGCTCCCTGCCAGGTTAAACCACAACATCTATATGATTAAATAATTAGATGTTCCCACCTTCAGGACAATGGAAAAAAGTTTGGCTTTGTAAATACTACTTTATTTGGTCAGTTCTCAAATTTAAGAGGACTCCAGATGTCTTTTGCCACTGTTTACAAAACAGTATATAAAACCAAAATTCATTAAAAAATAGAAAAACTGAAACAGCTGTATTAAAAATACATTCATCCTGAAGACTTACGTGATTGATGGATGAGGATTATCCAATGTGCTTGTGGGAAGCATTTGTGTAATTCAGTGAGTGACATAACTCAAACTTTAATTTATAACAAGTGATAAATTAGTGACAAATCTATCAAGTGAACTAAAATTCTGAAACCTTAATAGAACCTTTGAGTGCCATTATAGTATTAATATATTATACATTAAAAGGATAAGTACTTGTTATGTGAGTGCTCTGTCTTCCTCCTGTCTGTGTGGTGGGCAAAAAATAAACAGTTTTTGTCACTTTCACTGATTTTCATTCAAAATGAATTAAAGATTTACTTCTGTCATTAAAGATGCCTAAAGGAATTAATGTGAACAGGTGAATAGGTTTAAAATTAAAGAATCTCATCTTTGTCTCTGTAGTCTTGATGAGTACATTAATGTCATCTCCAGTGCTGCATACTGAGGCAAATGTAATTTCAAACTGGGAAGAAATTCATTCTTTTTTACCATGCTGTTTCCCACTGTGCTAACAATTACTTGTCTGTTTCAACATAAATATCCATATATATCAAGTCTCTTATTTTTTAAGACTATAAAGTCCAGCTCACTAGGTAGTAATTACTCTTATAAGCCTTCTGTTTTCCTGAAGCACTTTAATCTTAATATTCTAGAAACACTGCCCTGAAAAAACTAGGTCTTGGATATTTGGTTTTCCTCCCACTCAATTTATTTCACCTGTTTCTAATAATCAGTCAACTGGTAGTATTTACTGCTATAACTTCTTGAGAGCTATCACTTTTGTGCCTTAATGGTAACTATTGGGTTGAAATTATATTGTTTTTATTTATCTTTCTCATCAGATAATGTTTACATTTAGTTGATAGTTTTTATTGTTATTATTATAGTTTGAGATCTTGAAGAAAAAAACACTTTTATTTAGACAGCTTAACCTATTTTTTTTGTGGTATACATGAAAAATAAGGCAAATAAAAATTGTCAGCTTCTACTGACTTGATCAGAGGACAACTCCCATTCAGGTACTGCCCTTACCAGTTAATCTCAGAGACCAAATAACTTGAGAGACGATACAGAGAAGATACAGAGATAAGAGTGGTACGTTGGGTTGGCCTGTAATACTCTAATAATAGCTCTCTGAAAGAATAGATCGAAAAGTAAGAGGTGGCTCTATCTCTACTACTGAAATAATATCTAGATGACAAGAAGTAATGATGTTGTTTTGTATATATAAGATAAATCAGAATGAAAATGAGACATTTTGATTCATTCAGCTAAAAAAGTTAAAAAATGTGATGTTTAGACCCTGCAGTCTGTTGTTCTGGGTATTGACTTGATGGTTACATGTGAATGAGTGCTATAAATGCTCTGTTCTGGGAAAGGGTACTTACAAAGGCTTTCAGTCAAGTTATATTTATTTACCTGCTTTGTTCTAAATCTCTGAGGAAACTGACAAAATAAGTGATAGTACATTGCATTGCATACTCTCACCTTTTTTCTCCCTCAACTTAAGTATGTTTTTCAAATGAAGCACATATGAAATTCCATTCTCAAACAGGTTTTAAACATTGTTTCATTACTATATAGGCTCTCTGTAATGAGTGACATTCTGAAACCATGTTTGCTTTCTCCAGTGAATAAAACCAGAATGAAACCTTGAATATTTGAAATAATTTTCTCCCTTTCTTGCTTTAAGAGATTAGTTCCCCAAGTGCCGAAGACACAGAAGAAAATTTGTTGTAAGCATACATGCCATGGTAGCAAAGTGACCCAACTAAAGTTCTAATCCCACAGCCTGCAACGAGGAACGTGTTCTTTTATTTCTACAAATTCCAAGCAAAGTTGAGCTCTTTCTTCCTATAAACTATATCTGCACTGCCGAAGACCTTGCTTAGAATAAAAAATGTCCTCTCCTTCCTTATAGTTTTATGCTATCACAAGCATAAATTAAAAGGGGAAAGACATCAGAGATCTGGTCACATCTCATGATATCTCAGCAAGAATGCTTTCCATTTCAGAGTTAGACAAGCACAGTATCTTCTGACAGCAAGTAAACAAGGCAGGCAGGAAATTTTGTCACTAGCCCAGTCTATGGACCATACTGAGCATCACTGACTTCCTTGCCTTGTGATTTTTGTTTTTCTGCCTTGGTACTTGTGTTGCCAATGCAGAACCTGTTCTCTCAATCACTATATGTACATGATTCATTCAGAAATTTTAACTTTTAAATCTGATATCCATATGTGTTGGGAAAGGACCAGGTGCACCAGTCCAATAAAAGCAGGATCTACACCAATTTGTCATCAGATTTATTTTTTAGAGAACTTTTGGTTTAAACAGAAGATGAGAGAAAAGAGGTGGGTATAGCAAGAATGATGGGAAGACAGTTCAGTATTCAGGCTCCTAGACAACAAGCTATTGTCAACCCTGAATATTTCTAAGGAAAAAAACTTTTATTTTCAAATTTGAAATTAATTTACAGGCAGCACAGTTCTGTAAAAAGTAACATGTGATACCAAATGTCTGGCATGCATTCTGATGTTGAAGATTTTGGAATACTTCCTAAAGAATCCTTAGTTTCTTTCTTTTTAGGAGACATAATGATTTTTTTTATTTTTTTTGACATGATTAAGTTTGAAAGTACTTTGTGAGTGGTAATTTTAAACTGCATTCTGTCTTAATCTACACATCTTTTTAGAACCTCTGTCTCCAACTTTTTTTCTTTGCATTGCAAGCTAGCAGCAGACATAAAGTTCCCAAATTTTGACTCTGTAGAATTTCTTCTATTTCTTCTCTGCGGTATCTTTTTCAAATTTAAAAAAGGGGGTGGGGGATTTTTTCATTTCGTGTATGTTTTGAAATTAGTTTCTGTCTACTACTTGCTGCTTTCACACTTCTACCTTAGCAATGCTGAAATAACATAAAAGTTGGATTTTAATGGATTAGACTCTGTATTTGTCTCATGCCATGCTCTTCTGGATACTTTTCTGACTTCTTGTAATCTAAACTTATGAAGTTATTGAGGTGTGTTTGATAAGATCAGGAGGAGTAACCATGACAGCTTTTGAGATATTGAATCATCTCTCATGAAGTTCCATCTCTCGACAGCACTATCTGACTTCCTAGTAAGTTCTTTTGAATTTATTGTGCATTTTCCCACAGTTACTTGAAATGTATAATTTGTGATTTTCAAAGCCAGTCTCCATAGTTAGGGAAAACAAAACTATGCCAGAATTTAATCTTTGTGAAAACTGTAGTATTCAAAGCAGTGTTAAGTATGTAGTTTAGTCTACATTAATTTTTTTTACAGTATGGTGTCCCCTTGATATTTTTAGAAAGGTGTATTATCTATCGTAGCACATTTTACATCAGCATCATAAAATTTAGCCTCAGGATTCCTCACATTCAACTCAGAACTTTGTCTGGCCTTGTAATTTTAATTGGCATTATTTTTTGCTCTGAATTTTATGACAATGACAGATTGTAACCTTTGAAGAAATGTTCTTGCCTTTTTGCATGCTTGTACCATTACGTGAAAACATCACAGCTACATAAATCCTGAAAATGATACTTCTTTAAACTTTTCTGTGAGTAAAATAAAGGAGAAAGAGCAGGATGCTCTAAGTGACTCATCATCATAGTAGGCAGTTTAGCCAACAAATTCTCTTGATTCTTTCAAACACTGTACCCTACAGGAGTAAGAAAATCATCTGGTTTGAAGTGACAAAACCTGTGAGTTTTGACATCTTTGTCAAAGCTATGAGAAAAATCCTCTCTCTTTAAGAAACTTTTCCTAAGGAATCTCCCAGTTCTGTGCTATTCAGGTCTTTAAAAACAAATCATTTGATATTGTGTTTTTTATTTCCTAGTAGATGGATTGGTGTCCTTATAAATACTTAAGTGACATCTAAGATAAATACTGAGCTGTTTTCAGAGGATGATGAATAGAATACATTGAAGCAAAAGACTACAGCACTTCAAATTAGCGGTATACTAAACTCATGTTATTCCATTCATCATTTTATTCCACTAATGACTGAGGTGTATAAAAGCAAAATGAAGTGCATGAATGTATGCAGATTTGGAGCTTGTTTGTAAAATGCTTAATAGCTGCTACATTCTTTTCAGATATGTCTCCTCTATTAGATTGTTTTAATGGAAAATATTGAAAATAAATTATGATGTGAAGTATTCATAGAAATTGCTTTTTGGTATTTCAAATAAATTATGACAATTTTTGCACATTTAATATAAGTTAAAAACATTGAAAATTACACAGCTAAGTTACTGGTGTTGTCAATATTTTAAATCTTCAAGGCTTTTGATGGAAAGCTAAAAATTACCTTTCTTACTATTATTCATTACATTCTGTCTCACAAAAAATAAAGGAACTTGTCATACCTAGTCCAGAATTCAGTCAGTCTTGTGATTACACTCTCTGAATATTGAAATTCAAAATGAACTGATGATGGGACTTTCCATGTTGGAGGGTCACCTTTATTTTTCATGGTGTGCTACACTGGAAGCATACACATCTACCAATGTGAAAAATACATAACCAATTTTATTAGGACACAGATTGCAGCTGAATAGAAATTTTATACCCATCACTGCAGGGATGCAAAATTCACCCTCCAGGAAAACTTTGCCTCTTTATCACAATGTACCTATTTACAGTTGGTCCTACTTCTGTTTGTATCAGAAAAGCAGCATAGTAGAGTGAAAAAAGGACAAGATGCACTGGCACTTGACCTAGAAGAATAGATTTGTTGTGCTGAGCTTCTGAATACATTCCTGCACTGGATGTGTGGATATGTAAATTTGAATCCCAAGTCTGTGCACATAACATGGACAGCCAACCTGAGTGTAGACCTGTTAACTCAGGGTGAAATTAGAAGCAAACTCTACAAGGCAAGCAAGTCAAGACCACAGGGTTGAACTCAGGCTGAAAGGCATGTGAAAAGCCAAAGGTGTACAGAGCATTTCCCCAGGCTGATGTTTTACACTTTATTGCATGGTGCAGTGCAAACACTATGATTTTAGATGCTGTGCATTTGCAGAGCAATATTGCCCATCTGTGCAGGGCTTGGAGGGCAGCCAGTGTTCAGATAGGATTATCATGCTTTTCCTCCTTTTATATATTTCTTACACTTGCTTTTTTTATCCTGTATGTGGCCTGCAAGGTCCTTCCTTTTAGTCATAAAAGTGTGGAGTGGTGATCTTTTATTTCCACTCATTGCTTCTTGAGGTTACTATATTAATGTTAATTAATTATCACTTCACTGTTTTGACTGAGATGTGAGATTTGGCCACGAAGGATGGGATGAACATTATCTTCTGAAGAAGACAAGAAATACTAATATTGGTTCAGTCCCATGGAAATGGCAAGAGAGATTTCAGCCAACGTTTAAAATGAACTGTTATTTCTTCCCAGTACTATCTGCCTGGATGAGGACTATACAAGTGCTCAGTTTCACATCTTCACTAATTTTTGATATGACTGAAATATTTTATTATACAGTTTATTTTCTTTTATTTCAAGCTCCTAGAATGAAGAATCACAAACACTGTTGCCCCCTAAAGCCAAATCACAGTAAAAGCAACAAGCAAGAGATGAGGTTAGTGCCCCACTAGGCGGGGTTTAAATCAAAGGTACTGACCCATTTAGGCCCCTAAAATCTCATGATCCATTGTGTGGAGAGATTTAGAGCTATGGTTCAAAGTTCTTGGGCTCCACAAAGCTTCAGGGTGTTTCTGACATTTTTCACGGAGTTGACAAGTAGCCAAGATGTCAGCTGGAAAGTATTTTAACATTTCCTTCTTTGACTAAAACAAAATATCAGCCTACAGAATTAATAACTTTATTATTATTGTTGTTGTTGTTGTTGTTGTTGTTGTGATTAAGTTTGTAGGACTTATCTGATTTCTGTTATTAATTTTAGGAAAGAAACAAAATTCTCCTCTGGTCTAGGTCATCTTCCAGTTAGAATGGACATGGAGATATCCTTAGTTTCTTAATTCTGCCATGATGAACTTTTCACTGGGGGTTCTGATAATCTCCAAATATCAAGTGGTATTTTGTGACAGCTGACTGCCCAAAAAATCTGTGACCTTTGGAGGCAGAGTTGGGTAAGGTAGCAAAGCTGTTGCTGGCTACAAAGAGCCCACTGAGTAATTGCTAATGCAATTATCCTATGCATTCAAATTTGAATTCTTCAACTAAAATGTAAAAAACACGATGAAACCACAAAGACAGTTATACGCAATTTTACCAGAAGGAATTAAAATAACAGTTATATTTCAGAATTATGCTATTCATCATCAGTTCTGACCTATTTTTGACTGTTTATGAATGAATTGTTCCATTATATCCATCTGACATTCAAATAAAATCATTAAGTGAAGATATTTCTCATGGAATGAGAACAAGTCCTCACACTGTAAAATTTGCAATTTTCTTCCACAGGAAAAGCGATCTGCCTTTGGGCTGTAACCATGTAAAGCAGTACTGTTCTCTTTGACCCGTTTCTCAGCTTCTGATATCTGGCTTCTATCTGGTTAGGTATTACACTTTTAAAATAAAGGCAATCTTTCTGTTTAGTTGGGGAAAGTACAGTGGGAGTATTAAAGTAAGTATATTATACAGATTGATCCCATGGTGTTTTTTCTATTGGTGTTTTTATACCTGTTTGTTCTTGGATTATTGCAAATTCTCTTTATGTTTAACATTAAACCAAATGATGATTTATATTTTCTGTGAACAGAAAATAGAACAGAAAGTCTGGCGACAATAGAAAGAAAAATTTAAAGCAGCTCATGTAAGGTATGGCCCCCTCTCCAGAAATCTCTCTGCATCAGACAAGTCCCTTGATTTCTTGTGATTAAAGGCACATTCCATAAAGCAATATCATAAGTAACTTAGCTTAAGATTAGAAGTTGACACATGAAGTCAACCTCTTCATCATTCCTGCTTATGAAAGATGTGATGATGTTTTTTGCAAGTAAAATAACATCTGTACCCCTTCCAGTTTTGTTTTACAGTACAAGTATCAAAATTTTCATATATATGTATACATATATATATTTAACCTTTGAGATTACAATGATTTAAATTAGTCATTTCCCTTCCTATGAATCTAATCCATTGGTCTGCTTAATTCACAGGCATTGCTTTATCTTGCAAGCTATAACACACTATACTACATTAAATTTTACCCTCTAGCTGAAGTTAGTCTCCCTTTTTGGGTGTGCAGGGAAAATGTGCTTGTTTGGGGTACATTTCTTCTGATTTAGTTCAGCTGTCTAAAGGATGAAATTAATACTCTGGAAGCACATAGCTATAGAAATGTAGGCATTCAAAATACAGATATCTATATTTATCCTGATGAATTCTACTTGGACAAAGGGAGGCTGTCTGAGCTGTTGGGCAGGGATCAGTGATGACAGCCACAAAGGGCATGTCCAGTCCCACCACCAGTGAGGAGCTGGTCAGACAGTGAATATTTTTCTGGAACAAAAGAAGGCTATGTTGTCACTTTATGGAATCTTCTGTATCTTTTCAATCACAGGTTTTTCCCTGTTGTAATAAAGACTGCATAACATTTAACAACTCCCGTGCAAATTTTGCATCTGAAATTAATTTATGATGTACTTTGAAATTTTTGTATAAGACAATTTATTATTTACTATCCTGTTATTACTGAAACCTAATAGGCAAGAGTAAAATTCATTTAAAAATGAATAATGAATAATTGTATCTCCACAAAGTCTTTCTTCTGTAGGTGCTGGAAACACTTTGGAGACAATTAGTCCAGCCTAAACTATAAGGAGGATTTTTTTACACCTTTGGGATTATAATGATTGACAGCAGCATTTGTTCACTAGAAACAATGCAAATGAGATTTTTAGGGTTTTTTGTTTGTTTGTTTTGGTTTGGTTTGGTTTGGTTTGGTTTGGTTTTGGTTTTAACAGTAGGAAATAATTAGTTCCAGCAAACTGGATATTGAGAAGCATCAATGGGTTTAATAATTTGAAAAGAATTACTGAATCATAGAATAGCCTGAGTTGAAAAGGATCTCAAAGAACATCTAGTTTCAAACCCCTTCCACAGGCAGGGTCACCAGCCCTGCCCAGAGCACATAGCCTTTTTTAACTCCCTGTGCTTATTCCCACAGTGAAGTTGTATTTCCTATTCACCAATTTTCAGAAACACTGGGTTTATTTTCTTCAGACATTTGGAAATGTACACAGGAGCCCAAGGGCAAGATCAACTACAACAAATGAGCAACTAGGTTTCCTATGCATTGAGTGATTAGCATCAGAATGACATTTAGCCCCCCTCGTCAAATACACACTAAGAACTGTCTAAAAATTAGGCACTTTGCTTGTAGCATGCCCAGGCAACTCTACAACCTCACTACTTAAATGAAGGCTGAAGGCAAATTCATTTTTTTTAATTCAAGATCCAAAACTGTCCCTAATGTGTTTTTTCTTGGAAAAAAAAGGCTAGTACCTATGTTTTCCAAGCTAGACCCTAATAGCTTATAGTTTGGGGAAAGCAAGATGCAGAACATCCAGGAGACCACTAATCAGAAATTTGATGATTGAAGTTGTTCCATGGTGTACTGATATCCAGCAAAGCTGAATTAGCAATATAAGAAGGTGTCTTAGACTCAACTGGATATATGAAATTAATTTTGTTCTGACTAATATATTAAGTGTGTCATCCATGTGAATTTTATTTATTTATTTATTTATTTTCATTTTCCCATAAAAATGCCATGTCTGGCAGAACTTGTTACATTATCCTCGCTCTTACAAAACATGCAGTAATAATGAAGAGACTCTATGGGATTAAATCTATTGCCTGAGTGTATAGAGTGAGGTGAATTAGGTCCATTAGGTGAATTAGAGGAAAGGAACAATGCGACACCTGTACTGAGCTAATTTACATGTTTGACCCACTTCCACAAACAGCTTATTTAGTAGCCAATCCACTGAAGGTGAGCTGTACAGATGAATTAACAATATCTTGCCAGCATTCTCTAATAGTATTGTATTATGTCTCTGCCCTAAATTTACAGTGCATGGAGATAAATACCACTTCTTTATATTTAATAATTTACCTATTACTATTATTTACCTATTATATATATATAATAATAATAATATATAATTATATATATAATAATTTACCTCTTATTATTATGTGAATGGTCTTCCTTTTTTTATTTAAAAAATAAATGTTACTCAATGAAGACATTTTCTTTTAAGTTCTATTGCTGAAAAATTTAAATGCGGTAGAATCATAGAATTATAGAATCATTAGAGTTAGAACGGACCCTTAAAAGCCATCTAGTCCAACTTCCCAATGTACAGGGATACCTACAGCTGGAGCAGGTTGCTCAGAGTCCTGTCCAGCCTGATATTGAACGTCTCCAGGGATGAGACCTCCATCAGCCCTCTGGGAGCACATTCCAGTGCCTCACTACCCTTATCATAAACAACTTTTTCCTTATATCCAATCAAAATATTCTCTTTCTTAGGATAAAACCATTTCCCCTTGTCCTGTCACCACAGACCCTGCTGAAGAGTATGCCCCCTTCCTTCTAATAGCCCCACCTTTAGATTCTGAAAATCTGCTCTTAGGTCTCCATGGACCCTTCTCTTCTCCAGGCTGAACTGCCCCAGCTCTCTCAGCCTGTCCTCATAGAGAAGGTAATAAAGAAATAAATACATTTGCCAGTTCAATGTTGGTTTTTGCTGTTGTTGTACAGTAAATTACACTGAAAAGATGAATGAATGCAAAATCTTAAAGCTAATCTGCTTTTCCCAGTCTTTGGTGTATGTGTGTGCATCTTTGCTTTTCCAGAAAAATTGTCAGTTACCTGAATGGAGCATTTAGCTCATCTTAGCTTTAAGATAAGTATTTTAAATGCATGTCTGTTGCCCTACCTAACAGATTAGTACTTATATTGTGCTTTCACTGATGTTTCAGTGATGTGTGGAGAAGCTTGTGAATTTTCAGTTTACTGGTTTTGGAACATAGCAATAATTATGTATAAAACTGAGACAATTTAACCCTGAAAAAATTGCACTGGAAAGTCTCCAACTTCCAATACAATTTTTACTGTATTTTCTGTAAGTTATATTAGTTTGCATATGGACAAAAATTCATAGCAACTGGTGTAGATGTGCATAAGTGCATGCATATATGAACAAATAAATATTTATGCCCAGCTTTTGAAATAATTTTGGTGGGTTTTTTTGTTTGTTTGTTTTAATTAGAAAGGCTCAAGTTGTGTGTCTTTCCTGAAAGGTAACTTTTTATTTCAAATTAGACATCTCCACACAGCTTCATATGAATGAAAATTAATTAGATGTATGCTGCAACTACCAGTTTAATTATCCTATTTGGCCTTAAAGTCTTGGAAGTTTGTGACTTTCCTCAAAAGCAAAACCTCAAAATAGAATTTATGTGTTAGATTAAAAAGGACAAAGCTCCAACCTTTTGGATGGCTTTTTATCATCCATCTGCAGGTTGGCCATCTGAGAGTTTCAGCTCTTTTCCTTCTCTTAAACAGTGCTTGTTCAGTTAGTAGATCAAATCAATGAAACACACTCATGTATGGAGTTAATCTACCCAGGAAAAGGAAGTAGATCCAGCCAATGAGATGTAAAGTTCCCTAAAATCAAAATCAAATAGAATAGATTTCTAAAGTAAAATATTACATCTGATCCAAGTTTTCATTACAAAAAAAAAAAGATTTTTAGCAGAACTAAAAAAATAATTTTAGAAAATTGTGGCTGATTTAAATCTCTTACACTTACAAAGAGTGTTCCAGCTTTCTAATTCAGGGTAAGGGTGGAGGAAATGGGTGCAACAGTAAAAAAGGAAGAGGACATATAAAGTCTTGCAGAAATGTGATGTTCTCCTAACATGGTGTTCAGTATTTTGAGGCAAATTATGGTCTTCTGATTTTGACATACCTTTGAAAATATATGAAATACTTGAATACATGACAGAGACAACCTGATACCTACTGATAAAGTAAAATTTGCCCTAGCCCAGGAGCTTGATATCCTTCCACATGGAGTACCACAGAAAGGAAGACTGGAGATAACAATTGGAGACGAGGGATGTCAGTTCAACATGAGATGCAGACTAGGATAAGACTGCTTTGAGTTGAATCCCAAAATAAGCAGGAAGCCAGTGAATATTAGTTAGGATGGGATGATGACTTTATGTATTTTAGCACACATATGAAAAAAATAGATGGCAACTGTACTCTGCATAAATTAAGGAACCTGAACTTTGGGAGAGAGAGAATATACATTTAAAAAAATCAAGGTAAGAAAAGATGGGTACATGCAAGATGAAGAAAGAGTGTTGTACACAGTGGATGCTGAGACAAGTGCACAAAGATTTGCCAACAGGGTCCATTGCTGATGGCTTACAGATGAACAAACTGAACGTTGCTTTGGGGAAAAAAAAAATAAATGGAGAGAAAGAGGGAACAGAGACAGAGAGAAAAGGAAGGGGTGCCCTTGTAACTGTCTTCTGCAGAAATGACTCAGGTTTCCTTAGCTACATGGTCCAGTTGGTATTTCCTGTTTACAGTACTGTTATCACTGACTGGCAAGAATATGAGGACAAGGAGGGACACATCTTGCCGTGGGAGACCATACCTGTGTGGCTGGGGTGCCAGAATGCAGCCTGTCAGGGGAAGAAAAGTGCTCACTTGCACACAGGAAGTATTCAGCAACACAACCACATCTAAGACACTATGCAACAGCATGCATACACCAAGGTGGTGCCCAACATCACCACTGTCTGATGAAGATGTATAGCATAAAAGTTATTTTCGTAGTTGTCAGACATCAACCAATTTTGTTTGTGTCATTCATCAGCCCCAGGTTTCTAAAATTAGATACATGGGATCTTCCGCGTGTGCATGCAAGTCAGACAAAGCAGTAAACGCAAATATTTATTTTTTTCTTTCTCTTTAGGATCTTCGTAATTTAGTTGGTTCATAAAAGTGGGAAGGCAATATAAAAATTCAGAGAAAATTTCATTAGTTTGAGAGCATTCAGTATCCAGACACTTTTGAACTTCTTTTAACAAAGAGCACTCATAGTTCAATGTCACCTTACTTTAAACTTTGCAGTTTGAGTATCCTGTATCATCAATAATATCCTCATTCATAGTGTGGCCCATTTAAATCTATGTGATCTTCCAGTATCTTGATGCAATTAAAGAGAAATATGATACTCTGAGAAGGCTTCACTTTATGGTATGAAAAGGTGGCCAGATTTATTGTTTATTTATCTCCAGATAAACCTTCAGTAAGAGGAGAAAAAAAAGAAAAAAACAAACCCAAACAAACAAGAACAAACCCCTTGAGCTGTCATATTCTCTCAATCTCATTTATTTGCAATTCACACACATAAATGCTTCATTCTAAGACACTAGCACATCCACTGGAAATACAGCTTCCTTGCTTTCTATTCATATAAATTATCACTTTTACATGCTAGCTGTTTAGAATCTTTAAAGAACCTAGGTTTTGGCAATCTGAGCCAAAAACCAAATTAGGAACATGTAAGCAAGATAGATCTATATGCTAGGAAATTATGATTAAAATGTGACAATTCCATTACACCAGTGTACAGCAATATTTCAGATTGTCATATTTGATGATACTTACATCCATTATGATCTCTGTGCATGACACTGTCTCTTGATGCTGACTATCTTTTCATGAAGGTTTGAAGGTGACTTTCTAGTCTTCCCCTTGTATATAGATACCTATAATAATGTTTGTAGGATTTTTTTTACATTTCTGATTTATTCAATTGCATATGCATAAAAGAGATTTCATTTTTATTCCTGCTGGATGAACTGATTCTAAATATTTTCCTACTGTTTTCTAGTAAAACTTCATCTTCTGTTGTTACTACTTTTTTTTCTGAGTTTCTTTTTGGAATTTCAGGTACCAGTTATATATATTTTAACAGACTAATTTTTTATTTGAAAGAGCATGAAAAATAGTTGTTTGAAATATGTTGTTGTATTTTTTTTAAATTATTATCTTAGGTATATATTTGTAGAAGTCAGTCAACAAACCCATAAATAAATACATAAAAATCTGTAGCATTCTCTTGTGAAACAGTCAGAAGAAATGAGGGAAAAAAAGCAGAATGTTTGAAAAACTACTTTTCTTAAGGCAGATAAATGAATGTAATTATGAAAGCATGCACAAAGTTGGAAGGCAGTGCCTGTAGTGTTACCTAGCACACAGAGTCAGCAAGGATTGAGTATTGCAAAGACTGACAAACTTTTGGGTTATTGTCACTGCCGATGGCTATCAAAAACAGTTTAAAGCAGTAGCACAGAGATCTTCCAGGCTGTAACTTCAGAATTTTTTTCTGTCTTCAAATTCAGACTGATGTTTCAAAGAGATGGTCAAATGATGCACTGTTTCTGAATTGTAAGTCAGGATAGCAATGCTCTGTGCTATAACACAGATTTACTATAAGACAATGCAAAATAACTTCTAATGAGATCAATTTATCACTTTGAAGTGACAAATTCATCTGCACCAGTCTTCTTAATAAAATATTAGGGGATAAATAAAAAATCTCAATGGGTCTTGAATTCTTGTCTCTTTCACTAAGAAGAATCAATTATATGTTCTGTAGAGACTGAAGTCTGAATGTAGCGCCACAAAGAAATGTGTTGATTTAACTCCAAATATCTTGGTATTTCTACACACCATAACAGAAAAGGCATCTGTTTTGTTTATTTCTTTATTTGTTTTGACAACCAAAACTCACAGTATTACACAGATACATCTTCCAGAATCTGAAATATGAGTTTGCTACCAAACTCAGATATTGAAAGCTACTTTCCATTACACCATTAAAGCAAACATTAATACCAGCATAACATGGATGCTCATAAGTAAGATAAGAGACATGTGATACATGTTCTGCAAACTAATAGATGATAACAAACTAGAGGTGACACAATAAACAACAGAGTTTTAGTCCAGGTGGACCTTGATATGTCTAAATACTAAAGCAGAAATTTTCTGACCTTGAATATAGAATGTGAAGTCCTACACCCAATGATGCAGAGAATCCCTGCATGGGCACTTACCACATTTATTGTAAACTAATAGCTAAGGATCCAAGGAAAATCTTTATTTTCCCTAATGAAATAGTTCACCCTTTGAACAGGTACTTCAGATAGATCATGCATCTCCATCCTAGCAGGTCTTCAAGACTCAAAGCCCTGGCAAACTTATTCCTCTGTTGGCAGTTTTACTATGAGCAGGAAGCTTGCCAGGTGGCAACAGTTCTGATTCTACAGTCCTGTGTTAACAAGGTTATGGAGTTACTTCAAATGAAATTAAGGTATCAAACCCTCTAAATTCTATACAGATCTGGTTCCACCACTGAGTTTCCCCTAAGCCGCCATGATCCATGCTTCCTAATTATTTTGTCCCACTATGAACTAAGCATTGCTACTACAGGGTTTGTCCTGAGTCTGAACTTTTTGTCTTCCACCTGAAGATAGTCAGGAAACAGGGTTGAAGTTAGCTCCTTTTAAAAGTAAATTACAAAATGCTGAGAACTGTTCTTTATAACTATCCATGTTTCAGAGCAGAGATATGAAAATGATAGCTAGATGCATACTTTAAGATTAATTTGCTAAGTCACAGCCTGAAGCAGAGATTGAGTACCTGGTGGGAAGGCAGGGACACCCCAAGGGAATTCAGGTGCATGCAATGCACTGGAGCGTACAGAAGTTGTGGAGCCAGGATCCACCCCTTCCCAGCCCTCATTTAAGGATTGGCGGGGAAGGCAAAAGCTTCTTGCTGGAGATCCTTGCCTACCTGTGGTCTTCTGAAGGTAAGTAGTTCTTCCTTTCTTTGTTTCTGCATCTATGACTGCTATATTTGGGCTTGTTCTTAATCGCTGCAGCCTGGAATTGTACTACCCCTTTATTGTTGCTGCATTTTTCTGTCATGTTATAGCATTATACCTGTATCAGTTTGTGTTCTCCTATATGATGCTGAGTCTCCAAGCACTAGTTCCAACGCAGGATGTGAGACAGACTGCTTCAAATCTGAATTCCAAGATGAAGCACTTACCATGAATTTCACAAAGTTGATCTCATTTGGAGTTGAATTTAAATGGCCTGTATTACTTATAGTGTATATGGACTTGCATACTGAAAGAGACAAAAAATACTGAGAAGTATAGATATACTATGCTGGTTCTCATGGAAACAAGGGTAATAAGTACTTCACTAAGGAGATGAAGCATGAACACAAGGGACTAAAGTGTCATAATCTTCAAATTGGCTTCCTTACATGAATTTGCAGTTTTAACTATGTCTCTTTATGTGGCAAAAAGTATTCCTGTTTCATATTCTATTCTGATTCATAGATTCATAGATTCATAGATTCATAGATTCATAGATTCATTAGGTTGGAAAGGACCAACAAGATCATCTAGTCCAACCATCCTCACACCACCATCCCTACCCACCAAGCTACTAAATCAAATCCCTCAGCACCTCATCTAAATGCTTCTTGAACAGCGCTAGGGACGGTGCCTCAACCACCTCCCTAGGCAGGCCATTCCAGTGCCGGACCACTCTCTCAGAGAAAAAATTTTTCCTCAAGTCTAATCTAAATCTTCCCTGGCGCAACTTGTGGCCATTCCCTCTTGTCCTGTCATTAGTTACCTGGGAGAAGAGGCTGACCCCCTCCTTACCACAGCCTCCCTTCAGGAAGTGGTAGAGTGCAATGAGGTCTCCTCTGAGCCTCCTTTTCCCCAAACTAAACAATCCCAGCTCCCTCAGCCGCTCCTCGTAAGACTTGTGCTCCAGACCCCTCACCAGTTTTGTTGCCCTTCTCTGAACACGCTCCAGTGCCTCAATGTCTCTCTTGTAGTGAGGGGCCCAAAACTGAACACAGTACTCGAGGTGCGGCCGCACCAGAGCTGAGTACAGGGGGATGATCACCTCCCTGCTCCTGCTGGCCACACTATTCCTAATACAGGCCAGGATGCCATTGGCCTTCTTGGCCACCTGGGCACACTGCCGGCTCATGTTGAGCTGAGCATCAACCAACACCCCCAGGTCCTTTTCCTCTATACACTCCTCAAGCCATTCTGCCCCAAGCCTATAGCATTGCATGGGGTTATTGTGGCCAAAGTGCAGGACCCGGCACTTGACCTTATTGAACCTCATCCCATTGACCTCAGCCCAACTGTCTAGCCTATCCAGATCCCGCTGAAGGGCCTCCCTACCCTCAGGCAGATCGACACATCCTCCCAACTTGGTGTCATCCGCAAACTTACTGAGGGTACACTCAATCCCCTCATCCAGGTCATCAATAAAGATATTAAACAAGACGGGCCCCAATACCGACCCTTGGGGGACACCACTCGTGACAGGACGCCAGCTGGACTTGACTCCATTAACCACTACCCGCTGGGCACGGCCCTCTAGCCAATTCTCAACCCAGAGAAGAGTGAACCTGTCCACACCATGGGCTGCCAGCTTCTGCAGGAGAATACTGTGGGAGACCGTGTCAAAGGCTTTGCTGAAGTCCAGGTAGACTACATCAACAGCCTTTCCCTCATCTACCAGTCTGGTCACCCAGTCGTAGAAGGAGATGAGGTTGGACAAGCACGACCTGCCCTTTGTGAACCCGTGCTGGCTGGGTCTGATCCCCTGATTGCCATGCACGTGCCGTGTGATCTCCCTCAAGATCAATTGCTCCATAACTTTCCCTGATACAAATGTGTCTACATTTGTAAGCACATTGTAGATGTGCTTCTACCTCTCTGATGTAGAGTTTTGGGATAAGAGGATACATAGTTCACAAAAAAAAAGGCTCCGAGATCCAGGAAATCAACCTCTAAGAGTTAAGATCTTCTCAATATTACAGAGCCTAAAACAAGTTTAGAATCAGAGCATGCTTTCAAGCAGTGATCTTGTTCTGGACTGAGTTGCTTCCATTTATTTTTTCCTGTGTTCTACGTGATATTGCTTCCCCTTTCTCCCATATTTGTTTATGAATTTGAGGTGGTTTAACGCTGGTATGTAGATTAGCTCCACCATGCTGCTCTCTCTCTCCACTTTAAATTCTTCAAAATGACATGTGGAGGAAATACGATAAAAATAAGCTCATGGGTTATGATAAGGACCTTGAGATTCCTCATCAATTGTCATCATGGTCTGGCTGAATGGCCAGGACTGAAGAGTTGTGGTCAATGGAGTTAAATCCAGTTGGTGGCTGGTCAGGAGTGGTGTCCCCCAGGGCTTGTTACTGGGGCCACTTCTATTTAACATCTTTATTATTGATCTTGATAAGGGGGTTGAGTGCACCCTCAGTAAGTTTGCAGATGGCATCTAGTTGGGAGGAAGTGTTGATCTGCCTGAGGGGAGAAGGGCACTACAGAGGGACCTGGATAGACTGGATCAAAGGGCCAAGTGTCAGGTCCTGCATTTTGGTCACAACAGCCCCAGGCAACCCTATAGGCTTGGTGAGGATTGGCTGTGGAAAGCTGCCTGATGGAAAGGGGACCTTGGGGTACTGATGAACAGTTGGCTGAATATGGGCCAGCAATGTGCTGAAGTGTCCAAGAAGGCCAATGGCATCCTGGCTTGTGTCAGGATTGATGTGGTGAGCAGGACTAGGGAGGTAATCCTGCCCCTGTACTTGGCATTGGTGAGGTGTCACCTCAAGTACTGTGTTCAGTTTTGGGCACCTCAGTACAGAAAGGACATTTAGGTGCTGGAGCAGGTCCAAAGGAGGGCAAAAAGTCTTGTGACAGGCTTGGACAATATCTCCTATGAGGAGAGACTGTAGGAACTGGGGCTCTTTTGTCTGGGGAAAAGGAGGCTGAAGGGGGAGACCTTGTTGCTCTCTTCCAATGTGTCAGTGGTGCTTACAGCAAGACCAGGTTGGTCTCCTTTCACTGGTGATAGGAGATAGGACAAGGTGAAATGGCCTTCAGTTGTGCCAGGGTAAGTTTAGGCTGGATTTCAGGAAAAGCTTATTTGCAAAAAGGGTAAAAATCTGACTTAAATCTGTTTACTAAATCTGACCAAACCCAGCATTGCTCATGGCAGCTCTGGGGTGACGGGTCCATGCTGGAGCAGCTCTGATCTGACAGGGGGTGATGCTGGGTTCTGTTCACAGAAGCCACTTCTGCAGTCCCACACTATCAAAACCTTGCTGCATAAACTTAATAAAGTGGTGTATGTTATTAATGCTGAAATCCATCTAAACTTTGGCAGCTACACTTGGTACTGATCTCCTTTCCACCTTCTCTATCTTTGGCATTGTTAGCATAGCAGTGTGTAGATCCTTGGTATCTTGAAAAGCAGAAGTGTAAATCTAATATTTAGAAAACTTTGCTGTCACAAGAAATTCTGCTCTTGGTCTCAGTGAGACTAAAATCTCATTCTGAATAATTGAAACAGGCTGTCATTTGGACTCTAATAAACCCTTCCATAAGTAATCCAGTATATTCTTCTAAAAGATTGCTTAAACAGTCATAGTGCCCCAAGTGCACTGCAAATAAAAAGTAATTCATTGACCAAGTAAAGATGTTTTTAATGATTGTTTATTAAGCCAACATATTTTAATATTCATATCTAAAATACATTGTCTTTCTAGAAGTTCTATCTAGATTACCTCTGCCCAGCACTTATGTCTAAGCTAACAGTTTGGGAGTCCCTGCACTGAGCTCTGTTTAGCTGGGTGAAGGTGTTGGCTCCCAGCTGTAGGGATAAACTGTGCAGAGCAACCTTTACTGCATTAAGGTAATATTGTGGCATTAAAATGAAAAGAGGAACACTAGAAATTGCTAGAATTCTTGAAAAAAAGAAGCAGATAAGTCAATCAGAGCATTTCCACTTAAATTTCAAAGTAAAACGTGCTACTTTAATAAATCATCCAACACTGACGCACCATTCAGGCAATCATTTATGTTGGAAGGGGTCTCAAAAGGCCTCTAACACAACAACCTGCTGAAAACAAGGTCAGATATCTGAAGGCAGGTCTATAAAACTCAGAAGATGGGCATTATGGAATCCCTCTGTGCAGAATGTTCCAGTTTTTCTTACAGAATTTTCATACAGAAATTTGCATAGTGCACAACACATTGACTGTTCCTGTGTAAGCTCAACAGTTTCTCACCAATGGACTCCCTCTCCAGACAGAGATATACTTTTAGTGCCTGAGCTCCAGATGTGACAATCAGTATTTAATGCACCTGTCAGAAAGCATCTGATGAGCACAGAGCAGTGCTGAAAATGGTTTGTGGGAATTTTAAAGATACAACTGGGAACTGTAGGTTTTGTGGTAAATGAGAGTGAAGTAAGCCTCTTTATTGGTCTTAATGATTTCATGGGAATTTAGATTGCCTGCAGAATGCTATGAGTTGGCCCAAACCAGAGTACCTTAATCTTTAAGTAACTCTCAGAAGCTGCCAATCACTGCTGTTTCTCCATGGGATTTCTTAGTCATAAAGAAGGTAAGTGGGCAAATACATTGGTTCCTTTATAAATAGTTCCAGTATTTTTTCATGTCAACATTGAAATTCAAATGCATGCAAATGTTAAAGCAAGTTCTGTTACATTTGAAAACTAAATGAATATGCCATGGATGGAGTTGCACGTCGTGAGAGGCACTCTAAGTGAATAAGCTGTTAGGGGAAATATTTCTGCATGCAATCAAAATGCTCTCTTGTTGAGCTCAGCCCACAGACACAACTTCATCTGTCAAGCAGAGATGAGAGAAAGTCTCTGAAGCCGGTACAGGCATTTTCTTCTTCAAATCTATCCTCATCTATTAGAGCTGAAAATTTTCCAAGCTGCTCTAAATGAGAAGGGAAAAAATAATTTTCTGAACGTATATGCCTGATAGTGGATTCGTAGAATCATGGAATCATTTCAGTTGAAACAGTCTCTTAAGGGTCAACTAGATCAACCACCCCTCAGTGAACAGGGACATATACAGCTAGATAAGATTGCTCAGAGCCCCATCCAGCCTACCCTTGAATGTCTCCAGGGATGTGGAATCCACCACATCTCTAGGCAATTTATTCCAGGGCTTCACATGACAACAAATCCAATTGGTCCATGTCTTTCCTGTGCTAAGGACTCCACATCTAACCACAATACTCCAGATGAGGTCTCACCTGCACAGAGTAAATGCCTGCTTTATAACTGAATTCACCTGGTATTACTATGAGGTTTAAAGGCTCTAAATCAAAGCCTGCATTGCACTTTTGCACTATTTATCTGGCAGAAAAGACAGAAATTGTACGCATCTACCTCTGCTTCATCTCTGCTGATCAGTATAGCAACCATGACTGGCTGGCTTAGGGGTTTGGTAGTTAAATACTTTGTGTTCCTCCTTTTTTGCCATTTAAATCTGCTTGTCTAAGTGAAAAAGCTTGAAATATAGCAAAGCATTTCCATTCTTTTCCCCTCAACTTTAATCTCCGAAAATATGGGATGAAGAAAATGAGAAACTTTTTTTTCTCCCACATAGAAAGTTAATATTTATCGAATGGAATCATGCAGTTTAAAAGTGACAAAAACAGTACAGTTTTTTTTATTCTTTTGAATATATGTATGACAATTTAGAAAACCGAAGTTAAGGACTTCCAGTATATCGTTTTGAGTTTGTGTATTTGGTGTTTCTATGAAGACTTTTTAAGATCACAACTTAGCTATGTGGTGTTTTAAAAATACTGTAATCATTTATTTGAGATAACAGTGGGTCAGGCATGGCTGCAGTCTAGCAAGTTTGGTGTGCAGGAAATACAAGATGCAGTTCACATTTTCACAGTCTCCACTGAAATGCATCTGTGAGGGGGAAAAAAAACAAAATCAACCATTTCAATGGGGTGGTGAATTAAGGCAAATAAATATCTTCATTTAAAAGTATTAGATTCTGTAATACCCTGTAATTGCGTTAAATTTGAA
The DNA here is from genome assembly GCA_023055505.1 of Callipepla californica brunnescens. Lineage (NCBI taxonomy): Eukaryota > Metazoa > Chordata > Aves > Galliformes > Odontophoridae > Callipepla > Callipepla californica. The sequence goes on along the minus strand of JALIRH010000007.1, from coordinate 13,694,862 downwards.
TACCTCCTCAGTACTGGTTCAGTCATTAAGTCTTTCAAAGCTGCAGAAATAATTATTAAAAACATGTACCCACTCCTCATAATACATTAAAATGTAAGTGATATGCAAGTCGATGCATCCTGGTTCTTGAGAAAAAAGCATTTTCATATCGAGTGTTGACTTTCACTTGTATCCAACCTCATTGTTACATGATTGGAAAAGTTCCTATTATAAGTTATGAGTCTAAGATCTCTAAGCACAACTCTTTTAAATATAATTTGGATAAAAAATACAGATTGCGTAAATATGTAGTAAGAGTATTAAACCAACAGGAGAATATTAATAGCAACATTAATAACAGTGAAGTTAATGAATGGGCATTAAAGCTAAGAAAACACAAAGGAATCTTACTTTCACATTAAAAATCAAGCATACGACTTTTTAGGACACAGATATTCAGGTTAATTACATATCAATCATTTTAGTTGCAGCACTCAAACTTCTTTTATGACTAAAAATACAGAAAACAGATCAGTGTCATACTGTGAAGTAGATAAGGTATTTTATCAGAGATTATAATTATTTAAACTAGCTAGCCTTTAGCTGTGTTATTTTTTCTTAAGCATCTGCTGAAAATAGTATATAGTTCTTTTATGGTAATGATGCTCATTTGTATTCCAATGTCCTTCTATAATAGAAGATATTCATTACTTTCTCCAGCAGTGGCAGAAAAGCATACAAATGTACAAATTGTAACTTTAAGTATCTATGGACAAAGTAACATCTGGAAGAATTGATATAGCCATATTACTCAATTACATTTGATGTGTTGAAAACTACATTTTCATTGTTTTCTTTCTTGCATTAAATAAATTATCATTAAATGGTCAGATCCACAAATGCATCTGGTGCAGCTAGGCTACATCAATCTACCATAGCTGTGGGTAGAGCCCACAGTTCAGAACAGAAAGTACTCTAGGAGCCACAATTTATTCAAGATAACCAATGAAACTCAAGTTCATTTCAAAAGATGAATCAATCTGACCCACAGAACCAGAACTCATTGATCTGCGGACTGAACGAATGTAGTGGAAAAGGGATTTGGGGAGTGGAATATAAATTTTAAACAATGAACAGGATTTGTACAAGCACTTTCTACCTAATGGCAATTGAAATTCTTGTTTCTTGCTGCTTTTCAGTGTTCAAAACAATCTTCTAGGCTACTGCCTGTAACTTGAGCTACTTCCTTATTTAAATCATTGAGATATTCTGTGTAGAATGGAAACAGTACCATCAATATAGACTGAACCTGTAGAATGCCATAAAAGCAGCCAAGTTACTGTAAACAAGTGTCATGGAAAAAGCTTATAGCAGTGCTAAAGCAGGTGTGTACAGTGGTAAGAATGGTACAACATCAGTGATGTGGTTGTTAAAAAGTAATTTCTTTTGAAATTGGTGGGTGTTCTGTTTCCTGTTCAGTGGTCATTGAAAGTAATGTCTTATTACATCTTTTTTTTTTCTTTACCAAAAGAACAACAACATTATTCTTGGTGTGTACTAAGTATAGTGCATAACTCTAAGGCAACTTAAAATATCTGCCTGTAAATTCAGGAACAGAAAAGGGTAAATCAATTGTTTCTTACGAATATCTTATAACCAACTGATGCTTTCTATGTCAGGCTTTTCTTGACATAAGCTTTGCATCGATGATGAACAGTTTTGTCAAGTAACTTTAAGGAATGGTAACTTCTGCTACTAAATTTGCATCTTAATGAACTTTCTGATCATGCAACTTCCTGCTACTCATATTTCTTAAATCTGTGTATGTTCTGTTAGCTGCTTCACTGCTGTAAAAAGTGTAGGGAAGGAGAGATGTGAGAAACAGCAGCTAGGCTCAGGAAACCAAAAGCTGAGGGTGCAAAACTCAGATGAACTCTCCAGTTTTAAATTAGAGGTTGGATGGAATGTGCCCAGCAGAGGCTTTGTCCCTCTTCTTGTCAGGTAGGGTCTTCCAGGGACAGCCTGATGAGGAGGCCAAACCCTGCCCTCTTCCTTGAAAGTTCCTGCAAGCTGACCACAGGTAATTGCTCCAACTACCTTATTCATGCCAGCATTGTTTGCTGACCTGATCCAGTCATATGATGCAGTGTGACAGCTGGGCTGTCATTTAATGCCTTTATTTTATTGTAGCAGTGTTAGCCTCTGACTGCTTAATAGTCAAACTCCTAGTCGAACTGTGGTTTTAAAACATAATATCATAGAATTGTAAAGGTTGGAATGACCACTAAAATCATCTAGTCCAACCATCAGTGCATACCTGTGACTGCTCTAGGGCACGCCACTCAGTGCCAAATCAATACTTCTCTTGAAAACCTCCTGGGACATTGACTCCATCACCCCCCTGGGCAGCCTGCTGCAATACCTCACTGCTTTTAACCTATTCTATAGCCACACACAGAGACTAAGTCCAGGGCAGGCATGCGCATGAGCATCTTTCCGAAGCAGCGCACAGAAAAGGAGACAGACCTTGCTTCTTGTTCCAGGTCTGTGGAGGCAAAATGGAGCAGGATCAGAAACAAACACACTTCTGTAATCGTGCAGACTCTGCTACTTCCAACATTACACAGGAAATTAATGGCAGGACAAAAACCTTGAAGTGGTAGCTAATAACTTATAGAAAAGTAGGTAAAAACAATACCTCTCATAAGTGAATGATAAACAACTCTATTTGAGTTTTGCACAAGTATTTGTTGTAATTTTGCTTGCAAAGTCTTTTTTTTTTTTTTTTTTTTCCCTTTCCTTTTTCCTGCATCACTTTCTCACATCTTTCTTGCATACTGCTTTCTTGGCTCAGGAGTGCAGCACTAGTGGAGCCTTAGTGGCCAGATGGGGTGAAGTGGAGTATGCAATGATGTGAAAGAGCTTACTGAAATAGGCTGTGGGGGAAACAAGGAGGCCCAAGAGACAGCTGCTGCTCTGACTAAATGATATGCTGATAATGAACTGTAAGTATTACAGTACAGCAGGCTTTTTTTTTTTTTTTTTTTTTTTTTCTAGAAACGAGCCTGTCATGAAATGAAAAGGCAGGAAGGGTTTTGTGGTGTGGCTGGAAATCCACCCTCTGTATGCTTGATCCTGGCCAGATTTGTGAGCTCCTTGGTCCATACACTCTGAAGATATTCTCAAGCACTCACTTCTCCTGACAAGCACTTGTCTGAAAGCAGTCAGGTTTTTGCATAATGATATGGGAAAGGATGTCTGAATTCATATGCTTGTGCTAATCTTACATATATATCTGGATGAGAGAAGAACTTCTTGAATTTTTCTGGGTTTCCTAGTGTTTCATTAAGCATATTTTATTTTCCAGTGGATAGGCACACACCATTCACATAATCCCCAATGTTCTCAATTGCTTCTATCAGTGTGTTATGATGCTAACAGAAAAACCCACAAAAAGTATCAAAAAGCTATTCACAGAATCATAGAATGGCTTGGGTTAGGAGGGACATCAAGGATCATCAGCTTCCAACCCCTCTGCCTCAGGCAGAGTTGCCAACCATTAGATCAAGTACTAGATTAGGCTGCCCAGTGCCCTATCTAGCCTGGCCTTGAACAGGGATGGAGCATCTACAACCTCTCTGGGCACCCTGTTCCAGCACCTCACTTCATTAAAAAACTTTCCCCTGACATCTAATTTAAATCATCCCTCTTTTAGTTTTAAAAACTATTTCCCCTTGTTGTATCACTTTCTATCCTCATATTTATAAACTCTCTTTAAATATTAGGAGGTTGCAATGAGGTCTCCCTGCAGACTTTTTTGATTTTACTTCTGCAGGATTAAGAAATATCACCTTCTCTTTCCAATTTAAATTAATTTATTTCCTTAATTTTTACTGCTGCATATAACTTTAAATTGTGTTAAATGAATTTGACCCTATTCTTTTTGCATACTGACATAGTTCCACTGAGTTTCAAGAAAATTACTTTTTCATGACCATGGGATAAATATTTCTGTACAATGAAAAATGTGGAGCTTTCACAGCACCCTCAGTAGAAATGCTGAGCAGTAAATAATCAAAAAGATCTACTCAATTTTGCACAAGCACAAAGCGATGCATTGCTTCCAGGAATAGGAAATTACTCACTAGCCCCTTTTCTAGGGGGATCAGGTGAACTATGGCAGCTGGAGAACTGGCTTTGAGCTTTGTTCAGCAGCTTTTGGTCCAGATTGCCAGCTGCAATCACTCCAGCTGTTACTGAGGGTACGGAGAGTTTCTCTTGCGTTCAATACCAAAATTCTATGGTGTCTGCTACCATCAGGAGTCTGTGTGAGTTACCACTGCACCAGAAAGAAACAGAAGATAGAGGTTTGTGCGTGCTTGTGTGTTTCTTTTACTGCAGTTTATAAAAAGTATCAGCATTATCTAGCAGAAAGGGACACGCAAAGTCTTTTAACTCCTTAACAGAGCAGTAATGCTGTTCCCTCCTCCTCTCTTGCCCTGCTGCTGGAGCCACTTGTGGCCCTGAGGCCAGCTCCAGGTTTTGGTGTACAGCTGTTTCAGCCAGACACTCATTTCTCCTCTGAACACAAACTATCTTTCAGTGTGAATCAGGGTATGGTAACTTTATGTCCTTTGAGGCTTCACTGGAATAAGAGTTTCTTGTGCCGGGTGCACTGAAGATGGCTTTAGCAATCTATTTTCCCTGAGTGGAGAAAATTAATTCACGTTGATCCCCAACTAAGGAGGAAGTCAGTATAAAACAAACAACAACAAAAATCAAAACAAAAATAAATAATTCTGGGCCATTCTTTCTACCTTTCTTAAAAATGAGGGTGTTACTGGCTTTCTTCCAGTCACCAGGGACTTCACCTGACCACCGTGACTTTTCAGATATCATCAAGAATGGCTTGGCAGCTATGCCAGCCAATTCTCCAAAATGAAAACAAAAAACAAACAAACAAACAAAAAAAAAAAAACCAAAAAAAAACCCACTCCCACAAATTATGCAGTAGTTTTTTTTCCTGCATTTGGGGAAACCACAGGGTTCTGTGCCCTTGAAGTGCAGGGGATGAGACAGTGAGCCTCATGCTGGGAAAACCACCAGCCTGATTAGGGTGTTTCCCCTGCCAGGTAAGTATTTCTGATACTTCTTACTGATCCTGTGCTCAGATATAAATAGCAACATGTTTACATAGCTGCTGACAACAATTTGTGAGTTAATTCTGTATGCAGAACTGTAGGTAGGTGGTTTTAAATCAACACTCAGGGTGCATATTTTATGCTACAGCACCATCTACAGTAAGGACTGAGATATCTGGTGGCAAAGTTTGTCTATTTTATCAGGTGTCACATCTCACTGTAGGCTTGAAATTATGTTTGCCTGGGTTTGGTTTTTTTTTGGTTTTTTTTTTCCTGTTATTTCCAATGGCTTTCATTTGCATAATGAAACTACTTATATTATTATTTTATAACTTTTCATTTCTCATCTCTCCTTGTAAACAAGGGAAGAAGACTTAAAACATTTTATATCCATATTTCAACTGTTTAATTTAATAACACTGTGGTTTGTCTTAAATCTTTCTAATTTCCTAAGACCTAGGAAGTATTTAGGTCACATCAGATGTTAAGTTGCAGGTGTTTGCTTCATTTGTTAACTCTTGAGTTGAGTTGTTTCATGCCTGTTTTTCTCTACTTTAGCATAACAGCTATGTTCTTGCTGCCAGATGAATTTGTTGCCCTGGTCCAATAGCCATCTAAAAGCACATGTTCATATCAAAGTTCTCTTGGTGGAAGAGATTAGCTTCATATCAGATCAAAAACCAGGACTTTTTTTTTCCTCTTGTTCTGACGAGAGCAGGTAAAATCTTTTTTTTTTTTTTTTTTTCTTCCATAGCATTTAAGTTCTTGCAAACATTTTATCTCTCCATCTCTAGAGGGCACTATCAGACAAAACAGCTTTCATTCTCGTCTGCCATATCCCTTACGCCCTCCCCTTATATCGTAACTATACAACATCACCGTATGCATACATCACTTGTAGCATGCATTTAAATTTAGAATTTCTGTTAGAGTGTATCTTCTGCTGTAACTGTCTGTAGTTTAATATGGCATTTTTGATTGCCAGTTCCTTATGATCTTTTCTTTTTTTTTTTTTTTTTTTAATCTTTAGTCATAAAAGTAACCATATATATATATTTGTTACTGATTTATTCTGTTTTACGCTGTGGGATTCGGGAAATATACTGACAGATCAAACACTGCCAACTATAAAATTGCTTTAGTTGATCAAAATAAACATTTTCTAAACACACAATTCCTTATTATTTTCTATCTCAGTAGTACATTTAAAGATGAGTGCCTGAATTGAAGTGCGTATTTATTTCTGCACCATTATTAACCCTTTAATTCTGGTTTGCAAATTTAAAAAAAAAAAAAAAAAAAGTGTTCCAAGTGAAACAAAAAGATAAGGCAAGGAAGTGCAGGAGGTATGGGAAAAACCAGGACAGGAGTTTGTAAACACCTCTCCAATATCACACAGCAAAACATCTTAACCAAATGCTTTTGAATAATTTCAGAAAATTATTTTCCTCCTTACAATATAGTATAGTCTTAGATGATTAATGTCATACTTTCTACTGTGACAACTCTTGAGTTTGACCCAAGAAACAGATGGAATGAAAATTACAATCCTATTTAATGTAAGAGAAAAGTTCAACGTATGGAAAGACTCTGTTGTAAGTTGGAATAATGATTCCTCACAAGCAACCTTCACAGTTAATAACTTTACCTCATGAGTGTCTGAAAGTATTGGCAGAGCTAAGGAGGAGCTTTAAGAGCTGTACTGGTGGCCTAATATGGACTCTTAAGTGGAACAATTCCTGAAGGCATGAGTAATGTAACATGCATTTGAAACTATAAAGCAGCTGCTGCACAGTTTGCTCCTTTTTTGCAATAACTTTACCAGAAGGTTCATGAATTGAGAAATTAGCCAATACTTCCTGTAAATCAGGTAGGGCAACAGAGATGTCTGAAAATTTCTTAGTCATCTGTAAGTTGTAACTGCAACTGACTGAATGTGACCTGAATTTCAGCTTTTCTTTTATGTTTCT